>JAJLRJ010000003.1:31753142-32408142 GCA_024195265.1 Dendrophyllia cribrosa | reverse complement strand
TGTTATATCGTGTTTTTCACTTATGTCCAGAAAATAGATGCAGGCAAGTATTTTTTAACGAGTCCCGGGGGTCCAAACCCTTACCCTTTCATATACCGTTTTTGACAGAAAAGGCACCCCTTTCATATACCTTTCATTGAAAATGGTACCTCTTTCATATACCTTTCGTTGAAAATGGTACCCCTTTCATATAGCCTTTGCGTGCGTCTGTTTGATATATTTTGAAAGGCCTCTTTTTATAATACTTAAATTGCAGTTTTCCCTACCTTTTTATGCTTCAACTCGTGTTTTCGCTACCATTTCCTATTCTTCGTGAAATCTCTACCCTTTCACATACTTCAACTCGTGAAATCCCGACCCTTTCATATACCTCGAGCCTCAAAAAGATACCCCTTTCGGGCGGAGCATCCCCGTATAGCCCATTATAGGGAGTACCTCCCCCCCCCCCCCCCCCCCCCCCCCCCGGGTAACGAGTACTTCATATTTGACAAAGTTGTTTGTCGTTTCCAAATTACTTTATATGTGACAGAATCTCGTGTGTTTTGGTGAACTTTTATAGGTGAGGACACTCTTAAGTGATGCTTGCCATTGAGTAGCGTGGTCCCCCTCTGCCTACATTTCTGGTCATATCTCGTGCTTTTATACGAGTTCAGTTACACTCCCTTATAGCTTAAAATGTAAAATCGGGGTGAAAAAAAAATCGATTAAATTCCTGCATGTTTTCCCATATCTTTAAACATCTACGCTATCGGATTTTTGTCAGACATATCTCGCTAAATGTACACGCGGTCTCAGATAATTGAAAAAATTTACTATGCACGCGGGTTGGTATGGGTCAACTGTTCAAAAGATGTTTTCTTCATTCATGATGCTCGTTAATAGAGGGCATAGAGGGTCTATTTAATTCATACTTGCAATGCAGATACGTATTAAAATGGAACAAAATGTCAAATTAAAGTATAGTTATTGACTATATTACCCTTTTTTCCGGGGATAAGTCCCGGGGGGGGGGGGGGTACTCCCTATAATGGGCTATACGGGGATGCTCCGCCCGAAAGGGGTACCTTTTCTGTTCTCTTGCGCTACGCTTAGCCGCACAGAAATCATTTCCAATGTAACACTCACACGAGTTGGAGGAGGGCCCGCCAGTAATCTTTATTGTTACAGAATGTGTACATATACCAAAGATACAATATAAATAGGATGTATTCTAACTAAGATGAAATACATGCTGCGATTGCAGTATATCGTAAACACAATTTACACATAACTGGTGCGTATAATGATAATAACCTGGGGCAGAAAAATACGCAAATATGAAAAGTAGCCCCGAGGAACAACCTCGTCGTAAGAATACTGGTAGGCTTCAATAACGAATGTGAATCAAGGAGTGGTATAAATACCACTCCTGTGTATATGACACGCATACCGTTATGCGTGCCTCAAGGGAAACTGATACATTTCTGTTCTCTTGCGCTACGCTTAGCCGCACAGAAATCATTTCCAATGTAACACTCACACGAGTTGGAGGAGGGCCCGCCAGTAATCTCAAACCCAAAGAACCAGGTGTCGGAAGTGGATCAATAATGCCGATTGCTGACCACTATCATGACTATATGTCCAAATTGAGACTAACCAACAATTGGTGTTTAATGTCCTCACGACAGTAAAGATCTTTTGATCTCTCGCTTTTCCATCTACCGTGTTTCTTAACGACTCTGTCAGGTATATCATTGTTGGCAGCGGCAGTAGCCCCCCCCCCCAATCCTAAGTGAATGTAAACCAAAATAGGAGGTATCCAAACCAATGGCTCTAAGTTTGCCTAATATAACCTCTCTAGCCCTAGAGTAAGAAAATTTGGTTCCAGGTCTGAGGAAATATCCTCTCGCCTTGCTGCCACCCAGAGAACGAAATACATATTCGTCGGACTGAACATTATCTTGAGCCAAATTAGCATATCTGTTGAGCATAGCATATGGGCACGTAGATCTGCCTGTTTTGGCGACTAGTCTGGTGCAACCTTCCCGATATTGGTCGGCCTTACTCTTGGAAATAAAGATGGAAAAATAAGTGGCCTCAAAATGAACGTCGGACCACTTAAAATTAAATACCTCGTCATAGCGTAAAAACGCTGCAAAAGCGATTAGGCAAAAACAAACATCTCTAATGTCCGAAAGGGTGGCAGTCGGCTGTAGCAAATTTGTCTACAAGCTGATGTAAATGAATGGGAAGAATAGGCGATCTTTTGCTGTGTGAAACCGACGATGCGAGTCTTCTTTTGCAGCCTTCTAATGTGAGCTTAGTAAACGCAGAATCGCATGGATTCAAAACAGCGCATGACTTATGACAAAAGCTTATAGCATAAAACGCGGAGGATAAATACGAAAATGAATAACCCGACTGAGCGATATTAATTAAATAAAGCGCCAAAAAGGTATCGTTGGCGGGAAAATACTGACATTCGGGAAACATCAAGGTCCAGGCTTTCCACTTTTGAAAATGCTATAGGTATCCTTTGAGCGTGGATGGAGCTCTACTTTTGGCAAGTGTGGTAGATGCTTCCGCTGCGAGACTTCTCAACGTAGGGTTCGAAATAAATCTGAAGCGATTTGTAAAAAAGAGAAAAACTGTATGTTAATAAGCGCAGAAGCAAACCGAATCAATGATGACCCTCAACAAGGCGTGAAAACCAACATAACATGTACTAAGATTAATGTATACTGACAAAGCCCGTGGCCTTTCATGCTTTCACCCGTGGAGGCAAAAGTAATGCATATACGCGGCCCATGGCCGTTCGAACTTACGCCCGTGGCGACAAAATATAAGAAAAATACACGGCCCGTGGCCTTCATGCTTTCCCCCCGTGGGGGCAAATATAACACATACGCATGGCCCATGGCCTGCCCAGTTTACCAATGGCGACGAATATAACAAGTATGCACAACCCATAGGCTTTAGTGCAGCCGCCCGTGGCGGCAAAAATATAATACGTATACCAACCCATGTCCTTGCGAACGTTCGCCCGTGGCGACAAATGTAATAAAATAGACGCTTCCGAATAAATAACCGTTGTCGTTCAATCTCGATTCTGCCACCCATGGCATTGTAATGCAACATCAATCGAACCAAATAAGCCCCTTTTCGCCCTATGATAAAAAATGAACTAAGTGGCATCAAGAAGAATGACAAGAACCGAGGATTTGAACCGAGTGGGCGAAAAGACTGTATTAGGGATAGGCTGATAGTGAGAAAAAATCCATGAAGGATCCGCGAACTCGAGAACTTGATGATAGATGGCCGATAATGGTGTCTGGGGAACAGAACGGGCCAAAAAACGCTGAGGGCCAATTCGGGACCACTAAGGCACCGCGAGCTCTAGTAGCCTCTAAGTGAAAAATAGCACGCGAGATGAGGTAAATAGGTGGCACGAGCCAATTATTCTCACCTGCCCAACTGGCACTGAACGCATCTACGCCTGAAGAACCGGGACACCAAAACTTAGAGAAAAATTTGGCACACTTGGTATTGTCAGAAGAAGCAAAGCGATCTACGGAGAATGGACCGAAAATTAAACTAATGTAATCAAAGAATTGCGTAGAAAGGCGCCAATCGTCATAATCGACAATCCTGCTCGTGCAGTCTGCGAAATCGTTCAGGGATCTGGGGATCCATTCAATCTCTAATGAAACATTGTTACGCACGCAAAATCTAAAGATCCTGATGGCCAAATCGTGTAAACGAAAAGACATGCTACCGTTTTTAGCTATGACCACTGCGTTTTTATTGTCAGTGAAAACCTTCACGGTTTTCCCTTGAACCAATGACTTGAATGATTGGAGCCCATATAGAATAGCCAATAATTCCCTAGCATTGCTATCTTGTATTTCTGCATGGACGTGAAAGCTTGGAAATAAAGCTCGAATTCCTCTGAATCGACACACAGGCCATGACCCCCGCACGCAAACGCACTGGCATCTGTATGAATGATAACAACGGGCGCGGAATAATGAAGAAGTGATTTACCATTGATCTTAGAACAATTAAGCAGCCAAAATTCAATCTCATCCATGCAATGTGAAAAATATTGATACTTAGTTAAATCGATAGGAATCTCCCAGGATTCACCTCGAAAATTAACGGCGGACTGTAAATATCTGGACATGATGAGAGTGACATTGCCTACGCCTGGCGCTAAAGAAATAATCTTACCAACAACCGAAGCGAGCGTACGCGGAGTAATGCTATGCACAGAACTTCTAAGTGATAGCAGAGCGTTTTTGAGCTTATCTATCCTGGCGCGTGGAATGGACAGAATACCATCACGCAGGTTCCATAACAAACCTAACCATTCCAAAACCAGGGTCGGCAACCAAACTGATTTAGCGTGATTAGCAACAACGCCAGCGTTAGCCAAGTCAGAACGAACGCTTTCAGAAACTGACGAGGTACTATCAAAATCCGCCTCGCAACCCGCACCGTCATCCAGATATAATACAAAATGAAAACCCTGTGCTCTCCATCGTCTGACGAGAGGACGAAACAATTTAGTAAACAAATATGGAGCCGAACACAAACCGAACGGGAGAACGTTGAAACAAAAATATCTAGGCTTATCCGAACCGAGTGGCCAAGAGAAACCTAAAAATTGTTGGTGTGCGTGAGCGATATCAATGTGGTGATACCCAGACTTCATATCAAATTTGAACATGAAACCGCCTGGAACTGCGTACTGGACAAAAACCTTCCAATCCTCCATTTTAAACCGCTCTTTAGCCACAAACTGATTAACATGCCTGAGATCAAGAATTAACCTAGGCTTGTGCTCCGAATTGAATGAAACAGACAATGGGTTAACAACCGTAGAGGCCGAAAAAACTTCAGTAATTAAACCTAAGTCTAACAAGGATGAAACGGCTTCCGAAACAAACGCTGAATTAACCCTAGCAGACTTGTTGTTAGGCAACACAACGCTTGTGGGCATGGAAAGAAAAGGAATGAAATAACCATGCTTGATTATATTCAGTACCCAATCAGAAGCACCCAACTGGATCCAAAAATGTAAATGTGCTCTTAACCGGCCTTTAACAATAGGCACTGAAGTACCCTGTTCGTATTCGTATAGATTGTTTCTAAAATAGTCAATGAGGTGATCATCAGTAAACTTATCTGATATTAACTCATCCATTTCTTGCTCTATAGGACTCCGCGGTCCATTATGGCAACTAGCGGTCGTAGTGTCCGCAAAAGGGAGCTCTGGTCGAGGTAGAGGTGGAGTTTCCACGAGGGGATTTGGCGAAGCGAACGGGGCAATCACGGACCCAGTGTGTTGAACTGCCGCAAAAACGGCAGCCATTCCTGAACTGATCTTGGGTCCAGGGTTGTGGCATAGTAGGGCTGATAGGGTTGTCTGAACCCTCGCTGATAGTTGGAAAGACCTCGGGGGGCTGTAGAGTATTGTGAATTTCTGCTCTGAAAGCGCTCCACATTTCTCTTGGATCTGTTACGAGAGGCTCGTTCTCTGATGGCTTCTTTCTCGGCAGCTCGTATTTTCTTATCATCGTCAATATCAAGAGCAACAGCGTTGCTCTCATAATGTTTAACTGTCAACCAACCGGCGTCGGAGGAGTCAGCAATCCTAATCTTTCGATTCCTTTCTTCGATAAACAATATTAACTCGCCAATCAAGTCGTTCTTCTGTTGTATGTCCTCAGCAGAAGCGGCTGCCTTGGCCTTGTCGATAGTTTCGAGGTTGAACTTATAGTTCTTCTCGTTATGAATACTTTTAAAGTTGATATCGGCGCTCTTCTTAATCTGTTGTGAAATAGACAGAGCCGACTCTGCACAGTCGTTAGCCTTTGATAGCTGCGTTGCCAATATATCCCTGTGATCTTTCAGCTCTTTAAGAATAAATGTCTTCAAAGAATCTAAATCTTCTGTAGTAGCCATGAAAAGTAGCCCCGAGGAACAACCTCGTCGTAAGAATACTGGTAGGCTTCAATAACGAATGTGAATCAAGGAGTGGTATAAATACCACTCCTGTGTATATGACACGCATACCGTTATGCGTGCCCCAAGGGAAATACATTTTTAGGCTGGCGGTGTATGAAAGGGTAGGGATTTCACGAGTTGAAGTATGTGAAAGGGAAGGGATTTCACAAAGAATAGGAAATGGTAGCGAAAACACGAGTTGAAGCATAAAAAAGGTAGGGAAAACTGCGATTTAAGTATTATAAAAACGGCCTTTCAAAATATATCAAATAGACGCACGTAAAGGCTATATGAAAGCGGTACCATTTTCAATAAAAGGCATATGAAAGGGGTACCATTTTCAATGAAAGGTATATGAAAGGGGTTCCTTTTCTGTCAAAAACGGTATATGAAAGGGTAAGGGTTTGGACATCGGGGCGGAGCATCCCCGTTGTTTTCGAGTTTTTGCTCCAGCGGGACCCCAAGCGTAATCGGCGCTTTCCGGAAAGCATAAGTGGTAAGTCAGCAGTCTGCGGTTACCCAATGGAAAGCTCCGATTACGCTTGGGGTCCCGCTGGGGCGAAAAACAGTTGGCTCCTCTGCTCCCTGTGTGGAAAAGAGGACACTTGTCGTGCTCTGGATTATCTTCTATATCTATAGCATTGTTAGAGCGATTTTCGATTGAGCGTCGAAAGTAATTTCGCATTTGCCATGGTTTTGCATTGCTACAATATGCGATGGATTGCTATGCTATGTGCACGCGTTTTTCCGCGCTTGGCACTGGCGACATGCATTTACTTCGCGTTCTGATTGGTTCATTTGAATAACTGCGTCTGTTGTGATTGGCTAGAGTGATTGCTTTTGTTTTGGTTTTACGACACTCAAGCGAAAACTGCTTTAAAACCAAATGTATGTGTTTTTATATTTCAGTCCATGACGAGCACCAGATAGTAAAGCGCTGTAATTGCAAAGATGATGGTGATATTACCCATAAAGGTACTGGAACAACATTCTGGCTCAACATAGGCTGTAAATCCCCATGGAAAGAATGTGCTAAAGCCGGTTTCATGACAAAATGTTGCCGAGAATACTGAGTGTAAACAGCTGAGAAGCTGCATTAAACAATGCCACATGGAAGGCGTGTTTGACTACTCATTTGTATTTGTTTTGATCTAAATCTTACTCAAATAAACGGTAGTGGAAAGAGGTTTTCAGTTTGTTGCTGCTTCTGTACTATGTATAATAATATTTAAGCTGTATTCGGCTTCCGGGGCTTATTACCATTTTATCAATATACAATATCATCATTAGTCTCCTACGCAGCCGTTATTAGGGCTCGTCACGCAACGCTGGGAGGAGCGTTGCGTGACGAGCCCTAATAACGGCTGCGTGGGAGACTATAATCATCATCCGATCCAGAAAAAAAATCATCATGCAATTTTCATAAATTATTGTTCATACTGACAGCCCAGTGCCATACAAAACAATCTCTGATTAGCTTACTTTTGGTATCGTAAAAAAGGCCCGCCACCCTCAAGTAGTTTAAGGCCTGGGTCAAAGGCTCATACAGGGAAAAACAGTTTATTCGTGATAACTTTAACAAAAGAGAATGAAACTGAATCGAAATTTGGCACATGGAAAGGTCTTATCGTTCTTATCATTTTAGAAGTATAATAAGCTTTCTCATAAGTCACGTGACACGTCACGTGGTCATTTTTCTTAAAATAGCAAATATTTGACGAATTGCCAATGGATTTAACCCATTCATAAGAAATAGAACACAAACCGCGGCGATAAACTGTTCCTAAGAAGGATTTTATTATCCTGCTACCTTATTTAGGTTTACATAGCAACCAAATCTCTAAACGTCTAAATCTTGTGTATACAATTTTTACTCTTGTGTCAACCTTAAAATTATTTTTCAAAACACTCGCCGCATCAAATCTTTCTTCCCGTACAAGGACCGCTTGAATCGTTCTCAACAGTCTAAAGTTATTTACAAAGCCAGTTGTTGGGATTGTGAAGAATTTTACATTGGTAAAACTAAACGACGGCTTCATGGTAGAAAAACTGAGCATTTTAAGGCCCTCGATCGCTAAGCATGACCGCACATCAGCCATTGCTGACCATGTCAACACCACTGGACATAACATCAAGTGGGATCATTTTGATATCTTAGCGTCGGGTAAAACTGATTTCCACTGTAAAATCAAACAAACATTGTTTATACAATAACTGAAGCCAGCTTTTAATGCAAACGTCAGTAGCGAGAAGCTGATGCTTTATTAATTAGATGTTTCTTTTTATAGATCAACTGTTAAGTTTTGTACTTAATCTCGGTCCCAGTCCCTTTTCAATACTATATAAGTATAGTTTTCAACACTGTAACGGTCACTTTTGAAAATGTATGTAGTAGCATACGAAACGTCAAGTTTTATCAAACATGAATAAGGTCAATGTGTTTATCACCGCGGTTTGTGTTCTATTTCTTATCAAGCTACGATGGCCCAAGAACAAAAGTCTTAACCCATTCACTCCTGGGAATTTTTGAGCGATTTTCTGCATACACACGCCCCATAGGATTTCGTGACTCCATATTTAAAGTTACCATGGAAAGTGCTGCTGTTCTAAAACACTGAAGGCTCGAGTTTACTGGAAACGTCATTGTGATGTTGTCATTTTGCTTCGTTGGATTGCAATAAAGGCTGAAATATGGTGTATCTGCGATTTTTGGTAAGTTCACAGCCATTTTTCATCTTTAGTAGCTGCCTGATGAGCATCATTAATCTAGAAGGTAGTTCAGAGTCCACTTTCTCAACGAAGCGAGTTAGGTGTTGTACTTCGTTTACGAATTTGGCTCGTTGCTCGTTGAACTGGAAAAAATGGCCGCCACGAAACGAAGTAGCCTTGGGACTCGACTCTGGATGAGTCGACCTACCACGGCATATTTTGGAAGTTGCGACCACTGAAGAACACAACAAGCGCGAAATTTCGGTGGTAGCTCGGAGTGGTTGTGGACTTAGTATAAATATGAAATATGTGGAGGAAGGAATACCCTGCGAGCAGAGCCTCTTCGAGGATCGAAAGAGGCTCTGCTCGAAGGGTAAGGAAGGAACGAACCCTATCAAAAATTCTCGCCATTTCCCAGCATGCAGTGCGGTCGCGATGTTGAACATCGAGGCAAGGCCAGGATGCACTAGAACGAGAGGCTGTAGCTCGGCCCGGGCAACGAATAAGAGCAAAAAAATCACTTCTAAGGTAGGACTAGGACTGAATTTTGCTGTGAATGTTGACTTTTGGGTTTGCAACGATGATTTCAATAAAAAAACGGAAGGCAAAAACGTGATTTTTGTTGCTTTTCTATGACGTTAAAAACGGTCATTTTTGTTCTTGTCCAAATTCAAACGCTGATATTATGCAAAAATCGCTGACTTCTTTGTGTTTATTGGGTATCTCAATTTAAGGGAATTTCTAGTCAATGCTCACAACTGCTAGTTAAGGCAATGTTCGCACGATTGAGAAAGTTGCAATTTTTTAAAGCAGTAGAGCCTTGTACGGCCGATGTAGGAGTGAATGGGTTAAGAGAAAACATAAAATAAAAATGCTTTTCTGATGCAGATTAATTATTTCTAGTTCTTCACGTTTGGAATGATCGTCCATTGTTCTTTAAAATTTTTTTGTGAGGACAAAGGTCATTTTTAAGTCCAAAATTTAACCTTTGGTTATCTATAACTTTAATTTTAAAACTCGAGGACAATCATTCCAAACGTAGAAGGTTAAATATGTTCAACCTCCACTGGAAAAGCTAATTTATTTAACTACGAAGAAAATTCGCTGGCATATCGCCGATTTGCTTAATTTTAAAATTTTGATCACGCGACATGTCATGTGACCAAACTTGTGCGTTAAGGTAGAAGAAGACGTCGAGATTAACATTCAGGGAAAATTTCAATCTGGTCCAGTCAATCTAGCCGAAGATATTAAGTGTCAACCATATTTTCCGAACAGACTTTAAACCCTGGCCTTAAACTTCTTGAGACCAGTAAAGTCTCCTAAGTTACCATTGGTTACGCCTACGCCTTAGGATGTGCATCAGTAAAAGATATCATCGTTCGTGAATGGCACTTAGGAAATATTTCAGGAAGGTTCTAAATTTTCTCCTACTGAGTATTGTCCTACATGCATTCGCCGTCATTCTGGAGTTGAGACATGTCTTAGAAAGTAAGGGGGTCAATTTAACTTAAGTATAGGACATAATACAGCCCCTTTTACTGCATGGACAACTGAAGGCAGGCGTAGGCGTGGCAGGCCCCAAAATACATTCACAGGGGCGGAGAACTCTGGAGGCGGAGATAAAGACTATGAAACACAGCTGGGGCACCATTGAAAAGCTGGCAAGGATAGACAGGGTTGGAAGTCCTTTGTTGCCGCGCTACATGCCCAGGGGGGTATAATGGGCAATAAGTAAGTAACTTACGATTTGATGACTTAAAATGCTTTCATGACAGCAAATACGACTCCTTAAAGTATCCCCCAGTATTACCCACCAACCCGGATACAAGTCTTCTTTTATCTTTTATTGCAAGAGATGCTTAGCTTATTTATTCGATTAAACGCCGCGGCGTTTAATAAATTTTTCGTGATTCTGGTGCGGCGTTTATTCGAGGGCGGCGTTTATTTAAAATCCAATTTATTTCTTACAAACAATAGCAACTGAACGTTTGAATTTTTTAAAACAAAAACATGTTTCAGCGTTTGTCTGAAATGTCATTTACTTTATCGTTCTCACTTTTCGTTTTAATACGATTGCGATGCATGTCAGAATAAAGTTCACTCAATTATCTTCCTCAGAGCTTTGAATG
This sequence comes from Dendrophyllia cribrosa, assembly GCA_024195265.1. Classification (NCBI taxonomy): domain Eukaryota; kingdom Metazoa; phylum Cnidaria; class Anthozoa; order Scleractinia; family Dendrophylliidae; genus Dendrophyllia; species Dendrophyllia cribrosa. The sequence continues at coordinate 32,397,313 of JAJLRJ010000003.1, read as the reverse complement.
CACTGATAAACATTGTTATAATCAAGGAAGATAATTTTTTTTGGCTTGCTGAAACTAGATAATTACTGTACTCGCTTTTGAGTATATTATTCGAATAAATGCCGCATCATGGATGCGGCGTCTATTCGAGGGCGGCGTTTATTAATATTTTTGCTCTCAAGTGCGGCGTTTATTCGAGGGCGGCGTTTGTTCGAGGGCGGCGTTTAATCGAATAAATACGGTAGCTTATTTCTTAGCCGGATTCTTAGAAGTGTTGCGCGGTTGTATTTATTGCAAGTAGCAGTTTTTAGTATTTTTTTATTGCAATATTGTCGTAATTGTTTTAGCCAAAGGCCATAAATAAAGCCTTATTAGACAATTATTCACCGTGAAGGTGAATAGCAAATATTTTTATTCGACATGACCTAGAGTGCAAATACGCATCAAAATGAGTGCAACTATGACACGTTATTACACTTTTATGACCGCGCGTAAGGAAAAAAATTCAAAAACTTAAATTTATGGGAAGATGACTGTCGTATAATAAAAAAATTATTAAAGGCTCGAAAAAAATAAAAACTGACTCGAAAAAATACTCAGCCGTATTACACAATTTTTCGCTGAATAACCGGCCTTTATCTATTCCCCGTTGAGCAGCCAATCAAAGTGCGCGAAAGAACACTATCCACAGGTTTGGCGGGGAGTTATCACAGGACGAAATAACGATTTTAGAGCAGTTTTCAATTGAGTGTCGTAAAACCAAAACCAAAGTAATTACTCTGACCAATCACAGCAGTCGTAAACAATCCAATAAACCAATCAGAGCTCGAAGCAATTACATGTCGCGGGCGCCAAGCGCGGGAAAACGCGTGCGAGCAAGTCACGATTGGTTTTGGTTTTACTTCTGATTGGTCGAAAAAGTGGCGCGAGATTTTTTAGCCAATCACAAAGCGTAGCAATGCAAAACCAAAGCAATTGTGTAATTACTTTCGACAGTCAATTGAAAACTGCTCTAAGTGCAAGTAAAGGTTCATTAAAGATTAGTAAATTCATTATTTCGTCCTGTGAACGCGATTCACAGGACGAAATAATGAATTTACTAATCTTTAAGAGAAAATTAAATTTTACTTAAAGGTATCGAAAATCTTTAAGTTGAGACGTAAATACTCTTAAATGTATTAAAGTAAGTAAGTATCTTTAATATGTGTTTAAGAACCTTTACGTTATCTTTAATTCAACTTTTCAACAACTTAAAGACCCTTAAAGGCAACTTAAATTGTTCATTACTTGCTTTAAGTGTTGTCCAGTAAAGGCTTATTTAGGTAATTTACGGTGCACTTTAAAGGGGAAGTATCACTGGATTTGGTGTCATTTAAAAAATCAAAAAATGTTATTGTATGATCAGAAACCGAAAAATAAAGCTCCAGTGGTGTGATAAATTATCACCAAATATATCAAAACTGTCGATTAGTGGCTCTGGTCATAGACAGGCTGGGTCTCAATGAAGTACAACTTGAAAAAAATTAGCCTAATGTTTTTCAAGTTACCACATTTTCGTCTCCAAATGGGCTAGAACAGACCATAATCTGTCTCTCTTTCAAGAATTGGTTTATTTCACTCTCTTGGTGTTTTAGTATTATTTTGTAAACAAGTAAAGGTATTGTAAAATGGCTTTGACCAAAAAACATCAAAATTCCCGTGATACTTCCCCTTTAATAAAGATAGTCGAAATTGTTCTTTAAGTTTTCTTTAATGAACCTTTACTTGCACTTTAAGTCGTTATTTCGTCCTGTGTATACTAATATTGGTTAAGTAGGATTTCGTGAATACGACCCCTGAAGCCCAATAAACCTGCATTGGGACTGTAACGGTACCCTTAGTTTTGTTTTGTAGTATTTTCGATACCGTAAATCTCCGAAAATAATCCCCCCCCCCCCGAAAATAAGCCCCCCTAATTTATAAAAAAATTTCCGTCCAATAATAAGCCCCCTTCCCCCGAATACAAGCCCCTGGGGGTGTTTTAAGGATTGACCTGAAAATGATCAAGTTAACATAGAAGGGACCAATGATTAAACTATGCCAGAAGCTGAGCCAGAATCCACTTGGACACTTCCACAGATGAAAGTGACGACGACTCAGATGAAGCAACTGAAGATGATCACTCAGATGAAACCGATTAAAGACTTTGTCAGTTTGTAACCATGATGAAAGATTTAACAAAATTTGTTATTGATTGCATCTTCAGAAAATTCAATGACCGCAAATGGCTCGCGAAATTTTAAGACACAAAATGCCACCCGAAAATAGTCCCATTGATTTTTTTAAAGAATATTTCCAGCCAAAAAAAATTTAAAAGCCCACCCGAATATAAGCCCACCCAAAAATAAGCCCGACAAAAAGGCAAGTTGGGCAAATATAAGCCTAGGGCTTAGGTTTACGATATTTCCACTATTGTAACCACATTTACGTCACAATGACTTTCCGCAAGCCGTCACGTGACCTTAGTTTAAATATCGCAAACACGTGTAATTCACAGACATCTAGCAGATCTAGGTTACATCAGGAGACCTCCGATTATTTCTGTTTAACTCAGAACCTTCTAGAGCGTTCGCCCAAAACACGTCCTACCGCATAGGATCGCTGTAAAAGTTGGCACAATAAACCTCAGCCTTGTGGAATCTGTGAGTCGTTTGGTTTACTTAGTTTCACGGTTCCCTCCGCTGCTACAGGGACCATGAATCCTGCGTGCACGTGCACAGCCTTTTGGTGTTATTGCATGTACGTAATTTACGGTCTTTATTGCAGTCAAACCTCCCGTCCCGTATAAGCGACCACAATGCAAATGCAATATGGTCGCTAAAGGAAGTTGGTCGCTTTTGTTCTTTGTCTTAAGGCGGTGGTTTACATGAACGCCATTTTTCCGCCACTTGACACATGGCTTTAATAGAAATATCTCGTTCACGTTTCAAGCAATCCAAAAACTCTATGCTTATCTCATGAATCTGTGTTATGGCACCTGAAAATGCCCCATGGAGGTTCGACTGCATTTTTGCATCATTATTTTATTATAAGGAACGACAATAAAGTATGTATGTATGTAATTTTTGTTTCGTTTTTTTGGGAGGAAAGAGTTTTTCTCAAAGGGTTTGGAAAATTAAGAGAAATAAAAAATATTGAAGATTAAGTGAAGTTTTAAAATTAAAATTCGTAGTTAATAATTTATAGACGGACACCAAGTTAATCCACTAGCAACCTGGGGTGCTCCTAAGTGGGTATCAACTGTCTGTTGGTGTTCCAAAACTAATTTTCTTTCTTCTATCCCCTCTTTAAACCTCTTAAAATTTCATTCAAATTACCCCCGCCTTAACTGAACTTTTCCTTCCATCTGATTTTCGAAAGTTACAGCCACTAAAACGTACGAGAGGTCAAACCACAGGGATCTTAACTTTGAATCACATAAACTTGAAGTAATTTCAATGTAGAAAGCACCTGTCAGCCAAAATTATTATATAGAAGTATATAATCATATCGAAGTTTTGATACAAGGAACAAAATTTTCGTTGTACCGTAACACTTTATTCAATTTGCGTCTGTAGTGATATCAAAAGATGGGCGAGTGGTTGCTTAATACCTGAGGTTAAAAGTAATAGATCACCAGCACTGAAAGCGGTCGCGGTCGCTTACGAGAGGTGGCCGCTAACGAGAGGTTTCAACTATAATGATTTGACTGAAAAAAAAGTTGGTATATTGGGAAAGTGGTCGCTTACGAGCGGTGGTCGCTTACGAGAGGTTGTCGCACATACAGGTTCGACTGCATTTTTATTTTTTCATTTCGCACCAATATAATACAGTTGTAAATCTAATAATTCTGTTCCTAAGTTTTGTCGTGTTGCGAAACAGCGAAACATTTTACTAAAGTCTGTTTTGACTTTAATGACAGGCGCACAGGCCAGCGGTGTTTATGCAATCAATTATTTCCTGTTTTAATCAATCAAAAAAGAGCAGATGTTTTCTTCAAAGCACATTTCACCTCCCGCGAGGTAGATTGAAACAATAAAAGAATTTAATTACGAATTTAGCTATACAGTTCTCCGAAGATGCGACTTTAATAAACGAAAAGGTCTCGTTTATTAATTTATTTTATTCGATGTTCTGTTGATCAGAGCCGCGCCGATTATTTTTATTCTTTTCCATATCGAAATTGCTGAATGCATATTCAAAACATGTGTGTTGTTTTAATTCATCTCTGATACCTCAGCAAGCTAATGAGCTGCGAGCCTCATCATTGGCTCGCTGCCTCATTATCTTACCATGATTAAAACGACTTGATTGGCATTTATTGTTCAACTTTCGCTTGTTATTGGTGGAAATGAATGAGCGGTTGGCGCAAGGAATAAACGAGCTTGCCAGTTGTCTTATCTCGCTACCTGATTGGCGCACAAGACAATAGCACCTAATTGCAAAATGAAATCCGCGGCTAATATGTCGTATTCTAATTGTACCCGGAGTAACGAAGACCCGTAGAAAGGCAAGTTTTCAAACGAGGATTTCATCTTCTAACTGCGAAATTTCTTTTATTTGTTGGCGTTTTTGCGGTGTAGATGTTTTCTTGTGTAAACCCATGTCGACGGGCGCGAAAGAGAATCGAATTTAAAGGAACGGAAGAGACAGGATCGCGTGAAGGTTAGTTATAATTTCCGATGACTACAGCCCCAAAGACTGCGTGTTTGTCACTTCGCGTGTCTGCTAAATTCAGTCCTATTGAATAGCTTTGTTGCGTTGTTTCGCGTCGCTTTTCTAAAAGAACACTTATCGCTCGAACGCATCCGAACTTCACATCGCCTTTCATTCGATTGACCAATTGATATTCCCGGGAAATTTGAGAGTCTTTGGGAGAATTTCACGAGTGCACGCTCATCTTGACTTGACTCCTAGTTGTTCAATCGCGATTGAGCTTATGTATATGACTTCGTAAAGAAAAATAGCGGTCTAACAATGTCGGCAAATGAATCAAAGCACTTGGCCGGGTTCAACAGGTGTGAAAGTATAGAAAAATATCCCAAATATATCGTACAATGTACTTCTTGTAAGGTTTTCTTTCTGTAAAGGAGTTCGTACTTTAGAAGCTCACGATTTACGATTGTTTTTCTCGATGTGACTAATTAGAGTGTCCATTTGCAATGTTGAAAGAGATGCTTTATAATTTCAAGTGACTGCCGGGTAAAAGTTTAATCTAGCGTCACATATAGGTCCCCTCACGACAATGTCCTCCTACTCTGTTATTATATTTATCGAGTTTAAAAATTGGTGACGAAATAGTAGCTTCTTATTTAGATGGAAACATGTGAGGTGGTTTTAAACATCCGGGATGAATTTTTATTCGAAGATAAATATTTTTTATTGTTGTCTATAACGATGTCTGTATGTATTAAAAGTATTTTTTTCTATACCATCAAACATTCAATGACTACTAGATACCTTGTTTTTTCAATTCGCCATGCTTGTTGCCATTGTTTTACTTCCGTTTTTAGAGGACATCACTTCTTCACTCTTTATAACTGATCTTTTGTATGTCATTAGTTCGTTGTATTCAAAGCACCCTGTATAATTTTAAATTCAATTTACAGACTTCCCAGTGTCCACGATCAGTTTATAATTTACTGGTCGCCTTTAAAAAAGAGGTGCTGATTATTGAATGTTGCAATAAAGCCTTGTTCAAACATTTTATTGTATTCAACCATTTAAATTTGGCATTATTATATTCAATATTTAAATCTGCTGTCAAATGTTTTGCGACATCGATGACCACAGTGATGTAAATGTCAAATTTCTGCCAAATTGCATCCAATTAATTAAATGGATAATTTCTGCTGAACTTTAATGGAATTCAATTTGGCAAGGCAGAAATGTGATGTTTCAATTAGGCCGCAGAGTATAATGAATGGGTTAGCAGCCAGGATAACATAGCCTTAATTTGTAGAAAGATAGCCATGAATGTTCATGATCTTGTACTGGTAAGTAGTATGATGATTCTCTTACTGGCATGAAATTTTTTGACCAATATCATGTCAACAATTACGGAGCCTGTAACTCTGAATGAAGTCGTAACAGTATCCATCTCGGTAGAGCCCCAACACCTGCCTAATGTCCCTGACTGTCCTGATAGGACCTTCCAACGTAATAGGAAAGGGATGTTAGTCTAATAAAATTATTGTAAAATTCCAAATGTGACACCCCCCTCCCCCCGGTACTTTTGGAATTATCACCAACTTTTGGGTAGCAGCAACTTTCAGGTGGCTGTTACTTTCGCCAGCCAAAATATGTGATCAAATCAATACTTCATTCAAACTACTGAAAAATTGGTTCAAACTGAATTTAGGAAAAGAAGAATGGTAAAAATAATTTCCAAAATACTGTTAAGTAATACATAGTCAGCACAAGAATGCTAAACCAGTGTTGCATCGCTAAGTTTTTTTAAGATCTGCAAGTTTGTTACTTTCCGGAGGGTCGTAAGGGTCTGAAAATGTCAGTATAATGTCTGAAAATTAATGTTGTGTTTTGGAAGACGTAACTATCTACGGTGTAACATTGCATCGCCCTTATTATCATCATCAGTCCCTGCCAGAGCCAAATTCCACATACTTTAGGATGTTATTGTAGATTGCCCCTAGTATGTTTTTTTTTTCATTGTTAAAAAAAAAACCAGTGACATAAGTTTGTCTGCAAAGCAATTGCTGCTTAATTTTTCTTGTTTATAGTGTAAGCAGTATTAATAGTCAATATATTGAGTGTAAATAGCATATTTATAGCTCTGCAGGTTTCCATCTGAGATTTTGTTTTTGTGAATTGTTATAAAAATTAAAAAAATGTTCTTTCCATTCAGTGCCATAACAAGTTGACGTCATAGTAACATGGAATCAGGCAACACCACAGATTACACTTATGTGGCAACAGCTGATGCAAAAATGGAGAGCAGTGTGAAGGAACCTAAGGCTCCAGAGGGTACCTTGCTGCGGCAAGTTCAAGATGCTAAAGAGAGTATCACAGTCCTTAAGAATCAGGTCTCCTTCGCAGACCAGTGCCTGAGCCTACTTCACAATCAGATGAAACATGCCTCAGACACTTTGGCCATACTTCAAGATCAAGTTGACTTGGCACAGAAGACAGTAAACTCATTGAGCTTAGGAACTGTAGCTGGAGTGGCCATCCCTCATCCACAAACTACTGTGGCCACACCATCGCCAACAACCAGCAGACCTCACTCTTCTTGGGTTAGTCCCCGATCTAGTGAGTCAGATGAACAACGGGTATTTGTCCATGACAGTGAAGGGCCTAAAGTCTATACATTGAGCAAATCAAGCATTTCATTAGGAAATTCAGCTCCACACGCATCAGAGTGTCCATCATCACATGGGCAGCATGGACAAGTGTCTTGTGTTATGCATCAAGTGCCAGTGCATTGTCATTGTGCAGCATGCCTTTCTCATGCAACAGTTCATCATGTGTCACAGCCTTGTCATTCTTCTTGTCATGGCCCCCCAGGAACAGCTGTGATGCAGGTAAGCCCAGAAATGCCGCCACCACCACAATCTGCCAGTACAGTGTCAAGCCATATAGCGGCAACAGACGAGACCAGTTCCCAAGCAAAGATGCCATACGTAAGTCCTATAAGGCCTTTTAACAAAAGTCGTGAACATGACAAAGACAGCTCAACAGAAGAACAAAGCTCTGCAAAGAAAGAATCGGCATCCACATCACCCATGGCACACCAGCTGCTTCAGGTGATTGATGTATTACAAACAGAAGATGATGATGATGACAATGGTAGTACCAGCAGGTCTGCACCAACAACTCTTGTTTCCTTGTTGCGTGGTGTCACCACTCCCCAGATTACCCCCTATGGACATGGTGCAGCTGCTTCTTGGCATGGGGTTTCACGACGCAATCGCAAGCAGAACATGAGTCCTGTGAAAACAGTATCAACACATTCATCTCCATCCCGGCACTCCTCAGGTAAATACTGGTATATAGTGTGAACTAGTGTGAGGTCCAAATAATATTAGGAATTAAAAGTGCAAAGGTCTAGCCAATTGAAGAAAATTGATTATTGGCAACCAATCAAATTAATCTATAGTAATCAAATGATTGGTTGAGTACTATAAATTAGCCTGCGCAGTAAGCATAGGGAAGAGGAGAACTGGGGAGAGGGGGAAAGGACACCTGCAATAAAGACCCCCTTTAATGTTCATTTTTGCGGACATTGGCGGCCGCAAAATTCCAATTGGCTAATTCACATTGGGCGGTAAACATAGTAAATTCCCACGTGAAGACAGCCATGCGTAAAAGCGCGAGCCAGTTTCTGATTGGTGAACGTATTGACAGTTGACATAATTTGATTCCCAGGAAATCGGTGGCCATAATGCAAATAGCCCGGTTATTATAGCAGGCGTTCTTTCCCTTCTCCTCTCTCCTTTTTCGCACCACCTCCCCCCTCCATGTTTACGCCTGCCATGCAGGGTACTATTAATTGATATTGGTAATCAATGAAAATCAATATAAGTCACATTGGAAGTGTCCTTGATTGTATTGATTATTATTGGTTATCGTCTACTGATTTAAATCTGTGCATTTATTGTAAATATGTAATTGCATGTGTTAATTTGTACAAATATAATGTTGACGAGCCAAATGTGGTTCCTATTTGTCAATACATGTATGTTGCATTTTTTACTTTCACATCACACTTTCACAAACTCAAGTTTGTCTTTCTCTTTCAATAAGAAATTGTGGGAGGTCTGTATCAGTTTCTCTCATTAATAAAAATAAATAAATTGGCTTCATTTAACAAGGGTGACACTTACATGTAACATGTACTGTCTTGCAACTGACATGCATTTAGTGGCCCTTGAATTCCAGATCAAATTGGAATTTGTAGATGTTGGTTTTTAAGGAGGAAGGAAAAAAACACAATTTGTGACAAAATGTTGGAACAGTATTGTGTGTTGGATGGTGTACAAATGGTGGTTGCCTCCCTCACCATCTTTCAATGTTGTTGCCAAATAAAATGTGTGATCCAACATTGAAACAGGGAACAGAGGAAGGCTGTTCCAACAACTTCTGACAAGCAACCCTCTGCCTCAATGCCAAGGAAAAGGTCACTTGAAAAAAAGAAAAGAAAAAAATTTGACTCCCATCCAATGATTACATCAGCAGGGTGAGAATACAGTGGGCAGAGCAGTCGACGAGCTGCATATGGCCTTCTGAGCTTGGGGTGCCTGTGTCTTATGACATTTTCCCTGTGGTGACAGGACACCAAAATTTGGTATCAACTGAGCTGATTAACCTTTTAAGCCCCTGAGTATCAATCAGTATCAAATTTCTTCATGTCGTATCAATGCATTATTAAGTAGAGGTGATAAGAATGAAGATATTGATCACCCAAGATAATAAATTCTTTTGATCCTTTTATAACAAGTTCTCCTAATTTGTGTTATAAGATATATGGGGACCAGAAAGAAGAATTTGTGTTTTGACTTTGAAGCTTAAAGGGTTTAGTAAATTGGCAACCGTAAAAATATTTAAAAGCGAACATTTTGAGTGTTAGCCCATCATCAAAGCGAACCACAATTTACTTAATCAACTCAATTGATACAACACCCAGGGGGGAACTCCAATATAAAATTGATGGGGGTGATTGGCATAAAAAAGGGTTAAAATTCGTGGTTTTATGCCACTAAGGGTGTTTGAATTAAACATGATACCTTTTAGGGTACAAAGCCAGAAAAATATGCTAACAAGAACAACTTTTCAGAGTGAATTTGTACCTGTTAGGGGTGAAAATTAATGTCAGCCACACCCACAAAACAGGTTTTGGTACCTTTTAGGGGTTCCTTTCAAACTTTTTCAACAATCACCCCCATCAATTTTATATGGGAGTCCCCGTTCCCCACTCTCCCCCTCCCCCCCCCCCCCCCCCCCCCCCTTCTGCCGCCCTGAAACAACACCCTCATTTCCAAGTAATGTGGTACTCAAAATCAAAATGTATGTTCGATTTTTAGTGAAAACTGTGAACAAAGAGCATCCAGAACTGATGCGAGTTCCTGCCCCAGTGTTGGCCTCGACTCTTGAGCCGGAGTTCCTTGTTGTACCGACCAGCAGTTTCTCATATGACAGTCCCCCGACCTCGGCGATTGAAGAGGGTGGCAAGGATGGGGCAAAAAGTTCTGAAATTCTATTGGCCAAGAAAACAGTGACGTCTTCATCGCATAAAGAGAGTTCAGGCTCTGTTATTGTCTCTTGTTCTACCAAAACACACACGTCAGTGGATGTACAAGACTGCAATTCCGGCAGTGGAAAAGAAGGATTTCAAGAATGCAGAACCGATGGTTGCTGTGGCGACAAATCATTACCTAGCGGACCTGTCAGTGACGGCCGAGGCCATTTTTCCCGTTCACCTCCCTCTGTTAAAAAGCAACGCCCAGACGTAACAATTGACTTAAATGGTGTTTCTTTGGCCGTAAGTCCGAAGAAAAAAATGTTTACTGGGACAAGCCCGCTAAACTCAGACATCGGCATGCCATTCACTTGTAAAATCCAAAGTTCCAATTCTAATGCTGGTAAAAATGAACCTATTGTTACTGTAATGAACGACACAGCTGCGCCTGTTTCATTGGCAGATGCTGTATGTCATTTGGAGCATGCCCCGGGAAAAAACACCGTTTTATCGACTGATTCTCAGGTGCCACCCATGACCGTTATTTCCTTGCCCAGTGCAGTCGAAGGCTCGGCGAATTCGGCGCAGAAGACGACGACGCCAACCTCGAAAAAACCGATCATTCTTTCGCGGCGCTCCTCTCGAAGCAGTGAACAGAACATTCCGCAAGGACTTGTGGTACTTGTGCCGACTATAGCGGACGCTAAACGGCTAATAGCCTCCACAGGGGGGCAGTCTGATGGCCACACCCCTGTATTGGTACCCCAACACATGTTGAACGAAATTCACTCCAAAAACACTGAAGAACAGCTGGAAACGCAGCAACAATTGCGTGGCAAACGAAATCACGATATGGTGTCCCCGCCTTGTTCCGTGCAGTCAAAGAGACCAGCTATTGATTCAGTTGTTATCGACTAGTGTCTTGTAAAGAAACTGTTGAGCGCTGTCGGCTGATAAATAAAAAAACGTTTGATAAATCCTATGAAATTGGGGCTGATAAGGTAAATGAAACGCCGTGGGGAATTTAAAGAACAGAGGTTTCATCGTTTGCTCGGACCATGAGTTGTAACCACTCAAGACTGGCTTTCGGAGCTAGCTTTCGAGCCAACGTGCATTATCCTTCGGCGCACATTTAGATACATATATATAGTGCACGTGCTTGCCAATTTGAACACTGCAGTACCAACGAAGTCTCCGAGTTTTAAATCCAACACGGTTGTTAATTTGCTCTGTTAAACCTAAGTTAATAAGTGGCGATGTTTGCCTCGTCGTGAGGTCGTGTAAATAAGATTTTAATGAGAGTAGTATTTATTAAAGTATCATTAATTATCCTCGTGTCTTTCTTTTTTCGTTGTTAAGGGGACGCTGTTCCGCCGAAATAACGAAATTCCGTTTACTTTATTTCCATGTTATATTTAGCAAATTTCCACCGGTTTTCCGTGGTGTGGACTCTTATTTACCACGATTTACGTCATCACATGGTCAAAATTTGTTGCCGACTCACTCGGCTGCGCCTCGTGATTCCACAACATTTTGACCATGTGATGACGTAAATCGTGGTAAATAAGAGTCCACACCACGGAAAACCGGTGGAAATCTGTTTTTTACCACAATATTTAGAAAAAATACAAGGAAAAATTGAAGTTTCGTTACAAAACATGATGCATTGCGTGATGTTAGCGTCAGCACTGTTGTCTGCACTCTCATTTACCACCCGCATCGACCAATCAGATTGTGAGATTATCGGCAATTGTGGTGAAACGCCAAATGCCACCAAAAATATACAACTAGATTGGATAAAAAGATTCGAGAGAGCAAAACAAGCAGCAGTTTGGAGAAAAAGTGCAGGATTACAAGGATTGAAGTGGATTACAGTTCACCAGTTTTGATTTAGCGACAGGCGGTCAAAAATCAAAGTTGCGTTTTTTAGTCGTCATTTTGTCTTTTTAGTTCATATTCCTTAGCATTCATCACTTGTGCGATTTTTCTTCCTATTTTAAGATAATAAAGTAAGCTTAAAGTGTATATGACGGATATTTTTTTATTTGCTTGATGGAATCTACATGGCGTTTTGATAAGAAAATCGAAAAGAGTTTTTCGATATCGATTTTCTTTTCCGAGTTTTAGCCGTCTAAAAACGTGAAATTTCACTTCCGGTGGGTTACAAAACCGCGCAAGAAGAAAGACTGGAAATAGTCCGCTGTGACGTCAATACAAGAATGCCGGTGTCGCGGTTTCTCGGTTCCTCACATTTTTTGGTGCGCCCAGAGGAAGAAACATGGTTCTATTGAGGTGTGTTGTCTATGGTTGTAGTAACGCGCACCAAAAAACGGAGGAACTGAGAAACCGCGACACTGGCATTCTTGTATTGACGTCGCAGCGGACTATTTCCAGTCGTTCTTCTTGCGCGGTTTTGTAACCCATCGGAAGTGAAATTTCACGTTTTTAGACGGCTAAATCACGGACAAGAAAAATCGATATCAAAAAACTTTTTTCGACTTTCTTATCAGAACGCCATGTAGATTCCATCAAGCAAATAAAAAAATATCTGTCATATACACTTTAAAGCAAGCTCCTGGCCATAATCATGAAAACACGATATTTCAGTCGGTAAAGTGTCCCTTTTGAGGTAGTGTGTAGCTAGTCACATGTGCCAATGGGATAAATGAATGAATAAATGAAGAAACGATTTAACGATGCGAGGCAAGTTGCGCGCGTGTTTCAATAAATTAGCAACTTAAGTCGCCGTGCTTTCGTCAGCGTTGCGTTGCAAAAAACATTGCCTCGCGTAACAGTACCTTTTTGAAGTTGGAACTCAAATATTATTCTTGGGCAGCCGTAGTCTATTTTCTTCTCATAAAAACTAGAGAAAGTGAAGAGATGAAAAACGATAATTGGGAGGCGGCTTGGTGTAGTGGTTAGTGTGAGGATATTTCATGTAATTAAATGAGGTGTTTTTCAACTGTTTTGACATAGCCCGGATGTACGCGTGTTCGTGTGATTTACATCCCACAAGCAACGTAATCTGAAGCGGAGACGGAAGCGTAAGGAGTCTTACGTTTTATTCTAAATAAAAAAACAGAGTCGGAATCGGAAAGATCAGAAGGTTTCCTTTTTCTTCCGACTCCGCCTCTGCTTCCGTCGCTTACTATCCGCTTTCCACTAGATCGTACGGTTCTTGCGATTCCGATTCCGCTTACGATTCCGCTTACGTCGCTAGGAACCAAGCCTTCAAGTTGTTCGAGTTCCGTTTGGTTCGTCAAAAACACATCGTTACAGTCAGGGCGCTGAACATGTAATGCGGAGGTCCCGGGTTCAACTCCTCCTCTCTGATCGCTACCGGATCTGGAACACGGTCCATAGTGTCGTGTTCCGTGTTCAAATCATAGACCACGCTATGCATGTAGCCTACCAGTGGTTAGTCTTCTGCCAGTCGGATTTTTAAAATGTTTTTGTTTAGAATACATTCAACGCTTCAGTTAACCAATCAATATGCAACTGGTGATAAACATGGGAAAGCATGCAACTGGTGCCGGGCACTGAAAAATATGCAACTGGCGCTAAGCGCGGGAAAACGTGAGCGTCAAACCCGGAGAAACGTCCAACCTGATCCAAGCGCGGGAAAACGTATATCAGGCGAGACTCATGGTTGATAAGAGGACGTAGAAAACGCAAAATCTAACCTCGGTCATAATTGAGAAAAAAACTTAACCATGACCTCATTAACTCAACTTTATTGAATTAAAATGATTTTCACAAGTATTGCCGCGTCATCAGTGATCAGTTTGTTTAGCAACTACATTGGTTTTAAACTTTTAATGAATAAAGGTGCGTTGCTTTAGTTAGGGTCGTATGCGAGTACACTGCTGTAAATTCCATGTGTGGGGTATATGCAATGGTCACCAAGGGATAGTTACGTGTTCTCCTCTCTTCACTTTTGTCATCATAGAAGAGCATTTGTACTGGAGTGACGACGTTGTAATTCCACTCTTCCTGCGTCTCCAAGACGCGAAAAAACATCTTGAATTTTCTGGTTTAAAACGGTTATAATTGCAAACGGAAGCCACACAATGCTGTTCGTTAAGATGTGAGCCACGCGAAGCACTGTAGCAGTGATGATGTAGATGATGTACACAATGAGTGCGATTTTGGTTCCAAAAATCACGATAGGTACAAACACTCCCAGAAGAGATAACAGTCCCATTGCAAGAACCCCACCTTGGAAAAGGAGGAGCGAAAACAAGACGAATACAGAAGATCCCGCTACGAAGGCAAGGAATAAAAAGAAGGGAAGGAAGCCAGTGATTACGAAAGTACCAAGGAAGACGGACGCTACTGGATGTCGCCGAATTATTTGCTTGTATTTCCTCACTTTACTCATCGCTTCGCAGTTCTTTAAGTCCTTTAACTGATCGTTTATGGCGTGTAGGTTACGATCCAGCCACGGAAACAGAATATCGCTTTCAATCATTGTCTGCCGGTTTATTCTACAAAAGAAAAACAATAAAGCAGTTTTCAATTGAGTGTCGTAAAACCAAAACCAAAGTAATTACTCTGACCAATCACAGCAGTCGTAAACAATCCAATGAACCAATCAGAGCTCGAAGCAATTACATGTCGGCGGCGCCAAGCGCGGGAAAACGCGTGCGAGCAAGTCACGATTGGTTTTGGTTTTACTTCTGATTGGTCGAGACAGTGGCGCGAGATTTTTTAGCCAATTAATCACAAAGCGTAGCAATGCAAAACCAAAGCAATTGTGTAATTACTTTCGACACTCAATTGAAAACTGCTCTATTACGGGCGATGGCGAATTAGTTTGGTATCGCCCCGTAGAACCGACATGTGAAAAGAGCCCCGGGGGAAGGGGGAGGGGGAGGAACTCCCATATAAAAATGACGGGGTGCTCATCGTACCTTTGACGGGGCAAAATTTGTAGATTGGTACCGCTTAGACTACTAAAATCTAAAATGACCACTGTAAGAATTATCGCGGTACATTTTAGGGAATTGAGTCGAAAAATATGACAGGAGCTGTTTGTCAGTCAATTGGTTTTCATTTTTGTCTCATTCCTCTGTCGCTATTAAAAATTGTCAAAGTGTCAGTTCATGTGTTGTTTTAGAATTAGTACTTCTTAAAGGGGCATTGTCACGCAGATTTTGCTGTGTTTTGGTCGAAATACACTAAATATATGACAAAATACCTTTGCACAAACAAAAAATTGCTTTTAGAACACCAAGAAGATAATATCAAGTGATTCTTCAAGGAAGAACAAACCATAATAAGTTTTTTGCGATTTTTCCACGACACTTGGGAGGAACTTGAAAAAATTGGCCAATTTTTTCAAGTTGCAATCCATTTCCATCCTGGCCATCCGCAGCCAAAGATAACGAATACTGAGAGTTTCTGTGCACTGGTAGAGTATTTGTGAACAAAACTGGACCATTATTTTAAGGTTTACATTGCCGGAAACAAATATGTTTTTTGGCTTTTTAAAGTGATACTAAAAATAGGTGACAGTTTCCCTTTAAGGGTAAAAATCCATTTGAGCCAAGCCCATTCAGACATTTCCGACAGATCACCCCGTCATTTTTATACGAGACCCCCGGGAATTGAAGCTATCGCCATCACAGTAAAAAATGAGCCAACCCAACAAAACTCATCATAAGGGGCCGATTACATAAGCCGAGCTGGCCAATTTCAAAACGACAATTTTTTATGATAATTAGCCATCTTGCCTCATATAAAATGCTGTGCTAAAACTCATCTCAGTGGTCATTTTAGATTTTTGTCGCGTTCTCCAATGCACCTGACGGCGATTTTGTGCGATTCGGTTGCCGGCCACATTTGCTGCGATTTATGCTGGGATTTCCCCAAATTCCCCGCCGAGTTGCATCTGAGGTTTCTTACATGTTCGCAACCTCTGCGACATCGCGCGACAAATCGCGCCCAAATCGTGCACTGAAATCGCCGCTAGTTTGCACACGCGATTTGAAGATGTTACTTGCGTGCGACAAAAATTGCATCGAAAAGTGAAAATTTTTTACAAAAATTCGTCTGGCCTGTGTAAACGGGCCTTTAATCGGGCCAGTATTCCGGCTCTTGTAATCGGCCCCTAAAATCAGCACAACGTTTTACAAGTGGGGGACCATTCACGGTTAAGAAATATTTCCAACCAATTTTAAGGTCAAGGAAATGCAAAACAAAAGCGAATAAAATTTTGATTACTTTCAAAAATCAACCGTGAAAATCAATCGCTTATTTTTTCTCTTTCACTTCAGAAAAAAGGAACCAGATTGGCTTCAAGCGCTCGCACACGCAATCAATTCCTCGCGAAAATTGCATGGCTTACCTGTGCTTCCACTCTCACTGACTTCGTGGGACATCTGTAGAGAGACAACATGAAAGAAAAACGAAATAAAACACTGGGTAATCTTTACAATTTGTATGTCATAATGTCAGGCGTTCTTCTGTGAAGTCATGAATAAACTTTGAAATGTTTATCTTCTGTGAAGTTTTTCCACTTAATTACGACTCAAAACAATGAAAATCTAATTACGTCATGATTAATCCTAATCCGCTTCTAATTAGTCTTTTTTTCTCTTGTTACTTCTCTTCTCTTGTTTTGTTTTTTCTTTTGTTACTTGGAGAGAGTACTGCACTTGTGCGATTTTTGGTTTCTATTTTAATGGACACTGTCCTGGCTGAAAAATCTTGCAGTTTTCATATGAAATTAATTATGACCGGGAGCTTGCTCAAAGCTTGCTTTATTGTCTTAAAATAGAAGAAAAAATCGTCAAAAGTGATGAACGCAAAGAAATATGAACTAAAAAGACAAAATAACAACTAAAAATCTCAAAATTCTACCAGAATAAAAACTTTGATTTCTTGACCGCCTGTCACTAAATCAAATTTCATGACTCAGTAATCCACTTCCATTCTTGTAATCCTGTACTTTTTCCCCAAACTATTGCTTTTGTTTTGCTCTATAAAACCTTTTTATCCAATTAAGTTGTATATTTGGTGGCATTTGGCGATATAACTTGGAAATTAATTAAGCAAAATTTCGTTATTTCGGCGGGACAGTGCCCCTTTAAATGTGAATGGGGTTAGTTTCTAGAGAAACTGTGGTGCTGCGTCGGTCGGGGGATGAAACACGAGAATTTAGTTTTATCGACTGAGTCGATAAGGTAAATTGACCACCGTAAAAGATTCAAATAGCTGACGTTTCGAGCGCTAGCCCTTCGTCGGAGCGAATCAAGGAATTGTGGGTAGTGTGTGGTTTTATATAGTAAGCTAGTAAGCGGTGGAGCTACGCTATTGGTGGAAATTTGGTGACGTAAAAACAAATGTAAATTAGTTGAATGAAAAGCGTTCGTTGATTCCGTGGGGTTTGAGAGTGCCGATTTGAAAGATGATTTTTTGTTCTAGGTTTTTACGGCTTTCTGTGTTACCCTGGTGTAGGGAAAGGCCGCAGATTGTCATGTGTTGGTTAGAATGATTAGAAAGATTAAAATGGCGCGCGACTGGTTTGGACGCGTCTTTGTCATTTTTTTCAACGTCTCGGAGATGTTCACGAAAACGGTCACCCAGTCTCCTCCCTGTTGCGCAAATGTATATCTTTTTGCAAAAAGTACATGTTATGCACTAGATAACATTTACGGAGGTGCATGTAAAACGATCAGTGATTTTAATAGATCGTTTGGGTCCTGTTATTTTGTCCGCGTTGTGAATGAAAGGACAAGTGTTACATCGTGTGCGTGTGCATTTAAAAGTTCCCGGTTCATCGTCAGATTTCAGTGCGCTCGTAACTAGAAAGTTGCCTATGTTTTTGTCACGTTTGAATGAAATTAGTAGGGGTTGTGAAAAAATTCTGCCAGTTTCGGGGTCGTTTTGGAGTAATTTGAAATTTTTTAAAATGATGCTTTTGACTGTGTTGTTGTGTGGGTGGAAAGTGACGAGGGTGAATGGAATTCTCTCGTTCTCTTCCTTCTGTGGCGTTTGTAGTGCTGATTGCCTGTCGATCCGTTGTGCACGTTGTTGGCCTGTGTTAACAACAGAGTCAGGGTACCCACGTTTCTTGAAAAACTGGCACATTTCTTCTGATTTGTTGGAAAAATCAGAGTCATCACTACATAGACGTCGAAGTCTGAGAAATTGAGAATACGGAATGGCGTTTTTAACGTGCGATGGATGTGAGGATGAATGTAACAGATAACTGTGGGAATCTGTAGGTTTGTAGTGCACACTTGTGGATAAACTGTTACCGTTGTTACCTTAAATGTGGATCGGTATTTGAAGTCGGTGCATGCGCATACTGAACTTCACAAAGTCTTCTGATTCCGTCACAGGGTACCCAAGCTCACGAACAGACCACTAAGAATAACATAACATAAAATTTTGTGTAGAGGATTAGTAAGGAACTTTATCGTTGATTTAGTAAGCGAGCGAGAAATAACAATAAACAGCCATTCATAAAGTTTGCATTCATCAAACTGATCAAACGTTACCCATGTGTTGTTTCTTCAGTTCTTGACTGTTCTGGAGCCTATATAAAGCCGTATTTTAGCCAGCTTTTTATTTGAAGTTCTCTCTCACTTAATATAAACTTTATGGCTGTTTATTATCATTTATCGTTCGCTTATAAAATCAAAGATAAAGTTCCATACAAATCCCAAAAATTTTTCCACTGAAAGCCTGCTTAGGTTTGAGCCCGCGATCTTGAACCAATTGAGCGGTTTCATTACCCATAAGGCTATGCAAGACTTCCTCTGCCTTTCTCTCTTAGCCGACATCAAAATGGTGGGTTTTCGAAAAAATATAAGCAGTAAATATCCCGTTCCATCGTATCGTAGTTTGTCTTTATATCACTATATGTTTTCTAACACAATTTATTAATGTTCATTCTTCTTCTTTATTGCCGTATTTCCTCATATAACTGCTGCTATAGGCGAATGAGAAAGCGAACAAAATTATGCTCGTGACTATCTTTAACTGTTGTATAAGAATTGAAGTAACTGTAGTTTTATTTAGAATCTGTTCGTAACAAGATTAGGAATATTTGTGACACACTGTTATGGTTAACGGTCTAAAATCACAGCCAGTGTTCAAGCCTACTAAGCGCATAGATGCAATTTGTTGAGCTTTAAAACTCTGAACTCTCGCCTATCTGCCCTATCTCCGTATTAAATACACTTCCAACTGCAGTTTAAAATCATAAGTATTTGTGAGTTCACTCTTATAGAAATTGCTGAATTTGGTAGTACGCGGTATGATCTGAAACTTCTGTTTTGGGGTGATAGTGTCCGAGGTTGCAATTTGAACATGATAAATTTATAGATTTTTAAGTGATTATAAATTATCAAAGTGTGTTTCAAAGTGCAGATTCACTGTCATTTTATCTCTATTTCTTACTATTTCTTTTGCCAAATACACACTGTTGATTAAATAAAATGAAAGAAATACTAAGGAAGCAAAAAGGAGCATTGAAAATTGATTACATTGGGCTTAATAATTCAACTGTTGGATTGTCTACAATCTTTTTTAAGGTTGATTTAGACAATACAACTTTGTCAAATCATGTATCGTGTAAATCAAACCTGCAATTGGCTTACGAGTCGTGTACTGCATGAAAAATGTCTTGTGATTTTGAAACATGTTTTACAACCCTATGACATTTAGTAGGAACAAACAATCTCACACAAGCAGTGTCACATGATTTCGCCATGATGCGAGCAGTGCATTCATTAAAAGTTGCATGCAACAGTCATAAGCAAAAGTTGTTCAATCCAAGTCAGCCTAAAGACGGGTTTGATTTTATCTTCTACATTTCATTATAATTTTCAATTTGCAGCCCAGTGGAAGACAAGATCACCGATATCATTGTGGTCTGGTTATTTTAATCATATTCACAACTGTGTGTCCAATTATTTGCTTTCTCCTGTAACACATCAGAAGTAGCAATGTATTGTACAGTTAAGTAAGGTATTACTTTGTTTTAAAAACAACTAAGATGGAGGATTTTATTTGTAATGCAGGTGAAGGTAAAAGCTCATGAGCTTCGCGGGAAGAAGAAGGAAGAACTTCTGAAGCAGCTTGATGAACTCAAGATTGAGCTCTCAGCACTGGAAGTTGCTAAAGTGACAGGAGGAGCTGCCTCAAAACTCTCTAAAATGTGAGTTCGCATGAAATCATGCCATTTTATGTTTCATGTACATGTAGAAATATTTATGTTCTCAAATGTGAAATCACTGATAGTTAAACCTCGACTACAATGGTTTCTTGTCCCAACTGCTGCCATTCATGCAATACACTGTACCTCCATTAAAAACTTCCTCATAACAGCCACCTCTCTACAATGGCCAGAAAGTTCTTTCCAAGGGTTGCCACTATTGGGAGGTCTCACTGTATTGGTAGCATGTACCTTACTGCACTTTTCAATAATGCAAACTCTGATATTCAAGATCCAACTTAAAGGGTCCCTCTCAACCAATGTGCATTGTGCGCCGCGATACCTATTGGTGGCCATTTTCTGTGCCACAGAAATTCAGATCTCGCGAATTTGAAGTGAAAAGCTTTTTTATTCTTGGCTTTCACATGACATCATAAAAATTTAAAAATCTAAGGTGTACATCCTACAAAGCTGTTTCTAACATGGTATGTGGATACAAGTATTATTAATCTTTTACAAAAAGTTTTAGGTTTTAACAATGTTTTGCTTCTGATTTACAAAGGTTTTAAATGTGTCACGCAATTCGTCACGCTATTTCAGATAAGCCGTGAAAATAAACAAAATCGAATCAGCTGAAAGTTATTGTTTGCATTATAAGTGCTTATTAGCCGAGTTAATGGAGCTTATGGCACATACAAAATTTTTGACTTGATTTCTGGTGTAATTAATTAAGACTTTGAATTTTTGGCCACCAACTCAGGGGCACAAAGATGGCCGCTCCATACATATTTTACTTAAATGTCTAATACTTGTTCGCCTATAACTCTTGAACGAAATGCTTTGGCGCTTCAAAATGTGGCCAAGATGTGTAGTTTTAAACTCTCTACAATTCCATAAACATTTTGGATTCGAAATCTATTGTTTGATTCTTCTGAATTTTGATATGATGTAAGTGAAAACCAAGAATTGGTCAATTTTGTCTACCTTTCAAGTGTTTTTAAAAGAATTTAGTATTTATGGTTTATTTTCCGAAAAGGTAGCACACTCAATATGATTTTTCGTGCCAAATAAGCCACAGTCAAGCCTCTATTAAGCGGTCACCCTCAGGGAATAGCCAACTGACCGCTTAATAAAGGTGACCGCTTAAAAGAGGTCAAGTTTAGAGTAAATATGGGGAGCGATTTAATTCCAGGGATTTGTTAAGTGACCACTTAATAGAGGGTGACTGCTTAGTAGAGAGCCACTTAATAGAGGGTGACTGCTTAATAGAGGCAGGGCTCGAAATTGCGACTAACTGGTCGCCAATGCGACCAAAAATTGAGTGCTGGCGACTAGATTTTCGGAACTGGTTGCCAGCTAGCGACTCACGTTTTCTCCGATAACCACAAAAAAACTTCTGCACTAAAATAAATCTTTTAGTTTATACACCGGCGTATAAGCCGCACTTTTTTGCCCAAAATGTTTGCTCAAAATCAGGGGTGCGGTTTATTTGGAAAAGACTATAGCGCGGGCGTAGAGGGAGGGTCGGACACCTCATTGAGACTTATATAACGGAGTAACCGGTTAGCTTTCAGTTGATGTTAGGGGTAGCAGTTTATATAGTTAAATTTAGGACTAAGCAACCTGAGAAGCTAGGTGGTACAGTGGTACGGTAGGCTATGTAAGCCTAAGCCTAGCTGAGGTCACAGGTTCAATTCTCAGTGGGGATTTTAGATTTTCTTTTTTATACTTAAAAATATATTGAAAATAAAATTCTAAGTGTCAACATTACGTTTATAAGTCTCAAAAAGGTGTCCGACCCTCACTCTACGCCTGTGTTATAGCCAAACCCGGTTTATTTGCGGTATTAACATCCGCTGAGTTCTGCAAATCATAGTTTATCAATCGTACTTTTTAATTGCAGTGATATAAGTTGACCAGACTTTGAGAGCCTTTATTTGAGGTGTATAACGTGGAGCAAAACTTATTTAACTTAAGATGACGTAGAAAAGTTAGTCTTGTTTGTCTCACAGAGCTACCAGAGCGCCTCTGAGGCCAAAAATCAAATTGAGCAAAAAGGTCCGCATCAAACACGCAACACACAAACGCGAGCGTTGAGTTTATAAATTGTGAAATTTAGCCTCAAATTGTCAAAATACCTGTGTTAAAACAGTGCTCGCTATCTTTGTCGGACATTTTGAAGCTTTTAGCAATGAAGGAACACCGAAGACGAACGAAAGAAGCCAAAGAAAGTCTGTAAACAAGCGGCCATCTTGGTTAACCCGTCCTCAAGACATTTGCACGGCTACCAAGCTTGTTGTGGCCTGAACGAACGGCGGGCAAACGAACGTAGCTGCGATCACAAGTGTGGGTTTTTTTTTTTCAATACAAGATGATTCGATGGATAGAAGCAAAGTATAGCTCACGTTTCTTAGAGCCAATTCTCTGACTTACGTTTTTATTTTTAAAAAAAACTTTTTCCCCAAAAATTTGAGCTTCAAACTCGGGGTGCGGCTTATCTGCGAGTGCAGCTTTAATTTATATACGCCGGTGTTTACGGTATGTTGTGAAGAGGTAAAAGCAAGGGTAAAGGACCCTTGTTTGTCTAGTTATGAAAACTATGAACTATGAACTCGGAACGTTTTGTGCTTACCTGCATCTCGAAAAACTAAGAACAAACCATCGCTAAAGACATGTCAGCTGTGAACACTGGTAGCTAACTTTCGTAAGTCTTTCCTATGCTGCTTCTTTCTACCTATGATTTTTCTTGCATGCAAAGTAACATTTAAGTGTGTTTTATGTAAGATACATATTGAATAAAATTGGCGACCAAAATTTACGATCTGGCGACCAAAATGTTCCCATTAGTCGCCAGTTGGCTTCTGAACGAAAAAGTTAATTTCGAGCCCTGAGAGGGCCACTTAATAGAGGGTGACCGCTTAATAGAGGGCCACTTAATAGAGGGCGACTGCTTAATAGAGGACCACTTAATAGAGGGTGACTGCTTAATAGAGGGCCACTTAATAGAGGGTGACTGCTTAAGGTGGGGGTACACATGAATTTGAATGAAATTTGAAGAGGTTTAAAGAAGGGATAGAAGAAAGAAAATGATTTTTGGAACACCAACAGACAGTCGATACCCACGCAAGTGTACCCCAGGTTGCTAGTGGACTAACTTGGTGTCCGCCTATTAATTATTAACTACAAATTCTATTTTTAAAACTTCACTAAATCTTCAATATTTCTTATTTCTCTTAATTTTACCAATCCTTTGAGAAAAACTATTTCCTCCCAAACATACCCAAAAATCACCCAAAAATTCACAAAACACCCCACAACATAGATTCACGGGATGAGCAGAGAGTTTTTGGATTGCTTGAAACGTGAACGAGATATTTCCATTAAAGCCATGTCAAGTGGCGGAAAAATGGCGTTCATGTCTACCCCCGCCCTATAACGAACTTTTCACGAAAATCCTTGATGTAATCGACATCAAGCTAATATATGTCAAGAAATCCACGAGTTCAAGACTTCAGCCAGAGTTGTGAATGAAAACAGTAATTTTATGACGTTATAGGACGGAAACAAGCTTCGCACCAAAACGAGGCTGCGCCTCGTGCACATCTAAGAAAATGTGTCCCACAAGGGAGGAAAAGACGCTGTCGCGTCTTATATAATGTTTTCAGCATCATCACGTTATTAAGAGCTCCCTCGTGCGGGTGGACCGGTGAGGGTGGGACTCTGCAGAGACTCTGCGCCCAGTAACTCTACCCCAATGAGGGGGGTAGGGGGGAGCAGAGACGGGGGAGC
Organism: Dendrophyllia cribrosa; assembly: GCA_024195265.1. Taxonomy (NCBI): domain Eukaryota; kingdom Metazoa; phylum Cnidaria; class Anthozoa; order Scleractinia; family Dendrophylliidae; genus Dendrophyllia; species Dendrophyllia cribrosa. The sequence goes on along the minus strand of JAJLRJ010000003.1, from coordinate 32,373,164 downwards.
ATTTTGCTCAAATTATTTTTCATTTTTTTTATTGTTATATTAACATGTTAAAAGGCGCGTTTTAACTCGTATTTACTTCAAATGGATGTATCTGGCACTGTAAATTCGATGTAAATGTTAAGAAAGTTATGCTCTTGTCCCCCTTTAAGGCGGGGGTACACATGAATTTGAATGAAATTTGAAGAGGTTTAAAGAAGGGATAGAAGAAAGAAAATGATTTTTGGAACACCAACAGACAGTCGATACCCACGCAAGTGTACCCCAGGTTGCTAGTGGACTAACTTGGTGTCCGCCTATTAATTATTAACTACAAATTCTATTTTTAAAACTTCACTAAATCTTCAATATTTCTTATTTCTCTTAATTTTACCAATCCTTTGAGAAAAACTATTTCCTCCCAAACATGCCCAAAAATCACCCAAAAATTCACAAAACACCCCACAACATAGATTCACGGGATGAGCAGAGAGTTTTTGGATTGCTTGAAACGTGAACGAGATATTTCCATTAAAGCCATGTCAAGTGGCGGAAAAATGGCGTTCATGTCTACCCCCGCCTTAAAACGAACTTTCCACGAAAATCCTTGATGTAATCGACATCAAGCTAATATATGTCAAGAAATCCATGAGTTCAAGACTTCTGCCAGAGTTGTGAATGAAAACAGTAATTTTATGACGTTATAGGACGGAAATAAGCTTCGCACCAAAACGAGGCTGCGCCTCGTGCACATCTAAGAAAATGTGTCCCACAAGGGAGGAAAAGACGCTGTTGCGTCTTATATAATGTTTTCAGCATCATCACGTTATTAAGAGCTCCCTCGTGCGGGTGGACCGGTGAGGGTGGGACTCTGCAGAGACTCTGCGCCCAGTAACTCTACCCCAATGAGGGGGGTAGGGGGGAGCAGAGACGGGGGAGCATTTTGCTCAAATTATTTTTCATTTTTTTTATTGTTATATTAACATGTTAAAAGGCGCGTTTTAACTCGTATTTACTTCAAATGGATGTATCTGGCACTGTAAATTTGATGTAAATGTTAAGAAAGTTATGCTCTTGTCCCCCTTTAAGGCGGGGGTACACATGAATTTGAATGAAATTTGAAGAGGTTTAAAGAAGGGATAGAAGAAAGAAAATGATTTTTGGAACACCAACAGACAGTCGATACCCACGCAAGTGTACCCCAGGTTGCTAGTGAACTAACTTGGTGTCCGCCTATTAATTATTAACTACAAATTCTATTTTTAAAACTTCACTAAATCTTCAATATTTCTTATTTCTCTTAATTTTACCAATCCTTTGAGAAAAACTATTTCCTCCCAAACATACCCAAAAATCACCCAAAAATTCACAAAACACCCCACAACATAGATTCACGGGATGAGCAGAGAGTTTTTGGATTGCTTGAAACGTGAACGAGATATTTCCATTAAAGCCATGTCAAGTGGCGGAAAAATGGCGTTCATGTCTACCCCCGCCTTAATAGAGGGCGACTGCTTAATAGAGGGCCACTTAATAGAGGATGACTGCTTAATAGAGGGTGACTGCTTAATAGAGGACCACTTAATAGAGGGTGACTGCTTAATAGAGGGCCACTTAGTAGAGGGTGACTGCTTAATAGAGGGCCACTTAATAGAGGGTGACTGCTTAATAGAGGGCCACTTAATAGAGGGTGACTGCTTAATAGAGGGCCACTTAATAGAGGGTGACTGCTTAATAGAGGACCACTTAATAGAGGGTGACTGCTTAATAGAGGGCCACTTAATAGAGGGTGACTGCTTAATAGAGGGCCACTTAATAGAGGGTGACTGCTTAATAGAGGGCCACTTAATAGAGGGTGACTGCTTAAAAGAGGGTGACTGCTTAATAGAGGGCCACTTAATAGAGGGTGACTGCTTAATAGAGGACCACTTAATAGAGGGTGACTGCTTAATAGAGGGCCACTTAATAGAGGGTGACCGCTTAATAGAGGGCCACTTAATAGAGGTTTGACTGTAGTAATTTTGCCATCTATGGCTGTTAATGTGTTGAACGCCACATTCCGTAAGTGTGTAATTAGCTTGTTGTGATAATTTCTCATGTATAAATTTTGTGATTTAAACATAAACATTAATCAAGGTTTCATCTTCACATTCACATCATTGTTATTGAAAGGTGGAGTTAAACTTGGGTTGTCCCAAATAGCTCAGAGTTCTTCAATTGTCAAGTTGCATTTTTAAATAACTTTTAAAAATATACTGGAAAGCAGACTCCCAAAAATGTCTGTAAACTATTTGTGACTTACTGGAGAACTTTTAAAAGTTATAGGTGGACAAGTATTAGACATTTTTAGAAAAAATGTATGGGCACCAACATGGTGGCTAAAAATTCAGTCTTAATTACATGTACATAAAAAATCTCATCACAAAATATTAGTTTCACTATAAATTCCATTAAATTGGCTTATAAGCATCTATAATGCAAAAAATAACTTTCAACTGGTTCAATTTTGTTTATTTTCATGGCTTTAATATCTGAAATAGTGTGACGAATTGCCTGAAACATTTAGAACCTTTATAAAACAGCAAAACATTGTTAAAACCTGAAAACTTTTGTGAAAGATTATAACACTGATGTCCACATACCATGTTAGAAATAGCGTGAGGAATTGTGTGACACATTTATATCCTTTCTTAATTGGAAGCAAAACATCGTTAAAACCTGACACTGTTTGTGAGAGATAATAACACTGGTATCCACATGCAGAGCAAGCTTTTGTCCGGTCAAATTTCCATCTGACCGGACATTGTCTGTTGACCAACCATTATTTTAAGCCCTGTAAACTGCCACACCGAATGAAATTAAAGCCCACTCAATTTGTTTGATGTAAAAGATTATGGAGGAATAGAAGACAAAAGCTTGGTAAATGACATTCAGGTTTTGTAATGTCCATTCACAGTTATATGTTTTGGTGATATTGAAGGCATTTCAGGCTGGAGAATTATTTTCATATCAGTTTTACTTTTTTGAATAATGGCAGTTATTATGCAGACTAGCTTAAAATATAGATTTCTGGGGCTTGTCATGTTTTCAGGACTTCAGAAGCCCATGCCTGGGACTTAAAGTGTTTTCAGGACAAATAAAAAGTCTGTGCCTGTCACAGCCTTTAGTTATCTTTTGCAATAAGAAATTCTTATGACTTATGGAGAATTTACCAGTGTCAGCCAAATTGGGTTCGAGTAGTTACATGAGATTTCTTTCCCTAACTGATATTATTTGTTCTTTGCAGAAAACTTGTTCGAAAATCCATCGCCCGAGTGTTGACTGTTATCAGCCATTCTCAGCGTGAGAATCTGCGCAAGTTCTACAAAACCAAGAAGTTTAAACCTCTTGATCTAAGGCCCAAGAAGACCCGCGCTATGAGGCGTGCCCTTACCAAGCATGAGGCCTCGCTTAAGACCAAGAAACAGCAGAAGAAGCTCACACACTTCTCACTGAGGAAGTATGCTGTAAAGGAGTAAATCAACTGTCTGTCAATAAAAATCTTGTGTAGATAATCTTGTGCGTGGATTTTTTATTGGCTGGGGAGGGGGTGGGGGGAGGGGAGGAGCTATGCAGGCTTAGCAGTTAGCCTCACAGTGTAGGCATGGTATAGTGGTTGGTTTGTTGGACTTCAGATCTGTGGGGTCAGTGGTTAAAAGCCAAGTTTCTGCCATTGTGTTATTTCCTGGACCCCTTCACTCCCAGAGTCAATTATGGAGACATGTAGTGTAGTTCTTACTTTTGAGTCTGTGGGCAAAATCCTATGGTGTGACCATTCAAATGAAACCTCTTCAGCAGTGCTTTTGCATGGTACCATTTGTTCTAACTTTTGAGTCTGTTGACAAAATCCTATGGTGTGACCGTTAAAATAAAACCTCTTCAACAGTACTCTTTCATGGTACCATTAGTTTTTCAATATTTTACAAAATAAAATTTGGGATTTTTATTGAATTTTGTTATTTGGCACTCTTGGGAGTTAAAGGGTTAAATAGGCTATGTCACCATTTTTAGTGTTATTTAAAAAGCCCAAAAGACCAGAAATAATGTCCAGTTTTGTTTAGAATATTATACTGTAGTTGTGCTCTAAGAAAAATTAGTGTCTTGGGCTGCAGATGACCAGCATGGATTGTCTCTTGTCTTGGAAAACTCTGATTATGGTTAATTCTCTCTTAGAAAATTCACGTAACACATGTATCTTGTGTCCTATAAGCATTTCTTGTATGACAGGTACTATGTTTTAATTTGGATTTGGAGCAGTTTTGGCCCCAAATCCCCATGATATAGCCCCTTTAACCCTTTCATTCCTGAGTTTTTCTACCCTTTTTTCCAAACTCGTAAGTAAAACTTTAATGGCCAGGTATGACATACCATTTGAAAGGCCTTGATGAGTGCAGTTCTAATTTCATGTCAAAATTTTGTTCTGGAGATGATCTGATCTTTCCGAGACCATTTTTGTGGCAAAAGTTCATTTGAAATAGACCAAATATTAACAATTTTATGAACTTTTTATGTCGGTTGACGTAAATAGGAGTGTCTCTGACTCTCCGAGTAGTTGTTTAAATAGGGACCTTCAGCAACAAGAATGTTGATCATCCTAAAGTGTACATCGTACAAAGCTGTTTCTAACATAGTATGTGGACCCCAGTGTTATAATCTTTCACAAAAGGTTTTGGGTTTCTTAACAATGTTTTGCTATTTTACATGTATAAAGGTTCTAAATGTGTCATGCAATTCCTCACACTATTTCAGATATTAAAGCCGTGAAAATAAACAAAATTGAACCAGTTGAAAGTTATTTTTGCATTACAGATGCTTGTAAGCCGATTTAATGGAACTTATAGTGAAATACAATATTTTGTGATGAGATTTTTGGCGTAATTAAGACTTTGAATTTTTGGCAGCTCCATACATTTCTTACTAAAAATGTCTAATACTCGTTTCCCTATAACTCTTGAACCAAATACTCTAGCGCTTCAAAATTTGGTCCAGATGTGTAGTTTTAAACTCTACAATTCCGTAATCATTTTGGAATCGAAATCTGTTGTTTAATGCTTCTCAATTTTAATATGATGTAAGTGCAAACCCCCAATTGAGTACCTATGACACAATGCTGGGCAGTAACCCAGTGATGGACTAACAGCCTCACAGCAAGGGTCTTTGTAGCAGGGAAATTTCCCAACATGTAGCCATGGCAAAATTGCAACCTCCCCTTTGTTTGAAATAAGCCGCCTCCCTTGGCAATTGAATGGGCAAAATATGGAGTCTGCAGCAAAGGGCAAGGGAAGAGACAGGTTGGGAGATAAGGCAAACAAGAAGCGGAGTTGCCAACACTTTCTTCCCATCCTCCCTACTTAGTAAGATTTTGCCCTGTTCACCAGTTTCTCAGAGTTGCCTGCAGAAGAGGCTAGTCTGAATTGACACATTTTGTGACTCGAGAACAAAACCAATTTATTCATTTATTTATTTTGTTAGGCAACCAACGGTCGTTTATTCAGCAGGTGAAAGTTGTTCCAACAGTTCATGCAGTTAATAGCTTTATGATACTACAGTGGTACTTTACAATCGGTGTCTTGCAAGGCAGCTATGAAAATAGACCATTTTACAGTTTCTACGTAGTAACCTGGTCTTTGTATGGAAATGAGGCTGAAGTTGACCTTGAGCACTTTCCTTTTGTATGGAAAATCCGGTTGTTCCGGTGGTAAATCAAATGGAACAGAATTTTCCACTGGAAATTTTCCGGAAAAAAAGGAATACCTTCAGAGGTAGTTCTCTTTTCTCATTTTTACCGAAATGATTCGGAAAATTCTGCCATGCTCCTTGATGAATTAAAGGCCATGTTTGTTATTGTAAATCGTTATAGTACCCAGTCTCGTCAAGAAAGAAAGAGCAACTCCTTGCAAAAGGAACACACTCTTCCCGTTCCATTTTGATTGAGTACAATTTGTCCTGTTCCATTTGACAGGAAATTCTACCCGGTTTTTTCCATTCAAATGGAAAGCGCCCCTTGTTTTGATAGAAACCTTTCTTCTTTTCATATGTAAATCATGTTGTTGTTATGCTAATATGATTTACATATGAAAAGCAGGAAGGTTTGTATCAAAACAAAGTCAACTCCAGCCTCACTTTCACTCAAAGGCCAGGGTAGTAAGCACAACTGTAAAATGGTCTATTGGTGTCCTAAAATTTATAAAATCGTTTCTTCCTACTTTACAAAGCATATTTCCGTGACTGTTAGTCGGTGTTAGTCTTTCAAGCAAATGGATTTCACCAAAACTTGTAGTGACAAAATTTTTCATGTTTCTTGTACCTAAGGGGGGTTGTCTTTTTTAAACTCCATTTCAACACTTGAAAGTCATTTTTGGGGGGGGAAAGATGGCACTGACTTGTTTTCTTCCCATTGTCTTTTACATAAATGGCTTCCTTACAAGGAATTTCATGTTCTTGAATAATTCGTATGAAATGCTATCCTCCATGAAGAGTAGATATAAACACAATGCTGTCATTTTCTTGCAACTCGTAATCCAATTCACCCTGCAGCAAAAAGAAATATAATTATTATATTGGCTGTTGTTCCATCCATTCTATGGTAGGTGGTATGAGCAGGCAACTGTACACATTCTTCGCCATCCCCCCCAATCTGCTGCGGCATTTCACAACTCCACCTTGTTTAGTTGGACATGTCGGTTTACAATACTGGCATATATTGTTGGTATGTTCTTTTATGTCTTGTGCTATATTTGCCATGTTTGGGTTGGTAAAGGACATGTTAGTTATAATAAGTGAGGTGAAGCCTCCTATCCCCCGCCCTCCTAGCTTAGCTCTTTGTATCTGCCCAAATTATATGAGAAAAATAGAACTACAAACACTACTCACTAGGGACACTCAGACCAGAGTGAGAATACAATATTGTGTATGTGTGTGACTTTCAAATTTTAAACTAGAACTCAATAAAAAATATTGGTGTGACACAAAAAAGATAAAACATGGGTGCGAGGAGATTTGAAATGTATTATTTTATAAATGACACTAATTACGAAGTTTTCAGCAATTTTCTGAAGATTTGCGAAAATTGTTTCCAAAAATTACCGAAGATGTCTGAAATTTCCTAAGAAGATCCCAAGATGTATTGATTGTAGATCAACACCATTTTGTCCCCTTTGACATTTAATAAAGGCAAACATGGTAGATAACATGAAGATATTGACATCTGTCCAGATATGATTTTTTGACAGTAGGTGAAACTACCGGTATTTTATTCAACTGATCAATTTTGTGTTATTTTGCCACCAAATTCTCAAAATAATGATTATCAAGTCATGTCCATACCATTAGCTCCCAGTCGGCCTCATTTATTAACACCAATATTCCAGGTCGCCTGAAAAGAAAAAAACACCGATTAAAGCATCTGAAATACTCAGGTAGTTTAAGGCCTGGGTCAAGAGCTTTAACTAGGAAAAATGGCTTATTTGTGACAGCTGACTGAGAGAATAAAACAATTGAAATTTGGTATACAGGAAAGTCTGACACCATCCTTAACATTTTTAAGTATAGTGGGATTTTTTACTTGGGGGTGGGGGGAGGTGGGGGGCAACCCCCTCCCCCTTCAGACTTGGACCCTGCTTTGACACTATACAGGCAGACTTAGTCCCTGCATAGAGGCACAGTGCTGAACACTACAACAACCTTTGTTCACCTACTGTAGTACCCTTGGTCTTGAAGTACCGGTAGGCATCAAGAAGCTCCACATTTCTTACGTTGTCCATTTTGCCATTTTATTTTAATGGTTAGCCTGAGGCAAGAGTAAAATTTGGGCACTTGTACCAGAGAAGGGCACCAACAAAAGGTTGCACTTATAATTTTGCCTTAGTTTATTTCAAGCACTATTTAAGGGCACAAAGTATGAACATCAAAGCGGCAAAAAAAAAAACAGGACACAAAATGCACATTGCATGCAACAAATTGCTGTATGTACCGATGTGATCCATAATTTCTACTTCAGATACATAGGCGGTGGAGCACGGGGGCAGGGGGGGGAACGACAATTTGGAGGGGCTCAGCCCCCACCCCCAAACATTTCGGTGCTGAAAATATCGCTAGCGCAGCATTTTCTGACCTCCGACGACTCAAGAACTACCTAAGAAGCACCATGAAGCAGGATCGTCTGGACAACTGCCTACTTATGCATTGTCACAAATCGAGTACGGACACACTAGACACTGTTAAGATTGCAAAGAGGTTTGCGTGTGCCAACAAACTACGCAAAGGATATTTTAGGAAATTTGAGTAGGGGATGTGCTTGGCTTGGTGTATGATGAACCCCCCCCCCCCCCCCCCCCCCCACCATGTTTCAAAGTTCCACCATGTCAAATGGCCTTCTAGTGTATAAATGAAAGTTTTAAAATGTCAGTCAATCTATCTATGATGTTTCTTACACTGATTCTCCTTGGATGAACAATTCTGGTCTTTCTTTTAATAAATTATCTTTGATCCATATTAATAATCTTCTGATATTCCCTGTGAAACAAAAAGGATTTTTTTCAAAAATTGTCACTAAGAGCATTACCCTGCGAGCAGAGCCTCTTTGGATCCTCCTAGAAAAATCGGAAAAATTTTTTCTAGGAGGATCGAAAGAGGCTCTGCTCGCAGGGTATAAGAGCATAAGTTAATTAACAATTTTATGCCCGGGTATGAGCCTTGGATGGGGCAAGTGAACAACACTTTCGGCCCGGGGGTAAGAAAATTTCAACAAACCAAATTTCAAAAGTTCAACTGTCGGCCGAGGGGTTTCTTGGGGGGATATTGTCAGAAGGTTCGAATAATTTGATCGGTACATAACTTAGCTTAATAAGCTTGTGAAAAAAGGTTTATTCTGCGTTGATAATCAATCAGAGAAGAAGGGTATAAAGAAAACCGTGAAATTGGAAATGTTTTCTTGATGTGCCAGCAAATTCTCAGACGCAGGATTTAGAGGAGAACATGTCAAACAGGAAAGAAATTCGGCCTACTCACATGGATCATCGTTCTTCGGTAAAACAACCTCGTGTTCCTTGACTTTATTGAACAAAAGTTCGGCCCCGCCACTAAAATACAGAGGGGAATATCACAAAAACAGTTTGCAGCTTTTCTGATGTTCTTCGTGAATTAAATTCTAAGCAGCATTGTTTACCTGAACTGAACAGAAATTTTAAGTCCGTCCGCCATTTTAGAAGCTCACGCGCACATTTGGCGCGAATCAATCCGCTGAGCGAAATTTCGCGAGGAGTAGATTTTACCGCGCGCGACACCGCGCGCTTTTTGCTCTGAGCTTTTTTCATTGCTGTTTCTGTCATTTTACTGAAGCCTTATTTTCCTTTCTCTGGCTCCTTTTCTCTCTTATCCTGTTCTTTTTCCCTTGCACTTGCGCAAGCACAGAAAGAGGGAATCTCCCTTTTCCTTTGTCTATACCAACGCGCGGAACAATTTTAATTACTGTTAAGAGGGTAAACTTTTTACTGCAACTTCAAGAAACCACAGCATACCGACAAGGTCCGATAATTATCCTTTGTCGCGTGCAACTCCAGATTTGCGTGTGTAATTGTGACGTCAAATTCGAATTATTGAAACTCAACGCATTAACGAAATTATCATCAAGGGAGAAACGAAAATTTGGCTCTTCAAAAGGTTGTTATGGTTAGGAATGAAGTTGCGAATAAAGTTCAACATTTAAGGTAACGCTGAAGGTAAGTGTTTTTCTTATTTTCACGCATATTATGCCGATGCTTGTGATGTTAATAGATGTTACTGAACTTGCGTGAGGTCCGTCTGATTGGAAAAATATTGAATGGGGTTAGTTTCTAGAGAAACTGTGGTGCTGCGTCGGTGGGGGTGAAGCACAAGAATTTGGTTTTATCGACTAAGTCGATAAGGTAAATTAGCCACCGTAAAAAGATTCGAGAAAGCTGACGTTTCGAGCGCTAGCCCTTCGTCGGACCGATTCGCTCCGACGAAGGGCTAGCGCTCGAAACGTCAGCTTTCTCGAATCTTTTTACGACGGCTAATTTACCTTATCGACTTAGTCGATAAAACCAAATTCTTGTGGGAAAATATTGGTCGAGTTCTTTTTTGCAAGTTTCTACTATGCGAACGTTTAACCAAAATTGTCCACCAAACATGAAGAAAAGTGTTCCTACTTAATAGAAAACAGTTTTCATTTGTTCATTGTTTCAAAAAAGGAATTCGGATTAATGAGTTCGTAAGCGGTCCATCTTAGCGGTCCGTATTGCAAAATCCAGACAGCTCAGGGAACCAATCAGAATGCTCCTTTTCATCATGGACTAGTTTGCCATATAATAAAACGTATTATTGCACAAATCAGCCAAAACTCGTTTCCATGTTTATTGTCTTTATTGTAATCAAGGTTCAGCTGTTCTCATCAAGATGGACACTGCTTTTCCAAGATTTCAACGGAATCTGCGCATAATCGGAAAACAGTTAAGTGAAATCAAATATAATAATAATAATCATAATAATAATAATAATCATAATATTTGATATATTTGATAATGCGCAAATTAACATACAATGACGGATGCATTCCTTTAAGCGTCGTAGAAGTTATGAGTTTTTTTAATGCATAATTTTTCTTGGTACAAGCAAAGAGCTCCTCAGCCAAGGGACGATTAGTTTTAATTTTTGCTCTTGATTTGTTGAACAAAGAGCATGTGTCTCTTTTTTGGTTTGGACGCAAGGCATAAAGTTCGGCTAAGATAAAATGAAACATTGTGTAGAGTACCGGTGGTCTGCCTGAGAACAAACAAAAGCTAGAAAAATGTCTGCTCTCGAAGGTTAGTAGCCAAGGTACAAGATGGTCTTTGTTGCGCCGTCATGCCAGCAGTGCCCATGTCCTCCACGAGACAACCCCGGACATTAGCATTTTGTGAAAAAAAATTGGAAACAGCCCCATGATGAGGACAAAAAGGCTGCGCAAATATCCCGGTGTTTAGTAAAAAACTCTTCGAATCCAGACTCATTCAAAAGTTATTTAAAGGCAAACTAAGTCAACGGAGAAGTGTTTTCCCAAGTCGATTAGGGTAAGTTCGCAACAAATATCTCGTCAGAAATAGAGCCTGAATTCTTTGAGGTTAAAAAACACAAGGATGTCAAATGCCCGGGGGTACACTAAGGGCCGGCTAATTAATGCCCGACCCCCGGGATTCGAACCGGTGCGCAAGTGCCCGACTATTGCCCGGGAGGGGGGATGGGCATTGCCGGAATTAACTGATGCATAACTTATTACAATATTCACTGTTTTAATTCTCCGTTTTAACATTTGTTTACCAGGATTCGTAGTCTCCCTTCAAGAATTCGACGAGGCCTGAGACGGATACTTGTTCGTCTGGGTATGTCACGTGACTCTGAGAGAAAATTGAAGCGATTCCAGAGCAGCATGGAGAAGATCTTTAGTGTCAATAGTCGGGAGAGCCCGGGGCCGGAATCCTCGGGGTTTATTAGTGACGAAGAAGATTTGGAGGATGATCCTTGGACGGATTACAGAAACTCGCAGCTCAAACTCAAACTCACTCCAATAAAACCAGGAAGTCTAACGGCCGAAAGTGATGCACCTATCGAAATTGAAATGGTAGTTCTCAGATAAACTTTGACGGTCGGCATATGTGGTGACTAGTTGGGTAGGGCAGGAGCTTGAGCTGGGGGGGGGGGGGGGGGGGGGGGGGGGGGATAAGGGTGTTTTTGTCAGTTGCGTGCAAATGGTTTCAAATCTTTCATGCTTAGATATCGCTTCCGACTTTGTGGTTAAAGTTTATGACAAGCAAGGCAATAATGGATGACTTCCGTATTAAAGCACTGATATATATCTCAGGGCAAGGAGAAAGTATTTGAGTTTTCATCCAGTTTATGATATTTTTCATTATCCATGCCCTTTTGGACTCATAACTCCAATCAACTAAAATATCGTACAATATTGTACCTCGAAAGTTTGTATACAATGACAACGGAGTATATTTTCCCTCCCTAAAAGGGAATTGTAAATAAAGATTTGTTTTATAATGCAGACCAACTTGACTTTCATTTGTGCATCAAACAGTCATGTGACAGTACCAGGTGCTAGAAAGGATAAGGAGGGGGTTCGAGCATGCGCCCCAACCGTACGTAGAGAGCGCGGAGCCCGAATGATAAAATTATTTGACCACATTTATGTCACACTTTAATCTGTTGGAAACAAAAGAAAATATCAATGATACGAGCGAAATAAGGGGATAAACCTGCGAAGGATTAGCATCGCTTCCGGGAGAGGTAGCAATACTCCAAGTTGCTTCATACTACGGGAAAGCTCCGGCCGAGTGGGCCCCCTGTGGCTCATGTGCGACTGTGCCTACCGTGTCACGCATGCCTCGTGTTTGACTGTCCGGTCCGCTGATAACAGATAAATTCACAAAAAAAAAAACACAAAGCATTCATAACTCATACCAGATAGAGCGATTTTTAATTGATTGAGTGTCGAAAGTAATCTCGCAATTGCTTTGGTTTTGCATTGCTTTGTGATTGGCTACAAAATCTCGCGCCACTTTCTCAACCAATCAGAAGTCAAACCAAAACCAATCGTGACTTGCCTGCATGCGTTTTCCCGCGCTTGGCGCCGGCTACATGTATTTGCTTCGAGTTCTGATTAGTTCATCGGATTGTCTGCGAGTTCTGTGATTGGTCAATAATTTACTATATTACACCTTCTCTTGTTTTAAAACTTGTACAGCTACAATGCAACTATTACGTCAAGCTAGATACCAGATATCTCAGACTGCTAGTTGCGTCATCTTCTCGGTAATTACATCAAGCTAAAAATATACCACATGTTACTGCCTACGACGTAACCCGATCTTACAAAGAAGCTAGTCTCTTGGGAATTACGAACTTGTGCCGAAGAGTAACGGGAAAACACGAGAATTTACCGAGAACGATTATGGATCCCAAAAATGTCCAAAAAAAAAAAATTCCTCAATAACTTAGGGCTAGCTCCGAGGTCACTGCACCAGAAAAGATAAAATGTTGGATTTTAGAAAAACAAAACAAAACCTTGTATTAAAGTGCACATAAAAGACTAATACCCAAGGTGATTTTTTCATTTATTCGTTGGCCTGTGGAATATGTTTTTAAAATAATTCTTTTTTGAATTTAAAATACATAGATTAATTAATAATTCATTATTCATATATTTCTTCACACCTTCACCACGAGGAAAGCGAGGGAGGCTGAAGGAATTATTTTCATCTTGAAAGATAATTTCGATTGCAAACGAAACTTTAATAACTTTAATGTTGTTCGAGATGAGGAACAAAGTCATCTGCCCTAGCATGCAGAGCACAACATTTTCTGAAGCGAAGATTCAACACGTGGATGAAAGACGATAACTTTCTACAACTCACGCTTCAGGTAACGAAAAATATTATACTGTTATATAGTTTTCTTGCAGCATTTATTGAGGATTGTTTTTAAGAAATGTCTTAAACGGTCGGATGGTTCACTTTACACCGCTATTAAGACTCCGACCATGTTAGTCTGTAACTAAAATTTCAGCCGCCATATTTAACAAATGCATCTTATGCAAATGTACATTAGCGATATAAATGTCGTATATAGTTTGAGATACACCCAGACTGGCGCAATATAGCAATTTTATTCTGGTCAATTTACTCTGGACGCTATAAGATGCTACTTAGTTAGTCTTCAACTAAAATTCCAGCCATATTTAACAATTGCCTCTGACTTAATCGCGTGTGTAGTAAACATATGGTATGAGATAAACACAGACTAACGCGAAATGCAGCAATTTTATCAGTCTTGTACACAATATCTGGCTGTGTCCTGGTGTACCGGTACACGAGGGATTTTACATTGTATTCTCTTTGTCTGTGATCTATTGTTTTCGTGTAGTTTATTGTTCTTTGTTTCGTTCTTTTTGTTACCGGTACACGAGGACAGAACCCAATATCTGATGTGTTGCGATTGTAAAGTATGGCAAAATAGGGTGTTGCGGATCGAAAATCCAAGAGACTGAAAACAATTTGCGGCACTTCGGTTCTTATTGTTTTGCAAGATTAGAGGGTGGAGAGGAGGGGGGAGGGGGAGGGGGGGGAGGGGGGGGGGGGGGGGGGGGAGGAGCGATTTCCTAAATACACCACTGGTTCTTTATGGCACGGACAAGGAAGGAGAGGGAATTGACGGGCAGTTAGCTTGGTACCCACTAGCGACATTATGATCTTAATCATAAGCGCTGTCATTTATGACTCGACTCAGTCGGGAGCGACTGAAAAATCATAAGAGCGCTTTATATAATATATATACAAGATATTACTTAATCTCAGATTGTGGAGACGCGTTCGAAGGAATTTCCGGCGGATATTAGCCCCTGAAAAAAACCAATAGGGGCGGCCATTTGGAAGACCGTCTACCAATAAATCTCAAATTTTACTGCACATAAACCACAGGACAACCAACACGAAATTAGAATTGCGTTCTTCGAACGCGATAATTGGACCTATCTGTCCAATTATTTTCTCTTGATACATAATCACGATAATAATAATACATCTCTCTCTCTCTCTCTCTCTCTCTCTCTCTCTCTCTCTCTCTCTCTCTCTCTCTCGCGACTTTCACTTCAGAAAAAAATTGACGACAACTGTCCGCCTAGAATCGCCTCCAACGAGTCTCGGGTGTTTCGCCCTCGCAACTATCCCTGGAAGAAATAAGAGAGACCAATCATAGTCTGGAAAAATTAAACGGGTAAAAAAATACCATATCCTTTGTCCCAGTAAATGTCAGTGTTATGAGATCAAGACAACAAATCTCCCTCGAAAGAAGGTTTGGACCAGGGAGGGGTGGGTGTGGAGGCTTCAGTTCCGTTTAACTTCCGGCCTGCAATTCTCTAGTTAGATAGACACATTACCCAGCCAATACGTATACTTACATGATAGTTTTCTTTTGTTAGGTCAAACACAGAAATGAGAAACTCATAGCAGAGCTTCCATCAACTTCGATATGATAATGTTTAAAGAGGTGAGTTGATTGATAGACTTTAATAGATATTTTCCGTAACTTCTGTTGTGGGGGATTAAAAAAAGTAATGAAAACTGAGTTGATGAGGAAAATTAGGCATTGGAAGGAAATTGAAAAGGTGACGTTTCGAGCGCTAGCCGTTCATCATTTGCATTCCGTTTCATTCTATTCGTGAAGCGTCAACTCTTTGTGATTCGCTCTGACGAAGGGCTAGCGCTCCAAACGTCAGCTAGCTTTTGAATCTTTTTACGGTGGCTAAAACGTGATGGCTTTTATTGATATATTTGTGTTTTGTTTCTATGAAGGATACAAGGAAACTATAAATGTCAGAATCAAGCAAGGAAGAAAGAAGACAACCAACTTAAACAAAGAAAGAGGTGGAGAAACAAGTTTTTCTTTAAGTGCAGCTCAAAGATTACCTTTTTTCTAACCTTGTCTATTGTCGCCAAATTCGAACATAATTTTCTTAACTCATTCGAGATACAGTGCAACACAGATAAACTTCGCCGCGCGGTTTAACGAACAATTTCCAGTACCAACTGATAAATGATAGTCAAAGAGAATGAAACCTCGAAATCGAATAACTGCATTGTTTCAACCATACATTTCTCGTTTACAGAAAAAAAAAACTATATAAATATTTAGGGCAGTTAGGCAATTTCAACTCAAAAGATTAATATTAAAGCAGAATCACAAATTCTCAATGTTATAGCATTTGACTGTCGTACAATGTCGTCAGCAAGGACGTTAAAATTTGTTTCCAAGTTTTCGTCAAGAGTTAAAAGTAGGAGTAGATAAGACTTATTTTCCAAGTGGAAATATCCGGCCATTTATTGCTCTCAAGTGTACCTATGCTGTAACAAACGTCCATAGAATGCGTCATGCTTGAATATTGCCTAGATTATAAGAAGAAACCAAACAATACCTTCGGGTAGACATATGTACCTGTTGCGGACTTATTTTTCTTATTGATGCATTTTGCCCTAACAACACCAATCGTAAAACTGAAGTCAATAAGGAATTCATTTATGGACCAATTTATTTGTGCAAATCGTACCCCGTGTTAAGTTTTCAGTCCAATTTATAAGCCATTTTGCAAATTTTGATTTTCAGTGAAGACTGGATTTTTCTGTTTTAAAACGACTTCTCTGTAAAAGTCGTTAAGGCATGCAATTCAATAGGATTTATCAGTTTTCAGTAAAGGTTTTTAGGTTACAAAACGATTTCTCAGTGGAAATTGCATTGACTATAAGGGTTTCTTTATCTGTTTTCAATAAGGGATATCATGGCCCATTTTGTGTGTCTTATGAAGAATGTCTCAGCCATTATATCCGATTTATGTCATATTAGGGATTACAACTTACAGTAATCAAAAGGAATTTTGAGTAAAAAATTAAGGACATGTTTTCTTTATTCAGTATCAATTGAGTTGTATTATACATGTAACTTTTGTCGTCTTTTCCTATTAGAAACAGCTTTGCATGTAGGATGTATAGTTTAGATTTGTGTTTTTTTAACGTCATGTGCAAACCAAGAATATACTTGATACAGAACAACAACACGATAGACTTGACCAAAGAACACCACAACAAACTTCGTATTTCGAGCATCACCCGTACATGCAGTAACTTTGTAGTTTGACAGTGTAAAAACGTTCAGGTCAAAACAGACATTTTCCACATTAAAGGCATTCAAAGTAAAGTTTAAGGTTGAGACAGGGGATTTGTTACTTTTCAGCCCATTTCACATTTATTTATTTGTAAGTTTTCAATCCCCTAGAATTTTAAGGTTAACACTCTCCTAATCAATTTGTAAAACGTAACAGTCATTCGTCTGTTTTGAAGATTTTAACGCTGATACACACGTTTTCATTTAACATGATTACATCACATCTATTGTCTTTAGTTCACGTTTTGTCTCTCTTAGCGAAAATAGGCCTTTTGCAGCCGCGTTTTTTTTTCAGTAAAACTCAGGTCATTTTCTCGATACAAAATTAATGAAGATTGCTAAGGTAACAAAACAATTTCTCAGTGAACAATATAGGCCATTTTGCTGTATATATCACGTTAATTTAGCAAGCATTTATATGTTGCGACACTTGTAGGCCACTTTGGCTGTTTGTCACGGTTAGCAGTTATGATTTAACTGGTAACCCATGACTGAATTGCCAAGCTTAAT
Organism: Dendrophyllia cribrosa; assembly: GCA_024195265.1. Classification (NCBI taxonomy): domain Eukaryota; kingdom Metazoa; phylum Cnidaria; class Anthozoa; order Scleractinia; family Dendrophylliidae; genus Dendrophyllia; species Dendrophyllia cribrosa. Next base: position 32,355,923 of record JAJLRJ010000003.1, on the reverse strand, counting down.
TTTGTCTATCTGTTTCCGATAAGGGTTTTAAGCAATTTTTAGTCAAAATTATAAGTTGTCTGTTTGTTTCTGAGTTCTAATTTTAACAATTTCTACCAGCTAAACGTGCATGAAGGCAATGCCACCTGTTTTCTCTTTCAAATGTCTTGTCTATTTAGTTTTATAAATGTTCTAACGCTCTGTTAGATTTTTATCTTTTTATAATTGATCAGTTTTCAGTTATTCGTTTACAGTAAGGTGCTAAGGCTCTACGGTCACAAAATCATTTTTTTTATTGGAAAATCAGGCCAGGTTTTGATACTCAGTAGAAATCGTGGATTAATTTGCCAGTCTATTTGTTAGTTTTCAGTAAAGGTAACCGAATGCTTTTTTTTTCCCAATGACGATTTTCAGAAGGGGTTTCTGAGGTTAGAAACGACTTTTCAATAAACTTTCTCAAACTCATTAATAATTTATGAAGAAAATACAAAGGAAATTAATGTTTAATGAGTGTTTGGAAATCAGATGAAACACTCCTCATTTTTGCATCCTTAATTTCTCCTTCTAAAATCATTTTGTTTGAGAAGTAATATCAAACATTCGACACAGTATTTCATCACAAGATCAAACACCTCGAAGTTCGTCAAAAATACTCCGCTGCGCGTCGTATTTTCAACTCTCTTCTCAGTGTTTGATCTTGTGATGAAACACTGTGTCTCATGTTTATTACTTCAAGGTTATTTTATCCGTCTGTCTGTTGTAAAGGTTAGGTTACTATTGCAATTTCTCTTTCCAAATTTCAATGTTATATTTCCAAATACCAACAAATATACAACTAAATTGGAAAAATAGATTCTACAGAACAAAATGGAACAATTAGTTTGAGGATAAAGTGCAGGATAAGAAGGATGGAAGTGGATTATAGTTCATCTATTCTTACCGTAAAATCTTTATTAAGCCACCCCTCTCAAATAAGCCACCCCCCTTCTAACAAGCCACCCCCACCCCTCCCCCCTCCCCCTTCAAAAAAAATACACTGCATGTGATCTAAAGTACAGTGCTATGATTTATTCACGTTTTGGAAGTTCAGTTTGCAACGTGATTGATTAGGCGAATGTTTTACATGTAATCATGTGTTGCAAGACTGTAGGCATCGATCAGGATGGATTGTATTCGAAAATTACAGAGCGATATTCAGAATAAAACCAGGTATAAACAATTATATAGGAAAAATGATGTAATTGTAACATTACAGCTTAATCCATAGATTTTAATCCTGAGATTTTAATCCTGAGATTACGATGCTTGAATAAAGTTCATATCATATAGTGTACATCGTGCTGCATTTTGCTAAATCAATGCCCCCCCCCCCGCCCCGCCCACCCCCTCTCTATTAATTTCCCTTCTCTAATAAGCCACCCCTCGAAAGTACCTTAAATAAATAAGCCACCCGGGTGGCTTAATAGAGATTTTACGGTATTTTATTTCGTGACAGGCGGTCCAGGAATTAAATTTGCCAATCTGTTGGAAGTTATCGTTTTTTAGTCGTTAATTCGTCTCTTTAGGTATTATTTCTTTAAATGACTTCCGTAAAAATGCAAGGACCACTTGAACAAACAGTAGCAAAATGTAGCTGGATCTTTGTGCAGATCAGGATCAGCAATGAACTAAATAAAAAACTTTAACATGCAAGGCTGATCAGACAGCAAATTCGTTCGATTTCTTTTAATAATATTTGCCCGATATTTCGGTTAGACAAAACTAACCTTCATCAGGGGCTAAGTGTTTCACTTAGCTTTGTTAGCCCCTGATGAAGGTTAGTTTTGTCTAACCGAAATATCGGGCAAATATTATTAAAAGAAATCGAACGAATTTGCTGTCTGATCAGCCTTGCATGTTAAAGTTTTTTATTTCTTTGAGTTTCTTTCTATTTCAAGACAATACAGCAATCTTTCAGTTTAAGTTTATAGGCGATTCTGTCTGTTAAGGCAAATAATCGACTTATTAATTTTATGTACCCAAAGTGTTTTCAGTTCCTAAGAGTTTCAGCAATTAACAATTAACATTAAGGTCCATGTTGTCTGAATTTTTTTTTCAGTTTAAATTTTATCCGTTATTTTTAGTTTTCAGTTATAATTATTCCTTTTTTCTGTTAGAATTAATGTGTTTGGTTATTAGCAGTTTATGGATGGAGCATAAGAGACCTGACAATATTCGGAAGAGTCATGACACTTAAAACCTTGGGCCAATCACAGCTTGTTTATTCAGCATCAAATCTTGAGGACATTGTGAAAACGAACTTCTATAAAACTTCTACAGGAAAAATAAAAAAAAATAGAAAATAGAAAGATCTGGCCTGTATCAAAATCAAGACTGATATCAACCCAATGTTCAATTCAAAGCAATAACGGTCTGACTCCTTTACAAATGTTTCTTTACCAGTAGGGATACTGTTTTTCTTCTGAATGACACTGCATAGATCAATTTAGGTAAGGCTAGCTTGAGAGACTTCTATAAATTGCTTAATGATAAAACCCAAACAGAGACCCAAACCGGTCCCAAACGATGGAGTAAAAATCTTTCTCTAAGTGAAGACTTGTGGAGTAGGATTTTTTTAAGGTACAAGAGTTTCATTTTATTAAAATTCATACATAGGATCGTAGTAACTAAGAAAGAATTATTTAAATTCGATACCTTTCAGTTAGTATCTTGTCTCTTATTTTTCAGTTATAATTATTTTCATTTTGTCTACTAAGTAAAATAATTAAGACCATTCTTTAAACTGTAACGTCAGTGAAACTATAACGCCAGTTTCCAGTTCGTTCTGTATTCAACTCGTTTTTCGCATTATCGGTGATTTAATTGTCAGCTATAATTTCTTTATTTTGTTTAATTTGTTTTCCTTAATTTCAATAAAGCTTTTAAGGTTATGAAACGCTTTCTTAGTGGATATTTACGGCCATTTGCTCTGTTTACCATTTTTGCTAATAGTTTTTACAAGATTATATTGTTTGTCAGTGTCTAATTAGAAGGTCGCTGTATTTGTTTTTTGTTTTTTTTGTCACAAGTTACTATTCGTTTAGGCATTTTCTTTGTTTTGATAATGGCTGTTTGTCAAGTTTTCAGTAAGGTTGATTTTAAAAAATCGTAGTTCATTTTGTTCCCTCTTATTGTCAACTTTCAACAAGAATTTTAATAATTTCGTTATAATATATAGTTTTTGCTTGTGCCAGGTTATGTTTCAGTAAGGGACTTAAGGAAATAGTAGTTGTCAGTTCCAATGTTTTCTTTTTAATGTCAGCTTCCACCAAGGAGTTTTACGAACTTGTAGTGAAAATCGATTAGAATAATCACAATGAAGCGCATTGAATTCTTTAAAATGACGAATCTTTGTTTACAATATTATTGCCTCAGAAGCATATGCGTGTCATTCTCTAATCGAGTTACAAACAAATCAACTCCGAATTATATAACACAATTAGCTTTCCCTGGAAATGTGAGCACGATACACTAGATATCTTCGTGATATGCTGTTTAAGTATTGTTCCACATAAGAACGATAGCAAACTTCATTGTTCTGCGGTATTAGCTCTTTCCCACATAGAATATCTTTGATTTCAAGAATAGAGGAGGAGCTGATGGTTAATAATTATATTTCATTATAAAAATAAAGAAAATCCATTTGCGTCAAATAAATTTTAGGAAATGTTCGTGCTTAACCAATCAGAATAGCAGAAGACAATAGCTAATAATTTTGCTTCTTTGATGAAGTTCCCCAAATACAATTTCTTTTAAAAATTGTATGTTGTGCGATTGGGTCTCAATTGGGTCTTAATTTTTAGCGGTTTTTGAGTCTAGGCCAATGAGATCACTAGTTGTAACAATGAAAAATCTTGACATTCCATCGTGTTTGACATTCCATTGCCGTTCAGCGCTATCCTTCTTATGCGGATCATTACTTAATAACTCAAACTCTTACAAAGAATGCATGGCTCATGACTTTTGCCACCCAACAATTTTTTCGTTAAACATTATATGCAAAGAGCTAAAAATTGCATAGATTACTACCTGAAGTTTAACAAGCTCTTTCAACGTTTGAAGTCAATTCATATTTAGCACGTTGCCTTCTCTACGTAAATTCGTATGCTAATGAGACAAAATGTAAACAATGAGTCTATAAAGGTTTCAATTTCAAGCCTGAATTTTTTTAAACTGTTTAATTATACGTTGCCAGCATTGAATTACTGCGAGGATAGTCATTTTCACATTTACTCCAAAGTTTTAAGGCTTTGAACTGGCTCTAAATTTTGTTTCGAGTTTTCTCTTTCGTTGTCAAGGACTTTACAGTTAATTTTCTACAGATTAACGCTCTATATTTTGCGTTCAAGCACATTGGTTATATCTGTGTTGCACTGTATCACCCTGCATCAAGTTAAAGACAATTTACACGGTACGAAGTTTGCTTTCAACAGACTTTTATAAGCTCCGATTCATTTATAAAGCAAAATGCCAAAATCGTAAGTATTTCTGATGGATTAACGATTTTCAAAAGTTAGAAATCAAAGTTTCCAAATCCACAAAAAATATCGTTGTTTGTGGCAGTCATAAGCAAGCTGTACCGTGTAAATTTACCATGGACAAGGTTTTTAAGAAGAGAAACAAATGTTCAATTTATAGCTCGGAAAACAACTAGACCTTTTTGCTTTTGACAAAAAATCCTGTATACGATTCTTTTTTAGCAATTTCATTGTCAATTGCTTATTAAAAAGCTATTTTTCTCAAGCTTGTTCAAAGCTTTTGTATGTACAATGTTTTTCCATGGTAAACGCTGTTCAAATTTCTACAATTTTCCCGCCAAAAGACTTAGAAAAATACGGACGCCCAAAATACGCATGCGCCGTTTTTTTTTAATTTTTCTAAGCTGCTTTCCAATCTTATTTGTTAAGCAATGTTGTTGTTGTATTTAATAATTAATTAGAAGTCAACAATAAAAGACGTATTTCAGTTTCATTGTATTCTTTATTCTCTTATTTATATTGTTGTACAATGCTTTTTCAATAAATTAATTAGTTAAGTAAAAATCATTTAACTACTTAAAAGGTGTGACAATTTCTCTTCCTATATATACTAAGTCTTTTGGCGGGAAAATTTTAAAAAATTTGCACAGCGTTTCCCCTGGTAACAATTTTGGCAAAAAAAAAACTAACGGGGCAGCCCTTGAAAATTTTGAGCAAAAAATAATTTCTAAGAGTACAACTGAAAATTTAAACCCGCCAAAAAGTATACAACTTCTCGTGAAAAAATGTTTTGGAGCGAACCTCACAAGCGGCACAAATATAAGAAAATGAAACACTCTTTTGTGGTCCTCATCGGGAATTCGTGCGAAATAAACATAATCACAAGAAAAATGACAGTTTTTTTTCCTTGTGCCTATGCTCATACCGTTTGAATTCCTACAAGGACAGCATAAGAACAAGTGTGTTCATTCTTCGTATATTTGTACTTACATTTCTTTCGCCAGTGAAAACCAGCCTAAAATCTTGCACGAGACAGTGTATACATGAAGGATATTAGAAGAAACATGGCAAGCTATTAAAAAAATTCGTGAAAATCGTTCGTATACTGGACAAAACGTTTTGGATAACGAAAATTAAAGCATTAAGTTCTGTAAAGTAATTTTTGCTTCTGATTTCATTCAAAAATGAACATTTTTAAATTTTTCATAGCTTGCCATGTTGCTTTTAATAACAAGACATTTAACTGTTGACCATTTATCTTTGTAGCACAGAAAAAATGACAGAAATTATTTAGAAAAAGCACCAAAAATAACCTTTTGCTAACTTTGGAGCAAGTAAAATTATTTGGAACAGCATGCATGGCTCCGTATTCATTTCAGTGATAGGTCGGCGAATTTTGCACGAGCCCAATTCAATCTTTTTTTTAAACTACTGTTTGCTAAGTTTGGAGCAAGTGACATAATTTAGAGTATTCAACAAACAATTGCTGGGCTCCATTTTTCCTAATAAATATCAGTAAACTGTGCACGGGCCAAATTTACCAAGTTTGGAGCAAGTGATTAAATTTAGAACATTCAACAGAAAATTGATTGGCTCCATTTCGTCCTTGAGATCTTGTTGTGCACGACAAGTTATCAAAATCAAACTAAAATGTTTCATTCTCTGCTACATCGAATGCCAACAGAAAAACGTCTTTTCCTCCACTTAAAAACTAAATTTAAGACAGCCCATCTACAATACCCAATGTCTGGTTTTAAGTTTTACCCTAAACACGTTTCTTTTCGTCAATTGAAATTTATTAAGAATCAAATCCAGGGGTTATACAGACCATGATAATAATAAACGGAACCAAAGTAGAAATCATTCGTCTTTTTATAATCGGTCCTGTTTCTTTTGTCGAAATCAAGGTAGGTGAATATTTAATAAAATATCCGGAAGCATTAAGGTGGCTCCAAGAAGTTTTTTTTTGGGTCACACTTCCCTTTTTGAATGCGCGTATACATAATCTTACTTTAGCTCGATGAATCTGAATTTGACGTCAGATGTTAGGCTTAGATGAAAGTTTTGAGCGATGCTCTTTTTATGCTAATCGGCGTTTCCATAGCAACGGTAAACAAACACGGCGAAAAACGTTTTTCCTAATTATCTTTCGATTTTGGGGCTACCTGCGACAAGCGAATAAATGCGCCATAATCTATACAGTGTAGCACACTAAATGGGAAAATTTCAAACAAATTAAACTGTTCGATTTTGAATAAATTGCTGAAACATTTTTAACGTGTGTTTTTTCATGTTTGAAATGTAAGCGATCAAAACATTCCATAGGTCTCACAAATTATCATCATATTACCACAGAAAGTTTTCTCTGACTTAAATAATTTAACTCCCAGCAAATAGCTCTGACTATTTCCTCGGCAATAAAGAAATCGAGCTTTTCATTCAAATGCAGTTTTGCCATTGACGTTTTCACTCTTTTTAAACTGCATTTGAATGAAAAGCTCCAAAATCAGAGCTACTTGCAGGAAGTATAATAATTTTAGTCTGAGGAAACTTTCTGTGGTAATTTAATGATATGTGAGACCTATGGAATGTTTTAGCGAATTATTCAAAATCGAACAGTTTAATATGTTTGAAATTTTCCCATTAAGTGTGCTACACTGTATAGATTATAGCGCATTTATTCGCTTGTCGCGGGTAGCCCCAAAATCGAAAGGTATTTTGGAAAAACTGTTTTTCGCCATATTTGTTTACCGTTGCTATGGAAACGCTGATTAGCATAAAAAGAGCGTCATCCAAAACTTTCATCCAAGCCAAACATCTGGTATCAAATTTAGATTTATTGAGCGAAAGTAAGATTATGTATAAGCGCATTAGTGTGACCCCCAAAAAAAAAACTACTTGGAGCCACCTTAAAACAGAACATTTTTCCTAGAGACTAAAAAAACAATTTACAATCTCATAAGTTAACGCCACGTTATTCTTTCTAAGAAACTGTGCGACTGAATTAATATATAATATGTATTGCTCAGTTTTTTAGTGTTTTGAACTTGCTCAAACAAACAATTCACAAATTGAGATCATAGGAAAATATGTGCAAGTAGGTTTGAGAGTTTCCATTTCGTTTTGCAAAAAATTTTGCTTAAATTGTGAGTGATTTAAAAATTGACCTTGATATTTAAAATCCTAAAACATAATTTTCTGAGTATTTAAATTGAGCAACCAAGTTAAAAAAGGTTAACTAAACTGTAAATGATTTGTTTCAAGTGTTTATCATGCGTAGTTGACTTCGGAACGTTATCTGTTTTCCTTCCTCAAAGGATAGCGTTTTCTTTTTTTCTTTTGGTCTGTATAACAGGTCTACAAGAACTGTTGTTGTCTGACGTTTCGACAACCAGAGCGGAAGTCATCTTTAGAATCGTGTGTCTGAGTTGTAAGCTGACTTAAGTCAATGATTGGTGCGTTTCGATCCGTGCATTGATAGTGTATTGTTTGTCTGTTCTGTTGAAAAGTCGTTTGAAGGCCGCAGGCAACTGTTGGCATCGGTTCAGTGGTGTTTGTTCTAAGTTAGTTAACCAACTTTCTAGAGTGAGTCGTTTGTAGTGGTCCGCGCTGTAGGTAACGCATTCGGCAGAGTCCCAGTCAATTCTGTGATTAGTGTGTAAATGGTGTTCAGCAATGTAATTGTTGACATCACCATTTTTCGTCGCCCGTTTGTGTTCAGCCAGTCGTGTGTTCAAAGTTCTGGCAGTCGCAGCATTTGATCTTGTATACTGCTCCTTGTCTGTCGCTAGGTTCGTTTTTGTCTTTAACATTTGTTTGTAGTTGTCGCAAACTAGTACTTTACAATTCACATGACTCTGAAGATGACTTCCGTTCAGATTGTTGAAACCTCAGTCATGTCAACAACAACAGTTCTTTTCAGAATTACACTAACCTGGACGATCACACTCGACAGACTATTGATACTCTTGGTTTTAAACCAAAACCAGACACCAGGACTGTATAAACTTAGCTCCCAAATATACGTACGATCAAGACAAGAGAACACAGGCACTCAATCTCAGGAAAAAGCCACAGTGGGCCCACACAAACTGTGTGACCGTTTGTATTTTTAAATTTAGAGGAAATGTATGGGAATATCGAAAAGGTTCACTTATCGTAATATTCTGTGATGAATATTCACATATAAGATCAAGATAAACGTATTTTTACCCGAAATGTTGTGTGTTGTCGTTCTTGTAGCTGAAAACGGCGAATTTAAGCGATTTGAAGGGTTTTGCATCGGACGTTTACCTGAGCGTATGGTAGAGAGACAAGGGAGGAAAGCTGGATTTTGGACCGGTCCAGCGCCGAGCCGATTTTCACCAAGAAATTCCCATCGCACAGCTTCCAAACCCCGCACCAGACAAGCTGAAATCCAGGTTTCTTTTTGTACCATTACATTTAAAATCCGTCCAAAACTCGAAGCGCTAGACCCCAAATAATATCGAGAAATCCAGCATTCGAAGCTCGAAAGAACCGCGGCTGGTAAAACGGTGCCGGCCTCCAACAGTCACGCCGTTTGCTCCTTTCTGATTGGATGATAACAAACAATGCCCTTTCATAAATTCGTCCCGCGGGAGGGGAAGCAGGGACAAATAATCAGCAACGAACTTTACACTTACCATCCCGGGGTGAAGCGAATGGCGCGTGATGGAATGAGCCCAGCAAGACGCCATTCGCTTCACCCCAGGCTGGTTAGTAAACAAAAACCCTTCAAATCGCTTAAATTCGCCGTTTTCAGCTACAAGAACGACAACACACAACATTTCAGGTAAAAATACGTTTATCTTGATCTTATATGTGAATATTCATCACAGAATATTACGATAAGTGAACCTTTTCGATATTCCCATACATTTCCTCTAAATTTAAAAATACGAACGGTCGCACAGTTTGTGTGGGCCCCCTGTGGAAAAAGCTACCTAATAATTGAGAATAATTTTTCGTGGATTAAAGAAAAACAAGTGAAAAAGAAAGAAAACATGGAACTTGTAAAGGCCTTTATTCTCTTGTCAATCAGTTGATGTAGGTAATGTGTGAATAATTTTACGGAGGCACTGACAGGTCACAAGTGCTTTAAATATATATTCCCAATTGATTCCATTTTTAACACAATGTCAGACTTTGGTTAAATTGAGGAATAATTGAATAAAAATTGCCTTCTTAATTAACTGAAATAATTTTGAAATGGAAAGTTATGTTATAACCGCCAATTTGTTCACCGAAATAAATATCCATGTCCATTTTCATTCTAGCGATACATGTAGATTGAATTGTGCACGACCCCAATTTATCAAAATTAATCTCTTTTCATGAAATTGACCGTTTGCTAAGTTTAGAGCGAGTGATTCAATTTAGAACATCATGATTCAACAGACAATTGCTTGGCTCTATTTTTAACACAATGCCAGACTTTGGTTAAATTTTGTAAGTAAAAGTCTTATTGTCTTGTATTAGCTGTTATTCTATATTTGTTAAACCATGTAATTTTTTTCCTTTAAAAAAAAAAAAAAAAAAAAAAAAAAAAGACTTTGGTTAAATTGAAAAATTATTAAATAAAAATTTGCGGCTTCTGAATAACTGAAACGTTTTTTTTAAATTAAATTAAAATTAAGTTAAAATTTTGTTTCCGGAAAAGTCACGAATTTGTGGAAAAGATACAAACTTTCATTTTGAGCAGCTAGTTCATACCAAATCGTATATCGTTTCAAAGTGTTGAATTACCGAGCAAAATATGAAGCAATATCTGGAAAAATAAGTTATTTTTTATAACACAATTTGATCAACTAATTTGACGTGTACTGACAAGGGAGACGGTTTTCGAAAACCTGTCAGTGCCACGTCTATGCGAAATATTTTTGAAAAGAAAAGTTATTTTACAACAGCAAATGTGCCATAGAAACAAATCATTTGACATGTCCAAATCAGGAATTTGCAGTTGATAAACTGTTAGTGCCACCTTAAAACTACAAACACCTGCCACATCAACTAAAGTTATAACTGTAACGTTTATAGCACACGCTGAGCGATCACCCAAACAAAATGGTATTTCCTTTTTGTTAGTGAAGTTTTGTAAGCAATTATTACATTTTGACATTTGTTTTGAATAAAGATATGTTCACCGAAACAAAATAAAAAACAAGTCGTAAATCAAACGATCGCTCAACGTCCAAATAGTGGCTGAGATTAAAATTGTCAAAAGTTATTTTTACCCGAGACCTTCTCCTCCCATTGCAAAACTTATGTTGAATTGACAGTTCAGACAATCAGCAGCCAGTACCCGATTCAACAAAATGAATCAACTTTAACATCCCCCTGGTTCTTCGTGTCAATTTGATGAGTAGATTCAGTCAATTAGAAGTCAGATCCGAATTCGCTCTTCCTCAAAATGAATACATTTGATACCCATACAAACTAAAGTATTTGTCCATGTCCAGCCACCATTTGTACAAAAAATAAATGAACTTCACAAAGTTCTGATCTTACAGTTATGAGATCCCTCCTGATTTCAGTTTGTCCTCTTGAATTGTTTCTTCAGCCCTCCATTTCCTTACTTTGATACTTTTTGAAGTTCCTGAAAATATAAATGAACCATTGGTAAGATAAAATGTTGTAGTTTTGTTTACAGACAACTAAGGTTCGAAATTTTAGGTACATTAGACGTGGTTTTCATCAGGAGTTAATGGCATACAATGAAAGAATAAACAATTTCTAACAGGAATTTTAAAATCTTGTTTCAACATTAGCTTCAAGGCCTTAGTTTCTTTCAAAAGTTGAGCTATAAAATGTTTGTTTGAAAGTTTATTCTATATGAACAAAATTAACCAGCGTGAGGGCTTTTTCAAAGGTCACTGACTCCTCAGCTTTTGGTAATTCAAGCAAACGCAATACCAAAACGCAGAGAAGACGACGTAAGACGAAGAGAAGCTCGACGCACGTGTTTACTTCATTGAGCAAAAATTTATACTCTTTTAATTAAGAAATGTATTTTTTTGCAAAGCGACTCTTACCTTCAGTAGTAGTTGTGGGGCGACTTTTTCCTTGGCGGTTAAGTCTTTCCGGAGTCTTCTAAGCTGTCTCTCGAACGCCAAAAAGTTTAACAATTTGCAAAACATCTTCACACGAACACGACCTGCTTGATTTGCGGCGCGGTCCACGATTTTTCATGAATATTGATTAGAAACTTGAGCCAATCACTGAAAAATACGTCAAAGATCATGGGGTAAACAACGTTTGCACGCTTGTCAGTGAGTAAATTCCGAAGAACAATAAAGAAAGAAAGGGAAACCACATGTAAACAAAGTTGGCTTTCATAAAGAAAAAAAATGTTAACGAAATATTGTTCTGAGGGAGGTGCCAAGCAACAGAAAACCAGACATAACCAATTTTTAAGCTCTTTAATAAAATGCCGAGAGAGAAGAACGTCATTATTTTTTGCATTTTGGATGCAGTGCGCCTTTCGTCGAATTATTACAACTAAGTGTGATTCACTTTGTAACCAGACGGGGGTGAGGGTGGGGTGGGGGTTGGGGATGGGGGGACCGGTGTACAAGGCACCCCTCTCAATACGTAAAAACAGCAAACTAATCGATCCATACGGCAAGGAGAAGAGATTGAGACAGAAGTGAATTAAAAAAAAAACAGTTGAATATATTGGCTTAAAACAATATTGCTTCTGCGAACTTTTTAACCCTCGGGTGTTACAACCAACCGACCCTCTTCCCGCCCCTTTTACAACGGTAGGGCATACGTTTTGCGTGTATCAAAATCACCCGAAGACAAGTGTAAAAGAGAACGGCCGAGAGAGACATGGAGGAGAACGGTGAATAAAGAGAGGGAACACCTCGGATTTACGACCTAGAGATAGGCAGAGGTTGCAGCCAAAGACAAGGTGGCTTGTTGGAAGAAGAGGATCAATGGCCCCATTTTCCACGAGGAAAAAGGGAATCGATGTATCAAAATCAAACTCTGAACGTTTTTCTTAGGGACAAAAAAATTCGACAATGCATCATCGACTGGATTTTTGGTTAATATCTAGTTATCTACAAGAAGATGTAGTAATTAACTATTATAGCGCGAAAGCGCGCGTGATATCGCCTAATACTTAGCCGACGAGGCCGTAGGCCGAGTCGGCTAAAATTAGGCGATATCACGCAAGCTTGAGCGCTATAACATTTTTATAATTCAACACATTGATAACAAAGCACAGTTTGAAGAAAAAATATCGCCGACAAGCCTTTTATTGTAAAAAAAAAGCTTGCATATGTTTTATCGCGCGAAACTTGCAACATCACACAGTTCATGAATGAAAGTGGTGCCTTTGTCAATATTGCGCAAACTTGAACACTATAACTGTTTTATAATTCAACACATTGATAACAAATCACAGTTTCTAGAAAAAATTCATTGAGATATACAACCCTTCATTAGGTAAAAAGGCTTACAACAATATTTTACCTCGCACCATTTCTTAAACAACAAGCAGCGAATGCCGAAACTTTTGCCAAGCTAAAATTAATCGCGAAAATTAATTTAGCGTACACAATCAGTTAAGAGTTTTTACGAAGAGCTTTGTATAGTTTAATAAACTCGCACTTCGTGCTTTATCAAGTTTAAACGGCTTCAAAAACTTCTGATGTAGATCTATTCATTCTTGCACTAATATTTAGATTTTGGGTTATTTTGGGCAAGAAAATTGGACGCAAAATTTTGCCGTGTCTTTATCAGATATAAAGACACTCATTAAACATTAATTTCCTTTGTATTTTCTTTATGAATTATTAATGAGTTTTTTAACGTCTACTTAAAGAGTACTAAAGAACGGGACAGAGTAGTGACTACAAGAATTAAAACACAGTAAAATGCAAGTGTTTCGTATCTTAAAAAGTTTAATTCAGAATCAAAACAAATTGAACAAACACACGGCTACGTACCTAAACATAGCGGCGAAAAGTCCGAAAGAACTGCAGCGTGGACAGTATGTCTTACAAAAATTCACAGCTAAAGGATACAAGAAACGGTTAAAACATCGTACCTGTAGTTGATTTGGCTATTTAGTCCCTTCCATCAGCACCAAATTTTCAAACATCGAAGTACGAGCTGAGTCGATCAATGTTGTTTACAAACTTGCTCGTTTTTTAGCTCCTACAGCCGTAATGACGAGATCAGAAACTTTTCTGAGGAAGCATCAAGTCTATATCATATTCCAGAGGTGATTACCAAAGGAATTTTGCGAAAATTGTGCTCCTTCATTCACTCCTTGTCGAGCGGTTTAACTTTGAACCAGTTTTCATTCAGCTAGCCAAGAAACACTGCGACCGCGACAACGCGAAAATTTCGCGCCTTTTTTGTCCAATCATGTGAACAATATTTTTTCTCTTTTCTTTTCTTCTCTTTTTATAGTTCACGCACTTTTTCGCCCAAAAACACGAAATTGCAGGCAGCAGTCATTTTCATCTTCAAAATGCGACATTTACCGCCATCGCTGGTTATACGTCATGTAGACATAACGTATATCGATAACTTTTTGACCATATTTGGGCAGTGTATCAATGTGTTGAATTATAAATGTGGATATCATCCCTGAAATCATGTCTGATCACTCAGCCATTACATAAGATATCAATGACACAGAGAATTTACCACGTGACCTCTCGTGCTAGTTTGTTAGAAGATGAACAATATGTAACCAAAAGAAAGATATATTGAATGGATTTATCGAAGAGGGAAAAGAAATTCAAGATCAACGAGTTTTATGGGACTAAGTAAAATACAAAATTCGCTATGAAACGATTGTTTATGGAAAAAAGAAGCAAAAGAAAGATGAGCAGAATTAAATAGCTTGGAGAAAAGACTCAAGGAATGTCAAATAAAGTGTGATGAGGTTCCAACTGTAGAAACTATAGAAAATCTGAAGGATCTAGACATCCTTCAAGCAGAATTAATATGATTGCCATTACGAGTATATAACTCAAGGAGCAATTATCAGATCAAGAGTGAACTGGTATGAGTAGGGGAAAGTTATATGGAAGTGGAGAGGCCTTATCTTAAACGGAAAAATACAAATCGTGAAAACCTTTGTTTAATAAAGCAGCATTACTTCCACTCTCAAATGACCTTATTAAAGAGATAAATAAATTGAACTATAGCTTCTTTTTATTTCATTTATTTTTTTCATTTATTTATTTCTCCAAACCTTAGCAGATGATAATACAGAATTGAATATAAAGTGAAAAAAGTAAGTAAAAAGTATAAAATTTTCAAGGAAAGAAAGCCGGTACAGTACAAAATTACACCACTTAAATTAAGTCACATTGTATATAGTAAGGAGAGGAGAGGGGCACGTCTAGATAAACTAATATTGTGCCCCTTTATTTGGAAGGGCAAAGATAAAAGTAAGCGTACGACACTTATTAATGATATTGAGAACTGGGGATTAAAAATGCTAGATGTTGAGTCGATGATGTGGTTTTAAAGAAATATTTTGGTGATAGCAAAAAGTTATCTTAGATGAATTTCTCCAAGGTATAGGTGGCAAATTTATTCTTTTTTGTAATTTTAATTCCCACAAACTGCCAATCTATATCCCAGACTTCTACATAGAGTGTCTCGATGCGTGGTCTCGGTTGTTATCCCCAACGGTAAATATCTACGAAGGTATTGTTGACCAAAAAATTTGGAAAAATAAGAATATTGATAGACAAAGCTTCAATTTTAGAAAATAACTTTTTTACTCATGGATTGGTAAAAATCAACACCAATTTTGGGGACATTTTGTCCCCGCGACATGTCTCACGGAGTTTAACTTGTTGAACTTCATGGGACACGTCGCGGGGACAAAATGACCCAAAATTGGTGTTGCACAATTATGATAGTATCAGTTCACACGAGTGGACGTATCGCTGCAACATGTCCCCGAGAATTGGACGCAGGGGGTGGGGGTGTGGACCAAAACACCTAGGAGAGGAGAGGATCCTTTAATTACTCACTTGATTCACCACAACATATGGCGGTTTTCAATTGAGTGTCGTTAAACCAAAACCAAATTAATAAGTTTGACCAATAACAAAACTCGCAGACAATCGGATGAACCAATTAGAACTCGAAGCAAATGTAGCCGGCGCCAAGAGCGGAAAAAAGGGGACGAGCAAGTCACAAAGCGTAGCAATGCAAAACCAAAGCAGTTGCGAAATTACTTTCGATACTGAATTGAAAACCACTCTACCATAAATTCAGTTAAACATGAATTCTAATTCGATCAGCAGAGCAAAGTATTTGTGGCTAAAATCAGCGGCTTTTTAGCATGAAACGACACAAGAACATTTGTCAAAATTTAAGAAAAGCATCAAGCCGAAAGTTGAGGCAATGCTCTTGTCTTCAGTTGTTAATTTATGTATGAAGTCACGTTTTTTGTCAGTTGTTATAGTTTATGACCATGATGATAACGAACTAACACCAATTCGAGCTTTGAAACAATGGAAGCAAGAGCTACCTCGTGGATTCCACTGAAATTTATATTTATTTTTTTTATGTTAATCCATATGATTACCTGAATTGTAATTTTAATTCTCGTACTGTCTTTCAAGTAATGAGTAACAGAATTTCGTGACTGTCCAAATTGAATTCCCTTTTCCACGGAATTTGTACGGGAAAAAACCTTTTACCATCATCCTATGCAAGCAAAACATTACTTTTAATTCTATACAGGATCCTGCTTTATAAAAACCGGACGGTCTATATAAACATTCTGCCTGAACTGTGGTATTCTAACCCTCGATGAACTTGTCTTTGTCGACCCATCAGCTGTCACAAGTTTTCTTTGCAAAGAAAAACTAGCACGCCAGTTTTTCATTAAGGACATTTGTTGCAGACAAATTTGGCAAATTGTTTCATCGACATGACCAAAAGAAAAGGTTGCTGCTCGTTTGCATATGACTTCATATTTCTGTCTGATATTTTCTCCCGCGTGCACTAAAGGCCTGGTTCCCATATGATCGTCCCAATCGTCCGGATCGTCCCTGTCGTTTCAAAATATGTTCAAAATATCGGGACGATCAATCGCGATCGCTCGGATAGAACGAAATTCTATCCGGACGACCGGTGTGATCGTGAAAAATCTGAAAACGATCAAATAGAAACACTCTCAGACGATCGGGACGATCGAAAACTATATTGAAAAGTTAATTTTATCCCAAAATTCATTGGTCTTTTCTGTGTTCCAAAATGGCGGCAACATCGAGTGAGCTGTACTCGTCACTATTTATGCAGAAGGTTAAAAATATAAGTATTTTTACAACAAATTTGGACAAGAATGGTTGACAAAAGATGAGAAAATCGACACGCTGCCGAAGCGCAAAAGAAATACAGTAGTGACACCTGTATTAAGAGGACACCAGCTTGGGTCTCGAAATTTCCTTCCCATATTTACTGTAAATCGAACCTGTATTCAGCAGACCCCTCCATTAAGCGAATGCGGACACCAAAATTAGGCCATTTTGTTACACGAAACTTGTACTAAACGGACATTTCAAGTGTTTTAAGAATGCATTTTCATTAGATTATGGGATTATTGACTTCTTCTAAAAGCATGCTTTCCGGTAAAAGTAATTCAAAATGATACAGACATTTGCGAATTAGGTTTGAAAATGAAATGTAATGAAATCAGTACGTGTGGGTATAATAGCGGAGCTCTCGCGGGCCGAAGGCCCGCTGCGAAGCCCCATACTCATAGAACCTATGCCCGTCAATTTTCATGTTCATGGCTAGCGGAATGTTTCGCGGGCGAGCGTCCGTCCCGCAGGACAAGCTCGCGAGCGGGTATGACGTCGCAAAACATGCGCGTATGACGTCACGCAATATCCGGGATCTTAGCAATTTTGAAACCAAAGCGAGGCTTTGATTTTCGCGCGGCTACACGGCCGAATGTAACGTCAGCTCGGTAAACACTTTGATGTTTTGCTGTGTTTACTAAGCGGAGAAAACCGTTTCAATTAAAGTCGTTTAAATTAAAGTCGATGATCGCGTCATCACCCACTTGGCTATACCTTAGAGGAACTGCTCGTGGTGTAGCAAACATCTGACAACCGAAACAAATATATAAAGAGACGGCGCACATGCTATATAGGTGGGTTCTTTGAAGCCGCACAAAACGCCTGACACCATTTTGTTGATTGATGGGTTGAGACAAAGCTATTTTCCATAGTGACTCCAATTGTTACCGTTTTGTTGATTGACACCAGATTAATTCAATCGAATGACCCTTGGTCGTTTCGTGACGCGCATACGAAGTATCCAGACCAGAATAGGGTGTTTTGTTTGACTAACAGTAGTATAGAGCGTTGGTGATCCGGGACCACCCAAAATAAGCCCCCAAACACCTGAATTACCGCCCCCACGGACTCATTGCATTCGCCCGTGGGGGCGGTAATTCAGGTGTTTGGGGGCTTATTTTGGGTGGTCCCGGATGCACCAACGCTCTATACTACACACTGGTGAATGCTGGTCCGATACGAGACCACCCCAGGGAGACATAACAAATTGGAGAAATCCCTACCCATGTTATATCGCAAATTGTGACAATGGGGCGAGGAAGAAGCGGCTTCGTTGTTAATGGTAAGAAAAAACAAGTTATTTTTGATCGGCGCAACCCCACAAAATATTTTATTGGAAGGACTTCTAATACAATGGTGAAGCCCAGTCCAAAAGAAAACATTAGCCCTCCAGATATACTTAGAATTGCCGAAGCATTAACTCCACGGCAACTTGCAGCACTTATTACCAATTGAAAAAACCATATAACCTTGTATAAACCACGATGGCGAACAGAGCTATGACTGCTGTTGAGTTCTTGTACATGAGAGGAATCACTTTGAAAGAAGGCGATGATGTCTTTGCGAAAAACAAAGGAACATCCGAATATAATCCTTGCAGATATTGTGGTTTAAACTTCACACAAAGCCACTCACTCGTGGAGCATCAAAAATATTCTTGCAAGATGCTTCAAACAGAAAAACGTCCGAAAGTGATTTGCCCTGGTTGCAATCTGGAAGTTTCAAAAATAACAGTTTACAGACACAGAAAAAATGGTTGCCCGTCTTTGAAAAGAAATCCTCGAGCTCTTCTCAGACATGAGACGGATTTGGCGGCACCCCCGACAGCTGTTCGAGATGTTTTTGCCAAGTCATATGTCAGCTGGCATGAGCTGAATGCATGGCTTGACGAGCAAGAACAAGAACCATTTAAAAACAAAAGCTTAGAGGCTCTTGATCCTTTAAACGACATCCGTGACTTAAGCTTTGTTTCGGATTACATCGCAGGTAAGAAATCACTCGCAACGTTTCAAACTGAGTTGAGTGGTTATTACCAATTGAAAAAACTCAATTGGTGCATCAGAGATCTCTGCCTTGACAGGATCGTCGCCGTTTGAATCACGGCAAAGCTTGCTCTTAAAGAAAATACAGCCAACAGATATGCTCAACAATGCGGCTTGTACCTGGGGCAATCTGTTCGAGCCGCTTATTCGCAAGTATTTTGAGCAAAAACATTCTGTTTCCATTTTTGGTCACAGCATTTCTCTTAATCTAGCAAGAGAGCATCCGCTTTATCGAAAGGTCACTTGTAGCCCAGATGGTTATTTTCTAGACAAAGATAACACATTAAGATTGTTAGAGTTTAAATGCCCGTTCAAGCGAAAAATATCTATGAACAGAATTCCGAGATATTATAGCGATCAGATACAAACAGGTCTTGCTTTGAGTGGCGACATGGTAAACAAAGGCTTATTTGTTGACGGCTATTTTAGAATGTGTTCTTTAAACCAGATTGATCCAAGTTTAGCACACAATTATTCTCTAAACGGAGGAAAAGAATATAAAACTAAGTGTAACACAACACTTGCGTGGGGAGTTTGTTATTTATTTAGCAAACGGGCGATAACAAGAAACCAAAGGGCAATCATCGATGTCGGCTCACTCACATCGAAACAATTATTTGAGAGAATTATGTCTTCCATTGCTGAGAAAGATCTATGGTGTTGTTATGGAGCTGTAAGAATGTTGTTTAGAAAACAGGACGAAGACGAGGAGTTTTTGCGTTATAACAATATGCAAAAATTGTTTTCAGAGGGTTCAGAAAGCCCTAAACCAGTAGCTATGTTCGCATGGAAGCTTCTGGATATAACTGAGATTGGGGCGCCAAAACAACCAAACTTTTTGAATAATATTCAAACGTCGGTCGAGCGTTTTCATAACAGCTTGGCAAGCCTTCGAAAAAAAATATCCGAACACTCTGAAGAGGCAGCTGAAAGCTATCACAGCCCTAAGAAAAATGCTGCCACCGTAATGGCTGGAGACGAAGAGCAAATGTTTGGATTTCTCATGGATAAACTTGCTCAAGGTTATTAATAACTGCTGTCCAATACCATTCATTTCTTTGACGTGTAGCGGGATTCTGATGTCTTATGTATGATAAGATTTTGTGTTTTCTTGGCCCTTCTGTTAAAATTAGCTTTAAGAGCTTATGAATTATGAACTCATAAGACACCACGCTTGGAAGATGATCTCTTATGCTTGAGTAAACAAAGTTAAATTTGCTTAATTTCGTCATTGGTTAATCTCTGAGGGGGTTCCCCTAGGATGCAACTCAACAACATAGCTGTGTGTTTATTGAAATCAGTGCGTTTTATTTTTTTAAGAATGTTTCGTAGAGCGTCAATTGTTAAAAATGATGGATGAATATTTCGTTTTGCCATTTCTTTACGTATTTCTAATAAAACCTTCTCACTGCCGCTTATGCTTTCTAAAGAGTAATTTCCGAGTAACTGATCAAGGCGATATTTAAAATTATAATTTATTCTGCATGGAGTTTTAACTTTCATATTTTTTTCTTTATCGTAGAGGTCTTTATGAGAAAAGACAGCTCCGTATATTGTTTCAATGCGTTTGCATTCTCTGCAGACAAGTTCTGTTGAATCACGAATGCGTGTAAACGATCCACCACAGCTTTGACACGATTCAATGCTTTTATCTTTGCTGCCTAGAATGATAACAAACTTGTTTTCGCGATATTGTTGGATTAATTCTTGTCTCGCTGACAAACTAAGATCTTCGAAAATGATTTGAAGTTTTTCTGTTAGTTGTGATCGGTGAAGCTCTTTTAGATAACTGCTGTCATAGAAGCCACGCAGCATGGCTTGCTGGTGTTTTTTATCCAAGACATCTAGTTGAGTCTTGTATTCGTTATTTTGATCCATACGTCTAACAATAGACAGTTGCGTGATAAAGCGCTCAATATGTTGTGACTCCGTCATGTTTATTTTTAGAAAAATTACAAATGTTCAATTTGGGAAAAACAAATAACGTATCAAATTCTTGAGTGACCCCGCGTTCCAGAGTGACCCGTTTTCAGCTTTTTCAAAAAGTAAAAAATTTTTTTTGCTTTCTGAAAAACCTCAAATCGGGGTCACTCTGGAACTCGGGGTCACTCAAGAATTTCATACGTCATTTGTGTGATTTGTGTGATCAATACCCGCGGGTATAAAGACGTTCGTTCTGAAGTTCGTGTTGTTTATGATTTTTCCCTCAAGATTTGTAGATTAAAACCTGAATTTAATCTTTCAAATCTGATTTGGACACAGCTGTGAGACGATTGAACTTTTTTTGAAACTCTTCCTTGACTTCTTTGCGAAGTTCGGTTTTGATCTTGTCTATATCTAGCGCTGGAGTTTGCCTGTCTCCTTGTGTAGCCTTTTTTTCACCAGAGCGAATCAAGGCTTTCAGTTCGTGATATTTTTCAACCTCGCGAAGAATGATTGAAAATTCTGAATCGCTGATTCGCTTGTCCGTCATTGACAGAGTTTCGTTTAGCAAGGGCGAGTGTGTAGGTTTTTTCATGCTTGGTGACTTTTCTTTCGAGCCTTTTACCGAACGCAGTAAGGCCAGCTGATGAAAACCCTGAAACGGCGGCAATCCCTGCAAGTGCGGGACTTACGATAACTCCAATTCCTGACAAAGCTGTTGCCAAGGTTGCAGAAGACAAACCCGCAGAAATGAAACCAAGGCCAACAGCCGAGCCGTGAACAACAGAGTGGGTTCGTTTGTACTTCTTAGCGACCTGCCTATAATGACCGGCTTCTGACTCAAGCTCTTTCTGGAGGTCTGAGATTTTTTTTAGACGGAAGTCATCACCATTTGGTAACACTGGGTAGAGCTGTTGTGTCTCGCTGTATTCGGGGGCCGATGGAAGCACATTGGCAGAACTCATGGCGTGGGTATATATATGATTTTTAATTTATCTCAACTTCAAATTCTAAGGGCATGCCATTGAAGTTGAAGAGGTCATTGTTCTCATCCTTCACTGACAGTGTTATGCTGTTTACATAATCACCAGACGAGACGTCACGCAAGACGTTCTGCTGTGTTGTTTCGTAGAGAATTTTTTGAAATGGCTCCCCACGAACATTAAACCGAGCCAAAACTGTCGAAGGCTTACCATTGAGGCTTACCATTCTTTATCAACCAAGCCACAGTGGATAAAGTAAGTGCTTGGTGATGTGAAATTTTTAGTGGTTATGTGAGGGGGTGTTTGTGTGTCATTGCCAAATAATAATCTAAGATTATTCGAAAGCCCTATTAGATATTTACCCCCTGGGTTCAAAATCACCATAGCGCCAAGAGATGTATATGGTTTTACATTTATCTCAATATTCTCTTCTGCGTATTTATCAATTATCGTTCTTGCCAAAGTACTAGGAGTGTAAAAACCAGGCTCAATGTCAATTATAACGGATTGGGCCCCCGAGCTTAATGGTTTTACTGATATTTGTCCTCTTTGCTTCAAATTATGCCACGAGTTTAAAATTGAGCAAGAGACAAGACGGATATAACTCGGTTTCGGAAGCGGGTGATCGAAATAGATCGTGTGAGGGTTCGAAGGTGCGACGATTGTTAACACAACCATGATTGTTGTATATAATTACTTTTCAAAATATAAATATATACAATCATGTTTGGCAGACGGCCCGGTGGAATTTTTTCTAATTCAAATCTTGGTATAAAAATTGGCGGTCGCAATTACGAGCCCCCACCCCCTTTTTATTCGCCTCCAAACGCCTATAGCCATGTAAAGCCAAAGCCACACACAGATCCTGAAATGGCTTGGTTGAGTTCGCCGGAGGCTGCCAGGCTCTCTGCCGCGGCTAAGGCCAAGGCAATATCAGACTTCAAAAAGCGTTTTCCGCGCGCCGATATGTCACACTTTGAAGTGCAAGTAGAGTTTGGCGACGACCACAAAACAGCCACAGGAGAAGTGCTTTACAAAGAGGGCCAAGGCTCATTTGCACTCGTTACAGAAATAGCCCACAAAGATTGGACTCAAGCCATGAGAGACGCTCTTGGTCTTCATTATGACGGTGGTTTCCCTTATCAGTTATCGTTGGGGCAGCCAGAAAAGTCAATCCCAGCTGTTGCTTTCTCCACCACAATAGACAAGGATATGATGATTGGCGCAATCTTGAACGACGAAGCGCAAAAGATTTACGTCACGCCAACTGATTATTTCACAACGAAATACAGAAATATCTTCAGGGACACACAGATTTCATTCACAACCGCGAAATACGGTAGAAAGTGGATGGGTGGACCGCATATGAGTTTTTGGCCACAACAACTCTCCTTCGCACTGTGGTGTGCAACAACCGGCTGCGGAATCTCGCGTGACATTCTCTTCGATAAGAACTCCAGTCTATCCCTAACCCCCCAGCTCCGGTCGTTTTACCGGTTTCACGTTTATTTCACAACAAGGCGAATTCTTTACAAGATGGGTGGGGAACAAAGCGTGAGTGCTTTGCCAGACGACCCTCCATTCAACCAGAAAGACAACAAGTACAACATCGACGCGTACAAAAAGATTTGCATAGAGTTCGGTATCGACCCCAGTTCTGACTTCCGTTTCACATACGGCAAGAACCACGGTCTTGGGAATGTCTACATTCGGGCTTATGGAGAGGGCAACATCTCTACCGATTACACCTATCCAGACCCCGATCTAGCTCTGTTCAACGATGAGCGCGTGACTGACAGAAAAGACCCCAACTTTCGCGCCAATGGAATATCTTTCGTTCGCAACGACCAAGGGGCGGACACCCAGTTCGAGCACTTTGTGCCAAATTACGCACAGGGGCTAACACAGCCAGGGCTCGCCCGTATGAACCAATCAATCGAGGCCTTTGTGTACTGCATTCTTGGTTCACAAGCCAAAACCCGCAGCAGCATCATTGGAAGAGGAGGCCGGGCGTTCGAAACGCAGAGAGTATTCCTCTCCCATCTAGAGGAGGCCATAATACTGAACGACATCGCAACAAACGTACAGCGTTACCAGCTTGCCATCCAAGCAACGAAAGTGCGCTTAGACTTTGCGACAGCACCTGGAAGCTGGCTCATGCCATCGCGCATGATTATCAACACAGAGAGCGTGATCGGGTATAACAACAATCTACAGGAGGCAACGCAAGGGATGAAGCTGGGTGTTAACAATGATGTTAATCTGGGCACAAAAAAAGCCTCCCTTCGCCTCATGGACGGTGGCCCAACAAAGATTAATCCACCAAACAGTCACCCATCAAACCCGATACATAAACAGGCCACACAGGCACAGGGCATCGCGCCCAAACCAATGACCACACCCACACCACAACCAGCCCCAACACCCACACCACAGCCCACACCACAACCCACACCAACACCCACACCACAGCCCGACTCACATCACGTAAACAAGGCACTCATTGCTGTGGGTGCGCTTGCTTTGGCAGGGCTTTTCGTTTGGTCGAGATAAGTGTTCAAGACTTCGCCCGCTTGGTGATCCTTTCAACAAGGAAGGCCACCACGGCAAGGATGAGCAGCCAGGCGTGTTCACCCAGAAAGGAGATGACCGACCCAGCCGCTTTGAATATAAAACTCACGATTGAGCCAATGAGGGCGTTGGCTGCCTTTTTGCCAAGCTCTTTAAGCCCATTTCCAATAGCCTTGGTGGCCTTTGCCAGACCGTTCAAGGTAGCGAGTACCACAGCGCTGATGGTGATGCCAGCTGCCAGAACAATCGCTTGCAGTGTCCACCCGTATTTCTTGAAGATTTCTCTAACCCTCTCTCTCAAAGACAGGGCTTGTTCACGCACCTCAACCTGTGGTCTGAGCCTTGCCAGCTCTTCTTCTCGCTCAGCAACTCGGGCTTCCGCGGCTTCTCTTTCAGAGGGAGACGTGTTCTCATCCTCTATGACGCGCTTGTCTTCAGCGTTCTGTCGTTCAAGCTCGACTTCTTTTTCGTTTAACTCATCAAGTGGTTTAGTTGAGTTTAGCCCTGCTTCAACTTCATTTCTTTCCTTCACCATAGCAGAAAGGCGTGTTCTGATTTTGTCCGCCTTTGCCTGTTCTTGGCCTCGTTTTTTTGTATTTTTTGCAGGGCCCCTAATTCTTTTTTCTGGTTTTCAAGATCGACTTGAAGATTCTTTTTCACTCGTTTTAGGCGGTCTATTTCGTTTTGATTTTCAACGCTTGAACCGTGTTCCTGCTCCAGAGCCTCCACCCTCGCTTGAGTTTGCTCAATTCTGTTTCTGAGGTTTTGCTCCTCATTTTGTGCTTGTTGTAGACTCTCAACAACCCTTTCACTCTCCTTCAGTTGTTTTTGTGTCTCCTTCAATCTTTGTCCTTCTTCCCTTATTGATGCATTGACTTCAGGGAGAAGCTCTTTAGCGCTTGGGCCAAGAGCCGCTTTTTTACTGTCTGTGAAGGCTTTACGGAGGCTATTATCTTTATTAAAAATTACAGTTTCGCCACCCTTTGGTCCAAAGGATACAATTCTGCCTTCATTTCCTTCTTTTTTACCGTAACCAATTGGGCCTAATCTGTCGTAGGCTACTTTTGGAAAGAGCCTTCTTATCCAGGCCTTAGCTTTATCAAGCATTTTTTGTTTGTCTTCTTCATGTGTGAAGTCACTAAGATTAGGGATGTCAGGAGCTAACCTACTCTGCTCAGTAGGCATTGTATGCATTTCATGCTGTTCACCGCCATGGTATGGGGTGGATGCAGCGCCTGGTTGAAAAGGTGTTGTTGTATCAACTTCTTCTTCTTCGTAATCATCATCGTTGTCATCATCGTGGTCAATCCCATGGTCAACCCAAGGATTATCGGGCATATCTCCTCCGCCTGTTTCCATGATGATATATAAATATAAATTTTAAAAACACAAATATATACCATGGCTGTGCAACCGAATTTACTTCCATCTCACAGTGAAAAGACGCTGGGCGCCATGAAGGCAGAGCGAACCGTCAAGCGCATCACATTCAACCCTTCTGAGGCCAACCCCGGCGAGACACTGTACGTCTCGGTGCCCAAGCTGGGCGAGCACGATGTCATTGTGTCCGGCTCACTTGCACTGGTTTTCAACATCAATCTAGCCGGCGGCCATGCAAACAACTATCTCGTGCAAAATTTTTCTCGGGCCCTGGTGGACAGGTTTGTTGTAAAGTTTGCCGCCACCACTGTCCAGGACACGGTTGGGTACGACATCTACAAGATCTTCGAAGACCTATTCAAATCAACCGATGAGCGGGAAAATATGCTTATGGAGGGCATCCAGAGTGTCGATTTGTGTAAGATTCGCTCTGGTGCTGGCGACAAGAAGACCTCAGGCGTGGATGCGGAAATCAAGCTGGAGACAATATACAAGAATAAGTATCGCATCAAACTGGATCACCAAATCTTAACTGATCACGGAATCATATATCCTCAAGCGTTATATAACGATCTGGTCTTCGAACTAACCCTCGCCCCCGCAAACCAGGTTGTCCGTGGCTCAGACACAAGCAAGTTCGTGTACAAGTTGGAAAACATCCAGCTTGAGTATGAGACGATCAGAAGTAAGGAGCTGGCCGACGAAGCAACAAGCGCTTACACTAGTGGTAAGGAGTTCGCCTATGACCTCGTAATGCGAGATCGGGTGCATCCCTTCTCAAAAGGTGGTGACACTCGGCTGAATCTTAGGGTTAACCCACAGCGCAAATCTCTCAAGGGCATCCTCTTGCTGTTCATCAATCCCTATGCAGCGTGTGCCAGGGACTCTGAGAACTATTTCAATCCCGACATCACCAAAGTTAAGGTCACAGTCAACGGTGTCCCAAACAGGCTTTACAACGAGGGCATCAGTGGTACTGACATGTGGAATGAAATCTTCCGATACTTCAACCCACACGCGCGAGGCAGGCCTAACATGAACTTGACCAAATATCTCACAGGCAACAAGTTTGGGCTCTGGATTGACCTGCGGTCCATGGCTGACACATCCCTGCATGGCAACGGCCAACGGCTCGTCAACACACAGGATGGCGTGCAACTCGAGATCGAACGAAACGGCACAGGCTCGGGAAACGCAAACTGCCACATCTTCACCATCTCAGACTCACAGATGAACATCATCGACAAGCAGCTGCATTCTGTACAGTACTAGGTATATACCACCAGCCCCATGGCCACAAACAAGATCAACTTCTGTGCCAAGCCGGCTCCCCTGCCATCCACCGGACCATTATCACACAATAAAATACAAAGACTTCTGGCAAATGCCCCCTCCCCACCAACACATGAACCAATTGTTTGCAAACCAACTAATATAGGTGTTGGTTATGGACCCAAGAAAGCTGCCATTCAACGCACTAATCGTGGGCCCCACTAACTCTGGCAAGACACAGCATCTTCTAAACCAACTGCGAGGCCCCTTTAGGGGTTGTTTTGACTTCATCGTTTTATTCTGCCCCACATTTGTCAAGAACAAGACATACGATGGCTTCGTGGACCGCGATCCGCACATCTTCGTGATTGTCTGCCAACAGCATGAGATCGAAGACTGGTTGAAGCTGGCGAGCTTCTTTTTCACATGCACCAACACTTTATTCATTCTCGATGACTGCGCCGCCTCCAAAGATGTCAAAGGCCGCACGAGTCAGCTGGTCAATCTGGGGTTCAGCGCAAGGCATGACGGCATATCCGTGTGGGTCTTGACCCAGCAGTTCACCAGCATAACTAAGCCATATCGTGATAACATTGCAGCGATCGTGCTCTTTTACACGCCCTCCAGCAAGACCACTAAGGCCATATTCGAAGACTATGCCGGCGAGCTCTCCCATGAGGAGTACAAAGAGCTTATCGCAAGGCTCAAATCCCGCAAGTTCTCCCACCTGGTTTTCTCTCTGAGGCACCCTTATGGAATTGAGTACAAAGTTTAAACACATATATATACCATGGCTATGAATGCGCCAACCAGCCTACACAAGCTCACTGTGCTTTCACAGCTTTTGAATGAATTGCACAAACACACACTTGATGCGCAAAACAAAATTATCAAAGCCGCTGGTGAGGAAGATCTGCGCCTCATGCTTCTCAACAGATATCCATTGCGGTTGAATTCTATGCCAGACACCATGGCGGGGCTTATACGAGAGCTTGAAACCCTTTTGCCCGACATCAAGAGAATTATTGAAAAATATAAAACACATATAAACCCTGATGATGGCAGAAGCAGCTGAAGACCAGGTCGCCTTGAACGAAGTAATGCAGATGCTGGAGGCCGCCCCTGAAACCACACCTCCCACAGGGATAGTTGGTGACAATGGCATTCCTGCCAAACGTGAGAAGCTGGCAATCCTTGTTTCAACTGGCAAGGCCAAAGAAGCTATCGGCGTGCAGCTCACATACGATAATGTT
Organism: Dendrophyllia cribrosa; assembly: GCA_024195265.1. Classification (NCBI taxonomy): domain Eukaryota; kingdom Metazoa; phylum Cnidaria; class Anthozoa; order Scleractinia; family Dendrophylliidae; genus Dendrophyllia; species Dendrophyllia cribrosa. Next base: position 32,327,632 of record JAJLRJ010000003.1, on the reverse strand, counting down.
AAGCGGTTGTCAGACAAGGACGTTGAGAAGTACTGCAAAAGGTATGAGGCCTACATAGGCAACAAGACAACCGAATCCCTAGTTGATTCCGCTATCATGCTCGTGTCCAAAGGCGTTGGTTTGGTGGTCCCGGTTGATGATCTCAAGGAGTTGCAGCAAGAACTCAAGAACGACTACATCATCAACCAGGAGCTGTCAAATCTTGCTGGGGCTCTTGCCATGCGATGCGGACGATTGCTAGCGTTTGCCAATGCTGCTCTCATCACAACAAAACACATCAAGTTTGAACGAGAGCCTGAGCCCCAACCCACACATCCAACCAGAGACAGTGAAGGCTATCCACTTGAGGGCTTTGATGAAGTTGGGCTGGAACCTGGCTCGACCTCGCAAGAACCTTGAAGGAACCTGACAGCAACCTGACAGCAACCTGTCAGCACACTTGTCAACATCTTGTAAAAATAAAAATCATATATATACCCACTATGGCCACACCACTCGAGACGATCCCTGAACTCAAACTCAAACTCCAACTCCAACTCCAACACCTGCACGGGTTACCTCTGAGGCCCCGAAAACAAAGCCTGCAACAGAAAAGAACCCCGGCCGTGTTGCTTCTGGTAAAAGGCTAGCAGAACGCAACCGCCTGGCCCGTGAAGCAAAGAAAAAGGCCGAAGCACAAAAGCCTGCACCATCAACAAGTGAAAACAATTCTGCAACAAGTGGTGCAACAAGTGACACAACAAGTGACAGCAACAGCAACTCAATCTTTTATATTCTGGGGTTTGGAGGGTTGGCTGTCTCTCTTGCGGGTGTATATTACCAACGCGAAGCCATAATGCAAAGGCTTGGACGCAAATCAAACACACCAGCAACACCAGCAAACACACCAGCAACACCAGCAAACACACCACAAGCACCACCAGCTGCAACACCCCCATCTCGAATTCCGGTAAGACAAGGAATTAAAAAAATGGAATAAAAAAACATATATATACTGACCATGAATCTTTTCTTGGCTGTGATTGATGTTGCTGCAATCGGAGGTGCGCTTTTTTTATTGACTGAATTAAACGTGGCCGCCTTTGAAACAATTAACAGATTTACAACGAACTTCGTAACGAACCTGAGACCGAACCCGAGACCGAGACCGAGACCGAGACCGAGTGAGCCCGAGGCCGAGCCCGAGCCCGAGTCCGAGCCCGAGTCTGAGTCAGAAAAATAAAAAAGTCATATGTATACTGCACACAAACCATGTCTGACAACAAGCTTGTGAAGTCTATCCTCGAAGCCGGAACAATCACTGGCCTTGTCGCTGGTATTGGTTGGATTGGGAAAAAGGTCATCAAAGAAAACTTAACTCCCGACCCCAGTGCAAGCTTTATGAACTTAGTCAAGTTCACAGCCGTCATGACTGGCAGCATCGCGCTGAAGAAATATCTCGAGGATCAGAAAATCCTCCCAGACAACATGTAAAAACCATATGTATACACACGACCACAATGGCCTCGATTGCAATAATGGCCCTTGGCGCTGTTCTCAATGCGGCAGCTTTCACGGGCGGCAATTATCTCACGAAATATCTGTCTGGTGATAACGGAAAGGCAGCAATGGATGAGAAAATCCGTCACGACAAAGCCCTTGAACAATACCAAGCGGCTTACGCCAAATACCAGAAAGACCGCACCAAGCTCCTCGACTGGATTGCAGCCAACGATCGGATTAAACACCAAGCTAGCTAAAACTTTCAAACCACCGACCAAGCCCTGATCTTGTATAACCAGATGCACCAAACACAACCAGATAAACAAATAAAAGACTACAAAGAGCCTCAGTTCTCGGACTTCTACAAGCCCAGCCCACAACAGCAGAATGGTGAACTTGCGTTCATTGGAGGCACCCTGCTTGCGGGTGGGTATGTGGCTTATCGCTTTCTGTAAACAAACATATATACCCCCTATGGAGACCAAACTCTCAAAGATCTATTACAGTCCGAAAGGGTATTGGAAAGGTCTTTCCGCTGTTAAAAAATTAGCTGCAGCAGCCAAGGTCTCTGATGATGTCGCAAAGAAATGGCTGGTCAAACAAGCCCTTTGGCAAGTTTACCTCCTAGCGCCACGCCATATCCCCGGCCCAAGTTTGATGTCTCATCACCCAATGCAGTGCATCAAGCAGATCTTCTCTTCCTGCCCCACGACAAACTTCCTCGTGGGAGAAAGGTTTACAAATACGCATTAACCCTTATTGATGTGGCTAGCCGTTTCAAAGCAGCAGAGCCCCTGACTTCGAAAGAGTCTGAAGAAGTCTCAAGGGAATTTCAGACGATTTACAGACGCGGGCCTTTGAAATGGCCTCAACTCTTGCAAGTTGACCCTGGCAAAGAGTTTATGGGGGCTGTGACTAAGACTATGGAGGATAACAAAACGACCATTCGTCGCGGACGGGTTGATATCCACAGAGACCAAGCAATTGTGGAGAGATTCAATTTACCCTGGCTGAAAGGTTGTTTGGTTATCAGTATGCCGTTGAAATGAATATGCCCTCTGGCCGGTCGACTGCTTGGGTTAAAAGATTACCAGATGTTGTCTCGGCCTTGAACAATGAAGTGACCCGGCTGACTGGCAAAAAGCCCGCTAAAGCAATCAAAGAGAAAGCAATATCAGCCAAGCCTGCTACACCATATGCTAAGCCTGTGGGGGAGAAGGAGAAGAAGCTCCCTCCCCGGGTGAGATATCTTTATTATCCCGGTGAGCTAGAAGGGGGTGGGAGGCGTGCGACCGATCCGATCTGGTCTTTGAAGGTCTTTAACGTTGAGAGAGTTGTCACCAAGCTGAATGAACCAGTGGTTTATTATCTCTACGATGGACCCAAGAGAGGGTTTGTTCGTGAGGAGTTGATAGTTGTGCCACCGGGCACTCAGTTGCCACCAGCTGGGCTCTAGCACGGGCTAGTGTATGTCTTTGTGTCCGTATGCCAGAGTGTGAACACCATCATCCTTGATCCAGCGCTTGGAGTCAAAGGGAGAGAGCGTTGTCTTGGTGATGTGCTCACCGAAGATTTGGTGGCCTTTGCTTCGGATCCTGTCCATCCCGTGCTTGAAGGTTCTCCTGTCGAAGAGGGCGTCCTTATAATTCTGGTGGGTGATCTCTTTCTTTGTGACAACCTTGGTGGTGCCCTTTGCTTTCTTGATGTTTTTGTCGTCATCCAGAAGGATGGAGTACATCTTCGAGCGAAGACACACAGTCTCCGAGATCAGCTTACCCGCGCACTCGTCCTTCATCTTGCCGATGACCTTCTTGTTAAGCTGACTGTGGAGTGAATGGTCCTTGGGATAATCACTTGTGTCGTAGAGTTCATCCAGAAGGTTCTCCATGTCTTTATAGACATCATCCGTCTTGATCTCGAGGAGCAGAGAGTCTGTGTCTGTGTAGAGTAGGTCTACTCGCGGTCCGTATTTCAACTTGAGATGTTTGTAATAGAAGTCATACATCAGTGTTTTAGATAGATCAAGGATGCACATGCCTGTGTAAACTGGGCGGTTGAAGAGGATTTTCTCCCTGTGCATCTGGAACCCCGCCAGTTTGGGTCCAAAGACCGTTGCTCTGGAAAACAGTGGGCTTGCGATAAGCTTTCTAATTTTGTCTTGCTCGTGCGGTCGGACAAGCTTCATGTTGATTCGATTTCTGAGGTTCTCCATTGTCTTACCGAAGACGGAGTTGTTCATGAGCTTGAAGAAGTTCTTCTCGAAGTCGGAAGTGGCCTTCTTCCTGAGCTCGGTGTTCAGGGAGATGTATGGCTCCATCCAAGCCCCCTGCTCGAACTTGAGCATTTTGTGGATTTTCGTCAACTTCATTCCAAGATCCAGGTACTGCTGGAGGTTTCTGTAATGCAACACGTACCGGGATTTGTTGTTCAGGGTAAGGAGCAGCTTTTGCGTCTTGTCTTCTGGCTGTCCCTCTGCCAAGGCCCTTTGGTAGGGTGACATCCATGCCTTTGGAACGACCTGCCTTTCTGGGGCAAGAGGATAAGCGTTGTGCTCATCATGCAGCTCCTCGGGGTACTCAAGATCAACCTCGAGAATGTAACCAATCTTTCTGTTTGGCCTCCACCTCCTGATCTGGTGTTGTGTTGGAAAGACAGGACACCATGCGAAGTTGCCAACTGGGAGAGGCTGACTCATGGCCCATCCATAGAGATTGTTCGCGTCGAGATACATGATGTAACTTGACTCTTCGTTGGGGTTGTGGTCACGAAGATAGGGGTTGTTGGCCTTACAGTGCCGCCTGCTCTCCATGGATATGCCACCTCGCAAACCTCTTTCAACAAAGAGGTGCATGTTGACGTCTGTGAGCAGCTCCAGGTTTATGTTCGTATACCTGAGAAGGGCGTCCCAGGAGAGGCCAGGGCTTGTATAATAATGTGTCGGGTCAAGCTTGTAATGTTGCAGACATGTTTTTCTGAAGTTCTCGAAAACATCGGCCAGAAGAAGCACATCTGTCTCAAGGTAGAGGTCGTGGTAATCCCCAATTGTCTTGCATCCAAATACCTCCCACACTTTTAATTTTGCGCGTGGGCGTATTCTTTATCTGAGATGCCTTCCTTCTTGAGCTCGCTGTAGAAGGCATCCTTCGGCGGGAGAGAGATCTCATCGAATCGAGTCCAAGAGTCCATGTATTCGTATGGGTAAATCCCTTTTTGCAGGAGAAGGCTGCGTTTGGCTTGGTTCTTCTCGTGGCTTGTCGTGATTGTGAAGGACTCTGGCTTGTTTGCTTCAACCAGGGCACTGAGGCTTGACTGCATGAACTGCAAGCTGTTAATGAACCTCAGCTTGTCGAGGAAGAAAGAGATGTATTTCTCCATGTTGTTTGGGATGCATTTCAAATCGGAATGCACATCCGCAATTCCACTCATGATGTGGTGTGCATCATAACCCTTCAAGTTGTGAAAGATTATCGGGATTATTTCCGTTTTCGGGCTGGTTCGGAAATAGTTGATGTTGCAAGCACTGTGAGCCGCACCCCGATATTTGCCTGTGATGTGGCAATGATCTTTGACTGCGTCTCGAACAGAGTCTTGGATTAGAGACTCCCGCAGAAAAGACAGTCGGCCTGCTCGAATAAATTGTCTGGGGGGCCTGCCTTTGGTTTCTTAGTCCAACAAATGGGAACTCCTCTAATTTACCATCATCGTCCTGGATGTAAGTTTTGAATGCCTTTTGATAACATTTGTTGGTGTGACGATGAACAAGGCCCGCGTATTCTCCGGTGTTTGGGCCATAGACCGCAATGGCATCCCTGTGGTTCTTCTTGGTGAGAGACTTGTCACAGATGTGGCAATCTGTTGCACGGTTGAATTCTGCCCAGTCTGCTCTTGTCATGGAGAGTGGTACCTTGCGTTGCAGCTCATCTCTGATCACTCCTTCCAGTTGCTGAAGACTGTCAAGAAAGACTGGCATAGCGTCCTCTCCTCTGTATAGATAAGGTCCCTTTGTCTCTCCATCAGAGCGAACAGCTAACATGCAGAACCCGCAGGGTTTATGTACGGATGTTGCAGTGGTGCTGCTCTGTTGGGGATCTGGTATGCAACCGTGGACTTTTTCGACAATGCTTTCGAAGTCAGCATAGATGACCCAAGGCTTCTTCATCTGGTTCTGGAAGTTCTCGAAGTGGAGGAAGTTTTCGCCTTCTTTTGGCATTTCAGTTCGCATCGGTCTGCCTTTAACTCCCCTGCAATAGAAGAGATGGTCGGTGAGAACCCGTTCTGAAAAAAAGGCTTGGAGACACCTGTCACAGTGATGCATGCGGCGCCCAACGTTGAACTCGCTGTGTAAGAGCCTACTCATGCTCTTGATGTAACAATAATGTGAGGTGTGTGTGTCTGTGAGCATCATCAGATTAATCCTTCGCAGATTGGGGTTCTCTAACTCACTGACTCTTATAACAACCACCTTATTGTTCTGCAATCCATAAATGTTGATTGGAAGGTTGTTTTGGCGCTCAACCTCGGATATCTGGCTCAATGGTGTTGGAAAATCGATTCCAGTGAAGTCTAGGCCATCATCAGTGGGATAACTGCCTGGCCGGTCTGAATGCGCCTCGGCGGGGAACAATGCCGATCGCAGTGCCCAGCGGAGACAATGATTGTCTCTGTTCTTTACATTGATGATGGCCTGCTTTGACCTGAGTTTTGATGGTGTTGGGATAAATGTGCCACCTCGTAGAGGATGGTACATCCCGAACTCAAGGTAAATAGTTTTGATTTTCTCAATCACCCAACCAGAACCCAACTGCTGCCATCTGGCAATCTCTTCCTCAAAGTCATTCACAATGTCTTCCAGGATGCCCTCCTCTCGAAGCTGATAGAGATTTCTCACAATCAGTGGATTGACGTTCCAAAAGAAGTGAGTAATTTCTCGTCGTCTGTCATCGCCTTCCATTGAAAAGTGAACATCGACTGACAAAGTGACCTTCACCCCGCCAAGCTCTGTGACTTCGCGTGCAATTTTCTGGAGAAAAGCCGCCCGATTAGTTATGAAGAATGAATTGAGGTCCTTGATGGGATAATCACCAGGGACGTTCATCTTATAACCATGCAACGAATCACCAAAGTAATCGTGGTTCCTTGGGTTGAAGTCAAGACGTACGTTGAGCCGCCATGTTATATACAGGGGTTTTATTTTCTTCAATTGGTGGTCTCGTACCGGGCCTCTGTGCCATTGCCATGTGGGTTGGGGTTGGGTGGTGGTCTCGTGCCGGACCAGCATTCACCAGTGTGTAGTATAGAGCGTTGGTGCATCCGGGACCACCTGAAAATTCCGAGACCACGCCACGCCACCCACCTGCCCCCTCAGCCTCCTTCGTCGGCTTTCGGGGGCAGGTGGGTGGCGTGGCGTGGTCTCGGAATTTTCAGGTGGTCCCGGATCACCAACGCTCTATACTACTCTAATAACATGAATAATGAATGATTTTGAGAAATCCATTTCATTTTATTTAATATGCTAAACATTCTTGTTGATTTATAACTATTATTTTAGTTTTGATCTGCATGCTACAAACTTCGCCAAAAAAGTTCTCGATTCGTAAAGTCGTGTCTATTTTTCCGGGTGTTTCTTGGTGTTGCGGAAACCATTGTTGGTTAGCTTTTGTGTTGTGGTGTGGGGATTGTTCAGTGTCTTTTGAATCTTTTGTTTTACGTCATTTGGTGATCACACCATCCGCAACACCAAGAAACTACCATTTTTCCAACCAAAGAGAATACAATGCGTCCACACTGAGTGGAATGCGAGTGTCCCTATCCAATCCCAAACTGAGAACTTGAAGATAATCAAAGGTCAAATCCCTCTTAGTAGCGTGTTGGTAAATAAATTTTAAAGCCCAATTCCAGGATGGAGTCCATTCATTCCCTGTTATTTTCCATGCTCTTGGGATTCTTTTGGATGTGAATTCAGCTTTATTAAGTGTATTTCGCAAAAAACTTAAAAGGTCATCTGTATGAGAACTGAGAATATAATTATGAAACTTCATCGTAATGAAATTGGCTTGAAAAAACTCATCTTCGCACAATTCACTTTCTTCGAATTTCTCTAGAAGTTGTACGAACTTAGCAGTGTCTCCGTAAACCCTGCTGTGTTTATGCAAAATATGTTTGAGGTATCTGTTTTTGTGGGATATAATTGCTTTATGTGACTCGTGTTTAAAATGCATCTCCCGTAGTTTTTGTTGTTGTTGTTTTATTTTTTTCTTGTGAGACAAGCTCGATATTGGAGATGTGATGGAGAGAGCAATGGATGCATTAGCTTCATGGCGTCTTCGTATGACTTCCCTCTTATTTCTTTCAATCCCTTTTAAAACATCGCTGAATAATCGCAATAGATCCAAATTGGCTTTCTGTACTTTAGAAAGAGTATCCAAGGAAGTATGCAGTTGGGTGACATCTCGAGGTATCAATTGGAAATTGTTTTCTGCCATATTTACAGTTCTCGTTATCGTCGATAGTTCATTATCGACTGTTTTTTGGTAAGGGTTTATCATAGTACCGGTGCTGTAATGGTTAAAGTCGTGTTCTCGACATTGGCTAACTTCACTTTTGTAGAACAGTTCATTGTGTAATTCAGACGGGTCCATCGCGAACGGATTGGGGTGGCTACCGAATAAATGTTTGTAAAGTAGGTTGAGTTCTACCTCACGATTTGGATAGGTAAGGACGCCTCCTTGTTTCTCGATCAAATTAACGATTTCCTGCCATGGATCCTTTACACCTTTGGAACTATGTTCTGTTCCAACATATAATTTGGCAAGATACAAAGGTGTTATACCATGCAAATTCGAACAGTTCACATCAACACCAAGAAGGCGTTTACCGTTTAAGAGTGTTTTGACAAAACCAATCAGGCCTGCATAAGCGGACAAGTGATATATGGTGAGATACGCCTTGCTACTGTTGCACCCAATATCAAAGTGTGAAATACGTCTTGTAGCTCGAAGCAAGATATCAGCCGCTTTCTCAGCAGAGTACCTGGCTTTGAACGATGAAAATGGACTTATGCCGGACATGATGGCAAGATGTAAAGCACTGTTCCCATGGGGTGTCAAAAGAGTGGGATCAGCTCCCCACGAGATAAACCTCTTCAGCACATGCACGTTTCCCCCTTGGACAGCTCGATGTAAAGCCGTGTACCCTTCTGCGTCACGACATTCGTCGATGACCCGGAATCCTAAGGGATGAGCCTTTATAGCTAACGCGAGGGGACCATCTTCTGTAAAACACTGGTTTGTATCACAGGTATACTGTTCAAGAAGATTGTCTGACAGCATTGTCGGCTTCCTAAATGCTGCTAGATGGAACTCAGAACTGTTGAAAGGTTTGCCACATTCGATGTGAATGGTTACACAAAAGCGTTTTAAGACAACATCAAGCCACTTTCCACCGTTCTGTAAGTATATTAATAGAGGTGTCCGTCCTTGTTTATCCTTGCAGCTAAGACTACCACCGTGTGAGAGTATAAGATCAGCAATAACTGGTTTTTGTTTTTCAAAAGCTCTGTGTAAGAGATAGGTTTGTCTCTCATTGCACTTATGTGTCAGATATGCCTCTTTTGACAAGAGGATATGAGCTACCGAATTGTGATTTCTTAGGTTCAAAGCCCGAACCAACTCGAAACTTTTTTCACATTGCATATCCACGTTGTGATCGCTCCTTTCAAGGAACTTAATATCAAGGTCTTCGTGTACAAATTCAATGGCAACATCTAATGGGGTCCTATCTTTATGGTCAGTTAAGTCTGTGAGGGCTCCCTTCTTTAAAAGCTGTACGACACAACACTCTTCACCATTTTGCGCTGCAATGTGTAGAGCTGTTCTGCCATTATTATCGACTTTGTTAATGTACGAAGCGTCTGTTGATTTGGTAATTTCTAACAACTTTAAACACTGAAAGTTTAACGGTATATTCCTGTTAAGGGGTTCAGAATCGTATGCTACAGTAAAATCACCCTCTGTACTCCAAATGAATATATCCGTATACGTAGTATATATGTCGTCGGCCATTGTAGAGGTCTGGAACATCACAGTACCACTATTCTCAAAAGCGTTTAGCACAGAGTAGTGCAATGGAGTCATTCCATACAGATCAGTATCGTAAATGCTAGCTCCCATGGTAATCAAGGGTTTGATATCCTTGTTGTTCTTACAAATAGCACCACTGTGTAGTAACGTAGATTGGTTTTTGCTTCTTAAGCCAATATGAAGAAATGGCCTTTGAGAAATAAGCCATCTAATAAATCGGTAATGTCCATGACAAGCAGCTATATGAAGAGGCGTGGCACCATAACAGTCTGCGTCGTCAGGCTTGGCACCGTGACGCAAAAGCAGGGATCCTACATCAACGTGACCATACCTTGCAGCAAGTAGGAAAGGAGTCAAAGCACAGTGACATATATCTTTATTGTATTCGTTTACTTCCTCTAAACTTAAATGATCGTTGGCATCGAGAGAGGATAAATTCTGCAAGCGATTGCATTTCTGAGAAATTCTTGCTCCACCCTTTATAAGCATTTCTGCCATCTCATCATGGTTTTGCCTTACAGCTTCATGGAGAGGAGTTCTACCTGTGAAGTCGGTGCATTGGACCGTGTTATCCTTTTGTGACAGGAGTAGTTTTGCTGCTTTGGTATGATTTTTAGCAACTGCTAAGTGTAGGGCTGTCTGGCAGAAAATCTTAAACCTGTCGTCAGACAAAATGCACCCCTCGGTACAACGAGGCGTTACTTGATATCGGATTCGGTTTTGAAGCCAGTAAAACGATCCATCACATCGCATGCAGCTATCCACTACACCAGCCTTCAATAAAAACTCAACTACACTTATATGGCCTCCAAATGCAGCATATTGAAGAGATAAGTGACCCACATGTGCTCCACGCTCGTACAAAAGCAGGACAACTTTTAAGTGTCCGTTTTGCGCGGCCAGTTGGACTGCTGTTAGGTTAACACCATTCACTTTAACAAATGAAGCATTTCTCTTTAGCAGTAACCGTACGACATCACTATGACCACCCGAAGCGGCAGCATGCATCATTGTAGAATTCCAGAAAGCTGTTTTGGATCGTTCAATTGGATCACCCCAGACGTAGCTTTGCGACGGCGGCGCCTTTGTTCGGTGTTCAATATGGGCTCCTTTACTCAAAAGATACTCAACGGTTTCTACAAGACCGCTCATCGCAGCAACAAATGCTGGAGTAAACCCATAGTTGTCTTCACAGTCAATGTCTTCAAACGCTGGACTTAGTATCTGAAGAACCTTTTTGTCACTTTTGGTGGCGGCAATGTGGAGAAGAGTCCTGTTGTCGTTGTCGATGGTAGCATTAACGTAGGTGGCTTTGATATTTCTGAACTCATCGAGATGCTGATCTCCATCTTTATCAAAACTAACGTGCTGTGCAAAGCGGTAAATGTCCATTGAAGAATTTGGAGCGTTTTTTACAACATTCAAGTAATATTTTGCTAAGCGTCTATGACCTCGATTCCGACTTACATAATATGGGCTTCCAAGGTTTTCCTCACTCGTCAGCCACTCTATGAACGAAAGGTGAAATAAAACGATGGTGTTGTCTTCACCGTAAGTAACATAATGCGAGAGTCCTTTCAAGGTATAGACAAAGTCATACTCATAATCTATCTTTTCCTGAGTACTTAAAACGTTAAAAACATGACTTATCTGCATAGGCTCAAAGGCAGCCACTAGGACTTCTAATATTGCAAGTGCAGGTTTAAAATTTTCTCTCGATCCATAAGCCCTTCTCAAGTAACTCTCGTATTGTTCACCGATTGTTTTCGGGAGCTTGTCTAAGTCAAAATCATTGTTCCCATCATCTTTCCAGAAATGGAGCATTTCCTTTGCGAAGAGAAAATTCCCTTGACTTTGACTCAATAACTTGTTTGTTAGATAAGAGACTTCATCACCGCTCCTAAAGCCTAACATAACTTTCAGCCTTTCAAGAAAGGGTGCATCTTCGAACAATTTGTTAGCTATAAAAACTTCGATGTCTTGCACGTTCCTTGCATCTGAAGAAGTCAAATACACCTTTGGGAAACTGCTGAAATGTTTCAATACAGTGGAGTCATTACGTGATGTCATTACAAAACGCATCCATGTCGGAAGCCTGTTGTAAGTGTCTTTAATGAATTGAACTAATGAAGTCCCAGCGTTGTCTGAAGAGCATTCGTCTAAGGCATCTATTACAATAAATTGATGTTGAAGCTCGTTTATCTTCCGCAAGGGAATCGCGATAGCTTGTTCGAAGCAGTCATAGGGATCTCGTAAACAACTTCGGTGGAGAATTCGCGGGATAAACGAACTGTTATGAATCAGCATTCCATACTCTGGAACCCGTCTGGCTATCAAGTCGACTAAATTGCGAACAAATCGACCAGGATCTCGAGTGGCCTTGTCTGTATACTTGCATAAGTGATAACCAATTATTCTCTCGTGGATATAAGGGTTAGAAGAGCGGGAACAGATCAACTGTGCACTAAATGCAGATTTTCCAGCTCCTGGCTCGCCAACCACCACAATTCCGCCAACTTTGTTGCCTAGTGACTCTGTCAAAACTGATTCCAGATCGCGGTAAAGCCACAGACGCCCTGTGAAGCTCTCTCGGGCCTTGTTCAGATGGCTTGTAAAGTTGAATTCTTTAGTGTCAAAAGGAACATCTCCAACTTCCAACGGACAACCTAAGAAAATTATGCACAGGGATTTTTAGGTTATAAAGTGGATGGAGGCAACAGTGATGGGACAGATCTTTGGCTTTTTAGTGAATTCAAATTGTAAGCGTTCTTTATGCGTGGAAGTCCTAATATGATTTATATGGACACTTTTCCAACTGAAAGTTCCAGTTTAGTTTTAACCTATCTGTTGGTACTTTGGTAACCATAAAAACGTGATCAAGCCCGCGAATGAAAGCATGGCAAATCAAAATCTTTGTGATAAATCAAAGTTACACATAGACCGCGCGTAGAAAAGGAAATAGGAGGCGTCTGCGTGCTGGCATGTTAATTTGACACGACCTCACAAATAAATGTGAAACCAGTGAAATAATTTTGTCCACCTAAAAGTTACCAAATACCACAACACACAAAGAAACACACGTCGTCGTTTAAGAAACAATGAAACTTACCATCACTGTAGGAATTGTGGTTCAAACATTTAAAGCATGCTAGTAGGAGTATTAGAAAAATCCAAAATGATAGAGATTTGGTGTCCACACTGCGTAGGTTTCGAACAAAAACCCGTTTAAATTTACTGAGTGTCCACACTGCAAGGTTCCAGGTCAGGGTGGTGTATGGAATGTTTCTTTTCTCCTCGTCCTCTAATCTGTCATTGATGCTTTGCAACAGCTCCATCGCTTTCTTCTGTCGCTTTTCTAAGCTGAATTGTTTCTTCTGAATCTTGTTGGTGACACTTTTGCAGCTCTTCTTAAAGGCTTTCATTTCTCTCATTTCGCCTTCAATGTCACCCAGCTGACCATGAACTGCTACTTGAAAGTCAGCTAGTACCTTTCTCTCTACGCTTTGGGCATCAAAGGCCGTCTCCATTAACTTGACTTCTGCAAGGGCTGATTTGGCATCATCGTCGGCAACTAGCTCTGGATCTTGAAGAAGATTCCGTATTGCAATTAAAGCATCTGTTTTTTCGGCATCGGTGAGCTCTTGTCTTGGAGCATGCCCCCATTTTGTATTGCGTGTCTCCCGAACGGCTTCAATAAGGTGTGGTTGTACACGAAAATAAACGCACCAAAACATAAGATTGATTAAACCCGTGCAATCTGTAGTACTTGCGTCTACCACAGTGGCCTTACTGGTGCCCAAGTCGGACATAAAAAGTTTTGCCACCTCCCAGTAGCCACGGTGAGGATCTGTCCATGCTGTGTAGTCACTTTGATGCCATTTTGGAGAGTTTGGTTTTCCTCCTTTGTGGCACCTCACCAGCTGTGCAGCCCAGGCACAAGTGTGCTTCGTTGGCCTGGGACACGTGCAAGGTGGCACAGTAGCGAGATTTGCCAGTAAAGCCTGGTGGAATGCCTTCGTTTCCCTCTCAATGTAAGGTCTTAGCCCATCCAACATTAGTGAGAGGGCGTGGCCAACCGCCAGCCAGTTTTGGTATTCTTTTTTCAGTATTTTGGACAGCCAGTCTGCTGCAGGTGAGTGCGCAGCCATTTTATGGTTGTTCACTGCATAAAATAATAGGAAACAGAAATTAATAACCCAGCCTTCTTTTTTGAAGTCTTGTTAAATATCTCTTAAAAGAGACATTTCAAAATAGGGTAAGCCTTGACCACTAGTTTTATAAGGATTATTGATCGTTTTTAACTCGTGAATACGGGAAGCATAATGAACGAGTTATAGCAGACGGGGACAAATATGCAAATTTTTACTTCTTCCTTCCTTCCTAAGTCCATCTATCGGCTGTAAACTATTCTTGGTAATTCCGCTGACCAGTGCATAAGGCTACAATCCCATCTGCGGACTTCAAGACTTAGAAAAACTCTACAGCACGGTAAATGTTGTTTTTAATGTGTTAAATTTCACTGCCATTTGTAAAAGTTGAAATAAACCAAATTTATTTCGAAAACGACGAACTAAAAAACATGTCTTAGCGTGACACAAATATATACGTATTGTTTGAAATAGGAAAAAAATGGACATGGTTGAAATATTTAAATTTTACCCTACAGATTGTCTGCGATCTTGTGGCGCAATCGACTCAAAACATTCCACTCTGAATTAAAACCTGTGGTGATTTTTATATTATCCGGCGCAATGACGCCGCTATATGCGCTAAAGGTCAACTTTCATATGTAGTCAATGGATCTGTAAATATATCCTTTCGTTTTACTACTGAATTGCGTATGTAGACCTTAAATATCACACATATCATATCGTGGATAACGTTATTTTAAAAGATGTCGAGCCGTATTTATAATTTAATCATACCGTAACGCTGTGTTACGCGTTGTATAGATGAAGTTCGCAATGTTATCGAAAGTGTTAATTGATACAATAAAGCTTTAACAAACTGTAGAGTGTTTGCACATGACGTCATAAAAATTAAAAAATCTAAAGTATACATCCTACAAAGCTGTTTCTAACATGGTATGTGGATACCAGTGTTATAATTTTCACAAAAAGTTTCAGGTTTTAACGATGTTTTGCTTTCGATTTTTAAAGGTTTTAAATGTGTCACGCAATTCGTTACGCTATTTCAGATAGGCCGTGAAAATAAACAAAATTGAACCGTGTTGGTGTTCCTAAGTGGTACACCAAGATGGCCGCTCCATACATTTCTTACTCGTTAATACTCGTTCGCTTATAACTCATGAACGAAATGCTAGGGGAGCAGGGGTGGCGCAGTGGTGAGAGCGCTCGCCTCTCACCAATGTGGCCCGGCCCGGTGTCATATGTGGGTTGAGTTTGTTGTTGGTTCTCTCCTTGCTCCGAGAGGTTTTTCTCCGGGTACTCCGGTTTTCCCCTCTCCTCAAAAACCAACACTTCCAAATTCCAATTCGATCCGGAATCCGAGGGCCACAGGTTTGTTAGTCTTATGACTATTTAGTGTCACCCTCATTAAATAAAGACGATTTATTTTTTTTATGCTCTTGCACTTCATAATTTGGCCCAAACGTGTGGTTTTAAACTCTCTACAATTACATAAACATTATGGAATTAAAAACTGTTGTTAAATGCTTTTAAATTTTGACATGACTAAGTGAAATCACTCTATACTCGAGTGTCTTCTCAACCAAATCGACTAAGCACATGTCTAAATTTAAAATTTCTATTTGACTACATTTCGACTCCTTTTTAAAGGGGCTATGTCGCGAGGTTTGGCCTAATTTTAGTAACTTTAATTTACACTTTTATCTGTCAAAATTTTTTTGTTCGCTGATACGAAACAGGACTCGAAACAGAACCAGTGGTCACGTACACAAGAGCTATAATTGCTTGTTTTGATTTAAGTCCAACAATTTCATCGCTCTTTTCTCAAGCGAAACAAAATCAGAAAAATGTTAGGTTTGTCTGTGGCGGTAAAGAAGTACAAAGCGTAGCATGTTAATATGCTTAAGGTGGCTCCATATTGTTCAGCACTCTCGTCTTTTGCATTTCATTACAGCTAGCCCGATAGTGTGGCTAAAATTATTTTACTTAAAACCAGTAAATCTTTTATCAGTCAACAAAGTGGTATCCAAATGAAAAGAGGTAAAAAAATACGCTATTTTGGACCATTTGAGGCTAATAACTTACAAACTACACGGTGAAAGTTTTTGTTTTCGATGTATTTTTAATTGGCAAGAGAAACATTTTAACTATTTTTTAAAATTTTCTGTACATAGAGTTCAGAGCTACCTTAAATTTATGTAAAAATGACATATCTCTGAATCCTATGTAGATTTTTTTCAAAATTGGCACAAATGTTTGTTATGTTTATAAGACAAAAATATATAAAAATCAAAAGAATTCACCGAGCAGTTTTGAAGTTATTAGCCTCAAAAGGTTGAAAATGGGGTCTTTTTGGCCTCCTTTGACGTTGCCATGGGAACAAATTTTGATGTCGTAGTTACCTAAATTTGTTCATTGGTTAAGTGTTTACAAACCTGTACTAAACGTTTTCTCTTAACTTTATTGGTGTAGCTGTGATTGAATATCATAGATGTATCGTGATGGGAATGTTTAAACTATTAAGAGCCACCGTAATGTACTATATTTAGCCAACAGAGAAGAAGAACCTTCGTCCATGACATTCCATGGTCAACTGATTTCTATCGCTGCTCGAACATATTGAGAAATTTAGCCGTACGATTTCAGAATCGAAAAAATAACCGGGCGAAAATCAAGACAAATAGATTATTTACATATCTGAAAAATCTGAGACCATTTGGTGAACACAGCACTGCAGGATTGAATGGATTCGACGATGATGGCGTAAACTTGAAAAACAGCCACCGGACGTTTTTCAAGATTGTAGCTTGCGTGACACCTCGCGACATAGCCCCTTTAATTCGCGATAACGCAAAGCGTAATGGACGGGTTATCGTAAACGGTGGCAAATATGCACATTTTAACGACTCAAATCGCTTGTGCATTTGCTTATCCAGTCACAGGGAACCCGATCGCTTTATAGCTATAAAATACTAATGTATTATGTGTTGATACATTATTGGAAGGAATTTGCATCAGAACAAGTTAATACTTGAAACTGGAGACGTAAACTGGCTAGATTCGTGTTTTCCGACGCTCGCGAAATGATTACATTTTAAAACCGCACGGAGAAACCGTCTTCGCTCTGACGCAAATCCTTTCCAAAACGACTAAAGAAAGACGCGGACACACAGATGAATCGTTTTGTTTTTTTATTACATAAGACATTAGTATTTTATAGCTATAAAATACTAATGTATAGTAATGCATAGCCGAGAACTCGTTCTAGAAAGTTCTTCAGTAGCTCTTCAGTATCCTCTTGATGAACGGCTGATGTCGTCCCTTCCACAATATATACTGCCGTTTCAATTTCGTAAGCCACTTGTTTCGATTTAAGTTCCTCCAGCGCCTGTGATTATTGAGGCTTTATTTCATTCCGCGGATGTCTTCTTTGGCCGATGAATGAAAAGTTTCGAGACGTTCCGTTCTTTGTTCAAGACTTTTTAGTGAAGCTTCAATCCTTTTAAAAGATCCTTCGATGTCATCCAGTTTGGATAGTTTTAGTGGTTTATTCCTTTTTCTTGACTTTGAAAAGGCATTCGACACTTAGAGTGGTCTTTCATCCAACTAACGCTTAGCTATTTCGGTTTCGGTCCTTAATTTCAAAAATGGGTCCAGACTTTTTATCGCAACATCGAAGGCTGTATACTAAACAACGGGTGGGCAAGCAACCTTTTTGCGCCCACCCGAGGAGTCAGGCAGGGCTGCCCTCTTTCGCCATATTTATTTTTCCTTTCAGCAGAAATTTTAGCAGATCCCATACGTAACAACAAAGAAATAAAGGGCCTAAAAGTAAACAACAATGAAATCAAACTGAGCCAATTTGCCGATGATACAACTCTGATTTTAGACGGTTCCGTTGAATCTCTTCCAGCAGTTTTAACGAACCTAGAGTCCTTTAGCATTATGTCTAACCTCAAACTCAATGGTAAAAACGGAAGGGATATGGTTAGGTTTAAACGCTGTCCCGAAAAAGATTTTAAATGGCCAAAAAAAAAGGTAAAAGCCCTTGGTGTGTGGTTCTCAACAATACCCGATGCGGGCACTGAGATGAATTATAAGGATAAGCTGGAAAAAGTTAAAGGGATACTGGGATCTTGGAAACTTTGCAGGCTTGGCTTCTTAGTAGCCTCACAGTCTATATATGTTCGTCTCTTCAAACCAACCATGCAGTAATTAAAGAGATAAATTCTCTGTTTTTCAACTTCCTATGGAACGACAAACGTACGAGATAAAATAAAGCGAAATATAATGTAAATGACTATTCAGAAGGGGGACTGAAAATGATCGATATCGTTTCTTTCAATAAGGCGTTAAAATCTACTTGGATAAAATAATATCCGAACAAAGAAAACCACGGAGCATGGAAGACTTTTTTTGATTTAAAGCTCCAAAAAAGTGGACGGGAAGCTCTACTTACTGGTAACTTAGATAGGAGAGGTATAAAAATTTTGACCCCAGTTTTAGACCCCTTTGTTAGTGAAACCCTTGAAGTGAAGCTAGTAAAGCTTGGTCGGAAATTATTTTTGAGCCAGAGGTAACATCTAAAGAAGATTTTCTTTCACATCCTCTTTGGTATAATTCTCTCATACGAATGGGAAACGGACCAGTGTTCTTTAGCGAGTGGTTTCAGAAGAGTATAACAAAAGTTAAACACCTTATGGACGACTCCTTTAAATTCCTCTCGCTTAAAGTGTATATGACAGTGATTTTTTTATTTGCTTGATCAAATCTACATGATGTTCTGATAAGAAAATGGAAAAAAAAATTTCGATATCGATTTTCCTTCTCCGCGTTTTGACCGTCTAAAAACGTGAAATTTCACTTCCGGTGTGTTACAAAACCGCGCAAGAAGAAACACTGGAAATAGTCCACTGTGACGTCAATACAAGAATGCCAGTGTCGTGATTTCTCAGTTCTTCCGTTTTTTGGTGCGTGTTGCCACAACCATAGACAACACACCTTAATAGAACCATGTTTCTTCCTCAGGGCGCATATAAAAATGTGAGGAACTGAGAAACCTCAGACTTAACAGACGCGACGAACTTCATTAACTTTCTCATCACTAGTCAGTTTAGTTTATCACCCGTCAAACCCTCGACCTATCATATTCATTGTTTTTGTTATTCTTTATTTTTTCAAAACTACTTGTATGACGGTTTTATAATCATTTATAGTGCTAGCCCCTGAAGAAGCTTTGTTTTGCAAAGCGAAATATTGGGCACTATTATATTCCACTTTTATTTTATTTTATTTGTTTTTGCTTCTGCTTCTGTTTTTCTGCCGTAAGGATCAGTTTGCCGTTTCTTTTGTTTCACTTCAAGTATTAATGCTGATCTAGGTCTGGAAACCCAGATCCGGCCATTCTCAGCGGTGATCGTGCATTCTATGTTTCTCAAAGTAGCCGGTTAATACTTTACTTAATTTGCCAACTCATATTTTTACCAGCTCATTCAACGTAAATGTTCCCAAAGTTGCGTGTTTTATTTTATTTAATATTGATGTATTTATTATTTGTTAAAGTAAGAATTGAAAGTATTGTAAGATGATTGATTGTAAAAAATTGTATATTCAATATTAATACTGAAGAGCACAATACCAAAAAAGGAGTTAATTATGATCAATCTGAAATCAGTGCCTATTCTGCTGAGTCCTAATAATTTCCGCAACACCAAGAAATACCCCAAACTATGGTAACATGATGTGTGACAATCGTTCTACGATGTTTCTTCGCTGCTCATTTCTCTTTTCTCTTCTCTAAAGAAATGGCCTCATAAACTACTTTATTGCCATCATACAAGCATTAGGTGTCAGTCAATTCCAGAAGCTACCCCCTACTCGCCATCTAACTCCACTTTCTGGACGAACAGAAGCCCACTCGTCATTTTTGTAAAAACCTTCAATTAATGATCACTTAACACGGCGGGGCCAAACGCCCCTAAAAACGATCATTGAGGCTAATTTTGCTTTTTTGCACATTTCCTCGCCAAACTTCCAACATTCACTTGGGTTGTTGTCCAAATTGTTTTAATGGCAAAAAAATGTCAAAATGTCAACTTCTGACGTCATAATTGATGACGTGACAAAAACACGTGGTACAAAGTTTCCAATTCTGATACCACCAAATATATCATTTGAAGGAGCTTGACTAGAGGACTAATATACCGAAAACCGTAACTCGCTATGACAAATATCTCTCGTGTTAAAACAAGTTGAAGACATTTCAGTGTTCCTCGGAACCATACATTTGCTATAAAATCAACTCCTATGGTATTTGTTCTTCAGTTTTTTTCTCCTCCAAACTTTAATTAGTCTCCTACGCAGCCGTTATTAGGGCTCGTCACGCAACGCTCCTCGTGACGAGCCCTAATAACGGCTGCGTAGGAGACTAAACTTTAATTTAAGCGATGAAATAAATATGACGTCACAAAACTAGGTTTTTGAAGTAAACAATGGTAGGAAAAAGTATGATTTCTGATTTTTTCAATTGATGTTGTTCTACTCATCTAGGACAATCAATCTGCACAGGGCCGTAGCACGGTAAAAATTATTGGGGGGGGGGGGGGGGGGGGGGGGGGGGGGGGGGGCATCAAGAGCGCGCGAGTTTTAGGGGGGCCCGGGAACATGCTCCCGCGGGATTTTTTGAAATATAGGGTCTCGGAAATACCATTTTTTGTATATGCGTAAAGCACTGTTTCTTTCTTACCAACAATTATAGATAGTTCAAATAAAAATTTGGAACAACAGCAACAAAATAACATTTAATTAGGCTTCCTTGCATAACACGTTATCGTATAACAAGTTTAAGTTGTACTTTCACACAGTAGCACGAACGTCCTCCAATCATTCATGCTTAAATAATTTTGCAAAATGAAATGAAGAAGCTGGAAATATCCCGCGAAAATGAACAACAACTATTTAAACAAGAACTAGTGTTCAACTTTGCCATAAGGCAAAACCATGGATCAGATATGTTGCTTAAACATAATTGTACCCGTTCACCATACAGGTTTGTACATATTTAATATGCAACTTGTCAGTGTTGTATCGACATGCATGGATAAATGAACCTACTACGAAGACCCACGGAGACTAACAGTACTCTTTGCCTGACTGGATGTTTGAGTTGACTCCGACAGAAAAGACGACTTTAAAATTATTGGGAGGGCCCTTCCCCATGCTATGGCCTAGTGCTGCAACATAACTAGAATTGCTGACATCAAAACCAACTCAAGTTACGATATTTTTACCTTAAGGAGGGACACTCTTTTCTGTGCAAAGCATTCTTCAAAATTCAAAATGTCATACACCTTATTCATAAATGGCGGTGGATTTATTATTCTTTTGTATTTATTTTAATTAGCCTCACAAGCCTCGTTAGCATGTGCAAAATTCAAAAGAATTTACACGCTAAAATGAGGCTAGTGAGGCAACTTAACATAGATATAAAAGAATCATGAATCGGTCGCCATTTATGAATAACGTGTATATCTAATCTAATATTTGTAATATTGACAAACGGTTTTCAGTTTTTAACTTCTCTGGTTGTCCTTTTTCGAAAGCACTAGCAAAATGTTGGAAATAAAACACTTTTAATTAAGGGTATAGCATGACATCATCAACTGTGACCTCATAATTTGCAGATATCTTCTGTCAATTTTGATGTCGAAATAATTTGGAGCATGTCCTCTGTTCACTCGCCCAGTTTGATAACGAAATGCTCTGTGAATATATTTAAAGTTATGCTGAAATAACTCAAAAATGCCACCCTTAATCATCCCTTGGAGGGGTGATTTGGCACTGTCATGAATTGTTTTGTGGACAGCCCGGCCCTCCGACCATGGTGGTCAAATTCCATGCTAAATGGAGACAACCTTGAGTCAAATGCCAGGGGGGGAGGGGGGGGGGGGAGGTAATACATACATATCATAGCGGAGCACTAGCCGGACCGAAGGCCCGGCTGCGGAGCCCCATACTCATAGAACCTATGCCCTCATTTTTCATGGTCATGGCTAGCGGAATGTTTCGCGGGCGCTGTCTGCAACAAAAACATGTGTGTCGCGCAAGGCTAGCGCGCATGCGCGTATGACGCCACACAAGATCCGGGATCTGAGCGGAGGACTAGCTCGCGGGCGCGTATGACGTCGCAAAACATGCGCGTACGACGTCATGTTGAAACCAAAGCGAGGCTTTTTTTTCGCGTGGTTACACGGCCGAATGTCACGTCAGCTGGGAAAACGGAAAAGACTATAGCGCGGGCGTAGAGGGAGGGTCGGACACCTTATTGAGACTTATATAACGGAGTAACCGGTTAGCTTTCAGTTGATGTTAGGGGTAGAAGTTTATATAGTTAAATTTAGGACTAAGCAACCCGAGAAGCTAGGTGGTACAGTGGTACGGTAGGCTATGTAAGCCTAAGCCTAGCTGAGGTCACAGGTTCAATCCTCAGTGGGGATTTTAGATTTTCTTTTTTATACTTAAAAATATATTGAAAATAAAATTCTAAGTGTCGACATTACGTTATATAAGTCTCAAAAAGGTGTCCGACCCTCACTCTACGCCTGTGTTATAGCCAAACCCTGGGAAAACACTTTGATGTTTTGCTGTGTTTACTGAGCGGAGAAAACGGTTTAAATTAAAGTCGTTATTTTCCTGCATTTTTTCGTGGTTTGCTACTCAAGACAGGGATGCTAATTAAGGGATACTCAGAAGCCGCTTTAGTGGAAAAAGAAGAGCTTTCAGGGATAAAATCTTGCTTCGAGAACTATATACGTTTTTAGCAATGCGAGAGATGGGTTCGTTTTACGGATTTCAGCACCAAAGCGGAGATTTAAAGAATTTCCAAGCACAGTAGTCGCCGGAGGGACTTAAAGGTAAAACAAATTACATTTTTCGATGGGAATTTATCTTGATATCAATCTGTGATTGACTTTTTGTTAATGTGTTCTCGTTAGTTTTGGAGAATTGTTTTTAAACGTGTAGCTTAAATTCAGTTGTATTAATTTCTTGAATTTCATCGAAGACACGGCTCGGCCTCGATGCTCGTTTTGCGTTTTGCTTTTCAACATAAACTAATGGAGATTTGAATAAAATTTTTCGAAAGAAGATTGTGTTGTCCATTTTTATGTGTTTGTTCAATTGATTCATTACATAGGTTGAAAAGCGATTTTATGTAAACAAAACAAGACTTGAATTTTATTATAGTTCTAACTTCACTCGCGTGGCCGTATGCAAATATGTTTGTGTATTTTTGGCAATTTTGATTTCCAAATCAGTTTCTCAGGCATTTTTTGACAAGCAACAACTGTATTTTTTAACAGTAGTCGTAATAGTTATTCTAGACGGAGAAAAAGTTGTTTTTTGTGAACTTTTGTACGGTCTAAATGTACTGTGCAGACGGTCGGGTAATACTGTTTTTGAGAATTGCTAAAATTAAAAAATAGCCCGGTCGTCAATATTAATCTTAATTCTTTTGCTTCCGATCTTTCACCTATTAGTTAAGTTTCATCTTAGTTAAGCTTGTTCAGAGGGTCTTCAGAGGGCGCCGCTGTTAGGCTAAGCCTAACTATATATATTATCATATCATATCATCATCATCATCATCATCATCATCATCATCATCATACATATATACTTTCCCCGAGGGGGCTTTTCAAAGATAATTACAACTAACGGTAATAGCACTTGGAATTGACTGTTACATTAGCCACATTTACGCTTTTGAACTAACGACTACTTGTTGATTGAGAAACAATCTGTTTATCCTGAATTAGATGTTAAGTTTAAGAACGGAAGTTCAACACAAATCTTGGCACCAAAACGAACGCAAATATTACCCGTTATTACACACTTCTGACCGGACACTAGCAATAGCAGACAAAACACAAAAACGTGACTGTCGGATAACAATGTATTCATAAGAGCTGAGACCCCTAAGGGGTTGAATTTGAACTGGGATTTGCCGATTTTTGGACTTGGAAAATAGGATTTAGGTCAGTGGGACTGGGATTTGGGTCATGTACCCTGGGTACCAGAGGTTTCTCTTGCAGCACGCTTTCGTGAG
The DNA here is from genome assembly GCA_024195265.1 of Dendrophyllia cribrosa. Taxonomy (NCBI): domain Eukaryota; kingdom Metazoa; phylum Cnidaria; class Anthozoa; order Scleractinia; family Dendrophylliidae; genus Dendrophyllia; species Dendrophyllia cribrosa. Next base: position 32,303,822 of record JAJLRJ010000003.1, on the reverse strand, counting down.
AAGTCGGGGCCACTCATAGGCCGACGTGACAAGAAAAGCCTCTACCACCCATGGTAGGATGGGCCCGGGCCGGAAGGGGAATTCCCATATAAAAATGACGGGTTGCTCGTCGGAAAATTTCGAAAAACACCCTAAAAGGTACCAGAATTTTGTTTGATGGGCGTAGGTCAAATGTAGCAAATTTCCACCAGTTTTCCGTGGTGTGGACTCTTATTTACCACGATTTAAGAGTCCATACCACGGAAACCGGTGGAAATCTGTTTTTTTTTACCACAATATTTAGAAATTGCGTGATGTTACGCATCGACCAATCAGATTGCGAGATTACCGGCAATTGTGGTAAAAATATTTAAGAGGTACCAATTTAATACAATACAAGACATATTCTGTTATATTTTTATATTTTTTTCAGCTCCATACCCTAAAAGGTACCGCGACTATTCTAACCATGGTCATTTCAGATTTCAGCACCGTAAGCGGTAACAATCTACAAATTTTGACGTCTGAAAAGTACGACGAGCACCCCCGTCATTTTCATATCGGAGTCCCCCCCCCCCGGAGTACGGGGAGGGTCACTGGGACTGAGAATAACAAACACAAAATTAGGAATGGAAAACACATCTATACATTATACAGCAAACAGCAATCTCAATAAAAGTTGTCTAAAGAATTGTGCACTGGTACATTCTAAGCCGGGTATTTTTTTTTTTTTGGAGGGGGGGAGGATACTCCCTTAAAATTTGGATGGGGGGTGTGTGGCACGCTTCTTAAAACCCTTACCCTATTTCAGACCAAAATATGCAATTTTCCCTACCCTATTTCAGACCTAACCCAAAATGCAATACCCTATTTCAGACCAGGAAACCCAGGAAGTGCTTCCGTTTGCGTAAACATTGGAGAAGGGCTTCTAATTACCAATGTTAATCAAACCACATTTCTCAAGGGATAAAAAAAGTAGCTTCTTCTAAAAACCATACCCAATTCCAGACCAGAGTGCCCATTCCCCCCCCCCCCCCCCCCCCCCCCCCCCCCCCCCCGGGGTGCCCGAGTATATTTCAAAATACTCTTCACAGGACAATATGCCATCTCCATACAATGATGACCTTAGAGTCAAAGGCTTTTTAATTAAGCATGCCATGTTATTTGCGACCAAAACGCCAGGTGACACGGATTTAGGCAAGATGAACTGGACCCACAATGCCTTGCGGTATTGGAATGTACCATTATGTACATAATTTTGATTCAGTAAAAGTCTTTAGCAAAACCAATGCAGACTGCATTTACCACTTGCTCAGAGTCCTTAGAGTATTTTCTGCTCTTGCAAGTCAGTAATTTAGTTGCACAGTGGTAAAGCGGTGAATGAGCATGCTCAAACTATCGCGAGACAACACATTCTCGTCCCCATGCAGAGTCCTTATTTTGTTTGGCCAGTGGTTGAAACGATTGGATGCAATTTTTCTAGCTGGGGGACGAGAATGGAGGCATTAACCTGGCTGCAAAATATACTAGCTAGTGCTTCCTCTCAAACTGTAGTCTTAGAAATCGAGAACATTTCCAGAAGTAATCTAGTAATACAGATGAGAAATTGCTGTAAATTGGACATTTCGTTGAACTGTTCTCCCAATGAACTGGAAAAATCATTGTTTTACATTGTTTTAAAGAAAATAATAACCAATGCACTGTTGCATGGAAAATCATCTCGGAAATCATGCATTGCGCACCCACGTGTGCACTCTACAGATTATTCACTAATCGGCTAGCAGATTAGTGAATAGTTTGTACTTGTAGGGTGAGCTGACTTAGATTGAGCCAATGAGCTAACTGTGAGCTAGAAGACAGATAGTGACCACAATTTATAATAACAAGAGTAATCGGCGGATGACATAATGTGCGGAAATTCTATACTTAGAAATTCTTTGTTTTGCGATAGCTTTTGCGTGACACGTATCAAAAACTCCTCAGAGAGACAACAAAAGGCTGGTTCATCTTTATGAAGTAAGGACTGCTAAAACACAGATAACAAAGCTGCGACTGGGGTCAAATAAAATGACCTTTGATTGAGGGAAAAACCCCCATACATTTATAAGTAAGTAAGTAAGTAAGTAAGTAAGTAATATAAGTCTAGACATGTCGACGGTCATATGGTGTCTGATCTGGTGAGCCTACATTCTATAATCTAGGTCAGGCTATGACACTAGGTCTATGGTATGTGCATGAGGGTCATATAAAGCTTACGACAAAGGAGGATATTGCCATCTACCCGGGATTACCATCTTCCCGGCATGCATGCAAGCAAACTATATTATCAAACCGCGGCGACCCGCAAGCAGCTAATTTTACACAGACGCCTTTGAGGTTGGACGTCAGTTGGTCGTAGCGGAAACCTTTCAAAAGAAATCTACGTCAACCTATTTATTCTATTAACTCTATTCACCTTTACAGAATATTTTCCATTTCGGGTTACAGTTTGCTTTAAGGCCGCTTATCGCGGGTTTCGGCCCGCCTGGGAAGTTAAGCGTCGCGTGGTAGACGCTTGAAATCTCTTCACAGATTCATGGAATCAATAAAACGTCTAGTCTCCTACGCAGCCGTTATTAGGGCTCGTCACGCAACGCTCCTCCCCCACTAACTGGGGGAGGAGCGTTGCGTGACGAGCCCTAATAACGGCTGCGTAGGAGACTATAAAACGTCTCGCCATTTCAAAACAATGCCGGCTTATTGCTGGTTTGCACGTGACGTCACGGCGGCCATGTTGGTGGTCAAGAACAAAAGCGTTTCTCTCCGCTGGGAACTAAACTATATTTTCATGCAAATTCTGCGACAAAAATTGTATTGTATTGACCACCAACATGGCCGCCTTGTCACGTGGTTGCAAACCAAGAATATTAGAAGAAATATCCGTATATTTGCTTGCTTTGAGGTATTGAATCTAACACTGGTGAACAGGGCCGATGAAATAATTCCCGCTAATAAAAATGTTAAACAACAGCTACTCAGCTCAACCACTCGTCACGTCCTGCTGTGTTTGTTTACGGTTATGTTATTTTTAGTTCAAGAACGATCTCCGCTTTTCTCGCTTATTTCGGACTTTTCTATGGTACGAGCACTGCAATCATTCAGCTTCAATTCATCTTATATTTTGCTGTGACCAAAATAACGGCGAATCGGTCCACAAATGCAAATAGATCTTCTCACAAACGACGCGACACTTGGAGCTTGCCGGATGTAGTCACTTTCAATTCAACGCCGATAAAAACACTGGAATTGGGTATTATTTGGCTTTTGACTCGACTTTTTTAATCTATTCAACCAATTTAAAATCTGCATCACTGATGACTACAAACAGACATGGACGACAACAGTCAAACTATACCACGATAATTTTTTTCAACGGGTCCACTCCACTCTAAGAAAAACATTTCCTGGCACATTATTAATAAAGGAATAAGGTTCGCATTGTTTTCTTTCCATGCATTTACATTAAAGCGAGGAAATCCATGTACAACTTTGTCTAAATCTTCGGTTCCACCGGACGTTTACCCAAAGCATGCTGGGAAGATGGTAAATCAGTCCTTTTAATGCTTATGACCAAAGACCTTAGCCATTTTTAGACTAACTTTAGCCAATCTGATTGCCACAAGTATCTGTACCAGTGTATTATATGATCTAGTTAGCCTGATACAAAAGTAACATCTACCTGACAGCAAGCTTCTAGCGATCAGCACTTTAGCTTTTAGATTTCAATTTTCAAACTTTATGTAGTGAAGATCTAGAATCTTCTACTTAAAGCACTTCATATTCACGAGTTGGCTCATATTAGTAGCTTTTGACTCACTGAGTCGCCGTAATATACCGTACCATAAATATATAAATTCAATAAAGTATGAATTGCAATAATAATAATAATAATAATAATATAAATTTAGAGCATTATACAAAGTCTCAATGTTCTTACAGTAAACTAACATAAAACCTAAAAATCCTACAAGAAGAAAATTATAACCTGTAAACCTGATAAACTACAATTCAATTTAACTCAAATAATGTAATTCAACCAGAGCAAATCATTGTCAGTGGTTATCAAAATAACATAAAACGACTTAAGAACAGTTGTCAAAATTTAATAAAAGAATAAGCTTAAAATCAAACCGAAAGTTGCGACAGTCATTTTTCTTTATAGTTGCATGTTAATTTATGATTAAAGTATGTCTGTGGTTATAGGTTGTGTATAGTTAGAGTTTATTCATTATTAAAATATTGCTATGATGATAACGAACTAACACTAATTCGAGCCTTAAGATGCAATGTAAATGCATATGCTTACCTGAATTAAATTTCCACAAATATGATGTTCGCACTGTGTTTCAACAATGAGTAACAGAATTTCTTGACTGTCCAAATTTATTCACTTTTCCACGAAATTTGAACGGGAAAAACCCCTTTGCCATCATCCTTTGCAAGCAAAACATTACATCATCCAATAAACAAACTTTTAATTCTATACAGGATCCTGCTTTATACTGAAAATTAAAACAAGGGATCACAAGGGCAATAAATATATTTCGCAATTCTGTATTTACCTCTAGTCTGCAGTTTTGTTTTAAATGATTTGACGTAGTTCATTTCTGGCTTCAGGTAAAACTTGAAGTTTATATTTACACGCACAAAACTCAGGCGTGCATATGAATAAGATAGTTATAAGTCGCGTATTAAACCGGGAACACGATGTTAGATGCAAGTTCTGATGTTTTATTCCCTTTTAATTTAGAGCAATTTATACCTTTTTATTCTCTGAAATATATTTAGCCGATTTCACAAGATTTATTTCGCATTTATTATGCGACTGACGATTCTAGAAATGCCCTCATTCAAGCGTATTAAATACGTGATAAACCGCTCAAATTTTTAAAACATCCGCCGTGTAACCCAATACCGCTTTTATCGATGGGTCACGTCCTGTCTCACACACCGCTTTCTCGTGACGTGAGCTTGGGCAGCCTGTGGGACCACTGTAACAAAATAGAAGCACCGGATCCTGTAGTAAAAGATCTAATCAGCGTAAAAATGAAACAGTATGATACAAAAGCAAGGCTGATTAATCGGTATGGTAATTGTATTTGAATCCAATATTTCGAAAGGCATAGCCTTTCTTCTTCAGGGTCTTACAGGTTTTGACTCTATGGGCAAAAAACGTTACAATTTAAACGTGGCGTTGCAATAGGATACTATAATAAGAAGCCTACTTAAAACGTAAAAACGTTACGAAATAATGAGAAACGTTACAATTTGAAATTTGAAAATTTTATCCAAGTGACCTTATATGGTAACTTAAAGCAAACGTTGAGATATAAAAAAACGTTACAATTTTAAATTTAAAAAATATATATACATAAGGATACTAAAAAAGGAGTATGGAAACTAGAAACAAACAAGTCATGTTTCATCTCTTCTATTTATACCTAAAGGTTCAAGCGTTTGACCTCTCTCAACGAGACTGATGCCTCTCTAGTTTTTCGTACACCGTCACGATTAGATTTAACGAGTTCAAGAGGAATAAGTTCCATGTCAGAAGCGGTGTGGTCAGTAGAAAGAAAATGTTCCGAGACTGCAGTAGGTTTAGAAATGTTAGTTTGTTTGTCAACTGTTCTGCGGTGTTCATTAAAGCGGTCTTTGAGTCGTTGAGTTCGTTGTCATAAACAATACATGAGAAACCAAACAAAGCTACACCAGTCCTGTACATCAAGAGACTGCAATAGAGGGATATCAGTACTGTACCTCACTATTATCTCAAAACTACACCAATTTTATATTAACTGTAGGATGTATTGCTGTTTCTATCTATTGTAATGTTGATATGGGGTTCAAAATATTTGCTTCTCATGCAAGGGATGTATATGGTAGAGGCCATCCTCAAGGTACATGTGTGCTTCTTAAAGCATTATCGCTTGATAGCTTAGTGTCCTTAGTATGTTATTTTCAGAGTCTACATAACGATGATATGTTTGAGGTGAAGGGGGTACACGTTAATGAAGTTCAAAATAGCACAGTACTTTCTTAGAACTATGCACATGAGACCGTAAATTTCACTGGATCTACTCTATGGTGAAATCATGTAGTTATTGGAATTCAAACGCTTTAGCTACTATTGTAGACAATGGCAAAAGACTGTGTGACAATCTATGTTTAAATGGGTGTATATCATTGATTTACCAAAAACTGTTGATGTTTGTGGAGCTGAGGTAAATTTTAATGTTTTTAAATTTACCGAGAAAAATGTTGATTTATTTTTTTTTAACTAAATTTTCCAATAACTTTGCACACATTAATGCAACTCAAGTTCTCAACCACACGATTGTGCCAATTTGCTGTTGAAATGCATTGCTGAAAACAGAATCGAAAACTATTAAAATCCGAATGAGAAAAACGCGTTTTTGCGATTTCCTTATTTGGCAATTCCCTATGATTGACAGCTGTCAAACCCCCTCAACTGTTGACCTGACAAATCAAAATTATATTAAAAGAATGTTTTCAATCCTCAAAGGCAGTTGCTTAATTTTCGTCTGAATTTGCTAGCACAACTCAGTTCTGCTACAGAAACACTTGAAAAACTATATTTTGAATGTCCCGCCAAAGGGTCATGAGACCTAATTCAACCAATCAGAAAGCTCAAAAGTGGTCAAAAGGCCAAATTTTGAATGTCCATATCTTCTAAACGATTTAAGATATTGACCTGAAATTTTGGATTTTGAAATAAGACATCAGGATGCTTACTGAGACATTTTGGAAGATATTCAGAAAGGGCAAATATACCCTGGGCAAATACCATACCTTAAGGGTAGTTCATTTGGGTAGTCCATCGGGGTAGTCCATGGACTGGGGGTCAGTAATTTGTCCACCACCCTCTCCACCAGCAAACCATTCAAGCAATACAGTATATGAAACTAGAGCCGAACCTGATAATATGCTTGCAAATTTAGAGGTAAATAGTTCAATAGAAGCCTCTAAAGGTAACAGTAATGAAGCTTTAAATGAAGAGGAGGTAGAAGATCCTTTAAATGAGCACAGATCACCTGCCAGTGAAACTTGTTTGCAGTCAGTTATTCCAGATTACCCTATTCTTACTGAGGAACAGAACTCTAGTCAGTCTTCTGGTAGAGAAATATACATTAGAGCACCTGGTAAAAACAAGCACCTAGTGTCTTTAATGAATGATAAAGTGACCTGAGAACTGCAATCACTTGGACAATGGATGGTAAGTCTTCTCTTCCTGTAGACTCTAATGTTCTTCAAAATGACACTCTAGTTATTGAGAACATCAAGAAATTACATGAGCGATCTTATACCTGTAGAGCGAGTAATGCCCTGGCAACAATAGAAGCTAAAGTCAAAGTCAATTCTCCAGTTATTGCTGGTACTTTCTGTTCTGCTTCTGCGATCAGAAAATACGTCAGCAGTGTTAGCGGAAATTACGTCATTGATCCAGATGGCGAGGGAGACCTGGCACCATTCACAGCCTTTTGCGATATAAGTGACAAAAATGGAGCTGGCGTGACTGATGACTGATACAATTATGTATACAATGTGCCCTCCCGGTTGTTATTATAATGGCTTTATGGCAACTCCTGAACTTGGGCACAGGATGTACGGTTACACATTGTTGGATTGCATTGTGGAGTCACAAGAGTGCTCAAACTGCAAGCAGTGAGCGAAGCAATATGCCAATAGTGAACACCTCTTACGAGGCTCTCCACCCAATCCAGAGAGTGCTCAAACTGTATGAACAGTGAGCGTAATATACAATTATGTATACAATGTGCCCTCCCGGTTGTTACCATAATGGCTTTATGGCAACTCCTGAACTTGGGCACAGGATGTACGGTTACACATTGTTGGATTGCATTGTGGAGTCACAAGAGTGCTCAAACAAGAGTGCTCAAACAAGAGTGCTCAAATTATATATATATATAAAATGCCTAAAGCAAAAGAGCTTTTGCCAAAAGAGATCCAAGAAATCGTTGTCTTGCGTGGCAAGGAGTCCGCCGTTTCAATTAGAAAATGATTTGGTATTGGCACAACACGGCTATACAAAATCTGGAAGGAATCTGCCAAAGAAAACGTTGTGTCCATCGCGGATACAGAGAACCCTACCACAGAGCCCACAGAGACCTTATCCTCCTTGGGAAGCCTTGTATCTTTGGTGGGAAACTTGCAAGAAAAAATGGATGTTCTGCTAGAAGGACAAGAAAGCCATTTTGAGGATCTGGAGGACATTGACGATATGCTCCAGAATTTGGAAGGAAACGTTGACGACACAAAAGGGATTCTTGACAACATTGAAGATAGCAGCAACGCTTTTGTGAAAAAAAAAAAAAACGATAAAATTGTTTCCGCTGCAAATGCTGCAAAGTCTGCTGCCAGCAGAACTCTAGAACTCCTCACCATCTTTGGTGGCATGTCGGCCGTTGGCTCATTTGTTTTGTGTATTGCAAAAAAGTGCAAAAACACGGGAGGCCTTTACCCGCTTGTTTCCAAAAAAAGAAGGAGAAGGAGAAAAAGAAGGAGAAGCGGGAAGCGGGAAGGGAACTGGAAAAGGGAAGCAGAAAAGAGCGAAAATACCCGAATTCGCCTAAAGGACTAGCTACTCTTGCTGGTTGATATCTTTGTGCCCGTATGCTAGTGTGTGGATTCCATCCTCCTTTATCCAACGCTTTGAATCAAAAGGAGAGAGCAAAATCGTATTCACATGCAGGTCATAGATCTTATGATGGACTCACTGCGCAGCATGTTCATGCCGTGCCTGAAGGTTACCTTATTAAATAGAGATGTCTTGTGGTCGTTGTGTCTCATCTCATTGCTTGTAACCACTTTTGTTGTGCCTTTTGCTTTTTTGATGTTTTTTTTTTGCGTTGCCTAGCATGATTGAGTACATCAAACTGGAGTTCCCGCGCACTCATCCTTCATCTTCCCGATCAGTTCTTATTTTCTTGGCTGTGAAGAAAGTGGTCATTGGTCATATACATTACACCAAGCAAACTTACCAACTGGGAGATGCTGACTCATGCCCCAGCCGTATAGGTTGTTTGCATCAAGATACCTGATGTAGCTTGTTTCCTGATCTTGGTTGTAGTCTTCAAGATAGGGGTTGTTCGCCTTGCAGTAGCGTCTGTTCTCCATGGAAATGCCGCCGCGCATTCCCTTTTCAAAAAACAGATGCATGTTGTAATCGTTTTTCGTGAAGAGCTCCAGATTGATGCCTGTATATTTCAGGAGAGCGTTTCAGCTTAAGCCAGGGCTTGTTTAGTATGCGCTGGATCGAGGCTATAGTGTTTCATGCAGGTTTTTCTGAAGTTCTCAAAAGCATCAGCTTGTAGCATCACGTCCGTCTTGAGGTACAAATCGTGATAATCACCGAGATTCTTACATCCAAACGCCTTCCACACTGCCTGTGCATGCTCATAATCCTCATCGCTGATGTGTTCCATTTTGAGCTTGCCTGTGTAAATAAAGAATAAGAAAACAATGGTTAAAAACAAACTAAGTTAAAAAGATTAAAAACTACAAAATTACACTAATTTTGAACCTCCTCAGCGAACCTTTCCCAAAAGTCCATGTACTCGTATGGGTAGATTCCTTTCTGTAAGAGGAGCTTTAAGCCCCATTTACACGCGCAAAAAAATCGGCACGGCACCCCCAAGTTTCGGTACCGTGCCCAAACTATTTAAGCACGGCACTCCCAGTTTACACAAACAAAATAGTGGAATTTCTCTCAATTGGGCACGGTACCTACTTCTGTGTATTGGCACCCCTAACATTCGCCTGTATTTCCCCGGGAAATGGCGGTAAATGATATTATTGTCACTGTTTAACGGTTATTGATTAAAAATCGGCGCCTAGAACAACAAGAAGGACATCAACGTTACAAAAGATTTTTCAATTTTTCAATTTCAGGCATGGTTTACCTGTCAAAAGATTGTTATTGATTGGTTAAAAATAATGGCAACCATTGCAGCGTTTTATTTCAAAATTTCAAAACATCACTCGTGCCTATAAATCATGAAATGCACAAGTAGTTCATACGATTTCCCATAGGTCTGTCTGTATCGTCCGCCATTTTGAAATTACAATGTTTGCTACGCATGCATGACGGCTTAAAATTCGTTCAAAATTATTAGAAATCGAACATTTTTTGGCACGGTGCCTTCTTTTACCCGTGCCGAGACTACCTCCTGGAGGTAGTCTCGGCACCCCTAAAATTTTGGGCACCAGTGCCACATTGTGTTTGGGTCCGACACGTTTACACGTAGATAATTGAGAGTGCCGTGCCCAAAAATCATTAGTACCGTGCCGAATATTAAGGGTGCCGTGCCGAATTTTTAGCCCGTGTAAATGCAGTTTTAGTTTGTCAGGATCTTTTTCATACTTGCTAGTATTGGAAAAAGACTCCGGACTGTTTGATTTGACTAAGCTATCGAGACTTGATAGCAAGAACTGACAGCTGTCGATGAACCTCAGTTTGCCAAGGGAGAATGAGACGTACTTATCCATTGTGGTTGGTATGTACTTCAGTTCTGCTTGGACCTTTGCTATATCACTCATAATGAGGTGTGCATCGTAGCCTTTCAGGTTGTGAAACACAACTGGGATTACCACCGTGTTAGGGTTGATTCTGAAGTAATTCAGATTGCAAGCTTTATGTGCAGCGCCTCGATATTTACCTGTTATATGGCAATGATCCTTGGCAGAGTCCCTTATACGTTTTCTGATTAAAGACTCACCGCAAAAGAGGCAATCATCCTGCTCGGGATTGTATCCCACTTTTTGCTTCCTTTGTTTCCTTGGGCCAACAAAGAGAAAATCTTCTAATTCGTCTGTTTCCTCGTCTTGGACTTACGTCTTGAAAGCGTTGGAGTAACGCTTTTCAACTTTAGCTTATCTCTGATGATCCTCTCCGCTTGTTGGAGGATGTTATGCAGAAACACTTTCACTGCGTCCGGACCTCTGTAACAGAACGGACCATATGATTTGCCGTTTGAGCATACAACTGTTAAGCCAAATCCACAAGGTGTGTGGACTTCTGTCTTAGTTGTGCTGCTTTCTGTGGGGTCTGCGGGATCGTGGTCTATTTTTGTTACGAGGCTTTCAAAGTCTGCGTACATGATGTAGGGTGCTTTCGTCTGGTTCTGATAGTTCTCAAAACACAGGATGTTTTCACCCTCCTTCGGTATTTTAATACGAGTTGGACGACCTTTGATACCTTTGCAATAGACCGTGTGATCGTCGAGGACATGCTGTGATTTGAAACCTTGAAGGCATCTTTCGCAGAAGTGATTTTTTCTGCCTGCATCGTACTTGCTGTGAAGAAGCCTGCCGAGGCTTTTTATGTAGCAATAGTGCTTGTTGTTTTCTTTGGTTATCAGCATCGGGTTTATTCGTCTTATGTTCTGACCTTCTACTTCACTAACTCTATAGATGACAACACAACACTATTGTTTTCCACCCAAAGACGTTTGAGGCTAGGTTGTTCTGCCTTTCAACTCTTGAGAGCTGATTTAAGTGTGTGGGGAAAGAAATCCAAGTGAAATCTAGACGATCATCTGTTGAGTACTTGCTTGGTCGGTCTGTACGTACTCCATCAGGAACAGGAAACAACGCAGCACGTAAACTCCAACGCAAGCATTGATCGTATTTGTTTTTTATTTTTTATGAAGACCTTCTTATCTTTTAACTTTTTAGGAAGAGGTAAGTAGGAACCACCTCTGATAGGTTGGTATCTAGCAAAGTCAAGCCAAACAGTATTGACTTTTTCAATGACCCAACCTGATCCTGTGTATACCCACCTTGCTAGTTGTGCCATTAATTATTGAGTTTATAATACCGTTCCTTTGTCTAGCAATACGACTATTGTCTAGCAATACGACTATTACAAACTCCACACTATCTGATCACTCAGCAATAATTTTAACACTTAGATCTAAAGATTATGCCCAAAGAGGTCCTGGGTTCTGGAAAATTAACAATTCTCTTTTAAACGACGATGCTTTCATTGAACAACTAGCGAATAAGATTCCCGAATATAAAGAAAAATATTACTATCTCAAAGATAAAGGCCTCGCCTGGGACATGATAAAAATGGAAATAAGAGGTTTCTGTGTACAGTATTGCAAGAGGAAAAACAGAGAACGTAGAGACATTGAAAAAAAACTTTCAGATCAGATTGACTCTTTGATGAAAACACTAGTGACAAATAGATCAAAAGAGAACATCTCCAAATTATATCGTCTCAGGTCGGAGCTCGATAAGATCGCAGTTTACAGGACTAAAGGAGCTATTATAAGAAGTCGAACACGATGGCACGAACAAGGTGAGAAAAATACCAAATATTTCTTGAACCTAGAAAAAAGACAAAGCTTAAAGTCATACATATCTCGGCTAAAATTAGACAATGGACAGGAAATCACAAATTCGGATGAAATTTTAAAACATCAAAAACTCTTCTATAAAAATCTCTACACAGCGGTGCCTACTAGCAATGTCCATGACAATGTTTTCTTTAACGGTCCCAACTTAACTAGACTAAATGAAAGAAAGCAAGAAGAACTTGAACTGCCCCTCACTAAAGAAGAATGTTTACAAACTTTAAAGCAGTGTGCAAAAGGCAAATGCCCAGGTAGCGACGGGCTTTCGGTTAAATTGTATCTGCACTTCTGGCCATTATTAGGCGACGCAATGGTTGAAAGTTTTAACTACGGTTTTAAAAACGGTCACCTAAATATTACACAGAAACAAGGAATTCTAAAAGTCGTGCCAAAAAAACGAAAAAAACCGTCTTTATCTAGAAAATTGGCGACCAATATCACTTCTTAATATTGATTACAAAATAGCAACAAAAACCATAGCTGGTCGGATCTCCAAATTTCTGCCGAAACTCATCAACGAAGATCAAACTGGATACATCAAAGGCCGATACATTGGGCAAAACATCAGGCTGATAGTCGATATATTGAAAGTAACTTCGCTAGAAGACATTCCTGGTATAGCAATTTTCATCGATTTCAAAAAAGCTTTCGATTCAGTAGATTGGAACTTTATAACTAAAACATTAGAAGCTTTTAACTTTGGCCCACAACTTAAAAGATGGATTACAACCTTTTATAATAAGAGTTCCAGCTGTGTTATAAACAATGGTCACGCTTCAGAATTTTTCGCCTTACAACGTGGAGTTAGACAAGGCTGTCCGTTATCTGGAATCCTTTTCACTCTTTGTGCTGAAATTTTAGCAAACGCCATAAGAAATGATAAAAATATTTCGGGTATTAAAATTTACGGCAAAGAATTCAAAATCTCTCAATATGCTGATGATACAACTGCCTTTGTGACTGACACAGCTTCTGCAGAAAATTTGTTTCAACTTCTTTATGCCTTTCAAGAATGCTCCGGCCTGGAGATCAATACATCTAAGACAGAAGCAATGTGGATAGGTGCAAATAAAAGAAACGAGTCAACACCTCTTAATATTACTTGGCCCTCAGGAACAATATATGCACTTGGGATTAATTTCTCGTACAATGAAAAAGAATCTTATCAAAAGAATTTTGAAGAAAAATTAAAATCTATGAAAAATGTATTAAATTTATGGAAGCCAAGAAACTTGACCTTGTATGGCCGAATAACTATTTTAAAATCCCTCGCTCTATCAAAACTTATATATAACACATCAGTACTTAAATTTCCTGCGATCTTCATAGCCTCGGTGAAACAAGCTATTTGTCACTTTGTTTGGAATAACAATCCAAAAATTAAACATAACACGATGATTGGCTCAATATCAAAAGGCGGCCTAAATTTGCCTGACTTTGAAATAATAAATAATGCACTTAAAGTAGTCTGGATGAGAAGATTATTTGAAAGCAAAGAAGATGTCAGCTGGAGTCACATTCCTCTAACATTTATACGACACTTAGGAGGCGCGTTTTTATTTAAATGCAACTACGATTTAAATTATCTCAATGTAAATATCCCAATTGAATTCTATAAAGATATAATTCTAATTTGGCAGACAATGAATCAGCACACCCCGCAAACGGCAAAAAACAAATAATGGAAGAAATCATATGGAATAATAAATATATAAAAATAGAAGGTCTGTCTGTATATTACCAAGAATGGTACAACGCCGGAATCATTAAAGTTAAAGACATCTTCGATAAAAACAAATTCCTTACACCTAACGAATTCTGCAATAAGTTTCATTTAAATTCTTCCAACTTTCTTAAATATCTCGGATTGTGTAACGCCTTCCCCCGCGAGTGGATTCGTACACTAAAACAAACCAACCAAACCCCTACTCCGGCCGTTCCAGAAACTGTCGACATAATACCGATAAACAAACTTTCCTGTAAAATAGCGACTGAATTTTTAATCAACAAGAAGTTTCAACCTCCAACTGCAGAAAGAAGAATGAATCAAGCTAATTTAGATGACAATGCAATAAAAACTATCTACAAAATCCCTTTTAACGTCACCAAAGATATCAGACTGTCCATATTTCAGTATAAAATTGTACACCATATTTTGCCAACTAACGCTACTCTATTTAGAGATAAAATTAAAGAACAAGATCAATGCTACCTGTGCGAACAAAAGCAAACATTAAAACATTTATTTGTATCTTGCTTACATGTCCAAAGCTTCTGGACAAAATTTACACATTGGTGGAATACCAAAAATGATGACTCCATCGAGCTTAATGAAGAAAATATCATCTATGGCTTTACAAATAATTTTGCCTTACAACTTGGTTTGAACCTCTGTTTAATAATAGCGAAACATTACATTTACACCGCTTCGAGAGAGAAAGACCAGTACTTCTTTGAAACCTTCCTTGCCGTTCTTAAAAGTAAACTCGATATAGAAAAGCACAAATCAAAAACGCAAATAAATCTGTAAAATAGGATAGTCAAAATATCAACTCCTTTATATGTATATGTACATATATTTCCTTTTGCTTGTTGTCACCTTTCTCACCTTTTCTTTTATGTATTTTTACACCATATTTATTTACCTATCATTTATGTAATATTAATAACACGTTCAGTATCATTCAATAAAAAATAAAAATAAAAAACTTTAGGCTGGCTGAAGTGTGTTACTATTAATGGGTTAGGCAGCCTGAACTAATGGTTTATCGTTTCTGTGCCATTAATTCTTGCCTTTGTCAAGCGAATTTCAAGTGTGAAATTAATTTTAACAGGAACCTCTTCTGCAACCTCTTCCTCAATCACCTGAACGATTGTAGGCTTGTTCTCTTGGTAGAACAATCTGAGATCTTTTGTGGGATGATTTTCAGGAACGACCATCTTATAGCTTTGAAGCCAACCTTTACAGGTTCTCAGATGAAACTGAAGTGCGGCATTCATGGCGCAAATATACTAGGTATATATACCTAATTCAATAAAGGTTGCCTTGGTCATTGGTAATTGGGCATTGGAAAGCTAATGTTTGGCGGTCACTCAAGCAAAGCATTGCATTGTGTTCCGTATGTCAAATGCCAATTCCCAATTACCAATGACTAACTGCCAAAGCAACCTTTATTGAATTAGGTATATATAAGTATGGTTTGTGATCCGACCTCGCCCTATAATAGTATAGTATAGTTTAGTATAGTATAGTATAGTATAGTATAGTATAGTATAGTATAGTATAGTATAGTATAGTATATAATAGTAGTATAGGGAGGGGGTGCATCCTGGGACACCCCAAATAAGCATTTATGCGCCCAACGGAGCCTTCCCAAAATACTTGCCATCACTCCCCCCAAGACCCACGAAGGCACTGAGATACAAGAAAAGAAAGCCTTGGAGAAGAATATGAACTGTCCACCCTGACCACGTATCAAAATGGTTTGAGTCGATTTTTTCTGGAACGCACGGACGGCGAGCTTTTCGACATCGGGCATGATGAAGATTTAAAGAAGCAGCTTGCGTCCAAAAGAAAACAACCGAAGGCCTCTGGAAAAGGAACCCGTCCAAACAGATCAGAGCAGATGTCCTAGACGAGAATCAGATAGAGAAGCTTTGATCAAGCGGTGCCGTCGGCCTGAAAACTCCCCGCCAACTTCTCCATCTTGTTTAGTGGAATAACACGCGTATGTTGGGGATGAGAGGCCGCCAAGAACAGTTGGTTGCTAAAATTCAAGATTTCAAAGACCACGGTGCTTACTTTGACTATGTTTTTCGACCAGTGCGACTGCGCGAATTAGCCGAACGGAATTTTGCGGCCACCATCGTACGCAGAAATGAACAAAAGGGGGTCTTTATTGCAAACGTCCTTTCCCTCTCTCCCCAATTCCCTTCTCCCCGACGCCTGCTACGTAGGCCACATTTCGCTGACAACAAAGGTGTCGAAATGAAATCAAATAGAAATTTCGAATTTAGATATATGCTTAGTCGGTTGATTTCAAAACATAGGCCCAAAGGCAAAAAAACTGTTGCGAGCTTCCTTAAGTTCTATAAGACTTTAGTGTAAACAATGATAGCACTTTAAAAATAGTCTCAGTTTGTAAATCAAAGGGGCTCTAAGAGCCATCAAAAAACAGTAAAATGATAAATTTTAACTTGCCATTTTAATTCCATTTGGAGTTTGCAAATAAGCGTATTCGGTTTGCAAATAAGAAAACATCTTAGCGTGACATTGTCTGAAATGATACATTATGTAATACAACATTACGTAATACCCTGGGGTGGTTACGACTGAGGGATATCGAGTAGTCATACCCTTTTTTCGAACTAATCTCAGGAGATTCTGCCCGAGCGTTATTGGAAGATTTTTTTGGAATAGTATTCCGCAATTAATCAGAGACAAACCATCTAGAAAGATGTTTAGAAAAGCACTTTTACGCTGGTACCTTGCTCAATACTAATGAAACATCTCTTTTGACATTTACCAAGCTATTTTATAAGTTTTCCTTTACTTTTTACTAACAAATTACAAGTTTTTTGTTTATACTTATATAACTTTAGGGGACACAATATTAGTTTATCTAGACGTGCCCCTCTCCTCTCCTTCCTAATATAACGTGATTCAAATTTAATTATTAACATCTGTAAAGGTTTGGAGTAAACAAATAAATGAAAAAAAAAAATGACATCGAGTGGCAAATTTGCATATCTGCACCCGTATACAATATATATTTAAACACGCTTCGCGTATTCACGAGATAAAAAGACAGCAGCAAAATGTGACCATGTTCATGGATAAATTTTGTTCTGGAGCAAAAACCATGACATAGCGGATAGGCCTTTCGGTGGGACTTTTGAGCTGAACTTTGTCATCACTTTTAGTGTTACTTTAACAAGAGGCTGCAAGCAGCCTATACTCATGCGCATGCGTAAGAAAGTTTTATGATATATATATATATATTAAACATAATAAGAAGATGTCCGACACGGATAAGAGTTACTCCTTTCATTCAGTCATCGTTCCTGCACACCACGTTGTTTACTATTGAATGTTTTGGAAATGAAGGCTGTACCACAATGAAGCCAGTGATTCTTCTAAGTCTTATATATACCAATGTAATTAGGGTTGTAGGAGACGCTGTCGTGACACTTAAGTAACGCTGTTTTACCGGAAGTGAGAGTAGCCGGAAGTCACTAAACAGGGAGTGCAAATGACAAAGCTTTGAACCGGAAGTGCACAATTTAAAGTATGCGTGCATAAATTTGCATGCAAAATCGTGACACAAAAAATAAAAATAATAACAAGAAAAACGGAGCCGAAACGTTACCTCATGCCGCTTCGCACATGAGTAAAAAGCCCAAAAGACATCTTTATATCAGCGGAAACCCAAAAATAATGGTCCAGTTTAAAATTACTCTACTGGTGCTTTAAGAGTAAAAACACGTGTCTTGTGTTGCAGATGGCCAGGATCGTAACCACTTTTTTTTCAAGTTGATCGCTTTAATTCTTGAAGAACTCAATGAAACTCTGATAATGGTTGATTCTCTCTACGACAATTCTCTTGATATCTTCCTTTTAGTGTTCTATAACCATTTCATTTATGATAATGGTAGTTTTAATTTACGGCAGTTTGACCCCGAAACGTCAAAATACCCATGACAAGGTGAATACAGTTCGTGCCGCTTCAAAAGCAGTATCAGATCACAGTTCCAAGCGTTAACTGGATTTCATTCGGCACAAAACCTGTATCGTTGTAGCGTAAACAGCTTGCTCCGAATATGTGCGCTCAACTTTGGCCACAAACGCTCGATAGCACCTTTCAACTGCACCTTTTGCTCGTTTGATGTCTACATAACAATTGTATAAAATTTCTGAGCTCATTTCCTTGAGTTACTTTAAAATATTAACTATAATCCTTGTTACACTGGGCTAAAATTTCAAATGGCTTAAAATTTGATTAAGCGCAAATTATACCCAGCCATACAAACTCTGTAAACTACTAAGTAAATTTCAAACGAAAGTTTCTCGAATAAAATTACTTGTCACGTTATTTCGTGGCTAGATATTTTTTTATCCGAAATATTGATTCAAACTTCTGTCACCATTTTTAAGAATGTTCCATTTCTCAACTCGCGGACGCTCATGCAACCCAGGTTCTAAGACTCCAATCATTTAACCCTTTCACTCCAAGAGTCAATTATGGAGACATTTAGTGTAGTTCTAATTTTTGAAGCTGCCGACGAACTCCTATGGTGTGACCATTCAAATGAAACCTCTTCTCTGGTGCCATTTGTTTTACAATACTTTCAAAACAAAATTAGGGATTTTTCTTGAGTTTTTATCCTTGGCACTCATAATAGTTAAAGCGTTAAAACGTTGTTTTGTGTTTCTTGACCTCCACCATCACATGATGAATGTTGATGAGTTCACTGCGGATTGGCAACCGCTTGAAAGGATGTTGAGACAGAATTTTCTGAAATCTGTGGTAATACTGGATCAGTTGCGTTAGGGCCGCCTGTCAAATGGAAACACATTGGGAAAATAAGAGGGTATGCAAATTCAACTATGTTCTGCTGTACGTTTTGTCTTTGCTTGCTTATTGGTTCTAAGAACTCTGTTCAATGGGTCGTTTTCACGGCAGCCATGTTTGTGGTCAAACACAATGGAAATCGTTTGCATAGAGCAGTTTTCAATTGAGTATCGAAAGTAATTACATAATTGCTTTGGTTTTGCACTCGGCATTGCTACGCTTTGTGATTGGCTAAAAAATCTCGACCAATCAAAAGTAAAACCAAAACCAATCGTGACTTGCCCGCACGCGTTTTCCCGCGCTTATGCGCCGACATGTAATTGCTTCGAGCTCTGATTGGCTCATTGGATTGTTTACGACTGCTGCGATTGGTCAGAGTAATTACTTTGGTTATGGTTTTACGACACTCAATTGAAAACTGCTCTAAAATAGAGTTTTATTCTCAAAGGATGGAAATTTCATTCAATGTTCTGACCACTAACATGGGCGACGTGCAAACCACCAATGTGTTCTCATGGAAAGAGTTTTTCCAACATATGTTGTCGATACTACTTTGTTTTCGTGAACAAATCAAACGCAAAATCGAAAACAATCCTGATTCAGTTTACGCGCTTTTTTCCGTGATGCTTGGCACCTCCCTTAGGCGATCACATTCCCTAACACGCTTTGATTTAGTTATAAGTCGAACACTATTTAGAATCTTTCAAGTAGCCTTACATGCTTAAAAAGCACAACAAAACACTATATGCAACAAACACAGACCTCCAACGTACCTGAAGAATGGCTGTTCCGTTTTTAAAGTTTGAGAACGATCTCATTATTTCTTGATTTATATTTTCAATTGAACGTTTCCAATCCGATGCGAATCCACGCACTAGTTGTTGAATGCGTCCTAAACAAAAATAACGAACTGTGTCAGTTGGAATGGTCCTGCAACTCACTGGATTTCACTATCCCCCTCTTAACCTCTTTGATGGAAATCGCCAGTTCAGTCAATTCACAGAGGGGTGATTTTGATGAACCGCCGCCAGATTAGCTCAGATGGTAGGTACCAGTCTCCAGAACGGGAGGTCAAGGTTCAAATCCCAGTTAGACAACTAAAAAAAGTTGGCAATCTCGTATTATAGCACGACAAGAATCCACACACCTCAATCTCGTTCTCAGGGTTCATCCTTCTCGAGGGAGGAAGAGTGGGGACCCTGTGAAACGAGCTTGCATATACTGAAGTTGCAGCAAACGTTCACACGTGAAATGAGAGTTTGCCAACTCAAAATTGTTGGCGAAAAAGTTGGCAAGAATAGAAGATTCATTTGTCGCCAACATTTTGCCAACATGTTTGCAAACTGTTGATGTCACGTTCACACGTGCCAACTTGAGTTCGCCAACACAAGTTTGCCAACTTTTGTTTGTCGTGTGAAGGTGCCATTTTAAAATCAAAGTATAAAGTAAGGCTGATACTACGTAGAACATTTAACGCGACAACGACATGATAGAGCCCAAACCAAAAGCCAAAATGCAACCGTGGACAGCTGTTTCGACCTGGTTGGGTCTCGTCAGCACGGTGTTGTCACGTTAAGTGTTCTACGTAGTATCAGCTTTACTTTATACTTTGATTTTATCTCTATTTTTGGCTGACTAGATCTTCTCCAGATCCTATGTACACCAGCAGCATTTTCGTTCACGGTCCTTTGCTTCTTATTTGCCTTTTTAATCAACTGGTAATATCATGCTGGATGTGCTCAACACTTTGTCTCAATTGAGATTATCGTGTCGTTGGCTGACCTTGCCATTTACACCTTGTCAACTCATATTAAACTTGAGGGGGACGTTAAACAAACCACACTGATCACCGTTCGAAGAAAATAGGAATGATGGTACCCTGTGTGTGTGTCGGCTTCCCACTTATTAACTTTAGATGCATGGGTTAGGTTGGTTTGTGGCAACTTTTATTTGTAATTCCGCTGACCAGGGGAATAAAAAAAAATACATACATACATAAACTTTATTTAAGTGTCAAAATATTTAGCTGTTTGGCTAATTGAGGACACTATGAACTGCAAGGCTGATCTGACCACGTAAAAAAGTAAAATTTGCGAGACATCATCACGATAAAAAGTTTGGTTAGTCAATTACAGCAATCATCTTTTAACAGATGATGGAACGAGTGACTAATTTGCATATCTGTCCCTGTATACTATATCTCGTTCAACGCTTTGCGTATTCACGAGATAAAAAAGAAACCAAGGTGTACATACGTTCATCAGGCCTGATAACCTGGCCCTGTCCGCGTTCAAGCTGAGGCTCCGTCTCTTTGACAAATGCAGTCATTCCACCGAAAGCTGGGGACAGCACCTAGACACACAAACGATGTTAGAATTGAGTAAGGAAAGTAGAGTGAAATGACCACTTCAAAGAGTATATCAATAAGAAATATAAACCGTTTTATGTAATGAGCTTACAAGTTTTGTCAGTTCGTGGTGACATGAGTAGAAGTTGTGTGTATAAAGGACTAAATGCAACATTATAGGATCCCAAGACTCCAGCCGAGAGACAACACAAAACCGCAACCCAACCAGACTGCAAATTGTATGATTGTAGAGAAAAAGAAATTCGGAGCAACGAAGATGAGGGCCCAAAACCCAAAAGGACAATAACATCGATGAAACGGGGAGATATAAAACTGCACGGAAGATAAAGAGGGAAAAGAATAGGATAATAGCATAACTACAAGACTCCAAGAAGGTGAATGTTTCCACAGATTTTTTTCTAGTTCTCCTAGGCTTTCACGAGTGTTACCATGACTTGTGTGTATTTCGTTATTTTATATTAATAAATGGTTACAAATGGTTAAAATGAGAATGTAGCGCTAATTGAAAAAAGCTAGAAGATTTAAAATTTGTTGTTAACGTTTGGTGTGTTGTGTTGTGTTGTGCTGTGTTGTGTTGCGTCGGTTGTGTTGTGTTGTAAATTAATCCATAGTTTGACACACCTCTTCAACAAATTCCTGTATTCTGGCTGTGAGTAACTGCTGAAAACTTTCGGCCTCTTTCGAATCTTCTGATGTCCTTTCCTACAACACGAAGAACGATTTTTTTTTATTTTAATTTTTATTTACCATCTGAGGGTCCCTCATGGCTAGGAGCTTGCTTTAAGCTTGCTTTACTATCTTGAAAATATTAAAGAGTCTGACCCACCCAGTTTGCATTGCGCGCTTCTCTTATTGTTATGATACGGCTCTATTCCATATTTGGGCAAGCATATCACCTCTTGCACGAGTGAATTTCTCGTCTACAATACAGTATGGATTTTCGGGGGCCCTGAAAATGGCGGATGAACCAACGTAGGCGCGCAATGCAAACTGGGTGGGTCAGATTCTTTAACTGAAGAGACAAAATAACGACTGAAAAAGTCAAACTTCCACAAGAATGGTAATTATGATTTCTTGGCCGCCTGTCACGAAATCAAAACATCTTCGCTATAACGCGCGACCCAGAACCACTCAAATAAAAGAGGCCTTGTCTATTTGAGATCAGCCTTTCCACAAATGAAGCAGACAACGGGAAGCAGCCGTTTTGGCCATTTGAAGCAAGTATTGGCCGCAAGCCGAAGCTGAACTTTACGATTGAAATAACTGATCTTCCCGTTGGAATTTGAACCTTAAATTTGACATGGGAAGTATTCAGCACTTCTACTTTACACAACTGAAGAGAGGGAAAGGCGAAATTTTGATCATAGTAGCACTTTAACCAGTTGAATAAGGAAAGCAAACGAAAACAGAAACCAGCTACAATGAAACCTTACAAGCTGTTACCATCAACGATTGCAATGTCTTCCTGACTTTAATACTTACCATCAACACAGCCAACATCATATCATAATTGTTGATAAGGAAGATTAGCTGCTCTTTTCGTAAAGGAAACTCGGCTGCCATTCGTAAGATAAAGTTCTCCACTTCAACTTGTAACGCGGCGAGAACTTTGTTTACCTGAGATAAAGGAAGACAGCACATTGGCAAGAAAGTAAACGTAAAACTAAGTAAAAGTAGATTTAATACTCCAGAATCAGAAGTTGAATAAACAGAAAGGGAATAGGTACATGTTAACAATGGCAACATACACAACTGCGACCTTTGGTTAGTAATTCAAAAGAGCTGTTTCAGCCCCAAATGCTGAATCAGCTCTGAGTCCTTAAAGCTAATTCAGCCCTTCATGGGGCCATTTTGGACATTAATGAGCCTGATTCGGCCCACATTGTTGCCCTGTTTTGGTGCAATTGGGCAAAAACAGCTCCATTTTAGGTCCAAAACAGCTCCCTGTTAGATCCAAACCGCTCCATTTTAGAAGGGCTAAATTAGCCCCCAAAATGGTACCATTCTGGACTCGCCCGAAACAGCCCCAATTTTGGGGCTAAAACAGCACTTTTGAATTTACAGTGTGGTATTGCTTGTAAAGAATCGCTTGGGAACGCTCCGTACAACAAATGTAAGCTAGTTTTAACTCTTAAAATTTTGGAATTCTGATATATTTGAGGTGCTCTATCCAGCTTTATCAATGCTTAACTGATCAACCTGAAGTTAAAGGGAGGGTTTCACGGTTCGGCGCATGTGCAAGCTATGGCGTAAGCCATTTAAGACTCATTTAAATTCATTATTTAGACCAATCGGAAGCGAGTAAATAACTCTGACGGGAAATTTGCCTGTGAAAATGTCGCTGATTGAATGGATGATTATACATACCAATGTGCGCCATGAAAGCCACCAGAGCGTAGAATAAATCCTTCGGGTCAAAGGTTTTATTCAGTGTTGACTTTGTCGGTGTAATCCGTTGAAATTTTCTGTGAATTTTGGTCATCCTTCGCTTTATTTGGACTAATTATAGTATGTGATTATTGAAGTAAATGTGAGTAGTTTTTTAACCGATAAAATTGGTAAGTAAGCGAATAAAGCATTTCAATCTGTGCACATGCGCCGAACCGTGAAACCCTCCCTTTAAAATATATTTCAAATATTATTTATTCAAACCTTTTCATCTGGAAAACTTTCGTTCAGACTGACAATGGCGGCAGAAAACTCCGCATATCGACGAGTTATCTGAAAAACAAACGACAAAAGGCTTCAATCACAAGGAGTTTAGGTACATTCGAGTGTTTTACCTGTTGCTCAGACGTCACTTTGTTAGTCACAAAAGGTTATTTCACATCTCAAAACAGAGTGTGTATTATGAAAGTAAACTGTTTTTCCCTATAGCGTTGCCATGCAAAAGAAAGCTACTGAGCAGCACTTCCGTGCGGTACTATTAAGAGCAGTTTTAATTGTGTTTCCAAAGACGTTTTGCATTGCTACGCTTTGCGATTGGCTAAATAATCTCACGCCACTTTCTCAGCCAATAAGACGTACAACCAAAACCAATCGTGACTTACTCGCACGTGTTTTCCCGCGCTTGGCGACGGCTACCAGCATTTGCTTCGAGATCTGATTGGTTCATTGGATTGTCTACGTCTCTTGTGATTGGCCAGAGTAATTACTTTGGTTTTGATTTCCAACACTCAATTAAAAACTGCTTTATTAGTAACATGAACGAGTTGTTTGAGTCCGTGGATGCAAAACTCTAGTGTGACCATTCAATTCCCCCCACCCGTTCCCCTTTACAATAAAGTCTGGATCTACCACTGGTTTAATAAGAAACAGTTCGTACTCACATAATGCGGTCTAATATCAATGACGCCGAGTTTTTGAGGATCTGTGTTACGAACACTGTCGACGTTTAGCTCCACCACATATGTGAACCGAGGCCAAGACATTTCCAACACTGTATCCCAGTATCTTCAGTGAAAACAAACAATAACATAGTCAACTTTGTAATCCATGATTGAAACTATGGGCGAACACAATGCGCGCGTAGGGAACGACGTGTCAAGTTAGAAATCAGAATATAGTCTCAAAATTAAATTGTAGCTGAATTAGTACAAAACTGAAAGTTTGTCAATGGTCTCACATAACCCACAATTTAGTCCGCACTTCACAGGTAGTTAGAACACAACGCTAAGAAACGAATGACACATGAAAGGAAAGAACGAACGGAGGAAGAAATGAAAGACGAAGAAATGAATGAGAAAGAATGAAAAGGCGAGCTGGACGAGTAAATAAGTGACTGATTAACTGACTGGGAATTATCAACTTATTTACCTAGGAGAAACGGAATGAAGGGGGTAAACGGACGATATCAGAGATTGTGCAAAATCGTCCATCGCACAATTACCCCTAAAGAGAGAACGAAGTATGCCTTCCTTTCTCAGGTCATGAATTATTATAAATTAGAACAAAGAAAAGTAAAAGAAAACAAAAATAATTAAAAAACGAAATCGATGATTATGAAACCACAACATATACCACCGCTTGATGCATGCGTCAATATGTTTGTTAATGACCTGTCTTTCTGTTTGATACCCTGGCGTGTTTTTGAAGACAAAGTAAATTGTAATTTTAACAGCGAAACGTCTTAAAGGAATATTGTTGGCCATTCGGTAGCTTTTGTCTAGCCAAAATCAACTGACAATCTGTTAACTGTCTAACTATCACTTAGTTTTTTCAGCCGATAGGTAAAATTTTTCTTTTGTAAATATTAATACCGTATTCTAAATTGTGCTTACGGGACATGTGGAAGCCAAAATTAAACTATTGTAGACTTACTATTGTTGGCCATTCGGTAGCTTTTGTCTAGCCAAAATCAACTGACAGTCTGTTAACTGTCTAACTATCACTTAGTTTTTTCAGCCGATAGATAAAATTTGCTTTTGTAAATATTAATACCCTAATACATGTGGAAGCCAATATTAAACTATTGTAGACTAAAAGGCAAGCTTTCTTGAATTTCTTATATTTAAAAAGATATCTGAATGTTGTGTCCCCACAAAAGCAGCTACCAGCTTACATCCAGGAACTGCCGGTATGAATACAGTTGAATTTCCTTCCATCGGTCTTATCTCAATTTTCTGCTCATTTCGAATCCATGGGCAGCAGGACAATATAAGCTACCTACATTTGTTTCAAGTGTCTTTATGTGTGTTTGTTGATTTCTGCAAACGTGCAAAGTCAAGTTTTGTTCGATTTTACCAATAGGCCAATTTGGAAAGTTCAAACGTTTTTCTTCACACTGATTCTAAATTGTGCCAGTAAGTTGTTACCCGGAATAAATGAAAATTTTAAACGATGACCTGTCTTTTTGTTAGATCCCCACGCGTGTTTTTAAAGACAAAGTAAATTGTAACTTAAAAGTAAACGGTCTTAAGGGAATACTGTTGACCATTCGGTTGCTTTTATCTAGACAAAATTTGACGAACTCAACCAACAGTTTTTTTAATTGTCTGAATTATTGCTTAGTTTTTTTTTACAGCCGATAATTAAAATTTTGAGTGCGACTGTCCTTTGTCAATATTAATATCATATTATAAAATGTGCTCAAGGAACATGTGAAAGACCATATTAAACTATTGCAGACCAAAAGGCAAGCGTTCTTGAATTTCTTGAATTTAATAAGACATCGGCATAATGTTGTATCGCCAAACAACGCCGCTACCAGCTTACCAGGAGTTGCCGGTATGAACACAATTTACTTTCTTTACGTCGGTCTTTACATAATTTTCTGCTAATTTCGAATCCATGGGCAGCAGGCCAATTCAAGATGTCTGTATTTATGTTCCGTTTTATTTTTTATTTACAGTTATAAAGGTTTCTTCAACGCCTGCCGGTAAATGTCAATACGTTTGTTAATGACCTGTCTGCGTGTTAGTTCAATTTTCTTGCACAGCAGCAATGGCAAATTCACGATTGGTTTATCTGTTTACCGCTCCCGTTACGTGTTTTTAAAAGGTTCAAATAAAGTCTAATGTTTAATATTTTTAATGTGAAACGTCTCAAGGGAATGAGTGTTGGCTACTTCGCAGCTGTCATCCAGTCAAAATTCACGATCCCAGCAGGCACTTAAATCGTCTCTGCCATCGCTCGGCTTTTCAGGTGAAACTTAGATGATTGTTGCTGTTATGTATAAATCAGCTAATAAGTAGTGTTCTTACGGGACATGGTTTCGACCAAAATACTACCGACCAAGAGGAAAATGTTCTTGGATGTTTTGAATTCATAAGACATGGGAACGTTGTGTCCCCACAAAAGCCACTATAAGCTTACCGAGAATTTGCATTGGTATGTATGAATACAGTTGTCGGTCTTATTACAAAATAATCTTTTTCTGCTAATGCCATGTCCATTTAGAACAGACCCAGGTGAAACACTTATCTTATTTCCCCATCTTCTAATTTTTATTTGCAAGCGAGTAAAGGTTTCCGCCTCCATTTTATTAAAACGCAAGATGTAAATATCGGTAAATTTGTTAATGGCCTACCTTTCTGTGTTTGCACATTATAAATTGAATCAGAAGAAAGTTCAAGAAATGTGAATTCATCAAAACAGAGTGTCTGAGTTTTGCCGCAGTTGTGTTATACTTCACGTATGTGAAGAATATAAGTGAGGAGTCTTGGCTATTTCGCAGCTGTCATCCAACCAAAATTCGCGATCCCAGCGGACACTTCGTTAATCGTCCCTGCTATCGCTCGGCTTTTTAGGGAAAACTAAAATGATTGCAGCTCTCAAAAACATATCACTTACGTATAAATGACCTGATAAGAAATGTGCTTACGGGACATGTTGTCTTAAATATGACTTCATGAGAGTGGATTCATGAGAGTGTCCGAGCTATGGTCTTTTTGTTTTGCCGCAGTTGTGTCATATTTAACATTACCTGAACTGGCTCTTGGCTGTTCAAGTGGACATCTAACGCTCACGTAACGATTCAAATACTGCTCTAGTGCTTTGAGACAACTCTACCGCCGATTTGAAGGTTTTCGAAGGTGTGCTACTGAAGTTGATAGCAAGGTAAGTGTATATGGAATACTGCATTCTCTGCCGTTTTATAGTGTTGTCTACAAGTGCGCCAAGAACCGCGTCCTTCCGTTAATTTACAACGGAAAAAAGAAATTTTGAGCATGGAAATAGAAGACAGGATTGAAAAACATTTCAAAGTATATCCAAAGTTAACCTAATTGGATACAAAAAGGGGATCCAAACAGCATCGGTCCCTACGAAGAAACCGTTTAACGATTTACTGCAAGAGAACTCCCATCTCTCGGTTACTGATCTTTAAGGTAATTCCACTGAAATGGAACTTACAATAGATTCTTGTTCAAACTTTGCCTACAAGATATTCATTATATGAGAACTTCAATTTTAAAATAAAAATGGGGGTGCCCGTGTTGGTTTAGGAGCTTTCAGGCATCGAATATGCCCTATTTTGGCTCAAAACTAAGAAACTCAGGCAATGCAAAATTAACTGCCATATACATTTCACAAAACTGCTAAGGCTCAAGTTTCAGCTGAATAGTCGGCGTTTGGCGCCTTCAATTATACACGGACCAAAAGCGTGTTTATCTCAGGTGTCCGTTACTAAAAAAAGAAGACTATCCTTTACTTCGTCCTCTAACAATTATAATCAAAGGCTCCCGTGAACCAGCTCATGGATGAAATGGATTAGTGTAGAGATAGTTGAATAAAAAGGAGAAGAGGAATTTATGGGATTGATAATATGTAGTATTTTGCTTGCTTATCAAATGCACATTTACATTTACATCTGCTATGAGAGACAACCCTCCGTGCGTGTCATATTTCGGAATATTTCGATGCAAAATTTGCAATTGACTTCCCTTTGCGATTTAACCTTATACATGTATTTACATTAAAAAGCCGCTAACAAAATTTAATCTCGGGTTCTTCGATTCCAGCAGACGTATAAAACCAGATGATACAACATTCATTCCCTGTTGCATTCTTCTACCGATCCGAGAGACACGGTCGATATTTGTCAATGTCGCTTTAACAATTCGATGTCCATTTTTCGCAGCTAGTGTCCTTTGGCTTACAAGCTTTCCATTGAACGAAAACCCATCTTCCGGCCCCGATAGATCTTCACACTCGATCGCATCTACTCCATGTTATCCCAGCGGGAAAAAATGTACGCTTTTCTAGTACCCCTCCCCCCCCCCCCCCCGGGTTTCTAGTACACTCTAAAATGTGCCAAACATGCGCATAAGACTCTTGGGACAAAACCAATACTTAGTAGGAAAGGTAGGAGAAAAATATTTAATCCAAGTTCAATGAATAAATTAATGAGAATCGAGTGAGTGAGTGAGTGAGTGAGTGAGTGAGTGAGTGAGTGAGTGAGTGTGCGAGTGCCATTTGACTGCCTCCGAAAGCCCATGGAATGACTACGTCATCCATGAGCTAAAAATGAGCAAATCTTAGTAGCTAGTTCTTTTCTATTCTTGATAAAGTATAAAAAAGTTATCACCAGTCTTGTTGTTATCCTATGGACCATTCAGCTTTTCTAATGGGCGAATGGAACAGAGTGCAAAAGCATACGAAAATGTAACACCATAAACTTGGTTTTGTTTTCATTTCATTCTCGTGCAAAACAAACGCATCGACTTGTATTTTTTACTCAGTATTTATTTACGCATCAGAGAATTCCCCTTCAAGAACGGCTTGGACACATCCGTCGCCAAAACGTGACTCATATCTGCTAATACAGTGACTCATATCTGCCAATACCGTGAAAAATGGACATTTTTCTTCAGCTACAGATATTCTTGTTTCGCTGATCTAATAATAATAGTGATTTTTTTTGTGTGAATTTTTAGTTACAATTCTGCCACTTTTCCTGTTATGTATAATCTTCCAAATTAAATATACGGAATATAGTTTAGGTGATTCCCTAGAAATAAAAGTTGACATAAGATTTTCTTTAAACTTTCCCTGATTGTTTCCCACAATATGGTGATCCGAAATCTGCAATAAAAAATATAGGTCACCAAGCTTGTTTAGGAGATATAATTGTCTCAAGTTACCCTTTAAATCCTTGCAACTACACTTATCAAGCGCACCTTTATTCCATCAGCTCACACTACTTTTCGCAGGGACAGGAAGCACAGCTTTAAAGTAATTCTTGAAATAACAAAATAGATGTAATGTATTGACCAAAGGGAACAATTTGATGTTTGTTTTATGGCACAGGCACACGTCCTGAAAAGGTATTAACTAAAAATTTCGTCGGGTGCGTGATCTCGAGGATAGAATTTTGTGTCCACGAGCGATGACTACGTATGCTTTTTTTCGCGATAACATTTTTTTCTGACATGATTTTTTTTAAAGTTTTACAGCACAAAGAGGAGGACGAAAAGAATGAAATTATGCAAAAAAAAAGATAGGTCACCAAGCTCTAGGAGAAAACAGCCGCTTATTTACTTAGGGAACTGAATCCTCAAAGGAGCTTCGGAGTACGCGCGCGCTCGTGCACGCGTAAATGACGCAAGATATTATGCGCAGTAGTGATGCGCGTTGCAATACTAAGGAATCACCTTAATCATCATGATGAAACGCATAACATTTTCACATTACGTTCCTCTTTGAGATGTTTACATACGGCAAATGATTAATTCTCCTCCATACGTTGGTTGAAATGGCGCTTGGTAAAATATAACCGATATACTCTGCACAGATGCCAGTAAAAGACTCAATGATTCAGCCGAGGTCTATTAAAAAATACACTAGGAGGCAGCGTGGTCGAGTGGTTAAGGCGCCGGACTTGAAATCCGGAGGTCCCGGCTTTAAGTTCTGCTCTGGCCACTAGCTGGAGTTGTTTCACGGTAGACCCGAATTCAACCACTCGGCCACGCTTGTAAAATAGCAAACTGATCTGCCTCCTGTCTGCTGGCATTTTTAACATGTAGCGCGAGGACGATTTGAAATTACGAGCACGATAACCCCTGAATTGTACGACACGAAGTTCAATTACTAATTAATCGCATCAATATCAAAACAAAAAAAAAAACGTCTACGTGGACTTTTTTTGCACTCAAAACGTCAAGAGTATTTTCTATCATTTTGAAAGCACGAGGAAAACAGCAAAAAAAAACCCATTTTAGTGCACCTGATTGACGCGCGCGCAACGTAGGTGTCCGATTACCGCTATCATTACAAAAAGTTGTAATTAGATAGCTGTAATTGGACACCCACGTGACCGCGGGCCAATTGCATGAGAAATAGGCGCGCGGATGACCAATCACAATCGAGAATTATATAGAAGCATAATGTGAGCATATTCTCTGACCGATAGAAACACGTGGTATGACGTTTTTAGAGCAATAATTTCTTAACAAAGACGTAATTAATTTCCACGTGCAAACGACAACAGCCCCACAAGCTGTTTGTAATTTTTGGCATGTTTGTAATTTGTAATTTCCAGACCATGACTGAAATGATCACTTCTATTATTTCATAGGCTGTAAAATGGAAGCCATCAATCACACAAGCAACTCCACCACGACTGATCCTCCAGAGGACGACACGTACGGTGAAGATGGACAAGCCACTGACGTCACTAAGGTAATCATCGTCAGTGTAAACGCCATCATCTTTCTGTTCTCGTTCCTTGGCAACTTCATCGTCATACATCTTGTGCGCACGCGCACGAGTATTCGGAGAAACCCGTTCAACTGGTTAATGGTCAACACGGCTACCGCTGATCTCGTGGAAGTCACATCAGCTCTGGCCTTGAACGTGCCACATTTCTTATTTGGAAATAGATGGATAGCAGGAATAGTAGGAACAATACTATGCAAGATCATTCCATTTCTCTTGGTCGCCTCCATTTGTGTTTCCATTTGGACGATCACAGTCATTGCGGCTGACCGTTATGTGGCCTTTGCGTGCCCTCGAAGGAGGCCTCTGTCAACCAGGTCAGCGGTGTGTTCCATTATCGCCGTTTGGCTGTGTGCTTGGCTGACATCCAGTGGATTACTGTACAAATTCAAAACTGAACTGAAGGAAGATGACACAACCTTGTGTAGCGAGGAATCGGATATGTCTATCCTTTTCCAGAACGCAGAAATGATCGCGAGAGTTGTCATCACCTATGCGATCCCACTTGTCATCATGACAGCCCTGTATTCTCTCATCGCGTTCGCTTTATGGAAACAAAACCCACCTGGAGATGTCATCCAAGAGGCCCAAGCCAGGCAAGCAAGGAAACGTCGAGCAGCGATCAAGAAGATGACCATAGTTGTCGCCGTCATGGCCATTTTTTGGCTTCCTGTGCACTTCATTCACATATCGCGGGAATTTGCTCCCAATTTTTACAATTCAATTCCTATATTGCTCAACTGGCTGTTCTTCTCGCTTGCGTATGCAAATACCGCAGTTAATCCCTGGCTGTTCATTGTCTTCAGTGAAAATCTGAGGGTGGAAACGAAAGGAATACTTCGAAACATCTGGAAGAGAATGACACCAAAGTCTGTTTCCCCAACGCAACAAACTCTGGATGACATATCTCTTCAGACGAAGGATTCGATAAATCTTGCACCATCGACGTTTTCTCTTGGTATCAGTAACATCAGTTATGATACACAGCTTTGAATTAACCTGTGCGATTGAGTAAATATCTAAAAGCTCTTACAACAGCACAGCATTGAGCGGATTTCAATTGGGTGTCGTAAAGCCAAAACCAAAGCAATTACTCTGACCAATCACAACAGACGCAAACAATCCAATGAACCAATCAGAGCTCAAAGTAAATGAACGTAGCCGGCGCTAAGCGCGGGAAAACGCGGACGAGCAAGTCACGATTGGTTTTGATTTTACTTCTGATTGGTTGGAAAAGTGGCGCGAGATATTTTAGCCAATTACAAAGCGTAGCAATTCAAAACCAAAACAATTGCCAAATTACTTTCGACCCTCAATTGAAAAGCGCTTTAAGAACAAATTATTGTACACTCTGATTTAAAAGAACAAAGGTAGCGTGGCCATATTAGAACCATGTTATTGTAGCTACTTGACGGGCAGTGTCTCGGCTGATATATCGTGTTTGCATGAGTATGGACAGGCGCTTACTTTATTATCTTAAAATAGGCAGAAAACAACGCGAAAAGTAATGATAGCAAATAAATACGTTTCAGGGTTAAACTAAAAAACATTCCGGCATCATCATCTTTATTTCAATACGGATGGCAAGACAGAGTCCCAGACACTGAGGTTTTCGAAAGGGCAAACCTCCCATCAATACACTCCATCCTTCAGAAGTGTCAGGCATACTGGGCTGGTCATGTTTGCCGCATGTCGGTCGACCGTCTACCAAAACAGCTCCTCTACGTTGAGCTCACTAATGGTAAGAGATCTGTGGGTGGACAAAGGAAGAGGTTTAAAAACAACCTGAAAGCTTCTCTCAAAACCCTTGGCATAGATCCTGAGAACTGGGAAGAACTGGCTCAAGACCGCTCAAAGTGGCGAAGCCTCATCAGCGAGGGCGCTAAGAGAGCAGAAGAAAAGCGTACGGAGGCAGCCAAGGGAAAACGTGTAATGCGTAAAACCTGCTCAATCAGCACCTCATCAACCTCTGCTGACCTCATGTGTTTCACATGTGGCAGACGCTTTCGTGTCGGGATTGGTCTCTTCAGCCATCTCCGGACTCAACGGCATCGAGGGAGAGGTCTTGGTCATCATCGTTGTTGATGGACGATGATGATGACGATGATGATGATGATGGACATTCATTAATAATACAAAATGGTTTTTAAGTGAGCCGTATCATAACATCAAAATAAAAAAACCCAAAACCCATTCTACAGAGTATATCACAATAAATTAACAAACATGTAGCTATTTAAAAAATTATTGATTTCTAATTAATTATAATCCTAAGAATTTAAACTTACTTTTAAATTAAGTTTACTCAATTATTTCATTTATTTACGACTTAAATACACTAATATGAGTTACAACACTTCATTGAAAGCCGTTAAACAAGTAAGAATTGTCTGATCGATTTGGAAAAGGTTGTATCAGATTACAAAGAGTTACTTTTCGGTTTACAAAAGGCTACAAAAATATAATTCAAGGTGCCCAGTATAATTTGAGCATATTTTCTCTGATTGGTAGAATGGCATGGCATGACCTTTTTAATACAATAATTGCTCTTAACAAAGACGTAATTTCTATCCACGTGCAAACGACAACCGACCTACAAGCTGTTTGTAATTTGTAATTCATGTTTCAAGCCATGATTTAATTGATCTTTTCTATTATTAAATATACAGCTATTTCAATTAACGTTGTCGGATGAAAGCTCAAAGCCTACAAGCCAAGATAGTTGGGAGCGACGCAAAATAAGCGTTTTCCCCGCTCGTCGCATCGCTCATTCGCGCCGTTTCTTTTCGTTTCACCGCTTCCAACTACCTGCATGCCTGGAACAGGCGCTCGGTTTACTCGTTCGCGGATCGGTCTTGACTTGTAGGCTTTGAGCTTTAAGCTTTCACCCGACAACGTTAATATAAATAGCTGTATATTCAATCAATCAATCAATCAATCAATCAATCACTCCTTTATTTAGCGTGGTCGGTACGATTAGCTTAAGAGCTAGTTTCCAGGTACACCACGAAATAATAAAGATAAAAGATACAAAATAAAACTTCATTAGAAGCGTATAAGTTTAAGTTTAAGTGTATAAATTTAAGTTAAGCTATTATTAAAAATGATTACGAATTATAATAGTAACAATATTTATCTAACTAAGTGTAAAATATAATATAAAATATAAAAGTAGTAAACCGTGTCTTAAAGTTGTCGCCCATCACTCTCACAGTCCCGTGAGATTTAATGTTTTTAAATTGTTCTTAAAAGCTATGCATGTTTGAATCTTCCTCGACTCGTCTGATATCGAATTCCACATATATAAACAAGAAGCTGTACACAGCTTGAACTCGTGGCGTCTTTAATTCATTGCAACATTGATTCCCGAGTGTTTTGAGTGCTGTTACGGAGAAACATAAGCTTAAAATTATGTCTTATCAAAGGCTCCTAAGAGCCAACCCGTGAATAAGAAATGCTAACGCGTACCGCAATATAGCGGTGTTTTCACACTGACACGGTTCGATATTTTTTTTAAATTAAACGTTTAGTTTTGACGAACGCCAAAAAAAAAAAAAAAACAGTACATCACTTTCATAATGTCCAGTTCGAAGGAAGAAAGAAAAAAAAAAGGAAAAAAAAAAGAAGAAGGTCCTGAGCGTGTCTTGTACTCGGGCCTCCCGACTGTCATTCCCGGCACTAAACCAAAACATCAAAACACTACATTATCGTGGAACACATACAGCTCATCTTGGACTAAATTTTACTATTTCAAGGTAGATACGCATCAAAACGCGTGTCTCGGTTGAAAAATCCTTTTAGATCGATTTTAATGTTGCATTAAAGACTCCAAATGCGAAACATCTTTAAGGTTATTATTGTTTATATTCGTTTACAACAAATTAGTTGTTGTTATCGCTGGATTCACGTTGTTCTTGTTACGAAACGCATTCGTAACAAAGCATTACGTCACTAAGTTTACAGCTGAAGGAAGGAGCGAGTGAGTGAGTGAGTGACTGAGTGAATTAGCCACCGTTACCGATAACCCGTTCATTACGCTTGTGCGTATTCACAGGTTAAAAAGTAAGACTACACTGCATTCAGTATCCGACACTTCAAAGCTTGATCGCTAAGCAAATTGCAAGTTATATAAAACACAACTCTTGTCAGAACAAAAATCCCACAGGAATAAGCGGCGAACACATCAAACGGTTTTATCCATCCATAAACGCCTTCGAGTCAACACACGGAGAGATTTTGCGGTATGTATTTCATGGCTGAGAGCCATATAGTCGTCGACACAAACTAAAATATGCGTGCATAAATGTGCATGCGCTAATGTGACACGAAAAAAAAAAAAACTCAGAGGCAGATTTACAACTCGTTGGCTGCGCCACGAATAATTATTTAATCTGATAAGTTGTCTTGCATTCAATTTATATATTTCCAAGCTAATTGCTTTCTCTACTTTGTTTTATTTTACTATAGCAAACTGAATTGCACGAAACAACTGATTGACAAGACTGTGTTGTACCTATAAAGATGGCCGGTGAATAAATCAAATGTCGCAAAACTGGAGGCACGTACGAGACACGACTCGTACTCAAATTCAATGAGAAGTGCAGTATTCATCAAAACAACTCTCTCCTTTCGCTCTTCAATTCCCTATAGTGATCTGAATTTCGTTTCTCCTTGCCACTGATTTTACTACAATCAAATATATGGGCCACGAGAATCCTCGGTAGGAAAAAAGATGGCGACTGGTACATTTACCCATAATTCTTAGCGCACAAAAACCTTAACAACGTTCATAAAAATGTAAAGAAAAGCTATAAAATCTCCAAACCTAGTCTACACATTGTCCTTAGTACTGGAACAAATATTGTAAAACTTTGGCTTTCTTTGTGCCTTATGTGCTGTGTTAGGTCCGCAAGGTATTGTGGTAAAATGAACAGCCGCCATCTTTTTTCCTACGGTGGATTGCGAAAATGGTCAAAGATAAAATGTCTCTTTGGTAAAATAACTTCTCCCAACTAGTACCATACGAAATATAAAGAGATCAGCGAGGAGAATTTGTATGTAGATATTGGAGCTTAAAATATTTTGTGGCATCCAGGAAGATTTGCTGTCCCTTGATTATTTGCATCAGCCATCTGAATACGAACTTGGCAATAAACAGCAATGCGACAAAATAGAGCAGTTTTCAATTGAGTGTCGTAAAATCAAAACCAAAGTCATTACTCCGACCAATCACAACAGAGGCAGTCCTTCCAAGGAACCAATCAGAACGCGAAGCAATACATGTAGCCGGCGCCAAGCGCGGGAAAACTTGACGGGTGCGAGCAAGTCACCATTGGTTTTGGTTTTACCTCTGATTGGTTGAGAAAGTGGCGCGAGATATTTTTAGCCAATCACAAAGCGTAACAATGCAAAACCAAAGCAACTGCGGGATAACTTTCGACGCTCAATTGAAAACCGCTCTTATAGAATGAAAATGCTCGCGAGGATCACGAATGCAGGAATAATGTGGAGGTGAAAGTAACCAAAGGTAAAGGAGTGATCAAGCGATGTTTTGTTCCTGTGCGTGTACGTCTTTTTACCGAGCACCGAGCACGAAGTGTAAGGACATGATCGGGGAGATAGATGGATGCCTCGACGAACAAAATATCGAACGAACGAACAAATAAGAAAGAGAAAGAAAGTCGAAGGAAAAACGGGAAAGAAGATAGACAAGAAGAAGAAAAAGAACCAACAAACGAAAACTAAAGACGGTCAGGATGAAGGAAAGAAGGAAATAGCGAACGATCGAACGAACGTACAATGTATGAACCAACGCACCGTCAATTTCCGAACGAAGTAACGCTCGAACGAACGTACGAAGAATTGAACGTACGAATAAACGAAATGTCGTTTTCCAGAGAAGGTTATAACTTACTTGTCCAGGGCCGGTACGCTTCTATTGTGCATCAGTATTCTGTATCGGTGAACGATGTGAATGCACAGAAAAATACCAATGGCATCAAAACAACTCTCCAGATACGTGTCCATTTGTTTCTGTTGGAAAGGAATTACAACATTACATCAGCCAGCCTTCTCTCCAAAATAAAAATAGACATTTTTACCGATACGGCAGCCATATTGATATTGTCCCCCTGGACATCCCATAATGGCCATTGAAATGAATTGGTAATAACAGTATTAATTTCAATGCTCATTATGGGGGTAAAATTAATATGGTTGCAGTATCAGGAAAAAGATCTATCGCGCCGGGCGACAAAATCTGATTAAGTTTGGCCTTTACAACCCCCCTCCCCCCAAACCCAACCTTTCCCCAAGCACTGCCTAAAAATCAGGTTGTGCGAGGATACCTACTGTTTATCACGAGAAAGAAAAACATTTGAAGAGGGTCCGAAGGCGTCCACTTATGCGACGTCAGACTGTGTATCCAGCACCAACTTCTGTTTACCCACGAAACATGACATACACCAATAGCATCTCATCTTGGGAAACAAAGTCATAAAAGGACACTGTCTCGCCAAAATAGCAAAATTTCGCTGAGCTTATTTCCACGTAAAATCGCCAAATGACACCAAATATACAACTTAGTTGGATAGAAAGATTCTATAGAGCAAAACAAAAGCAGAAGTTTGGAGATAAAGTGCAGGATTACAAGGATTGAACTGGATTACAGTTCAATGAAATTCGCGTCACATTTTGACTTTTGTAGCCGTTATTACCTTGTCTGTTTAGTTCATATTGAGTTTGCTTCTATCACTTTTAGCGATGGTTTCTTCCAATTTCAAGATAATAAAGTAAGGTTAAAGCAAGCTCCTGGCCATAATCATGAAAACACGATATTTCAACCGGGACAGTGTCCCTTTAAGCATTCATTCCCTGTGGGTTTGATTTTTATGCCGTGTAAGGTGGTTCTAACTTTTGAATTTGTGGCGGGATGAAATCCTAAAGTGTGAAGATTCCAATGAAAGCTATTAAGCAGTACTTTCCTGTTGTGCTGTTTATTATGCTGTACAATTGCAAGGTGGTTCTAACTTTTGAGTCTGAATGAAATCCTAATGTGTGACCATTCAAATGAAAGCTATTGAACAGTACTTTCCTGTGGTGCTGTTTATTATGCTGTACAATGTGTTCCTAACTTTTAAGTCAATAGAAAAAACCTAAAGTGTGTGACTATAAAAATGAAAGCTGCTGAGCAGTGCAACCTGATTGTACTGTTTATTTTACTGCATAAGATGGTTCTAAGTTTT
This sequence comes from Dendrophyllia cribrosa, assembly GCA_024195265.1. Taxonomy (NCBI): domain Eukaryota; kingdom Metazoa; phylum Cnidaria; class Anthozoa; order Scleractinia; family Dendrophylliidae; genus Dendrophyllia; species Dendrophyllia cribrosa. Next base: position 32,265,067 of record JAJLRJ010000003.1, on the reverse strand, counting down.
GAGTCTGTTGATAAAATCCCAAAGAATTCAAATGAAAGCTATTGAGCTGCATGTGCTTTTCTGGTGCTGCGATACTGTTTATTGTTATATAGCTGGAGTTTTTCTCAACACAACGCGCGCGTTCATTGGTTGATTTGTGGTCACATGACATCTAACAAACAAACTGTTTCCCGCCTTCCCGCCAAACGTCCATGAGCGGGCAACATTTGGGAAAGCGGGCAACAATTTTGACGTCAGAGGGTAACAGTGCACCGTTGCCCACTAACGCACGTGATTGGACTAGGGCTGTCCCTAAGTTGCTCCAATTTTCTCAAAAAGTTGCTCCAATTTTCCAAAAAAGTTGCTCAAAAGTTGCTCCAAAATTCTAAAAGTTGCTCAAAAGTTGCCCCAAAATCCAAAAGTTTCTCAAAAGTAGCTTTCAATTTTTTGGTGTAAGAGATTGATTTACAACTCAAATAACAATTTAATTAATAAATTTCGCTTTACATAGATATCAATGCATAATTATATTACACTGACTCATCAATATTGTAAGACTGAGTCTCATAAAAAAAAAAATTAAAAAAAAAAATAAAAAAGTTTAAATTAGAACTTTAATGGGTGGTTTTTAGTTACAAATTGCCCTAAAAGGGCGAGAAAGTTATTCAAAAAGGAAAAAATGCTCGAAATCCGAAAAGTTGCTCGAAGGACTAAAAGTTGCTCCAAATCCGAAAAGTTGCTCAAAAGTTGCCGAGCAACTTCGGGACAGCCCTAGATTGGACCGTGACAAAAGGTGGCGTGATTATGATGCGATTGCTGTTTACCTCGAGTGCTCGGCGCGTTTTTCAAAAATTATGTGTTTTTTTTCCACGACAAAGCTATGTAACTTCGTCTCGGGAAACATCGATATTCTCGGGAAACAAAATTCACTGTTTCTCTCGGGACCAGTCATTAAGTGTTTATTATATCATACAAGGTGGATCTTGCTGTTGAGTCTGTGAATTAAATTTTAATATGGGACCATTCAAATTGGAAAGTAATTGCTGGCAGTGCGGCCATGTGATGTTGTGAGCATTGGTATTAAAGCTATAGATGGTTTTCACTCACGTGACCGTCAGTCCTGTGGGACTCAAATGACAAAGGCCATGGCGACCATGTTGGTGCACATAACAAAAGAAGTTCATTAAAATTCTTTTGTAGGTGTGCACCAACATGGCCGCCGTGACTTAACGTGAAAACCACCTATTGTCATTCGGTAGTACTTTCCTGTGGTGCTGTTTATTATGCCATACAAGGTGAGTCTAACTTTTAAATTTGTGGATGAACAGAAACCCATAACTGGGTTAAAACGTGCAACTGTCTCTTGTACGCTTCAAAACAAGCTTCCGATTATTCAATTTGCTAAGAAGTTGTTACAGCCATATTTGGAAAATCAAGTTTAAATATATTAACCAATCAATTCACTAGAACTTGCTTCCAATCTCGAGGGACCGAAAGGTTTTCAAATATGGTACTAAGAAAAAAATGAATATTCGGAAGCTGTGAATGCGCGTTACACGTTTCAAGCCACTTATGGGTTTCTGTACTTTGCTACGGTACTATTTATTACGCTATAGACAATATATTTCTAGACTTTTACTATGTCAATGAAACCGGCCATTTTTTTAAAGTGTAAACTTAGAAACATCTGTGAAATTTCTTCTTTAGCACATGGCCTTTACCATACCCGCAATACTCACCAGAAATAGCGACAATGTTTTGCCAAACACTGCGGTGAAGAGATCCTTTGCTGCGTTATTTTGAGCCATAAAGAAATCGGATAAAAACAGGTATTCTCTACAGCTGTTATCCAGCAGTGCAAAATGCATGCTACGAAACAAACTTTCAAAAGAATACTGCAATAAAACAAGAAAGGAATAAAACATTGTTAACCCTTTCACTCCCAGAGTCAATTATGGCGACATGCAATGCAGTTTTAACTTTTGAGTCTGTCCACGAAACCGTACAGTGTGACCATTCAAATGAAACCTCTTTGACTCTTTGGCCTGGTAACATTTGTTTTTATAGATTTTATAAAATGAAATTTGGAATTTTTCTTGAATTTTGATTTCTGGCGCTCTTGGAACTTAAAGGATTAAACAACTTGACCGTTTTTAGCACATGATACCTAAGACCTAAGAAAAAAGTATTTAGCACACGAAACCTAAGACCTAAGAAAAGGTATCTAGCACATGAGACCTAAGACCTAACACGTACAGTAACTGAAATCCTGAATAACCTAAGAACTCAGTGGGCGAAAAGAAGCATCCCCTTAATGGCAGGCAGCTAAAATGTAACTGTTTTTTAAAAATAAACACTTTTTGTTGTTGTTTTTTGTTGTTGTTGGCAATGGCCTTTACTGAAAAGCCTTCCTTATTGCGTCGCTCTTTTGCCCTTCGAGGTTGTAATCAGTTAACATAGCGTAATGTCAAAGGGGTGGGGAGCTGAAATTTCAAGTACAGGTGGAAGTGGCTAAAAGATGCCGCAGTTCCTATAAATAAAGGTTATTTTGGGGGGAAAGTGGAGACTTAATGACAAACACCACCCCCACCTCTCGGCTCTGTTGTAGCATGCGTAACCTGCGCTTTTGCGGGTTGCGAGCGTACGCGGACAGCGAGTCATGCGAGGGAGCGTCTGTTATACAGGCAAGCTCTGCTGTCCCAGTTCTGGATAACAAAAGAAAAGAGTGCCGTTACCTTTTTCTCGCTCTTTTGCGCCGCATGAGGCACAATGACGGGTTCTTCTAAGTCGCTCGTTAGAACATTGCCGCGGCTTCCCAGCGTAAAAATTGTGGAACGATTCTTCAGAGCGACTTTCCCAGAGAAGATGCTTGAGTGGAGTCAAGGATAACAAAAGGGGTTCTACTGGACATAAAGAAATGCAGTAGAAAAAAAAAATTGGTTTTACTTGCTTGTAAAGTAGCAGAAGGTACTGTGTTCTGTCCAATCAAAACAAATTAAGTACTGAATGTGACATCAACTAATACGGTCACCCTTACAAGTGTTTTAGGGCAATACAAATAGCACTTTGTTTCTTGTTGCTTGTTTTGTTTTCATCCATTTCATGATGGGCTAGTTATTGAAAACAAATCGAATCTATCAGATCAATTAAATCGTTCAACATTTTTTAACATCCCGATTCCAGAGGGGAAAAAATCAGTAGTAAAAGGATAATGTATAACCCCACCGTGGCCCCCCTCCCTTGGGTTTTTACTTTATCACGATATCTAAACCTCGCTATAACTTCAGTAAATAGCCCATCACGTCCTCTAAAAAATAAGTTAGTCACATATATCTATGATGACATCATGTTATGTAAAATGACATCACTTTGTTTTTAGATTCACCATCTAGGATTTTTGGATTTCCACAAAATCACTTCTATTGATAAAAAAATTGAGTAAAATTATGCTCAAATGGCCTACAAAAGTAAAAATAGCAAAGAAAACGTACAAAACAGAGAATTTAATAAAAACTTAACATTCCAGTCGACCTGCCAATCAAACCTTAGTTGCCATGGAAAAATCACATGTTTCGGACAATACAAATAGCAACCTTGTGAGGGTGACCGTATTAGTTGATGTCACACATTCAGTGCTTTATGTCAGTTGGAAAGGGATAAAAACAACCGCTAGCAATGAAAGGATATCTCTTTTTGCGTTGTCGTCCACTCCCATAAGATCATCTCTGTCGGCAAGTTCCTCGAACTACATTGACAAACAAAATTGACACAAGTTAGTTGAGGGCGTAATGTAGTATGGAGGGTCATGAGAGAACAGAAACGTTTTATTGTATAAATGAATTGAAGACTTGCTCTGATTTTCGTTTACAGTTTGGCAGGCGAAAGAGGCGATTTCAGACGTGCGCCCTTTTCAGCGACTTTATACACTCGTCGCGGCCATTCGACAGATAATTCAACCAACCAGATGGCGCGATTTTATATAAAAGCCTTGTGCATACGTATGTAAGGACAGAAGCTGCCATTTTGGGCGCAAAGAAAGCCCTGGAAACGAACGTGGAGCGGGAATCGCCAGCGGAAAAATCGCCACTGTGTCCGCAGCAGGAAGCGACGAAATTCGCTTGCGATTTTCGCTTAACACATGCAACAGTACACAGGACTGTCGTTTGTGCAATGTCCTTCAGTAGCGCAGGTGCCTTCGACCCTCAACCAAAAGGATAGTTTTACACACATAAACATATATGGCCCCCATTTTACCCTTGGCGAGCAGTCACTTTGTTCAACCTGTAAGTCTGTATCTGCCATGAGACTTTGAGGAGAAGTAAGATATAGATCGCTGTTAAGTGTTGGGACAGAGAGCGTCAAACTTACCTGTAGCTTGAGGAGTTTGGTGATGTAAGTTTTAAAGTAGGAGAAATAAATCTTGCTCATGGTCTCGATGTACTCATCTCGTATTTCTCTTGCAACTTGACGATGAAGCGCCATCAGAAATTCATTAAAATATCTGAAAAGTAAACAACGTTCTGATTTTAATCCACATTTCATTAGTTTTAAAGAAGTGAACTCTAATGGAACCCCTTTTATAGGACCACCAATAGGCCATGAAAATATGGTCGTACTAAGTCAGTTATTACTCACGGCAGCATAAAACACAACCGTTTGTGTAGACATCTCGACCAAAGCAGATTATTAAAACAAAACAAAAAAAAAACCAGTTTACAAACAACACTTTAATTTCTGTACCTAAACTTGAGCAGGGCATTTTGTGGAATCTGGTAATTAGTCATTGGACGACGAAACTGGTAAATTTTCTGTAACACAAAGTCTCGGATCTTTTGTACAGCCTGAAACACAAAATGGAACAGCATTTAACATCTACTGTAGCATCCCAAGTTATCAAGGGCTCCTTGCATGTATTCCCCTATATACCGTGCAGCAAATTTTTGCGGGAGTTTTATTTTTGTGGATTGGCGAATTTTTGTGTTTTGCGGGAACAATTTTTTGCGGTTCGAGTTGATTGCAATTTCTGCTGGGAACTAATTTTTGCGATTTCCCGTTCAAGCAGCAGAACATTAACAAGGAAGGAAACTTAATGCTTTCAATAAATATTTTTATTACTTGTTGAGTTACGCAACGCTCTACTTAAAGACATTTCAATGAATTATATTAAATCTTCAAAGGTGATAAGGGCTGATGCAACAACAAAATCAAACAAAAAGCCTACCCCTGCCCCGTGCCATGCTCAAGAAAAAAACTGTTATTACTATTGAAAACAGTTGTTATCTGGTGCAATGCAAGGTCATGGGTTTGAATCCCGTTCAAGCCAAAAAATTTTCAGGTTGCTTTTTCAACTGCTTAAGTTGAGAGCACACAGCGAGGATCACAAATTTCACTCAGTGTATTATGTCATTTAATCAGTCCAGGCAGTCTCATTTCACACAATGCATATTTATGTCACGCTAAGATGTTCTGGTCATTTTCAATCTGTTTTAATCTTCAATTCTTTGACTTCAAACTCAGCATTGGAAATTAAAACCGATCTGTGAACATAACCTTACGTTGTTTTTATTTACGAGATGGCTCTTAGAGCCCTTTGATTCTTACATAAAGGGTTTTTTTTTTTGTTAAAAATCCGACAATCAATCTTGGGGATTGCCATTAACAAGAGTCTCAATTATATTTTAGTTCTCATACACTACCTTGACTTTGAGTTTGTCCAACGTATCTCCTACATCGTTAACAGACAAAGCTCCTTTGAACGACTGTTCCTTTGCAAAGTCAATCTTGTGGTGCAGTTCATGAAGCTGTTCAATAAATGTCTGCTCTGTCACTGGCGTCTCAACAATGTGTCTGTAAATAAAATGCATGAGCTTGTCATAACAGGATTCTTCTGTCTTAATTATCACTCGCTTGAATTGAATTCATTATTTTACTCCACGCTTGTGGATCCTTCATTAAGAACTCTAAGTATATTACTCTTAGAAATTATTAGTAATTGTTCCTGGGCATCCAACCTCTACTTGCAATGTACATGTACATGTAGTTGTTAAATGACTGTTGCATTTACATACACTGTAGGTTTGTGCTTTTATCACTGAGTGACACCCATTTGCTCATACAATATACTTTCCAAAATAATACACCAATTCAGTGCGTAAGACAACAAGATCCCCTCTACCGCAAAAAGTACTTAAACAACATTATATCTTGGAACAAGACGTACAGTGGAGCGCTTTTATTGATTACTTACTTAAGCATGGACTCTGTGATGACCATTTCATCCACAAACTGACTCAGCTCACCCCTGACAGCCTAGAAGAGACAAAAAGTACCGGATTTATAGCTAAAAACTTTCAATTTATAGTCCTCTTCAGTATTCCTTGGTTTTAGCTCTTGTTGACATCAAATTCAAAAGTGGTTGAGCCAGTACACCTTCACCATTAAGCATCTTGTGAGATACAATAGTGAGCTCCACTGACATCTAACATTATTATAATAACAATATTATGACCTGTATAGCCCAGCGCATGTGCTCTTTACAAAATAACCTGTATGCGGGCCATACACATTAGTGCAAGCAGGGCCAGTAAAATATCTATGGCTGTTATAAAAGCATACTGCCTTGAAACATATTGAAACACTTTTGTCTCCAAATTTATCATCCATATGAAAAAATACTTACTGACTGAGTTAGGTTTGGCCAGATGGGAAAACTATAAATGGGCTCTCACTCATGGTGCAAGGACCTCATCGCACTTGGTCCGTACACCGTGACCTCAAGCCAAATATTTCCTATCTGGTCGACCCACTCAGTCAATAACTACAATCATATTACTTACCTGTCTATTTTTCAATCTGATATTCATGGATAATGACTGTTCCTGAAGAGTTTGGATTTCAGAGCTTATGCTGCCGAGATCTTCCTGATAAAGGTAAAGAATAACAAAAAAACACAGAAATGTTCCACTTATGCCAACTGGGAGTCTCCCGGATACGGAACGAATCTCCCGGTCTCCTGTACGGGTCACCAAATCTCCTGGATAAAAGCAACTTTGGATCTTTTCTCTACAATAGGCTAAGATTTTAACCCAAATTTTCCCAAAATCCAAAAAAATGCGGTCTTTCATCATATCTTAACTTCACTTCGGGTTTCAGGAATGCAGAAAATGGCACCTATAGAGGGTAAAGCCAAAAAGAGTTTTCCAGACCCCCCAAGATGCTTGCGACGTTCGGTGTGAAAAAATTTCACCCTCAGAAAAAACTCCCTATTTCAATCTACAGAGGTTGGCATCTCTGATGTTCAATGAGTGCAGAATATCTCCTATGTTTTTAACAGTTGTCATAAGAGAAGTCTGCAGCTACCGGTTTGCTGTCTGATATTTAAAAATAATTATACGCTTACCTGGAAACTTGTAAGCATCGTTTCCATACTCTGTTTCAAGATGGAACGAAGAAAAAGAATTTTAAATAATATTTCTTTTCTTTACACACTGTATTTGAAATTATTTCAGGGTTCTCCCTATATATGAAATTATTTCAGTGCAGCAAGTAAAATAAAAGGTTTTTCTGAAGAGATAAATAAATATAATATTAGCAACTGAGGCAACTTAAGTCTTTTCTGATATCATATTGATGTTAAATTAGAGATGGTAAATTTTATTGTTTAAGGTGGCCGAATAAAGTTTTGAGGGACAATAAATTTCCTTACGCACGCGTGTCACGCAAGCAATACCGCACAAGCAAACAACAATGAAGCTCTGACCTCGTGCACGCAGTTAGTAATGCGCGAGCAGCCGCGCGCGCAGATAAGTGAATGGCCGTGGTGTACGCATTACTGCGCATGCTCGGAGATCGTACGAAACGTTTTTTTGGTCGTGAATTTCTCTAAATCTAGACGTACAACCTATGCTCAATTTTTGATACTTTTAAATATACATCAATATCGATCTGTAAGACAGATTTTAAAATATTTTTCAAAATTCCTATTTTTGATATTTTTCTTGATATGCGAAAAATTCTCTTACAGATTTTTGTTTTAACTTGTAAGAACGTTTATTTTTATCCAAAGTTTAAATGGTAAGATTTTGAGGTAGGGTCGTGCGGGTGATTTTTGAGTAAAACGTCCTCATTGAATTAGAACCCAGTCTTCTGACAACCACTTGGTCGCTTGTTTTAAGCCACTTCTAACCAGAGGATGGTGAAATTACAAACACCCACTGTCTTGTACGATTGTTTTGACTTTCTAATTGTTGCTTGTTCCCACAAATGGTCACCTGTGATCGATATTATCAGAAGCATCTGGTGACCCCTATAAACTGTAGTAAGCCACCTTAAATTACACCACCTGATAATAAAGGAGCACCTTGAAATGAGATGCAGCATATGTGTACATACATTACAGTAAATATTAGGGAAGTCAGGCTAAACAAAAATTTCATTAAGCGTACAAAAAAACAATTTTACATAATTTAACATAATTCTGTAGACTGATTTACGGAAGGCATAGAAAAAAGCTCACTAACAGCTTTGACATGGTACAGGGTAGTTTAAATGCCACATGGGTATAGTTAGGTCTTATTGACAAAACATAACTTGATGCTGGCTCTTAAAAAGGTAACTTTCAGGGGCGTACTTGCCTTTAAGCAAGTAAGCAGGGACTTACAAGTCGTTCAGACAATATAATTATAGCTTTTTTTAAAAGAGTTGTATTCGAACGATTCACAAAGCTTGGCTGCTGGACTCAGCTATAGACTTAGCGTAGAATTGTTGAAAAGCGTGTTTACAAGAGCGTTACTCGATCACAACTCCCTCTCTTACGTTCAACAATGAAAACAGAGCTACCCTCAGCACTTGCCCTGATGCATGTGTACAGAGACATGCCCATTCATGTGGAAGCCATGATTCACAAATTTTGCACCAAAAAGAACAGTTGACTGGCTTTCAAATTTCTTTGAGTTCCATCAAGATTTCACATATGCAACCAATGTGTCGCTAATCAGAGTTTCACTGCATGTTTGTTCTTCTTAAAAAGGTTCACTCATGTCAGTTTTGTTTTAAAGTTATGCCAGACACTAAGTAAGAAAGTGCGTTTTACCTCAGTTTCAAATTACATATGCCCTGACCCCCAGATGAGGGCCCTTTGGCGCACTAACAATTACACTCACAACCAATACCATCAAGGCTTAAACAATCAGAGGCCTTAATGGATAGATGAAGACATCATCACCGTTTTGTAAAAGATTGGTTTCCAGCTACATGTATGGAAAAACAAGCTAAGCAGGAAAGGAACATGTTACAGACACAACAGAAAAATCTGTGCAAATCAGAATATTGAAAAATAAATGGAATTTCAAGTCTGGTGGCTATTAAACATGTGAAAGCAACTTGCCTCAAGAATAGTGTCACAGGAGGCAATCTGGTTGTGAAGGCTTGCAATATTTTCACTCTCTTTTATATCTTTTAGCCAACTGTGGTTAAGTTTAAACTTTCAGATACACATGTTTCATCTGGAATAAAATGCCTTGTGTTGGACTCTTGATGAGTTTGGAAGTTTAATACTGAGCACAAAGTCATACAACCGGTAATTAATTTAAAATTTTGTTCTTTATTAGCAAACAATATTTAACCAAAGGTTAACTGATTTAAAAGCTACAGGTTACATACACACAACACATTTTAAATAGAAAAACTGGTGACTTTTCTCAACAATGCTCCCTACTTATACATTGTCTAGGCTTTGGAGATTTATCCCATTTGATGAAAATGAGTTCCACGTTTCTGCACCATAGAGCCTTATAAAAGTGATGTCACAAAAACCAAATTTGTGAAATTAAAGGATAAAATTTGATTAAATACTCGGAAAAAGCATGACAAAAAATACAGACTTGCCAAAAATCAGCATCTTATTGCAATTTGGGAGTGAGATATTGGCACTTTTATGCTCTGATGATGCTATACAAGCCCTTCTAATTTGCCTCAGTTCCTAACATTAGGAACAGAGACAAATTTAAGTTTTTGTAGGACTCTATTATACCTGAATGAAGAAAATTTGCCAGGTACATGAAGTGACGAGTTTGTATCTATACGACAAATTTGGCTGCCCATCACTACTGTAATAGTGGTTTTTAGAGAGGTCCTGAATAAATACCCAAAAAAACAGATAAATAATAATAAACATATATAAAAACATATAGATTACAGGTCCTAAAAGTTGCCCACTGTCAGGGTTTTCATTAAGAATTGTAGTAGCAGGAGAATAGCGTAAAGTAACAGGAGAATAGTATGAAAGAGTGAAGATAGCTACATATTTCCATCGAAATTTAGCCAGAGAATTCTGTGTAGCAGGCGGAGAATTCTCCGATATCCGATGCCTAATGAACACCCTGCACTGTTAAGTCATCTCTAACAGCATCAAATTAAAAATCCCCGTGCGAATCATGTAAAGGATACAGTCCAGAATAGAAGCATTCTCCACTTCATGTAATTCACCTTCAATCTGCCTTGAATATTGTCTGAGGTCTACCCCCTAAAATAAAAAGCAGAGATAAGAAGTAGTACTGTACTGTATCGTTTATGCACCTTTTTAATGAAACAAGAGCACTTAAAGGTTATTAAAAGAACTGGGCCTACACTGGTACATGTATATGACCTTGTGCATGTGTTGCAAATCAGTGTCCATGTAAACACCCTTGTGCAGCTCAGGCTATAGTGTATATGCTTATGTTTGCATCGTTTGTATAACCAAGCTATTGCCACTTACTTTTTCTAGAGCTTCTTTCACCAACTCATCTTCCAAATTCTCTTGTATATGTACTAAAAATACAAAGAGAGTAACAATTTGCCACTTCTGTCTCTTACAAATAATAAATTTTCATAAATTAAAAAATAATAATAATAAATACCAAAAGCGATATTTCTCATCACCTATTGTCATTAGTATGCCAACCAGAGAACTATTGGCTGTTGAAACAAATAGTTCTTTTGTTAAATAGTTGGCAAATTTGAATAACAAAAATTGTTGACAATTGTATATTGTATTTTTCTTTTTCCTGGTATTATTTTATAAAGCTTCATTGTTGTTCCTGTTATTTTTGCTTTGTAATACAAATACATGTAATTGTATGTATCTACTTAATTTAACGACACTTACTCCCCGCACTTACCATCGACTTCGTCCAAAATGAATTCATCTTGAGAAGTGAGATCTAGTTCACCGAGATCAAGATCAACTTGCAAATCCTGTTAAGAGCAAGCACAAAGTTTATAAACCAAATTAACCTACATTAATTTTTCATTCACCTCAATTGCTCAGTGTTTTATTTTCAGAACTTCAAACGTACTAAACTCATCTTGGGGTGAGAAAGTTGAATCTGAATTAAAAATAGATCAATCCACCTTTTTTTTAAAAAAAAAAGAAAATATTACAAACCTCGTCTGCGTCCTCAACGTCATTTGCACCGTTTTCGTTTGTCTCTGGGATGTGCATATTTTGTGTATTTTCTTGATGGTCGTCCGCCATCTTTATGAATTCGGCCAACGATATCTACGTCATTTAAGCCAAACTATAGTGTAGTGTGTCTATACCTTGTCTATACCTTGGTGATATTTACACGATGAATTTTTCTTTCTCGCATAAGTCCGCTAACTCGTTGTAATAAGGACGCAGGAGGAAATGACTCATGATTGACGATCCGGATCCAGATATCCCATGTTCAATATCGTGTGCCTAAAAAAGGGTATTTTGTAGTGTGATCTCTTCCAATTCCGTTGGATGATGATGTTTCAGCATATTTTCCGCTCCGCCCCCTGGAATGCTCGTACGAGCAAGGGTTTAGCTGGATTTCGCAAGACTCATTTCTTCACAAAACATTTGCTCACGTTTGATTCGCAGGACTAAAGTCAACTTTTCAGTAATATAAATCTATCTGTCTAGGTCAAATAAATTTATAGAAATGGGAAATTTCCTACCTCTAGACGCCTCCAAGAAGCAGCAAATCGAAGGTAAGTTCTTATTTACTTTGTCTGAGCTCTTACAAACGAGGGAGATATAGGGATATATGTTTCATTGCAAGAATAAAACTTACTTGTAGAACACAATGTTTTTTTATGTTGTCTTGCTAATTTCATTTAAGCTTACATAAGCTTAACTGTTCCATTAGAAATGCAATCAGTTGCTAGTTAACAAACTAAAGATGTGTAAAGAATGCTACAGCGCTACAGTATCGATCAATACCCGCCCATAAACAACTTGTCGACTGCATATTTAGCTTTCTTATATACACATATCATAAACTTGCAATGCGAGCTTAATTTTTCACTCAGACACGATAAAACTACCTCGGACATCAGCCTGCATATATACATGTACAATGGTGTGACTGGTTTATATATTTCCCACTTTAATCTCGCCGGACAAAACGTCGCTGTGGACTAAATTACAACACTGTATCGGGCAAGAATGCAATTATCAAAATTACATGTACGTTACACACTAATACGTGCATGTTATGAAAGCATGTATTCTGTATTTAATCTGAAGCCAGAAGGAAATGAATCAGGGAGCATGTGAGGTCATGAAAATGATATACAGTATTATTGTTGTCCCACACACGTCAGTGTATCAGGTTGTTCTGGACACAGGGAGCCCATGGCTGAACTGTACAATACCCAGCCACTTATTTGCATCTCATTGAATAAGAATGAATCCTTTTGTTTTCATATGCCCCCCTCTTTAAAAATTCTGGGATATGTAAATTAGAGGCCGGGTATTCTAAAATCGCTCCGAGCCCACACAAACTATGCAACGATTAAGCATTTGCACAAAATTAACAGGAAATGCGTGGTCTGAATACCTAAAGATTCACGTAACCATAACATATTGCAATGAATATGTACATATAATAATATCTTTTCAAAATTAACGTACATTGTAATCTTACCTTAAATGTTCTGTATTGTCATCCTTGCGGCTTAAAATGGCAAATTTTGGGTTTAAAGGGTTTTGCATTGTTTTCTTTTCCCCTGGGCTAAGACACCCATGGTAGAGAGACAAAGGTGGAAAGACTGACTTGGACCAGTCAAGCACCAAACCTATTTTCACCCAGAAATTCTGATCACCAAATTTACAAACCCACACCTGGTAAGTTGAAAGCCGGGGGTTTCTTCTCATGCCTTTCAATTGAAAATCTGTCCAAAACATCAAGTACAAGCCACCAAGTAATATTGAGAAATCCAGCAGTCAAAGCTTGAACGATCTGCGGCTGGAGTTTTTTGTGATGGCCTATAACAATCATGCCATTTGCCCTCCTTTAAGGTGAATTTTTGAATGGGGATTGTTGGATCACAACCCATCAAATTGCCAAAATTAGCCTTCCACAAGGATAGCAATACACAGCATTTAAGTGATTATTACTTTTTATTTAGAATGATAATATGAGCCTTTCGGTATTCCATACAAGTGATAATATTACTTTTTATTTAGAATGATAATATGAACCTTTTGGCATTCCCATACATTTCCTTAAATTTTAAAGATACATTCAAACAGTCACACAGTGTGTGGTCTGCAAGGCTGTCATTTTGGGCCAGGGCAATAATCTCCAACTGTCTTACAGACGGTTTATAAATTTACAGTTGCATTCATTACAACACTATCTTGTTATTTTTAGACATTTCAGAAGAATTTCTGAAGGAATTCACCATAGCCTACAATACTGCCTATGGAGTTGAATATACAAAGCAAACCTTGAAAGAGATTGATGCTGAATCATTTGCAGAGGAAAAACCAGTTTACAAGTTATTACATAGACCAGTGAGTAATGTCAGTGATGTGAATCCATTTTTTTAACCTCCCAAGAGTATCAAAGAACAAAATTCATGAAAAATTCCAAATTTCATTTTGTAAAATATTGAAAAACTAATAGTACCATTCAAAAGTACTGCTGAAGAGGTTTCATTTGAATGGTCACACCATAGGATTTCATCAACAGACGCAAAAGTTAGAACTACACTACATGTTTCCATAACTGACTCTTAGGAGTGAAAGGGTTAAATTTTTGTTAGCTGTGATAGACTTAGCAGGGATACAACAGCAGCTTGCACTCAATAAATTACTGTAGTTTGTCAGTGACTGTATTCCCCAAACCCAAAGAAAGATTGTATCACTCTCTGGTGATGACCCTAATTTTTAGTGGGTTTTAAGGGGTAGTGTCTTGGTGATTTTGCTGGTTTTTGGACAAAACTATAATTTAAAACTAGAAGTAATCACAGATTAAAGTGCATCTCCTTAGGCACCTCGTTGTGACATGGCATTCGCGTTTCAGGCATGTTTCTGGTTCTTTCTTAATTTAGGGCCGGCTTGTAGTTGTGGAACGTTGTACGTTGTCGAACGAGCTGTCAGAGCATGAGGCAGCAAAAAAGTGCGCACGCAGGTCAAAACATGCGCTAAGCATGTGGGATACTATTGTGACATTTCAAGATGGCGCAGATTTGGCACCGACACTTTTCTCGATTCGTTCCGCCTAGCCGACAGGATTAGGAAGCGTCTCCTTCGTCTACGCAATTAATATTTGACTAAGCACCTTTGCTTATACACAAAATGCTTTTATAACACTAAGCCACAAGTGAACTTGAAAGAATTTGTCCTGATTTTTTTCATTATCAAAGTTTTTTTTTTCATTTTTTTATTATTATTATTTTACCTTTATTTATTTATTTTTTCAAGTTGCAATCCATTACCACGCCCGGGCCATCTACAACGTACCTCCAAGTTTAACACTGTACATGGGAATAATAATGTGGCTTCCCATATAATGTAACATTTAGAGGTGTTTAATAAAATTATAATATTAAAATGAATTTCACTTTTTTGAACCTTATATAGTGGGACAGTTTTAAAAACCCACTTAAGAATGGATACCTCACCAAAAAAGGAGCAGTGGTGAAGAACTGGAAGAAACGTTACTTTGTTGCCAATCCTGACTACTCTGTGGACTATTTTGAAAATGAAGAGGTTAGTACTTGAACATTACTAGTACTTTCCTAGCTCTCTGTATTTGTACTTTATATAATGTGATGTTGGTATATGTTGTAGTTCAAATTTATCCTTGGTTCAAATTTTATTTTCCTTTGTTTTTGGCTATGGTAATGTATGATAATGAGTTTTAAACAAAGGAAAATAAAATTTGAACCAAGGATAAATTTGAACTACAACATATATACACATCACAATGTAGATAGAGATCAGTGATATCACCCCCTTGTAATTAACTAAGGTCGTTTCTGTTCGAGAGTCACATGTGTCTTCTGATGGAGAACCGCTGGAAAAAAAAGAACAATAATTGTTCTTTTCTTCTCAACATTTCTCCATTTCATACCATGTATGAATGTATTAATGAACTAAGAAAAGGCAAGAAGACAAGAATAATACAGGGCATTCTTTGATCAATTGTACACATAGATTATGGCAGCTTCTTTGCATCCTGCAGGATGCATGGAAACTAACACCCCACCTGAAAGTAACAACCCACCCGAAAGTAACGGCCCTCCAAAAGTATTCTTGGCTTTCACTTACGTCATATCAAAATTCAGAAGCATTAAAACATAGATTTCGAATCCAAAATGTTTATGGAATGGTAGAGAGTTTAAAACTACACATCTTGGCCAAATTTTGAAGCACAAAAGCATTTCGTTCAAGAGTTATAGGCAAACGAGTATTAGATATTTTTGGTAAGAAATGTATGGAGCGGCCAACTTTGTGCCCCACTCAGGGGCACAAAGATGGCGGCCAAAAATTCAAAGTCTTAAATTACACCAAAAATCACATCCAAAAATATTGTATTTGCTATAAGCTCAATTAACTCGGCTTATAAGCACTTATAATGCAAACAATAACTTTCAGCTGATTCAATTTTGTTTATTTTCGCGGTTTATCTGAAATAGCGTGACGCATTGCGTGACACATTTAAAACCTTTGTAAATCGGAAGCAAAACATCGTTAAAATCTGAAACTTTTTGTGAAAGATTATAACACTTGTATCCACATACCATGTTAGAAACAACTTTGTAGGACGTATACTTTAGATTTTTTATTTTTTTATGACGTCATGTGAAAACCAAGAATTGGTCCAATTGAAAAATATCATACTGATACATACATACTAACGTCTCAGACTGCAGATGGAATAGCTTAGTGTTTTACATTATTTACTATACAAGAATGCCAAGGAATGCCGAAAAATCAGTGACAAAGAATTAAAGTGTCATTATGTTTGTTCCATGATTGTGTTTATCATCATTCTTTTTTTCAATAACTAACATACATGTATTTTAGGTGCCCAAAAGTAACAGCTACCCGAAAGTTGCGGCCCCTTAAGGCGCTGTTACACGGTGCAATTGTTTCTGCAACTTGTCTCGCAACGGCGTTGCAAAACAAGTGGCATGGACCATTGCACCGTGTAACATACTCCACAACACGCGAAATAGTTGCGAGACAAGTTGCTGAAACCGTTGCAAAAAGTAGAACTTAATTCTACTTTCTGCAACGGTTTCATGCAACTTGTTTCGGCGTTGCACAGTGTTGCAGTGTATAACACCCCTTTTGCAACTTGTTTCGCAATTCAGTTTTTTCGAATTTATCTCCCACAATCCCCCTCTGGCTGTTTATGCACATGCGCCTTGATAACATAACCTGGTCTCCAAGATGGCGGATACTCCGGACACCCGGGACATTTTTGCCACAGAAGAAGAGGAAAAATGGTCGGACGAGGACAAAAAGAAACTTATTGAGGCTTTGAAAAATCATGAATGTCTGTGGAATTCAAGTCTGGACTATTATAGAGACAAGACAAAGAAGTTGCGTGCATATGCGCCCCTCTCTTTTCTCCGACCTATCCACATTCTAACCCAATTACCCGATTTCGCTTTTGAATTGGTTCATCTTCAACAAATAACATGTCAGCAAGTAGAAGAACCTGAATGATCCGTTTTCTGGCCACCATTTTTGTTTGAAACATTCAAAAGTGGCGCCAAAAAAAAACGGCACGAAAGAGACAAACACATCAAGTTGCAAAAAACAATTGCAGCATGTAACATCCCTGTCACGCAACTGCAATTGTCCGTGCAACTTTTTTCGCAACGCCGTTGCGAAACAAGTTGCAGAAAAAATTGCACCGTGTAACAGCACCTTTAGGCCTGCTAATTCTGAAAGTAATGGTCACTTCCGCTTCTGTCGGAATTCTATGGTATTTACTCTAAATGGATCAGATTGTGACATGTATGCATCAGAGATGCAGGACATAGAAGTAACAAAATTACTGCCCTCCTCCCCCCCCCCCCCCCCTCCCCATCCTGTATATGTATATATACTGTCTGTCTGGACTTAGTACAGTAAAATAATTCAAACAGTTGTGTACTGTACAGTAGTTAAATATTGTTATTTGAACCAGACGACTGTGCAATTTCGATCTTGTATTTAATGCTTGTCCAGAAGCTTGGTTAATTTCTTGTGTTGACCACTGTAAGTACATGTACTGTATGTTTTACAATGCAAATGTGTATATTAAATATTCTTAACATAAACAGGCATTTGAAAAAGGCTTCAAACCCAAAGGCACTATCTTTCCTTGTGGTTATGAAGTCCATGCTGATATGGATGAAACAATGGCAGAGAGACTCAAGAATCTTGCAAAACTGATGGGTAAGGTGTACAGTGTATGTAGTTGTTGAGTCATGTAGTAAATGTTTTATGTAATGTTTACTACATGAGCGGGAGTGTTGTATCGGCCTATGCAATCACGAGCTGAAGGCGAGTGAATGTATAGTGTCGATACAACACAGACGCGAATGTAGTAAACAACTTGTGAAATTCAAATTCACATGTAAATTAGATACAACCACTCGTGAGTTGTATCTGGAATGCAAATTAGATACAACCACTCGTGAGTTTTATCAAGATTGTATCGGCCTATACAGGGTAATCATGTGATTGGAATGGCCCATTTCTATTTGTCAGTACCCTTATGAATTATGAACAAGAACATTTACATTTTAATTTCAATGTCAAATGAAATTCTGTTTTCCAACACAAAATACACATGTACCGGGTACATTCTACATTCTAATTCATTGTTTGGTAGAATGAGGGATATTTGACCCTGTCTGACTTGAAATGATGCTTGGGCATTAGCACTAATAAAAATAACATGAATTAACATAACAAAAAAGCATAACATAAAAAAGTATTACAGAAGCAACTACAGTTGGTTGTGTTAATACTGGCTACAAGCCCGATTGGTAAAGGGAAGATTTTTTGGCTATTAAACATGTAGTCTCCCTTACAAGGTCATTAAATCCCATTTACAATAATAAATTATTATACTGTTATAGTGGAGGCACAGCTGGACTAGTGGTTACTTTGCTCCACTTTGTCTCTCTCCACCCAGGTGTATATGTTGTGGTTCAAATTTTTCTTTGGTTTGAAAATTTTCAAACCAGTTTGATTTTTGTTTTCCTTTGTCTCAAAATATGGTAATGAATCTGAAACAAAGGAAAATAAAAACTTTTAAACCAACGAAAAATTTAACCACAACATATACATGGGTACTGGTGACATGACATAACCTTGCGATGGACTAGCATCCCATCCAGACGGAAGTTGTAATACTCTTGGCCACTTCATGCTACAGAAAATGGGTTAACCCATTCGCTCCTACACCGGCCAAAACCGGCCGTACAAGACTCCACTGCTTTAAAAAATTGCAACTATCTCAATCGCGCGAACATTGCCTTAACTATCAGTTGTGAGCATTGACTAAAAAGTCCCTCAAATTGAGATACCCAACAAACACAAAAAAGTCAGCCATTTTTGCAGAATATCAGCGTTTGAATTTGGACAAGAACAAAAATGACCATTTTTAACGTCATAGAAAAGCAACAAAAATCACGTTTTTGCCTTCAGTTTTTTTATTGAAATCATCGTTGCAAACCCAAAAGTCAACATTCACAGCAAAATTCAGTCCTAGTCCTACCTTGGAAGTGATTTTTTTTGCTCTTATTCGTTGCCCGGTCTGAGCTACAGCCTCCCGTTCTAGTGCATTCTGGCCTTGCCTCAATTTTCAACATCACAACTGCACTGCATGCTGGGAAATAGCAAGAATTTTTGACAGGGTTCGTTCCTTCCCCCACATATTTCATATTTATACAAAGTCCACAGCTACTCCGACCTACCACCGAAATTTTGCATTTGTGGTGTTCTTCAGTGGTCGCAAATCCCAAAATGCAATGTATGCCATGGTAGGTCGAGAAATTCATCAGTAGTGGAGTCCCAAGGC
This sequence comes from Dendrophyllia cribrosa, assembly GCA_024195265.1. Classification (NCBI taxonomy): domain Eukaryota; kingdom Metazoa; phylum Cnidaria; class Anthozoa; order Scleractinia; family Dendrophylliidae; genus Dendrophyllia; species Dendrophyllia cribrosa. The sequence continues at coordinate 32,245,763 of JAJLRJ010000003.1, read as the reverse complement.
TACTTCGTTTCGGAGCGGCCATTTTTCCAATTCTATGAGCGACAAGCCAAATTTGCAAATGAAGTACATCACCTTACTTGCTTCTTTGCGAAAGTGGACTCTTAGCTACCTTCACGCTTAATGATGCTCATCAGGTAGCTACTAAAAAAAAATTGTGTGCAAACCATATTTGAGCCGTTCTTTTAGCTCAATGAAGCAAAAACACTACATGTACGTCAGAATGACATTTCAAGTAAACTCAAGCCTTCAGCTGTGTTTTAGAACAGCAGAACTTTCTATGGTAACCCCAAATATGGAGTCATGAAATCCTATGGCTCGTTTATATGCAGAAAATCACTCAAAAACGTAAAAATTCTCAGGAGTGAATGGGTTAAGCTCCAGCAGTTCATTATATAGGCTTGTGAAGACTTATACTGTGTAACAGAAGAGACACATTGAACTATTTTATTAAAAATAAGACTGTACAATCATGTAATATGTCACATTTCAGGAGTAGATGAAAAGGATATTGGGGCTGCAGATAAGTTACCAGAACATACTTTTGAGGTGGGTCACTCAAGAAGGAGGTCTTATCTCATCACTGCTGAAAACGAAGAAGACAAAACAGCTTGGGTTGAAACCTTCAAAATTTGTTGCAGAAAAGCTGATGGTAAGCCTGTCATTGCTTGTAATGGTTTTCAATATTATTGATCATGATAGACATAAAACCCAAGCCATTTCTTTCGTCCAAACACAAGATGTACAACGGTCCCTCCTGTCTTGATCCTTGCACCTCATAAAATTAATGAAGACAAACAAGCCTTGTACCATGTACCGGGAAATCCTGTCACTTAGCATGAATTATATGTACATTTAACTCTCTCAAAACAGACACAGCCTCTCTTAGCCAGACACCAGTGGCTGGCTGGTTCTGGCTGAATTTTACTTCAATGTCTGTAACTTAACTCTCTATAAGGCAGACATCTCTCTAAGGCAGATAACTAGTTGTGGTCCTGAGGGTGTCCGGCTTACAGAGAGGTCAGTGTATGTGCATTTGTTAGTTATCATATTGTTCTTTAAGTGTTCCTTGTTCTGATTTGTGTGGCTTTAGGATTGAAGAGTGAAGACCCAGTTGGCCGTGCAGCTTTCAAGACTGCTATCTGGAAAACGTACTGGAGGTCAAGGGTTGAAGGCACCGAGGAGCAGGTCAGTTAAAAAATTTGATTAATAGTAAGATTGATTAATAATAAGTTTGATTAATAATAGGTTTAATTTTCTCTCTCATATTACATGCCTCTCATGTCTCATATTTTCACCGGCGGCTTCGCTGCTCATTGCCAGCCTCCAGGTGGTTGGTCGTCCTTCGGACAGCCCTGACATCTCATAAAAGCGTGCCACGAGAGATTCTCTGGTACCCAGAGTAGTACAGGTCATATGGTAATGTTGTTTATTGAATTTGTTATTTACTGCAGGTGCTAAGTGACATCCTTGTAGACAGAATCAATTACCGAGTGATGAGTTCTGTGTATTGTGAAATTAAAGGAAACTGGACAATGAGACAAAAGATCAGGGAGCAGGTTGGTTTCCATGTTTCCAAGCTAGTAATATTTTTTTAGGCCCTAGTTTTTAGTATTGTTAATTATGACTACAAAGCATTCTGAATAGATTTTCCACTGAAAACTGAAACAATTTGTTGGGCGCTCCTACATACATGTACAGTACATGTAACAAATACAGTACATAGCCTGCATACATACATGTATGTGTATAATATATATATATTTGTTCTGTAATCCTTATTTCTATTTAAGGTGTGTACGTACATTAAAATTTAGTTAATTTAAGTAAAGCCACTTTTCTGACTCACGTGTATATTATTTTTAATTAATAAATGATGGTCACCCAACTAGTTTAGCTTTTTAGTTATTTTGGGTAACCAGTTTTAAATTATATAATATGAATACAGCTCTGTAATTTTATTTAATTTACAGTACAAATAAATGTTATTGTTGTTGTTGTTTCTGCTCAAAGCAAAGAAAATAGGAGATATCTGTATGCATGCTACAAATACAGGGTGAGGGAAGTACAGATAATGATTATACAATAACAATATTCTTGTACCACCCCATCCTACTTGTGTATATGCACTGCATATTATAGATGTAGCAGTGGAAACCACATTAAGACTTAAACCTTGCCTTTATCAAGTCGCATTTAGAATAGAAATCTTTTCGCGTGTGAACACAGTAAATCCATGAAATCACAGGTAGCCCACCAGATTAGAATGCGTTTGTCGTAAAACGTAGTACTTTCATAACAGTGATGTGTTAACAGTCTTGAGGTATTTTCATCTTGACGGTATTTTTGTAAACTGTATTCATTCAGGTTGTGAAGACACTTGATTCTCTTGTGATGGCCATGGTGATACCATCGTGGAAGGGGATGCAGGAGTCATCCCAGCAAATGAAAGCTGTCCTGGAACCAACCATCAAAGACAAGAAAGATGAACTAGCAGCAGTGCAGCGCAAAGTCATGTGGGACTTATCAGGTAGGCATGTGTGAATTCTGCAGTACTGAACCTCTTCATAACTGAAAACCCTTTCAACCCTTTAACTTCCTGTCCAAGAGTGCCAAAAGTCAAAATTCAAGGAAAATCCCAAATTTCATTTTGTAAAATATTGAAAAACAAATGGTACCATGCAAAAGTACTGCCGAAGAGGTTTCATTTGAATGGTCACACCATAGGATTTCATCCACAGACTCAATAGTTGCAACTATACATAGTCTAGATGTCTCCATAATGACTCTGAGAGTGAAATGGTTTTAAACGGAGCATAAAATCAATGCAACATCCCCAGACAATGCTGTTGAGACAGCTCAAAGTGTCTTACAGTGTATAAATCCGACTAGGATAACTCTTACTTCAACAATTCTTCCTTCTCTGTTAATCTTTTGTTGACCCCAAAAAAAAGGTATGTGACTCATAAGACCTTCAAGGCAAAATTGGGTGAGGGGAGGGGGACGGGAAGGAGTTCAGTTATTCAGTGAAATCTAGAAAAGGAATGTGCACCTTTTGCGTTTGTCTCAATTTGTGTTGTTTAGGGCAGTACTTCAAAGAGCACCTTTTCTCTTTCTATTCTTACAAAGGTTTCAATAATTTAAATATTCACTGTACATAAAAGTTTTTTTTTTTAAATATGACATGGAGTATATCTAAATCTATTATGCCATATAAATAATTGGTGTTAGACGCCAATACCCTTAGTTATACATTATCAACGGCTTTTAAACTGTTTTTTTTTATACTGAGACAATTATATTCTTGGCACTGCAAAGACAACAATACAATACTTTATTTCAAAATACCAAAAATAGATATAATGAGAAAGGAAACCCAGAGGTTAACCCTATATTAAGGATCTCCTAGTAAAACCAACTATCGCCTCGTATCTTAAAGGAATGCGCACTGGAACTATCTACATCGCTTTCAGAGTTTAAAGTTTCTCCCGAGGCAAACAACCACATTGTGCATAGACGTATCTAAAAAATCTAAAAATCTAAAAAATCATCTGTTTTTGTTCTTAGAACTGTTGAAAAGTACCATGGAAAAAGTTTTGACAGACATGGAAGATATGATGAAAGAGATAGTTGAACTTATAAAACCTAAGGTAAGGAAGGTTTTTTTCTTTCTTCTCTCAGTGCAAGTCACATGAAAAAAACGAATCGTCTCGGTAAAGTACTGCTTTAAATTCCTTGATACTCCTTTGCAAATGATTGCTGGAGATTATAAATGATCATGGACGCGATCGCTAGGAAAAAAGACGCTGCGATGTCTCAAAATTTCGGAACTTAGATTCCGTTTCAAAAACATTTCTCTCACATTAGCACTCAAGTAAGGAAACCAAACAGATCAAGCTAGTTGTGTCAAGAGACAGTCAAGAGAAATTATCTGAAAATACCCCTTTCCCACATCACAGTGTTTGTTGATTTTCCTGACCAAAAGTGGTGTTCTGTCAAGTAACATTTGTTTCGGGAGAGGAGAGGGCGGGGGGGGGGGGGGGGGGGGGGGGGGATAGGGCGGCAGTTATCCAAGTGTCCCAAAGACTTTTGTCGACGATTGTATATATTTTGTCAGAATTTGAGACAAGTAGAAACTTGTCGCTTCTCATGAGTATTTCCATCTAAAAGACCCTTAAAATAGTCATTTCAATGGCTATGTAAGATTTTGGCTTCAGTTTTCCCTCAGGATACCCTGGTTTATTTTCAGTTAGCCGGTTCCAGGTGTTAAGATTGTGGAGCCGGGAAACAACTAAAAACCCGTGTGCAAACGAACGAGGAAAACACTCGCGATATGTTTCCTTCGCGCACCGCCTATCAGGTGCCCCCCACTATCTGAACGCCTAGAACAGGCTAATTTTCAGTACAATGTGTTTTTTTTTCTTTTTAATTTGTTGTAGATGGAGGAGGGCATAGCGGAGTTAAGGAAAATCTTTATCAAGACAGTGGACAAGGTCATCGAGGAAGCTAAGAACACCAATGAAATTGAGGCGTCTTTGAAGTCGGTATGAACTTACGCCCTTGTATTCAGTAAATGTCACATAATTTGCTAGATCTTTTTCATTCGTCTACGTATTGATAAATAAATTGAAATACATGCTGATATAGCAGTTTAAGTGGATTGTCGAAAAGAATTAGCGTTAGACTACAAAACAGTCCGTATTTTTGCGCGAGTCCTCCGAAAAAGTGCGCGACCGAAAAGATCTGGAGCGAGTGTGGATACGTAGAGTGAGACTGGGATAGACGCTAAAAAAAATTTGCTCGCGTGGGCGCGTAAGGCTCGCGCGCGGATCGGAGCTTCGCGCCTCTTCACGCTTGTCTCGGCGCTTCGCGTATCTTGCTTCGAACCTCGCATGGCTTAAAGACGTTCGCGCAAGAATCTTCTAACATTGATTTTTTTATAAAACTTTTGCTACAGCTAGGTTAAGTTGTTCGTGTGAGAAATGCAAAAAAATGAGGGGGTCACCGACTTCGTTTCCGAGATAAGATATCTGAAAGGCGACCCTAAATTGAAAAATTGGTCTTCCTTACGGGATGAGACCCCAAGGTCTGTTAGTCTAAAAATATTGCAAATAAATCTCTAAAATGCAATTTTCTTTCCCAAATTTTATGCGAGTAGGTCTGTTCAGCAAATTCATTCAACTGGTGACGTTTTTTAAACCAAATTTGATCTTTAAACAACAGCATTTGCAAACTCTGACAGCTGCAAATGGGCAGGATTCGATGTCGCACAGGCATTGCGACATGGCATTGCGACATGAATTGCGTGCGCAGTAAGAATGCGCATAAACAATTAGCGCGAACGTCCTTAAGAGGGAAAAACCGACTGTTTTGCAGTCTAAATTAGCGTTTGCTCTGCTTCAGTAGTCAAAAATACTAGGTTCAATTCTTGCCGAGGACTCACATGTTTTTGTCTGTCCCTCACTCGTGACATCCTGGTGGTGAATATTACATCTTTCTCTTTCTAATTAACTACTCTATTTAATTTCTTGTCGTCATTTTTGTTTAATATTTTCCTTTACTCTTTAGTTCTTTAAAACGCTGGACTATGCTCCTCGTTCGTCCTCAACGCTGTATGACGCTAAGAAGTGTGTTGCTAGTTATTCGGATCTGCGCAAGTATGATGACCGCATCAACAAGCTGAATGGCTACATCGTGAAAGACATTGGAAGTGATGCACTGGCTCAGGTACGTGTACAGTAGAGTAAAGAAAAAGAAAAATCCCAAATTTCATTTTGAAAAATATTTAAAATCAAATTGTACCATTCAAAAGGACTGCCGAAGAGGTTTCATTTGAATGGTCACACCACAGGTCATACACAGATTCAAAAGTTAGCATAACACTAAACTGATGTCTCCATGATTGAATCTGGGGGTCAGTCAAAGGGTCGAAGGAGCTATGTAATGGAATTAAAATGAACTAAGCTATGTGTTTTGTTGATTTAAAAGCCTGCGAGGGCGGTTTTACAAACTTGTAGTTTGATTCACTCAGAAATTGAGTTTGATCTGTTTCAAAAGCCCTAAATATCGCATTCAAAAAAGGCTAAATTTAAAACCGACACAGCCATTAGCACAGTCCACCACACCAGCAGATGATGGTTAGCCTGTGGTTTTAGCGCTTGCGTTTGACACACAGATCTGTACATAACCACTGACCTGGGTTTTGTAGCAATATGTATTAAAGGGTTTTTTTTTTCTTTTTTCAGTTCCTGGATTCAGCCATCTTTACTTTTGAGGAGCGTTTTAATGAAGGAATCGCTGGAACTGATGCCAACACAAACGGCCAAACTGCCGCGGATGTCATGAAAGTCGTCAAAGAAGAAGTGTTGTTGGTAAGGAATTCCCGCGCTCATTGCTGTTGTACTCAGTGTAAGAAGGCGACGGGGTGGGATAGTGTGGTGGTGTGAGCCGGAGGGGGAGAGGGTGCGGCTGGGTAAGGGAGATAGGGAGTCACAAACGGCCAAACTGCCGCGGATGTCATGAAAGTCGTCACAGAAGACGTGTTGTTGGCAAGGAGTTCCCGCGCTAATTGCTGTTGTACTCGATGTAAGAAGGCGAAGGAGTGGGGTTGTTTGGTGGTGTGAGGTGGAAACGAATAATAGTTAAAAATGGCAAACTAATCCTTACGACAAGGAGAAGAGATTGAGACAGGAGTGAAAGGAAACAACAGACAGTGGAATATGGGTGCGTTCCATTGGAAAATCCGTATTTCAAAATCTAAATCCGGATTTCGGATTCCCCATTGTGCATGGAAATCCATCGCGGAAAAGGATTTCTGTGCGTCGAAATCCGTTTTCGGATTTTGCGTTTTATTGCTGGGGGAAATCCGAAATCTGAATTTAAAAATCCAAAAACGGATTTCCCAATGGAATGCACCCTATATTATACTAGCAGTAATCACAGATTATGGAGACGCGTTCGAAGGAATTTCCGGCAGAAATGAGCCCCTGAAAAAAAAAACAATAGTGGCGGCCATTTGGAAAAATCTCAAATTTTACTGCACATAAACCACAGGACAACCAACACGAAATTAGGATTGCGTTCTTCGAACGCGATTATAGTTTTTGAGCCAGAGGAGGCGGGGTGAGGCTGGGTCCCTCCCCGGACTTCCTTTCACTTGTCTTCCCATTCCTTTCATCCCACATCCCGTTTGTTACATATGTACCTGCTTTTATCCCTTGGATTTTCCAAGTTTTTCCCAGGTGATCAGTTGGAATTTGAATTTTAGATTTTTTATAAGCCCAGCCAAATGTTTGTAATTTTTAATTCGTATATGTCAGTTATATGTACCAGTTTATACTGTCGTCGTTATATTTTGCTACTACTGCATGCTTTAATCAACAGAAATATGACGAGGACCAGAAAGTTGTACTGGACGAATATCTGATGGACGCTATGATGTGTATGCTGGTACCTCACACTCACAGCCTGACTGATGAAATCTGCAAACCGGTAAAGTGTCACTTCATCTGTTACTGACGTGCTCGTTCCCATTGCCGCAGTGTTTTATTGACCCGTTAAGGTGGCTGCATATAGTAATTGGCCAGTCTTCCAAATAAAATACACACGATCTTATTGCTGTCTTTCGAGAGTTTTGTTTCGCGATACAAGGCATAATATACGCATACACGTAGCTTAGGCTTTCTCGTTTATCGAGAAGTCTAATTTGACAGTCTTGTCTCATTACCATGGCAACCAATGATTGAGTTGTTGGGCTTATTGTTCAAGGCTAGCAAAACCCTCAACGGATTTTCTCGGTTTTTACGGCCCCGGTTTTTACACGGTAAAAATTCACGATTTTTGGTGAAACAGAAGAAACATTCAGTAAGACTAATCTAAAAAAGCCATAAAAAAGTACATAATTTTCGACAATTTAATTAGTCACTTTTTGTTTTTTACGTTTATTGGGTTTGTGTATGTACAAAAATTGTTGTCTTTTTTTTGTTATCGAGAACAAAGAAAATCCAACCAATCTGTCAATTTTGATAAAATTTCACCGTGTGGAACGCGCGCAATAAACGTTTTAGTTGCCGTAAAAACCTCTTTATTTTCGTGACGTCATCAAAATAAACAAACGCGCGCTCGCGCCATTTTTGTGCCCATGCCTCGCGCGCCAAAAAACTATATGGAGCCACCTTAACTCCCAAGAGTGCCAAAAATCAAACTTCAAGAAAAATCCCAAATTTTGTAAAATATTGATAAACAAATGGTACCGTGCAAAAGGATTGCCGAAGAGGTTTCATTTGAATGGTTACACCATAGGATTTCGTCGACAGAGTCAAACGTGAGATTGGGCGTCAGTTCATGAAAGCAGCTGCTAACCACAGACGGACACCCTCGGGACTAGCTCAAGCACAGTGAGTTTCGTAACAAACAATGGAGTGAAATTCGGCGAGAACCAGCCGACCCTTGATGTCCGCCTTAGAGAGGTGTCTTCCTTCCAGCGGTGTCGGCTTTGAGAGAGTTGACTGTTTCTGGGTGTTTCCGTTACTTATCCTAATGTGAGAGGAGAGACGAGATGAGGGTGACTACGTACGGCGCCAGATCTGTCGGTGCGTAGGTATGGCGCATCGAACTTTCGATGTGAAGGTGGTTGGTTCGAGCCTTGTATATGCCTTCTTGTCATTTCCATACACAAGAAACTGGACTCCTCGTTATTTCTTTCTGTCCGAGTGAAGAAAAGGCACCGGCTTACATAATGCTGGGATATCCCAAGAATGGACGAACATCCCATCCAGGGGAGAGACGCTTTACTCCTAGTCACTTAAAAAAACAGCAGATATGCCTCGGCCTGTTCATTAACTTCGTCCGGCCCTACAAAAATTTCCCTTGGCATCATGTTTGGCACGCAGTATTCTTTTACTGATAAATATATTTAATTTATTATTTCTGTGAATTTCTTGTAGATGATCAAACCAGTTGAACAGAGCATCCCAGGCCCTCTCCGTCAGGCCATCTCACTCAGTGACAAGTATGACACGTATGTTGAGACCAGCATCAGGGACACTATCAAGCTAGGTGAGCTCGTGCCGTGTGACCTGGGAACGGACAGTCTCTCTTTGCAATGAAATAAAAGTACCTTATAACAGGAAATTTTCGCAACCTCGAGTTCTCAACGTGAAAAAATAATTGCTGCCAAAATTAGTATGCGCGAAATTAAAATGTAAAAAAAAAAAACTCGATTAAAATCAAACAAAACTTTTCAAAGACTGTCTTGTTAGAAACCTTGAACCGAGTTTGTTGTATGAAGAATATGTCATGACCATGAATATCTGAAACAAATGAAAATTAGATCTAGACTTCATCGTAAGAGGGAAGGCGGGCGTGAATACAGGCAGGGGGCGGGGCTCTCGAGTCTCCCCCTAGATCCGCCACTATATGGATGTAGAATGAAATAAAGAATTGATCCTCACAGCGAAGAGCACCGAAGTGTTACGTAATGAACCAAGGCAAAAATTAGAAAGGTTTGTATGGAGTCATCAGAGCATAACGGTGCCAATATCTCACCCCCAAATTGCAATAAGATGCTGATTTTTGGCAAGCGGGCATTTTTCGTCATGCCCTTTCCGAATATCTAATCAAATCCCATAATTTCACAAATTTAGTTTTTGTGACGTCATCACTTCGGTACTCTATTGCTTTGGTTCTACGCTTTGGTGATTGGCTAAAAAAATCTCGGGCAACTTCATTAAGTAAGTAAGACCAAAACCAATCATAACTTAGTCGTAACTTGGCGTCGGCGGTATGTAACTGCTTCGAGCTCTGATTGGTGCATTGAACTGTCTGTGTTTTATTACTTTAGTTTTGGTTTTAGACACTCAAGTAAAAACCGCTCTATCAGCCAATCAGAAGTAAACCAATCGTGACTTACTTCCACGCGTTTTCCCGCGCTTGACGCGGGCGACATGTATTTGCTTCAAGCTCTGATTGGTTTATTGGATTGTCTGTGTCTGCTGTGATTGGCCAGAGAGACACTCGACTGACCACCGCACCTTATAATCTGTTTTTTTTTTTTTTTTTCAGTGTGTGGAATCGGACGAGCCTTAGCAGCCCAGCCTGGTGGTGAACCAACTGAAGCTAAACAAGAACCCGAAGCAGAGCCGGAGAAACCCGAGGAACCGAAAGCTGATGAAACGGCGAAAGACACCGAAGAGAAACCGGCGAGCGAGGAACCGAAAGCCGAAGAGCAGCCGAGTGAAGGCGGAGATAAACCTGCGGAGCCCGAAGACGGAGCGGAAGAAGAGAAATCCGCACAGACAACTGAGCTTTAAATGACTTTGTAGTGCAATTGTTTAAATTTCTAAGGACTCTGCTATTAACATAAAGACCCTTACCGCGATGGACATACATTACCTACGCAAAATATAGTTGACAAGAAATGATCTATAATGACATTCTCCTACTAGTGCAATGATATTTTTAAGCCGAAAATCATGATTTTTTGAAATTTGAAAACATGTTTCGACAGAAGCTTCTGTGATGTTATATATGTTAGAATATTGACAATAATTGTTCGAGAAACACATACAGTGACATACGACGCATTTACTCTTAAAGGGAACATTTTCAAAGTTATTAAATAGAAGAGTCTTTTTTCCGACTTTCGTTTAAAATAAATTTGAAAGAAACCCTTTAAACATGCTTTATGTTAAATACATTTGCATTGTATTTTTGTGTAATAAATTTTCTAGATATATGCCTATGTTGGATTATTATTTCCATTTCATTGATGTCCGCCAACCTCTCCGAAGAAAGGACATCCTGAGTATGGGTAATCCAGATTCATATTTAGGCTTACATTTGTGTGATTTCCAGAGCTCGACTAAAATTCATCAGTTCTTAACAGAACATACACTATTTAACAAATAGATTCCATTTGGCCGTGTGTCCAGTTATAGATCACAGATGACGTCAAAATGTGGTAAGAACAAAAAAGTGGCACACGAGCCGCAGGCGAGTGTGTCACCGATGTTCTTACCACATTTTGACGTCTGCTGTGATCTATAACCGAACAGACATACGGCACAAATGGAATCTATTTGTTTTATATAATGAACAGAAAAGTAAAAAGAGTAAAATTACGAACTTGCCTCGTAGCGCTCGACTGTTCGAAGATTTGTTCCAGTTTAGGTTATTTTTCAAGTCGCCGAGAACACTTTTCGTCTTGGTTTCTTTTTTTTTTTCTTGCTCGTAAACTCCTCCTAAACATTTTCGAGGCTTTCACTTGCTCAATCCAGAATAATCTCGCAAACATTTTTAAAACTGTGCGCCATGTTGGACAAAACGATGCAAACAATTTTCCTATGACGTCAGCCGTGTGTCTGTACTCTGATAGATCATAGGCAACGACCAATCACAGAGCGCGTAGTATTCGGTTCATTGTATAAATAATTACAATGTCTTTGCTTGAACTCCATCTCGTCAGATTCTAGCAATCTAATTGCGAGGAAAGGATAGTTTAGTTTATACCCCATTATTCATTAACTGGCCTGCTCGTTGGAAGATCCCGGATGTTCAGGTAGTGGAAAGTAACATCGCTAACGAAGGGGAACGGTCGCCAGTCTCGCGTTTTTTCCGTTTGTAATTTTTCCTTCGCGCCGCCCCCAACTGTATGAATGCCTTGGGGTGCGTTCGATTGGGAAATCCGGATTTCGATTTTGAATACCGGATTTTAAAATCTAAATCCGGATTTCGGATTTCCCATTGTTAATGGCAATCTATCGCGGAAAATGGATTTCGGTGCGTCGAAATCCGTTTTCGGATTTTGCGTTTTATTGGGAAATCCGAAATCAGGATTTCAAAATCCGAAAACGGATTTCCCAATCGAATGCACCCTTGAGCAGGATAACTTAATTCCCAGGTCCCCCTTGGGAAACAGCTTGAGAAAGTATATTTTCCGTAAAATAAAATATTATTTTATTGTGTTTCTATATATTTTTAGGTGATCTGTTTTTATATGGGGTCTAGGACTCCTTTACAGTTCATCCTTTGGTTTTTAATCCATAGATTGTAATAAATAAATAAATAAACTAAGGGAATGGTCAAAACTATTGTACTCGGACAGGACCCACCATTTTACAAAAAGACTGGTGGTCTCCTTATGTACCTCCTCTGCCCCACCAAAAAAGATGGTGTCTTGTTGGTATAGCCCCCATTCTATCAGGAGTAGAAACTGAGAGAAAGATTCAAATTTTCCTGTGCCATTTTACTAGCAATGCAAGCTTCATGCACACAGCAGTCTCATCTCCAATTTTTGGGCCATAAAATTGTGTCCATTACACTCATCAGATAGGTGGTATCTTGTGTAAGCCCCCCTACCCCTACACAGGGTGGGTCCTCGTCGAGTATACTTGTTATGACCACTTCCCTTAAAGGACCGAACACACGGTGCAACTTTCTTGCAATGTTGCGCGCAACGTCGCAAAAATAGAACTCGATTCTACTTCTGCAACTGTTGCGCCAACCTCGTTCCCAGGGTTTTTCCCTTTTTCAAAATTGGGAGGGTTGTAATTTTGAAAAAGGGAAAAACCCTGGGAACGAGGTTGCTGTTGCGCGCAACGTTACAAGAAAAGACCCCCGGAGTCGCTATTCCCTGCGTTTCAGATATAATAGACTTCTTCGATGTTTATCTTTTTAATGTCTAATAACTCGCAATTACAACGGTAGTAAACCTTTCTGAACAGCAAAAAATATGGACCGTCAATCAAAGAGTGTGCATCCAATTAACATTCGAATTTACCTTTATGACGTCAAAGCTTAACTTCGTTGCCGCGTCGCGAAACGAGTTTAGTCGTGTGGTGTTCTCAAAGGAAAACAGTCATTTGTGACAACATGAAAACTTGTTTATCGCACGCCATTTTGTTCTGAACATTGTGAGAAGCCCCGCTTCCACAAATGCTTGGTAATGGGGCAGAAGCATCTAACTTCAAACAGCTGTAGAAACGCGGGGATTTGAGCAATTATGATAATTTTTTCGCACAAGTAATCAGGACAAACAGGAGATTTTATTTAGCGAAAGAAAAAAAATTGGGGTTGGTTGCACTTTAACAAAAGCTAAAACAGACAGTGGTGTTGAGAATGAAAAGTAGATCTTTACATTTTATAAATAAAAATATAGTGGCTACACGTGGCTACACTTATAACGGAATAAAATTTGTCTTCAACTATTTATTTCATATATATTTTTTCATACGGTATAAACTGTAACGACTTTTTCGCGCGCTCACTGAACCATTGCTGCTTGCTTATGCTATGTACAAAAAATTCCCCGAGGTTTCGTAAATCCAAAATCAAGTCTTACCTTTCTTGTTGGTATTTCCCGTAGCAGGCGGGGCTCCTAACAACGTTCAAACAAAAGGGCGTATGATAAAGAAGTTTTCATGTCAAAAATGACTTTTTTCCTTTGTGAACGCCATGCACACGACTAAACTGTTTTCGCGACGCAGAACGATGTTAAGAGCTGACGTCACAGAAGCAAATTCGAACGTAAACTGGGTGCGCGCCCTTTTGATCGAAAGCATCGAAAGTTGTTTTTGCTGTCAAGTATAAAGGACTCCAATTGTAAAACGACCAGCACGTGAAGAAGTTTACGATATGAGAAACGTACGGAATAACGATCCTGGGGAAACATATAACTGCCCCTCCCTCCTCACCTGGCTCGCACCTCTGGCGTAATTAGTTACAGCTCTTTATCAACATTTTTCGTGAGGGGGACCTGGGAATTAGGTTATCTTGTTCTAGGTATTCAGATGGTTAGGAACGGCGAGAAGGGAAAATTGTGAACTGAAAAAAAAACACCGCGATGAGACAAGCGACCGTCTCCCTCCCCATAAATCTAAATACATTTTTAAAAACACTGATTGTGTTGTGACTGGCGGCTTCAAACAAAAGTAGTGCAGTGATATGGATCACTTGTGTTTGAACCCGCCAGGCACAACACAGACTCATCCATATTCATTTACTATATCCATTTACCCCGTTTCCTTCGTTTATTGGTGTTATTTGCAAGCATGCATCGTTATATGTAAAGGAAATCGGGGGCGTGATGCCACTGATACCTAATTGAAGGTTTTCATGATCCTTGATACAAAGACCACTTTCATTTTCCTTCCTCCAGTCGCAAAAATCTACGGGTTGGCTTGCAACCGATATAAAGAATATTTTATCTTTGATGAACGCTATTCATTAACCACAACTGAATGACTCAGATAAGGTGTGTAAATTCTAAATAGGAATGATGCAAAAATCTGAAAGTCATTACATTTACACAGGGGCGTAGCCAGGACTTTTTCAGAGGTTCGCACAATCACTGTTTTCAAACACTCCCCCTACCTCCTCCCCCCATTATCAGACAAACATCCAGACAAAAGAGGAACTCTAAGAGACAGTAAAATGGAATATTTAACAAAGAACTTTTACTCGATAAGAAATAAAACACAAACAGCGGTGATAAACATGATAAACCAACGCATTTTTATAATAAACTTGACGTTTCGTATGCTAAGCGACATACATTTTCAAAAGTAACCGTTACAGAGTTTGAAAACTGTTTATATAGTTCAAAAATAGGGGCCTGGAACCAAGATTAAGAAAAACAATCTTAACAGTAATTTAATAGAGCAGTTTTCAATTGAGTGTCGAAAGTAATTACACAATTGCTTTGGTTTTGCATTGCTACGCTTTGTGATTGGCTAAAAAATCTCGCGCCACTTTCTCGACCAATCAGAAGTAAAACCAAAACCAATCGTGACTTGCTTGCACGCGTTTTCCCGCGCTTGGCGCCGCCGACATGTAATTGCTTCGAGCTGTGATTGGTTCATTGGATTGTTTACGACTGCTGTGATTGGTCAGAATAATTACTTTGGTTTTAGTTTTACGACACTCAATTGAAAACTGCTCTATAGTACGGACTGTCACTGTCACGGTTTCTTTTGAAAATGTATGTCGCTTACCATACGAAACGTCAAGTTTGTTATAAAAATGCGTTGGTTTACCATGTTTATCACCGCTGTTTGTGTTTTATTTCTTATCAAGTTACGATGGCCTAAGAACAAGAGTTTATATGATACAACTTGTACTCATTTTAACAAAACCTTAAACATACGCTAATGTTGACAATGAAAAGTAAATCTTTCGATCTAATAAGGGAATGAAATTGTTCTTCAACTAAAATAATTAACGACTTTTTCGCATGCCCGCTGAACCATTGCTACCAGCTTGCGCTAAGCGGAAAAAGTTCCCCAGGTTTCTTGTTGGTGTTTCCCGAAGCAGGCGGGACTCCTAACAATGTGAAGAATAAAAGATCGTGCGCTAAACAAGCTTTCATGTTGTCGCAAATTATTTTTTCGTTGCGAACGCCACACGACCAAACTGATCTCGCGACGCAGAACGAAGTTAAGACTAGACGTCATAAAGGCAAGTTCGAACGTTAACTGGGTGCGCGCTCTTTTGATCGAAGTTCTTTGTTTTTGCTGTCGAGTAAGGATATCAATTGTAATTGTGAGTCAAATTGGACATTAAACAGAGTGACCAACATGTGAAGAAGTTTATGATATGGGAAACGACAGAATAGCGATTTTTGGTGAACATACAACTCCCTCCGCCTCCTCGCTCGCACCTCTGGCGTTAGTTGCAGCTCTTTCTCGAGCTATTTCCTGAGAGGGACCCGACATTAGATTATCTTGTTCTTGGCAATCAGCCTAGTTGGGAGCGGCGAGAAGGAAAATTTGTGAACTGAAAAAACACGCGGAGACTAGCGACCGTCCCTCCTGTTATATACCTAAATAATTTAAGTACTCACTTTGTTGTGTCTGGAGGGTTCAAACAAAGATGGACCAGTGACATGGATCACTTTTGTTTGAATCCGCCAGGCACAACAAAGACTCGTCCATAATTATTTGCCATCTAATTACTCATTTGCTTTCTTTATTAGTGTTGCTTACAGGAATACATCGTTATGTGTAAGAGAAATCAGGGGCGTGATGTCGCTGATACCTAGTTGAAGGTTTTCATGGTCCTTCATATAAAGTCCACTATATTTCCTTCCTCTAGTACCAAACATCTACAGGTTGATCTGCAACGATATAAAGAATATTATATTTTAATTAACGGTAACCATTAGTCACAACTGAATGACTCAGATAAGGTATGAAAATTCTAAGTAGGAATGATGCAAAAAGCTGAAAGTCCGCATTACATTTACATCATAAACTTATATAAAAGTGGTTTCTGATTTACATTCAATACCACTTCAAGCGCTCATTCTAGTAAATTAAAAAAATTCTTAAATTTAGGCTCATATGTAGTTTTGAAATTCTTGTATTCGCAAACGTTCCATCCATTTAGGCGAGGAGACCTGCTAACATTTTATAAGAAAAACCCGACGTTTCGTAAACTTCCGAGTGCGCGCGCGCATGCATGTTTTACTGCTATGTCAGGTATCATAGAAACCGTAGCAACAAACATCCAAACAAAACAGGAATTCTTAACGACTGATTGAGCAAAGACGTGGTAAAATGGAATATTTAACACAGAACTTTTACTTATACGCTGGCGTTGAGATTGAAAAGAAGATCTTAGATCTTCGAAGAAATAAAACTGTTCTTCGACTAGGATATAAAACAACGACTTTTTCGTAAGCTCGCTGAACGGTTACTGCGAGCTTACGCTATGCGCAAAAAGTTCTCCAAGGTTTCTAAGTCTAAAAGCAAGTCTTACCTTTATTGTTGGTGTTTCTCAAAGCAAACGTGGTTCTTAACGGTGTTTAGAACAAATGGTGGTTTGATAAACAAGTTTCCATGTTGTCACAAATGACTTTTTCCTTTTACGAACGCCACACGACTAAACGTACTGGTTCGCGTCGCAGAACGACGTTAAGACTTGACATCATAAAAGCAAATTCGTACGTAAACTGGGCGCGCGCTCTTTTGATCGATGGAAGGTCTTTTTTGCTGTGGAGTAGAGACGCCAACTGTTATCGTGAGTTATTAGACATTAAACAGACCAACACGTAAAGAAGTTTACGATATGAGAAACGCAAGGAATAACGATACTTGGGGAGCATACAACTCCCCCCACCTCCTCGCTCGCACCTCTGGCGTTAGTTACAGCTCTTTCTCAACCTTTTTCCTGAGGAGGACCTGGGAATTAGCAGTTGGGAGCGGCACGAAGAAAAAAAAATGTGAACTGAAAAAACGGGAGGAGACTAGGGACCGTCCCCCTCCTTACATTTTTAAATTCATTTTGAAAACACTTCTTGTGTTGTACTTGGCTTCCTTTTTTGTGTTGTTTGTAGGAATGCATCGTTATGCATGTGCAAAAGAAATCGGGGGCGTGATGTCGCTGATACCTTATTGAAGGTTTTCATCGGGGGTTTTCATGATCCTTGATTTGCCAGGAGGTGTACTATCCAGTGCTTCTTCACGACACCCTTAAAAGACCTTGACTTTGCCTGTGATCTGGCCCTACTGTCGCACACAATACAGGACATGAGGGACAAGACACGGCCTTTGGACGAGCAGGGTGCGAAGGTAGGCCTGAAGATCAATGCCACAAAGACAAAGCTGCTGCGTGTCGATACTAAACGTGATGAAGGTGTGTTGATTGCCAGAGAGCGGATAGAGGACGTGGACGAGTTCACGTACTTCGGGAGTATTGTGAGCAAAAAGGGAGGAACTGATGAGGACATCCAGGCACACATAACGAAGGCGAGGCAGGCATTTGCGATGCTGAGACCAATGTGGCTGTCTAGGGCACTAACAACCAGGACCAAATTTAGAGTCTTTGGGTCAAATGTGAAGGCTGTGCTCTTGTATGGTTCGGAAACTTGGCGGCTGACCAAGGAACTGAAGCAGAAGTTGCGAATGTTGTGTAGAATAAGATAAGGTCAATACTCAGGAGGATAGATCAGAGCGATCATAAATGATGAGTTGATAAATTGCCACTGAATAAACTTACTGAATATTGTTATAAATGCAAAGGAAAAATCATTCTGTACATATCACTGATGCAAGGGGATAAGAAATCGCTAAAACAGTTAACCCTGAGATTTTCAGTAATTCTATTTTATCTTCATGCCTGTTGCGTGGCTTTCTCGCGCGCAAGGAATACTGCACGAGCGTGAGCGAGTGAATGTGGACTGGTAACTAATTTCCTTCAAAGCATTGTGGGAAGCAAAGCAGCCAAAATGGCTGGCTTGCATGATGGTGTTGAACACCTTTTATCAATAATTTCATCGTTTTCCAAGTCATATATCCCTCCACTGTGTTCAGTCATTGCTAAAAGGTAAGAAAATGAGCTACTGTTTTACTGGTTAAATGCTCGTTGTGTTTATTCGTGTACATGACGATATTCTGTAAGCGGAAGTCGGGTTGATAGCGATACATGGAGTGAGGTAAATTCAGTCTTCTATAAAACGAAAGGCCGGCAACTTTATCAATAAGCTGGCTTGATATGTAAGCTGAAGAAGAGTTAACATAGTAGGTATAAGACACTGTAAAGTGACACGAAGAGGATCGGAAATAGTCGTCCGTAAGGATATTATTTTGCTTTATATTCCCAGGTGTCTTTTGTAAACCTCTCCTTGACTGTCTCACAAATAAATATTATCCAAGGTTAAAAGGCATTATGACACTAAAGATACTCAAAGTCGTTTTCTTTGGTTTGAAAAATTTTTCAAACCAGTTTGATATTTGTTTTGCTTTGTCTGAGATTATGATAATGCATTTAAGACAAAGGAAAATAAAAATTAAACAGGTTTGAAAAGTTTCAAGCAAATAAAAATTTGAATGGCACATGGAATGTTCCCCTCCATCGGGCATTTTATTGCAAGTTGGGCCCAGGGTTTGGTACATTTGACCAGGACCAGAGTCCAATATATGTATCTTCAAACACAGTTGCTAGTTCCTTCCTCTTGGTTTTGGCAATTTTTGTTGGGGCTAAAGTAAAATAAAGTTTAGATACATTACATACATGTACATACAGATATACATACCAATATTGTGATTAGTAAGATTTACAAGAATGCATATAAAAAGAGTCTGTGTTAATATGCCATCCATATTTTTATATCCACTTATATCCAATAAGTTCTGTTACATGTACACATTGTTATTTTGCTTTCTTTACGAAATGCAGGAATAAGAACGTCGTTAACAAGAACAATAATAATACAGTTCATTTGGGTGATTGAAGGCTATAACATTTTTGTATTTACACACATATCTTATAATAATTATTGTAACTTTCTAGTGAAAATGAAATACTTGAAGGACAGGACCGTGAGGGAATTTATTCATTTGTGGCATTGTCTGCACATTATATTGGATTAAATGTCACTCAATGTAAGTACCTTAATCAACAAAGTGAATATTCTATGGGGTATTATACATACCAATTTGTATGAACATACTTGAATGGAACAAATTGTAGTTAGGGATATGGTCAAAACTATTGTACTTAGACAGGACCCACCATTCCACAAAATGACTGTGGGTCTCTTTATGTACCTCTCCCTGACCTAAAAGGATAGTGTCTTGTTGGTATACAGCTGTAGCCCCATTCTACCAGGAGTAGACCAGGAGTTTTGCTGGCGATGCAAGCTTCATTCACGCAAAATATAAAAGTCTCATCTCAAATTTTTTGGCCAATAACTTTTGTCCATTAGGCTCATCAGATAGGTGGTACATGTATCTCGGGTAGCCCTCTCCCCCTACACAAGGTGGGTCCTTGTCAAGTACAGGAGTAAACTGGTTACTGTATGAACACATCTCTTAAAAGAATTGAAGCAGTGGAACTGTTTTGGATTAAACGAAAGAGAAAGTTGTTTGAGTTAAGTTGGCTGTACATAACAAAACATCCTTAACAAAGTTCTACACATTTCACAGGTGGGGCCAGCTTGCAAATTATTGTGAAGGCTTGTAAGGTGCTACTAAAGTTTGCTTTACTGGACTTAGAGAAGAAGAGAGAATCACACCAGCCCTTGAAGGTACAATGTACATGTATGCTGTGAGAGCATTGTGAAAAGAGAAGTCATAAGAGGTTTAAGTCATAGTGTCCTGGTGGACAACATGTTTTTGTACATAGTGATTTGGGACTTGCTCATTATAACGAAATTACTCTTATTTTATTTTAGGGTCGCTTTTGTTCAATAATTGAATCTACACTGGTAGATTGGTAGAGCTAAGTGATCAATTGCTTGTAATATTTGTTTAAGTTACTGAGCTTTTTTTGCAATATAACCCATTCTTCTATTAACTTAAAGCAGCGAGCAGTTTGTGTAGTCCTTTCAATTGTATTTGTAAAGCAATGACAGGTGTTATGGCAAAATTCTTGGTAGTTTAAATAGCCTTTCGACTTGAAACAAATAGAGATCTCAATGAAACCCACATAATTATGATAACCACAATCTTAATGAAAATCATAATAATGTTGTTTTTGCCCAAAATTTAATGATCACTTACATAAACTTCTTCCAATGAACGCTTGAAATACAAAGGCTCAATGGTTTGTTGAGGTGTGTACATAACAAAAATAATTTTTTTATGTTCTGTTCAGATTATCAAACCTTCAGTCAATGTTACGAAAAACAGCCCTTTTGAAGATTTCTTTAACTCTGATTAATTGGTTCTTACACAAACTATACAATGAATATTAAGTACATTGTACAGTAACTGAGCTAAACAAATAATTTGCCTTAAATGAATCAAGGGGTTAGTTTCTAAAGAAACTGTGGTGCTGTGTCATTGGGGAAGTAAAACACAAAAATTTGGTTTTCCCAACTGAGTTGCTAAGGTAAATTGTCCACCATAAAGATATTCAAAAGCTGACATTTTGAGCGCTAACCCTCCAGCAGGGCTCAACACTAACTTTTTGGTGTACTGGACATATGCAAATAATTCTCAATTAATCTGAAATGTGAAGTCAGATTTTAAAGAGTTTCTTCAGGCCAAAATGGCCTGTATTTCCAAACTTTTACAGGCCAAAGTGTGATTTTCACTGGCCAATGTCCAGTTGACCACCATTAGTGTCGAGCCCTGCCTCCAGGTTCAATCTGACAATGGGCTAAGGTTCAAAACTTTTGCAGTTTTTTATTCTCTTTATGTTTGCCTTAATATTTGCCTTAATCAACTTAGTTGATAAAACCAAATAATTTACACTGACTGTGATTTATTACTTTTGCACAGAAGCAGCTGGTATCGATCATTGAAGGACTTTGTAAAGGACATGGTTGTTTGAACAGAACAGAGATTATCACTTTAACAGCCATCCTGAAATCAGCTAATGGGCTGAAGGATACCAGCAGTACCTCAGAACAACAGACAGCTGTCACTCTCAGTCAAGGTGATGACTTCTTCCAGCGGCTGCAGACAGCATTTACAGAGAATGGTGAGGACGCTCCAAGCTTTACCAAAGACAAGAGCAGGTACTCTTTCAAAGCATTTACATGTATTAGAGATACCTTTATTAAGGGGTGCTTTGTACAGAGTATTATTATACAGTATCTCTCAGTTAGTACGCGCGCTATGATTGGTCAATTTTCCGGTCCGTATTTTACAGTACAGACCGCAAAATTTGAGAGTCCCGCCATCAGTCTAGCATCGGCTAACAAAAGTTGTTTTCTACATTAAAAATTATCCAGAGAAAACGTTTGGAGCTAAATGGGTTAACATGTCAGCTTACAAAAACTCTCCGATGAAATTAGCTATAACTATAGCAAAAAACTGATTAGCCGCGAATCAAAAAGCATTGACAATTTATTTTCTTGAGTATAAAGCTTACATGCTTATTGTTTTGGTATTTAGCTTTTAGGCTTTAAGTTGTAAAAACTCGAGTAACTTGGCAAATTTGTTTAACTTTAACAATTTAATTCAGCATTGAAAAAAGAGTACCTTTCTTTGTAAGAAAACTTCTCTATGAAAAACATGAAGCTGCAAAACAACTTGAAATGGCTTCCATCGGTAAACTGTTAAGCTAGCTTAGTTTGATCAAGTTCTTGTCTAGTTAAGCTTATATAAGAAACTTAAGTTCGGAGTTATCGTTTGTGGCAGTGGCTCTAAGAAGAACAAACTTGAGGCTACAGAATTACGCTAAAAGTGTACCTTGATTCCTCAGCGAAATTTTTGTCCTTGCAGTGGATTCCCCGAAAACAATTTTTGCGTATTCGCAAATACGCTCAGCTCTTGCTGCAGCTCACACTGAAAATTTGTCAGGTGCAATTGGAATTCAAACTCATCCATGCACAAAGTTTGGCATGAAGCCACTAAAGCACAACAAAAAGCCAAAAACAGCTTGCAGTATTTGATGAGGAGATATTTTCAGTATCCTTTTTGAAGTTTGAGAGTTTCTTCGTTCACCGCTGTAGACCAAAATGCTGCCACAGCCACATTTTCCAGTTTGACAAACACGTTTGTTTTGGCGATTTTATCGCGGCGTTTTCATTCTTCTTTCACTCACTTGTCTTCGCCAGTAACTAAGAATTTTTTCAAAGAAAACTACCTTGTGTCATGTTTCTGTCGTCCTATCGAACACATGGAAGGATAAATTGATTTGTTTTCATAGTTTTCATTCAAGAGCCACGCAAGTTCACGCTGAATCGAGGACCGATCACACTATTTTTGAAAGCCAATAAAATTTGCTCTTTGCTTTCTTGTGACATACGTCAGTCAAATGAAGCCGTCCATCTTTTGACTTGAAAGGTTTTCCTTTATCTCCGATTTAGAGATATAATAAATATCTTATTAGCCTCGTTTTTCTCGGTCCATACCGTAAGTTACCGAACCTCGTTTTTTTTCCCTCGATTTATAGCCCGCGCACGAAGCGCGCTTGGGCCATAAATTGAGGGAAAAAAACTCGGTCCGTAACTTACGGTACGGACCTCGAACTCGGCTAATAAGAGGTATTTATGTTGTCAGTGGTTCCAATTTTTCTTTGGTTTGACAATTTTCAAATCAGTTTAATTTCTATTTTCCTTTGTCTCAGATTCATTACCAATAATCTGAAAGAAAGGAAGATACATGTAAAAATTAAACTAGTTTGGAAATTTACAAACTAAAATAAAAGTTAAACCACATCATCTCCGATCATGATATGTGTCTTAAAATCAAGAATTGACCTACATGTAACCATGTGAGGACTATTATTATAATAATTATTTTATGACAAAGTATTTCAGAGTGAATTTTAATGCACTAAAAATAATGAGTGCAAAAAAAAAAAAAAAATTATAAGAACATTGTACTCTCCTAAATTTGGGGAAATTTGTCTATGTACATGTCATATAACAAAACATTTATTCAGCAGAAAGTTGTGTAAAACTGAAGGTTTTATATGTTCAGTTTATTTCAATTTTTACATTCTGATGGGTTGTTGTGTTAATCACAGGCCAGAAAATGAAAAGAGCTTGACATCTGATTCCAGCAGCACAGATGTTAAGAGTTTCTTTTCCAACTGCAATGTTGCTGCACTGCGACAGCTTGGAGGTGGCAGGGTATTATTAGATCTGTGCCTTTCCTTGCCGGAATTCTCAAAGATTGCATCAGTACCCGCTGGATCCTCACCACTGATGAATCTAACATCCTCCAGGTGAGTTATGAAAATATTGCAAAGTTCTTGAATTTTATTTCTGGCCTGTAATAACCCCGGGGGAGGTACTCAACAAAGTTTTGTACGGGGATGCTCCGCCCCGAGGTCCAAACCCTTACCCTTTCATATACCGTTTTTGACAGAAAAGGTACCCCTTCCATATACCTTTCATTGAAAATGGTACCCCTTTCATATAGCCTTTGCGTGCGTCTGTTTGATATATTTTGAAAGGCCCTTTTTATAATACTTAAATTGCAGTTTTCTCTACCTTTTTTATGCTTCAACTCGTGTTTTCGCCACCATTTCCTATTCTTCGTGAAATCCCTACCCTTTCATATACTTCAACTCATGAAATCCCGACCCTTTCATATACCTCCAGCCTCAAAAAGGTACCCCTTTCGGGCGGAGCATCCCCGTATAGCCCATAAGAGGGAGTACCCCCCCCCCCCCTCCGGGGTAATAACGGTGCTAATCGGAAATCTCTGAGAAATTAAGTGATTACAGTGTATGTTACAGTACCTGGATATCTGCAAGCTTGTGCATAATTATGTGTAGTTGAGATTGGGAACTTGTACACTGTATGCACATGTGTCAGAGAGTGCAATGGAGCTGCATTTGCAGTGCATTTGTATACCCCTTAGGGCCAGTTATTTAAATTAAGGTACATGTAAGGCGGTGTTTAACAATACTGTGGTCTAAACCAATTTCAGAAAGTAGCACAGTAAATCAAAATTCAAGAATATTCCCATTCATTTGAATGGTCACACCATAGCATTTCCTCCACAGACTTGAAAGTTATAACTGCATTACAGTGCAAGTCTCCATAACTGACTCTGGGAATGAAAGGGTTAAAATACTCCACTTATAAACAGATGTGGTGATCCTTTGATTATCTTAAAAATAATGCCATCACAGTTAGAATTTGTGTAAACAACCAGTCCTTTATATTTGTATGCCCTTTTGGATTGACTGCATAATCTTGTTGTTGGAGTAGCAATACATGTATTTTTACTTGCTATGGAAATACAGTTAAGATTATTTAGAGTGATCTTTCAAACCTTTAATACATGGATGTTTTTTTTTGTAATAGTATCCAGGAGCTGTCCTCAGAGCTATTGATTATTTCAAGCATAATATCCATCCCCATACTGGAACCACTCTCAGCAAGTCGAGTGGAAAAGGTCTGTCAGCTGGCTTTAGGCTGCTTAGATGTTGCTCTCACAGTAGCCACTGGAAATTTCAGCATTGCTGGTGCTGCAGGTTAGTGAAATTTGCGCATACATGTAAGTCATTTCAACTCAAAGCTCCTGTTTCTAACTTCCAATATCTCTTGAAAATAGTTTTTCTTTTCCTTGAGAAGTTACAGTTCTGTTCATACATGTATGTAAGTCCAGTCTTAACTTGAAACTTGGTCCTCAATCATGGATGTTTTCGTGAGTCAAGTTTTGAGTTGCGAGTATCAAGTTTCAAGTTTCAAGAAACTTGAACAGTTTTTGGAGAATCTTGAAAAGCAATTTCCACAGAACGATATATTTCTCGAAGACAAAACAATAACAAAGAACAATTTTGCGCCGCCTTTGTCTCTACTGTAATGTACTTCAGTGAGCCGTGAAACCCATTGTGAATTTCAAGTGAAGTTTTGCACCAAATCACTTTCAGCAAAGGAAAAGAAATAAAGAGAAGTTAAACTAGCCGGCCAGCTGACTCAACCCAAAATTCTCGACTGGAAGTTTTTGAGTTTCGAGGATTGAGTTGAGTCATTCAAATTTTTAGGGACTGTCAATTGACTGGTATTGTAAGTAAGTAATGTTTTACTTTTGACAATTGTTTACCCATTATTTAAAGATCAGTATCTGTAAATTGACTTTGTTGAACTTTATAAACATAAACATATTTTCAAAGGTACAGCTGTAGCACCCTTGCATCTTGCTAAAATACAAGGTTGTAAGATGTGTTTTTGTAACCATAGGAACAACAGGGTTGAGTAGACCATTATCAGTGAAAACTGTGCTGGGAAGGTCATCCATGTCAAAGGCTTCAGGAGCAAAGTCTGTCAGCAAAATGTCTGGTGAAGAAGAAAGCTTGGAAAGATGTGCGCAGAGTATTGTGGAGAATAGCGTAAGTGGTATCCAAGGCAACAACTGAGGCAGAATGCCCTGTCATCTAAATTTCATGACTCAGGGCTCGAAATTAAAAAAAATTCTCAATCGCAATTTGCGAGTAATTCTTAAAATTTAGTCGCAAGTTCGAAAGTTTTAGTCGCAAAAGAAAACTAAATACTACTATCGGAACTGAAAATGAGAGACGAGAAATTTCTGAGAAAGTCTGAAAAAGTGCCCCGTGATACACTACTTGGAAACTGCATTAATGGAGCATAAAATCGACAATTAAGTCACGCAACATTCAACGTGAATTTCGCAGGATTTTTCGGATAAAAATACAACTACCAGTTACAAATAAAACACAAGACTGTTGAATATAATTCCTTTAACTAGACCGTAAAACAATCGCAAAATCGCGACTAATAGACAGATTTTAGTCGCAAAAGCAAAATCTTAGTCGCAAATGCGCCCGATACGGGGGCAATTTCGAGCCCTGTGACTGATTGATTGATGGAAACAATCTGTGCAATTTAACTATAACCACACTGACAAGTTGTTGTTGACAGTAAAGTTCTGAATATATTATGTATGTTGTGGTTTAAATTCTTATTTGGTTTGAAAATTTTCGAAATGGTTTGATTTTTATCTTCCTTTGTTTCAGAATGTGGTAATAAATCTAAGACAAAAGAAAAATAACAATTAAACTGGTTTGAACATTATCAAACAAAAACAAAACTTAAACCACAACAACATGTACATGCATGACAATAATTGATTTGTGACTCTTATGTAATCAATGTAAGAAATAGACTTCTGCGCACTTTGTCCTTTGAAATCCTTTGTACAAAAGTTAGAAATGAAATTCATTAGTGGCTGGAAATGAAATGAAATTTACAGAGCTGTCCATGCAGTCTTAACCCCCCAAAAGTTTTAAACAACAACATATACATGTACATTGTACAGTGTTGTCAGTTGAACCTGTAACCCATAACATGCACCTGTGAGTGGTGTCACTAGTATGTGTTATGGCTGTGAATTAAGCGTTTCAATACAAAGTTTAGTTAGACCTTTTGGCCATGTGCCACATTGTTACGGCTACAGTAATAGCCCATGTATAAGAACCTGAATTTTTCAATTTAGCCTAAATAGCTTCTTATATAAATGGTACTTAAAGCAAATTTAGGCTAACAAGGTTCTTAAAATAGGTTCTTATATTTTCATATGAATTTCATTTAAATATATTATAGTATATTATAAATATCATCTCATAATACAATATAAATCATTTATTTGTACCATACAGCAATGCCTATAGGCAGTTCAGTGCAGGTATAGTATACAGTATGTCCTTAACAAAACATAACAAACAAACTCATGTTGATACTACCTATACACTTTTACAGCAACCCTGCTGATAAGAACTTAACTTAAAATTTTAGCTTTAATAGGTTCTTATGTGGAGGGGGCTTAAAATGAAAATTTTAGCCTAACAGGTTCTTAAAACCCAGGTTCTTATATGTGGGCTATTACTGTATTAAACAAAATGGAACAGTTGATAAAAAATTATTGAGAACCCTGATTGTAGTGTATAGAATTAGTAATAGTAATTGGACTGAGTGGAGTACAATTCAGGGAGTAATCGGGCGAGTAATTTCAAATCGGCCGATCGCGATTACCCCTGAATTGTTTGACACGAAGTTCAATTAAAAACGTCAAGGATATTTTCTATCAGTTTAAAAGCAGAAGGAAACAGCCGCGAAAAAAGGACCCATTTAAGTGCACCTGATTAACGCACGTGCAACGTACAATGTAGGTGTCCAATTACAGCTATCCAATTACAAAAAGTTGTAATTGGATAGCAGTAATTAGACACCTACGTGACTGCGCGCCAACATTTGACGTAAGAAATAGACGAGCGGATGACCAATCACAATCGAGAATTTTGTTATTGATACGATTATTACTGTAACAGTGATTGTACAAATGCTAGGAAGAGTTGATCTCAACAGAATTGTTTTTCTTTTGGTAGATTAATGTGTTTGATGTGATCTGTGGCTTGATATCATCATCATCTCGCGCCGGAGGACAAGTGTTGCAAAACATTCACATGTTAGCAGCACGTAGAATAATTCATGGATTGCTGCCTGTGCTGGGTTTAACACCTGAAGACAGCAGAGCTAAGGAGAGTGCTGCAGCAAAGTTTAAATGGTACAAAGATACATGTAATTATATTAATTCCAGTATAAATTAGAACTGATGATGATAAATAGAACTGATGATGATAGTCTGTTAAATTTCATAAAAAAATGGCAAAACCAAAAAGAAAGAAAATACCATTAGTGTTTATTACCATAAAAAGGCATCTATATATTTATGATACAATATTTTCTTAAAGGTCTTTAATAGGCACATAGTTACAATAAAATGAATTTAAATTATCTGCTCACAAATGAAGTTAAAAGCTAAAGTAGACTTGCAATTTTACACTGATACAGCTGTAGATGTTGATGCTTTGTGCATTGAAATGACTTCGGGTTCATAATGATTCAAAGTTAAGACCCATGTTGTCTGACCACCTCTTGTACTGTAACTGACCACCTTGACATTGCATTTTGGTCAGTCACTTATTAGGGGTTTGAATGTATTTATAAATATTAACAACTGCATCGCTTAATGGAGGTTGGGTGCCTGGAATATCCAGGGGCTTCCACTTTTGGCAGCCAGCCCTTAGGTTGAATAATACCCCCTTGGCTGGCACAACTTGCAACCCAGCTATGAGCCCCCATGCAAAGGAACAGACACCCATCACACTAACAAATCAGTGGAAAGGGAGATTTGGGGGGGGGGGGGGGGGGAGGGGGGGGGGGGGGGGGGGACTCACAGACCAACACTATCGGCAGACAGTGCTAGCCGAAAAACTGTACACTGAATAAAACAAATGCCACATGAATGAAGTTGACAACATGAATGACCTCTGACCACTGCATTGCAGACCACTAGACAGTGCTCTTTGTTGTTAACTCTTTTAAATTGCATTTGACGACATTTTGATGTCATTTGCAGGTTACAAGGTGTTAACACATTAGTGGTTGCTCTTGCATCACGTGGAATCACTCTGTTGTCCTCCCTGTTGGAAGAGCTGCAGGTGGAAGGACTCTTTGCAGATGCTGAGGATGAGCATGTCTCTGTCGGAGCTGATTTCAGTGTAAATTCACCATGCTCTGCTTGGAGGAGAGTCAAGAAGTTGATGGATGATTTACCTCTGTTAAATTACTTGCTGGCGCAGTTCTCCACATTGTACAAAATGGTATTATAGACAACTTTAATTTTTCAAAGTACTCGTCACAGTTATCATTACTCTGCCACTACCAAGTAACTAAGAAAACAAAATGTCAAATTTCAACTTAGTTTTTATTTGATAGTCACCTTCAGGATTTTCACCCATTGATGCCACCAGTTGTAAGCTCACTTCACACCCGCCCTCCGCATTCTATTTTTGGTTCTTCCTTAATTTCTAGAGAAGTTACTTGACTACATGCATTCAGTTTGGAGAACATGTTTCCAAGCATCGTCTGGTTTTTTTTTTTTGCATCCGCCGTGTATTTCTATTGTTTCTTATATTTTGAGAGTCTTACGACTCCTTAATATAATTATTTTATTTAATATGCTTATTGTAAAACTTAGAACAAAAAGTTTTTTGATTCACATGGTTTTGTTCCTGAATGAACTATTACATTGTGTAAAGCAGCCTCTCCGTACACGTTGTATTCATTTAGCATGTTAAAGACATGTTTTCTTTTCAGCTGAACTTAGTGAAGAGAACAGAACATCTGTTACTGTATCTTCTCTTGAAATTTATACAATTTTCCAAACCTCTATGCTGTTGTGTCTTCCAGGCAACAGCTATGATCACACCGACTGTGTCAGCTGGCCACGCATCATCTAGACCAAGTTCTGGCAAGTCTGACAGTTCGAAGTCTCCAGCGACATCCTCAGATGAAGGAGACAGTGAATATATTTCTTACTCGGATGGAAGTAGTGAAGGTAACTTGATTATGCTCCTGTTTACAGGTTTTTACCAATACATAGCAGAAAATATGTTAGCCAGGGAGTTTTGTTTTCCAGATCGGGTTTGCATGATCTAATCTAAGACCAGTGTTTCAGAAAACATGACTTATGGAATAGTGTAATGGCTGTATTTGTAACTTATCAACAAGATTCAAATGAGAAAGATGTACTAGTTAATGTTTATCATGTCGTGAGTGTGGTGACAAAGAAAAAGATCTGAGTCCTGGACAGAAATCGAACCTATGACCTTCTGTGCACTGGCCAGTCACTTGCTCTAACCACTGGGTTGTGAGAAACTTGTGGCAAGCTAGGCCATTTGTTAGGTTCATGTATGACAAGTGCCCTGCTTACTGCTAGGATCAACAATGTTCAAAAATAGTGTTATGTGTGGTTATAAGTTATAGAAATTGGACTGAGTGGAGTACAATTTTAAGGAAGTAATTGGGCAAGTAATTTGAAATTACGAGCCAGATTACCCCTGAATTGTACGACACGAAGTTCATTTACTAATTAAGGTGGCTGAACACAGTTTTATTGTACCTATGCATCATTCATTGCCATTTTAAAACCACTAACGTCTGGGCGCCCAAGATTGGCGAGGCATAAGATTAAGCAACAAGCTTTATATTTTGATATTTTTGTCAAGCCTTTTGGGTGTTGCCATGGCAACAAGGTGGATTGTAAATCAGCCTGCAATATTTGGTTTCGTTTATTTTCAGAAAATCTAGTCGTTAGATTTTGTCCATCATTTGTCTCCAGTAAACTCGTAAAAATATTCGCATGTTAACACTGGTCTCATGTAATTTTGACAGAGGGATCTTCCGTAATTTGTGGTTTAATATGTTTGCGTTTTGTAAAAATCTCCTCTGTAAGATTTCAAATTTTTTATGGCAGGTGAGTTCGGCATATTTGGAACTATTATTGTGCCAAATTTCGTGAAATTCTAACGAGTGGTTCCATAGAAATCAGCACGTTTCCAAGGAAAGTCGCTAAAACATCCAGTCGAAATTTTTTGGTCAACTGCGCATGCGTTGCATTTGACTGGGTTCTCATTCCAAAGACAAAAACGACCAAAAAGGAAGTGTATTTCTTCAATGGTTCTATAAATTATCTATTGATTCAACAAACATTTTTACGAACAACAAATTGTTTGATTTTAAAACGAAAAACAACACTTTCGCGATCCACGCTGAGTAAAATAAAATGATCGCTGAATAGGCACCACATTTGTTTTTCTCAAAACTCTGCACGTGCTGACTCACGTAAGCAGCTGAAATTAAAGAGCGCGCGCAAACTGTGTTAAGCCACGTTAATTGCCTCAATAACCAAATTTGATGTTAAAAAGTCTATGTTGACTCTTTTATACTTAAAACATCTAGGATATTTTCTATCATTTTGAAAGTAGAAGGAAAACAGCAAAAAAGAACCCATTCAAGTGCAACTGATTGAGGTGCTCGCAACTTAGGTGCCCAATTACAACTATCCAATTACAAAAAGTTGTAATTAGATAGCTGTGATTGAACACCCTCGTGACCGTGCGCCGATTACATGAGAAATAGGCGCGTGGCTGACCAATCACAATAGAGAATTTTGTTATTGATATGATTAATGAAGAAACACCACTAAATGCTTTTGTGCCTTTTTATTGCTCTATGCCTCACTAAAACCCCAACACACTATATATTTTCTGAAAGCTTAACAATTAAAGATTACAAAAACTTATTTATATGATTATCGTAACAAATCTAAGACAAGGAAAATAAAAATTAAACTGGTTTAAAAAAGTTTCAAACAAAGAAAAATTTAAGCCCGATATAATGTATTAAATTTTGTTGACTGTGGATGCAGATGAGGAGTCATTGCTTGGTCAGTGGTTTCAAGACACATTATCTTCAACTCCACCTGTCACCTCCCCCAGTCCACAACCTCCAGCAAGAAAGAAATCCGAGGGAGGGGATGTTGGAGACAGTGGGACAGAGGCCACGCCTTCAGGACGCTCTTTCCAGATGGCACCAGAGGAGGTGAGTGAGAAATGATGTAATGTTCATGAGTGTGGGAAAAAAACCTGAGTCCCAGACAGGAATCGAAACTATGACCTTCCACACACTGGTTGGATGCTCTGACCACTGAGCTACGAGAGACTTGTGGTAAGCTGGGCCATTTACTAGGTTTTTATTACAATGTATGTCAAATGTCCTTTGTACTGCAATGATCAGCAATGTCAAAAGTGCCTGCCTATATTTTCACTATTAAACCCCCTAAGGGATTGTTATGTTTCACAATGAGGGGGGACTTTTTCAAAGATGCTTCTTTAGAGGGTGAAGGGGGCTTCCACCGCGGTCAAACGTCCGAGGTGTTTTTTGTTTTATTTAGTGGGATGTTATTTAATATTAAATGCAAATATCGGCAAGGATATATAAAAAAAATAGTTGACGTTATTATCTTTTAATTTTTCTCAAAATGATGAGCTTTTTTCTGTTGAAAAAGGGCCAAAAATCTTTGCGCCTGATCAAAATTATGTTGGCAAATGGCGCCGACAATTCTGCAGTTCACAGTTTTTAAACGCTTAGAACTTTTTTTGGTAAACTTTTAAAACATTTGGTAAATTGACAGTGTATTGGCAATACATTAAACTTTAAACAGTGAAAATGACAACCTTAACTTTTAAGTACTTTGATTAACTTTTGCAAATTTTTCTCGTTTGACTGCGGTTAAAAGGGGGCTTTATATAAGGAGGGGATTTATTGATTTATATACATTTTCTATGCCTGAAAGGCATTGCTTGTTATAGGGGGAGGGGGGGGGGGGGGGGGGGGGGGTTAATGGACACATACAGACTCTTCATACATATATATGTAGGGAAGGGGCTTAATTAATAGATGAACTTCATTATACTTATTGAATTTTTAAGAGGTTGCTGTATGTGT
Organism: Dendrophyllia cribrosa; assembly: GCA_024195265.1. Lineage (NCBI taxonomy): Eukaryota > Metazoa > Cnidaria > Anthozoa > Scleractinia > Dendrophylliidae > Dendrophyllia > Dendrophyllia cribrosa. The sequence continues at coordinate 32,213,050 of JAJLRJ010000003.1, read as the reverse complement.
TTGTTTTGTCTGCAGTTCATATTTACACTTAGTCTGTTACTTCAATAGTATAAGAACATTTTTAATGACTTTTTCTTGGTTTTGTCTATAGTACATATACCTGGCAACTTGTACCCTGCAGTTCTTAAACAAACACCTTCTGAGCAGCACATTGCCAGAAATGATTGACTACATCAGACAATCATTCACTGAGGAACAAATCTCAGGACTTGTGGGTGTCGTAAAAGATCTGGACCAACTCACTGCCAGCAGAATGTCAAGTGATGTTGACATGGACAAACTGTGTGCTGCTGTTGATCAGGCTGTTCATCTGCTTCTTGTTACAGATTTGTTGTCAAACAATCAGCAGGTTAGCCAAGGAAACGTTTTACGTTCATTTTGCTAGTACTGTATATGTTTCAGGTAAAATCCGGTCTCAGGTTAGATCAGTATTCAATCTAGGTTAGCTCAGTTGATAGAGCACCAGTCTACAGAGCGGGAGGTCGCGGGTTCGAATCTCGGCCGGACCAACACTCAGGGTCTTAAAATAACTGAGGGCGAAGGTGCTGCCTTTGCTATGACATCTGCAAATGGTTAGACCTTCATGTGGCTCGGATGACCACGTAGAAATGGCAGTCCCATCTCCATTGGGGATGTAAAAGAGCCACTGAGGACGTAATAAAACCCTAGCTGTGACCACCCTCAGTGTCATACATTGTTCATGGTGGGGTGGGAGAGATGAGATCAACAATGGACCGATAGCTGCTGCCTGAGGTGCCTTGAGTTCGTAAGCTGACATCAGATCTCATTCTCATAAATGTATGTAAAGCGCCATGAGACATGTGATTTGTGCACTATATAAGTCTCTTCTTCTTATTATTAGGTTAATAAATGTGTACCCAGTATTCAATCTAAATAAAGCTGGTCCATAGAAAGGCATTGCATTTGAATGCTCACACTACAGGATCTCATGGATCCACAGATGAGATCCACACAAACCTTAGAACCACCTTAATTAATTGTACAGCATAATAAATGATACTGCAGGGAAGTACTGCTCATTCAATAACTTTCATTTTGAATGGTCACACTATAGGATCTCATCCACAGACACAAACCTTAGAACCACCTTAATTGGTACAGCATAATAAACAATACCACAGGAAAGTACTGTTCAACACCTTTCATTTGAATGGTCACACTATCGGATCTCATCCACAGACACAAACCTTAGAACCACCTTAATTTGTACAGCATAATAAACAATACCACAGGAAAGTACTGCTCAATAGCTTTCATTTGAATGGTCACACTGTAGGATCTCATCCACAGACACAAACCTTAGAACCACCTTAATTTGTACAGCATAATAAACAATACCACAGGAAAGTACTGCTCAATGGCTTTCATTTGAATGGTCACACTGTAGGATTTTATCCACAGACTCTAAAGTTAGAACCACCTTGTACAGCATAATAAACAGTACCACAGGAAAGTACTGCTCAATAGCTTTCATTTGAATGCTCACATTTCAGGATTTTATCCACATAGTCAAAAGTTAGAACCACCTTGTACAGCATAATAAACAGTACCACAGGAAAGTACTGCTCAGTAGCTTTCATTTGAATGCTCACACTTGAGGATTTTATCCACATACTCACGACATGACTCAAGGTTGACTCAAGCAGGGATTTGATTAGAAGCTGGCAACCGGCGAATTCCCCCGGCTACTTTCCGAGTTATCGCCGCCTACTTTTTCGATAAATTTTATGATTCTCATCGGTTCACTACGATCCATTTTAGTTTATTTTTTTAATATAATAAATCAACAAGAATATCAAGAAACCTTTTCTTGTATGTTCTGCTCCGTTTTGGACGTTGGATATTTTATGAATTCCCAGTTTTATTTAATACTCGCCAACGCGATAACTACTGCAAGACCTTTGGTGCTAAATGTTGCCTCGATCACATTCACTACGTTCTTCCGGTTTTCCATGTGTGTTATTAGGGAGCTTTGAGTACAAGATTGAGTACGAGTATGACTTTTGAATTTAATGCTAGTCACATCGCCAGAGTTGTCAATCCTTTCTGTTGCTGACCAGAAGGTTAAGGAGACTTTAGGTATAAAATTGAAGTGATAAACGGTTATCTAGAGCACGCGAACTAAGGTTGAAAAGTTGCACTCGTACTCAATCTCGTACTCGTAGTACGATGTATGTCATGTATAGTTCTCTATTAAAATGACTGACACAACTAGAAAGCGCGCAGCTGGAGGCGATATTTTGTCTATTTCAACAAGAGAACAAAAGAGATGAGAGAGCTAGAGATGAGTTAACAAGATTACTAAGTTGATTGTAGGTGTCTGTATAAATTGTTTCTGTTGGAAATGTTGTATCGGTCATTCTTGGAAAAGTTTATAATATTTTAATGATCAACAAGACACCATGGAAGAAGTCAGGAACATGAGAAATAAACATGGTACAATATGTACAAAGCACAGGTAGTTGTATTTTGATATTCAGTGAACTGAAACTAACAACAAAACGAAGACAAACCATAAAAAAACATTTCATTTATCAAATTTATTATGTTAAATGTCAGAATCGCTAAAGCCACACATCTCCAAATCATCCAAGTTGTTGCAGAAAAAAAATGTCTTCTAAATTGGCGATGTGCAGCTACTGATGTTGATGCTCAGAATGCTGGAAATGCCATTTCCGAGCTCCTGGATTTCAAAATTTTCTGGGGGTGCATGCCCCTAGACCCCCTTAGAGGAAAGGGGCCTTACGGCCCCTTCTTTGCCACAGCCGCTTACTAAAAAACTTATTGAAACCCCTGCTCAAGTGGTGAAAGGGTAACAAAGTTAGTCCTCCTCCAGTACATGCATTAATTATGATCACTTTCCTAAATTAATTGATCATTTTGCTGTCTAGGATGTTTTTCTGAGCCATCTTGGCCTGGCTCCACTAGATGATGGTCCATGGCCACTGAAGGTCAGCAGGCGCTGTTTGGGTATTCTTTCCAGGGTGTTACTGGCACGGCAACAGAAGGCTCTTCAGACAAACACTGGAATGGATATTGCAGAGTGTGTTACAGTGTGGAAAAGGTTGATAAACACGCTCAGGGATTTGTCTCTTCAAGAGGCGACAGTTTCTCCCACTCAAGGTAATAATAGTTGACTTTACTGTATGTAAAGTATGTGTTTAATGTTCATAATGTCATTGATCATCATCATTATTTTCATCTCTAGCATGGTTGTCATTAAGCATTGAAGAAGCTGGTCCCACAAGAAAGTAGCCGGCCATAAGCTTAAAGAAATGATAATTACAAAATTTGTTTGTCGCGAGTGCTGAAAACTGTATTAAGAACAGTCAGACGTTTTGGGGATAACCCCTTCATCGGTGCAGCAAAAACAAAGAATGTCTTTCATGCATGTTGTCATTTTCAAATTTTGAGTGTCGGTCATCTTTATTGTTGTTGCCGGCCATAATAGCTAGTTGTCGGTTACTAATGATAGCCCTACTCTAGACAATTACAATGTGGCCAAATCACACAGTCAATAGCTGCTATACATGTACTATAACCTTGGCCATTTAGGTGTTGAAAACCAAACAACCTTACCGATTGTAAATGGGGGATTTTAATTTTAGTTGTTTCAACCTTACTCTAGATTTATACCGTTAACTGCCACCCATTGTCTCACATTTTATCACACAACAGTTTACCTTACTCTTTCTTTACTGGCACTTGCACTCTGTTCACTCTTCTATTAATTGTGTGCCTGTTTAATCTGTTTTCCACTGGAACTGTCAGCTGATCCAACCAATTCATGTACTCGATGTAGTCCTGAAGAGCTGAGGGGTAGATTGTACTGTAGGTTAGATTAGTCAGAAGTGCGCCAGTCTTGGGGGTAGGGAAATGCAGTTATGGGCCCACAGTAATTGACGCAAGCTGTTGTGGTGTCTCAGACAAGTTTGCTGAACATAATTTAAAATAAATGATAATTGAAATAAATAATTAAAGTGTTTGTTCCCTGAGGTTTACAGTTTAATTTCTCGTTTCAGATCTAAATGTAGAGCATCTTCAACTGTTGCTGTTCATTTTCCACAACTTCTCAATGGCTCAACGGAAAGCTCTTTTGACATATTGTGCTAGAGTGCTCATAACAGTTTCCAACTCCTCATCAATAACACATGCCACACCCCTGGCACTCTGCCGCCTTCTGCTGCTGTTGGACTACTTTCTCCATCATTTGTCAAAACCACCACAGGATGTTTTCAAACAGGTATGTATGTTGAGGTCATAAGTTCAGAAGGTTCTAACATGCAAAGTATCCTTGTTAGCCTCTGTACTTAAAGGAGCTATGTCATGGGGATTTTGATGTTTTTGGGTCAAAACTGCCCCAAATTAAAACTATCTACCTTTAGTTTGTCATACACAAAATGCTTTTATACAATGAACTGAATACTATGCGCTCATGTGATTGGTTGTTGCCTATGATCTATCATATCTATCATGATCTATCACGACTGACGTCATAGAAAAATTGTTTGCTTTGTTTTGTCCAACATGGCGCACAGTTTTGAAAATGTTTGCGAGATTATTCTGGATTGAGCAAGTGAAAGCCTCGAAAAATGTTTAGCAGGAGCTGTTTGCGAGCAAGAAAAAGAAAAAACCAAGACAAAAAGTATTCTTGGCCACTTGAAAAAATTAATACCTAAACTGGAACAAATCTTCGAAAAGTCGAGCGCTATGAGGCAAGTTCGTAATTTTACTCTTTTTACTTTTCAGTTCATTGTATAAAACAAATAGATAACATTTGGCCGTGTGTCTGTTCAGTTATAGATCACAGAAGATGTCAAAATGTGGTAAGAACATCAGTGACACACTCATCTGCGGCTGGTGTGCCACTTTTTTGTTCTTACCACATATGACGTCATCTGTGATATATAACTGAACAGATGCATGGCCAAATGGAATCTGTTTGTTAAGTAGAACACTGAGAGGAAGATATCAAGTGAATTTTCAAAGAGAGATTAAAATGGCGACATAGCCCCTTTATACTTATGATTTTATTTTCCATGTCAGGTTCAGCATAACCTGTTTCAGAGTTGCAATGCAGCCAGTGGCAAACTGCATGATGGCAGAAGCTCTACAGAACACTTTGAACCTCTATATTATGCTTCAGCTGGACAAGAAGATGAATGTCTCTCACACTCCAGCATAAAAGCACATCTGCTAGGTGATGAGACCTTCTCAGCCAACTCTCTTAGACTTAATCCCAGGTTTTACGAGATAAGACCAGTACAACCAGGGGAGGACTTAGACAAAGAGGTATGTTTGTGCAGTACTTTCATTTTGGTGGGACATTTAATATTTGACTATTTGACTATTTTGAAAGTTTAACTCAACCACAGAAAAATTGGGGTCATTCAGACTCCCAAGGGGAACATTCAAGAGAAAACCCAAGATTTGGACATATACATTTGTAAAACTTGGAATTTCAATTATTACACCAATAAAAAATTGATGCTCTGTTACAACATTCAGATTTTGGGTTAAAACGATGACCATATAAAATTCCAATTTTGGTGTGAATTTTTAATCTAGCAACTGCCACTCATGCATGAATGGCAAAAATCATGATTGTTAATGTTGGTAGCTCCCGTGCACATGTCTCCTATTTCCTTGAAAAAGGAAGGAAGTATAAGACATCTGTGCACAGGCTATACAGATAGGCAGTGCACAAGCTATACAGTGTAGAGGCTGTAAATTCTATTCAGTAACTCTGCCATTATGTTGGGACAAGACACTTGGTTCTACACAATGTCCCTCTCTCTACTCTGATGTATAAATATTGGTACTGGTGAACGTTAGGAAAAACTTAATAAAATGATGAAGGTAACCTTGACTAGATGGTTTTCTCAATAAAGTGCTGTTGCATTCTGTGGCAGACAAATGGCATTCAGTGTGTGAGAATTAGCATTCCATCCCATCCAGGGAAAAGAAGTTGTACTACTCATACAGTGCATGCTTAATACACCTGTACCACAGAAACCATGTTAAGCTCTGGTCACATGGGCTGCCTGTGGCTCCTCAGTTCAACTTTATTTACATGTCTGCACAACTCCTTACCAGAGCATGCATCACTTGATGAATCACCTGATAGTGAACTTCATACATGTATCCGAAGACCTGTGGCTCAAGGCCTTGACTTGGTCATTGTGTCGTTTCCTTAGACAAGAAGCTTTGCTCCACATTGTCTCTCTCCACCTAGGTATATAAATTTATGGACACTGATGACAAAATGCTGCTAGGGTACACTGCAGTGGACTAGTATCCTAGCCTGGGTGGAGTAGCAATATTCCAAGTTGCTTCATGCTACAGAAACCAGGTTGATCCCCGGCCATGTGGGCCAATTGCGGCTTGGGTGCGACTTTACCTTTACTACAACTTATAACTCTGCACACTAAGACTCAGGTTTACCAACATGTTAACTGTTGTTTGCAGGCTTGCTCAACACTACTCAGTCTGTCAGAAGAAGGACAGAGTTATAAAGATTTTCACTCTGCCATAATTAAGCTGTTGATGGCAGGATCTCTGCGGGAAGTTAAGGCTGATGCAGGAGAAGCACAGTCGGTATCTCTGAATGCTGCAGTAGTAAAGCACAGCTTTAGCCTGACATGGAGAATTTTACATTATTTACCACCTTCAGCAGAGTTTTTCAAGAACCTGTCCCAGGATCTGGAAATGCAACATCTACAAGTGACAGTGAGTACAAAACGCTGAATATAATTTACTTATTTCTCATGAATGAAGGGGTTTGTTTCTAAAGAAACTGCGGTGCTGCATTGGTGGGGGAGTGAAAGTGAAAAGTTTGGTTTACTCAACTGACTTGATAAGGTAAATTGGCCACTGTAAAAAGTTAGTTCTGATGAAGAACTAAGGCTTGAAACTTCAGATTTTGAATCTCTTTAGGCTGACCCCCTTTTTTTTCTCCGTTTACTGTCGAATGCATTTCCCAATTAAGGGTCGGTTGGTCGGATTAAAAAAAAAGACCCCTTAAAAAAATCAGGAGCAATCTGGAAATAGGAGGCCCGGTACCCAAGCATCATTGCTGTGGAGCCTGGAAACAACGAGAGACGTGGTTACAGAATCAATGTGGCGGCAATGGAGGAAGAAAAGATCGATGTTGTGGTTAAACTCAGCTGAGAAAAGCAAAAAAAAAAAAAGATGAACCACCAACACTTGTTTGTGCTCTGCCAGCATAACGTTTTTTTTTTTGAAAACGCAAACATATGGGTCGGTCGGATGATGGTAAAAGGAGAAAAAAGGGGGATGGCCTTATGGTGGCTAACTTTCCTTAGTTGTCAACTCAGTTGATAAAACTAAATTTAATTATTACTGCGATATCGTGACATAAAAAGTTTTAGCACAGAATTCAATAATCAAGAAGAATTTTGGCTGGCTTAATAAATGCATAAGAACAAGTTAGTACTTTTCTTAGTTTGTGAGGCGCATTTGATCATACAGTTGTATTCACATGTAATTTGCACTATATAAGTATCGATATTATTATTACTCTTGGTTGTGAAGAAAAGTAGAAATAGGAATGTTGTATGTACAACAGTCATAACATGTTTAAAGAAGTTCCTGGTAGTTCACAGTATTTCAAGTAAATTAATGGCATATCCATGCATACAAACCACCACTGCTTCAAAACACAACAATGTAGATGTACATGCTAGTGAGACAAAAGCTATTTTTTTTTGTGTGTGTTTAGACATCACTGGAGTGTTAATTTGTAATTCACTGCAGTGATCTCATTTTATTTACAAGTCAAAACTTTGTTTCTTGCAGGATCCTGACCTGGCCAAACTGTTATGTAGTTTGAAGTTTGTTTCAAAACTTGGTGGCTCTGCAAATCCTGACACTGCATTCTGTGAAAACCTGAAGGTGTGTTAGATTATTTTGAACTGTATGTTTATTGTTATTACTAACATTTAAAGAGATCAAGAATTAAGTGAGACCCCATGACAATGTTTATGTACTACTACAACATGCTAAAAATAAATAATTAATGCTTCTGAGTTGGTGATCATTATAATTAATTGTAACCCACAATAACATTCTCAATAGCAGCCTATGGATATGTTGCAGGTAATTTTTTTTTCAGGTAAATTTTATTTTTAACTAGGTTAATTTTTTTCACCAGGTTAATTTTTTTCACTCGTAGGTAATTGTTTTCTAACATAGAAAGTACATTGTACAATTCCCTTTTATAAACACAGTAGTACTGTCTTCTTTGTTGTCTAAAACAGTTCTTTCCAGATGATCAAGTTACTAACCTGGAATTTCCAGGGAGGGGGGTTAAACCAAAATGTCCTCTGTTAGCTATTTAACTATTCTAGCGCAAAAGCGCGTGTGATATCACCTAATACTTAGGCGATATCATGCAAGCTTGAGCGCTATAATAGTTTTATAATTCAATACACATTGATAACGAAGCACTGTTTGAAGACAACAATATTTCAACAATATTTCACCTTGCACCATTTCTTAAACAACATGCAGCGTCGCAGCGAATTCCGAAACTTTTGCCAAGCTAAAATTAATTTAGCGTACCCAATCAGTTGAGAGTTAATTCTACGAAGAGCTTTCGTCTACTCAAAGAACAGGACAGAGTAGTGACTACAAGAATTAAAACACAGTAAAATGGCATAGAATGTCTTAGTTACAAGTGTTTCATATCTTAAAAAGTTCAATTCAGAATCAAAACAAATTGAACAAACACACGGCTACGAACCTAAACATAGCGGCGAAAAGTCGGAAAGAACTGCAGTGTGGACAGTAAGCTTATGTCTTACAAAAATTCACAGCTAAAGGATACAAGAAACGGTTAAAACATCGTACCTGTAGTTGATTTGGCTTTTTATTCCCTTCCATCAACACCAAATTTTCAAACATCAAAGTACGAGCTGAGTCGATCAATGTTGTTTACAAGCTTGCTCGTTTTTTAGCTCCTACAGCTGTAATGATGAGATAAGAAACTTTTCTGAGGAAGCATCAAGTCTATACCATATTCCCGAGGTGATTACCAAAGGAATTTTACGAAAATTGTGCTCCTTCATTCACTCCTTGTCGAGCGGTTAAACTTTGAACCAGTTTTCATTCAGCTACGCCAAGAAACAACACTGCGACTGCGACAACGCGAAAATTTCGCGCGTTTTTGTCCAATCATGTGAACAATATTTTTTCTCTTTTCTTTTCTTCTCTTTTTTTCTTTCTTTTCCCTTTTTTAACTAATAGTTCACACACTTTTTCGCCCAAAAACACGAAATTGCAGGCAGCAGTCATTTTCACTTTCCTTCAAAATGCGAAATTTACCGCCATCGCTGGTTATACGTCATGTAGACATAACGTATATCGATAACTTTTTGACCATATTTGGGCAGTGTATCAATGTGTTGAATTATAAACCTGGTTATATTGAGGTACAGCTAATAATTGTTTTGTAACAGTGTTACATATTTCCGGAACTTAACAAATGACATTTGCACTTTAATGCCTGTGTGAAGCTACAGCGCACTGTAAACATAACTACGGCACTGGAAAACTGTGTAGTTTATACCTTTGCCCTAAAGCACACACTGTTGGTCTGTTCTGCATTCATCTTTTGTCACGCGTTGACAGGATTGTGTTCATTATAACAAGGATTTTGTTATATCGAGGTTCTGTTCCATGCATTTTACTTGTAATTTTGCCAGGCTGAAGAATATCGTTCGTTATACCAAGGACTTTGTTGTATAGAGGTTTGTTAAATTGAGGTTCCACTGTAATGTGTATGTCATGTTGCTCTTTACAGAGTAGTCTCATTGATCAGGGTATGTCAAATGAAGACTCGCAGAGCATCATTGATAAAGTCACAAAATTGAGTGGGGATCTTCATCACAGTGTCATGATGGCTAAGCAGTTCTTGAAAGAGGTACATGTAACACAGGTTACAAACTGCATGTTTGTCAAACTAATAATCACGTTATGTTGTGTTATTATTCAACTGTGGCATCATTTCATCTTATAAGGAAAAGGGAACACAAAATATCTGGGTGTATCACACAGTAGATTGTTGCATTACTCCTTAGTTTCCCGATTTTAAGACACACATTGCAGGGCTAAGGGGATGTGGGGCTGCAGGGCCTCGGGGCTGCGGGGGTTAAAAAGAAAGCTACACAAATATACACATGTACATATTATCTGTTAAGGTGGCTCCTAATAGTTACACATTCCCAACATGGTATTCAATCACAGAGCCCTACACCAGTTAAGTTAAGAGAAAACGTTTAGTACAGGTCTGTAAACACTTAACCAATGAACAAATTTAGGTGGCTACGACATCAAAATTCGTTACCATGGCAACGTCAAAAGAGGCTGAAAAGACCCCATTTTCAATCTTTTGAGGCTAATGACTTCAAAACTGCTTGGTGAAATTTTTTGATTTTTATATATTTTCATCTTATAAACATAGCAAACATTTGTACCAATTTTGGAAAAAATCTGTACATAGAATTCAGAGATATGTCATTTTTACATAAATTTAACTGTCATAGGCACTTTATTTGGTCTTTATTTTGATGGGACAGCTACACACACTATTTATTCTAACCTGGGTACAAAGGGTTATAAACATTATCAAATTACAGTCAAACCTCTTTATACACATACCAAAGGGCCAGACCAAAGTGTCCATATTGTAGAGGTAGAGATTGTATGAATTTTGGTACCTTTCGTACCAAGTTAGTGAACTGTCCACATTATAGAGGTAGGGATTGTATAAATTTTAATACCTTTGGTACCAAGTGAGTGAACTGTCCATAATAGAGAGGTGTCTATATTGTGGAGTTGTCAATAAGAAGAGGAGAGGTTTGACTGTTTTTATTACCAACAATTGGTAAAAAGATGGGAGACACCAGATGTTAATTAAATTGTCTCTCTTCGTTTACTCTTGATTACAACTCAGATAACTGAACTTCACAATGCGCTCATCAAGGAAGATAGCCCTTCCCTGCTGCCAGGGCTGCTGAGTCTTTGCACACTTGATGCAGTGATTGGAAAAACGCATGTGGCTCTTAATTCATTGTTTGGAAACTCTGATGATGACCCTGACTTGACACTGATTATGGAGAATGCTAGCGTACTGCTTCCAGTGCTCGTGGACTTGATTCCATTGTATCAGAAGTTTGCTGGGTAAGAGAATAAAGATACGCTTTTATGTACTTAAGAATACAGAGCATCATTAGTACACTGGTATGTGGGAGGAATGCCTCAGGTACACACATTAATTGTATTCCATTGTGAAAAAAAATGCTCCCTTTGGGGAGGATGTTTCTACTGTCTACTGTACACTGCAAAATTTTTGGATGTACAGTTAATTCAACTTTTTTGTTTCACATTTTGGGGTCTGCCTGGGTCTTCTCCTTATAGTTTTCTACGTTGAAGCCAATTCTGCTAGGTCACCAACTCGTGTAGGTCACCTGGTGGGAAGCAGTGACATTCTTAACCCAAGAGGCTGTCGCATATGATGACCTTTGTTATTGTCTTGTCTGATCTTTGGCCAATTTGACATCAATTCCATGTCTTAAAAGGACAAAATATTTAAAGGTTCAGAGGTTTCAATGTTTGAAGTGTCGGCATTTGCAGAATTTAGTCTGTAGAATGTGTGGAAAGGATTTTGCATGATTCAGGTCTTTGTGCCATTGATCTTTAGAGAATTATATCTATTTCCGGTTGCATCTTTGTTACAGCTTTCATGGTTACAACTTTTTATCGTTACAGCTTTTGGTTTTAGCATACATGTAGTGTCTTTGTGCGCAAAAAGAGGCTTCTGATCATTGTAATGTTCATTAGGAGATTTTTAGAGGGGAAAATAATCTTTATTGTAGAAACCAACTTTTCCTGTAAGAGTGAATTAAAGATGAAGGATACTCCTCTTGGTAGTGAAATGGTTGACAATTCTTTTCGCGTTCGAAGAACGCAATTCTAATTTCGTGTTGGTTGTCCTGTGGTTTATGTGCAGTAAAATTTGAGATTTTTTGGTAGATGGTCTTCCAAGTGGCTGCCCCTATTGTTTTTTTTCAGGGGCTCATTTCCGCTGGAAATTCTTTCGAACGCGTCTCCATAATCTGTGATTACTGCTAGTATTTAATTTAGGGTTGTCATTATTTACTTTGCATGACTGTTTATCAGGTTCTGTTTACTATCTGGTGCGATGAAGCAGAAAAGCAGTGACCCAGACAGTTCAGAGTCCTTGCAGGCATACTCCAGTGTTATCAAAATTGGTCACATGAGACTACCAAAGCACCCCAGTCTTTCCTTAACATTCCTGGCAGGTATGTCATTGTATTTTGAAACACCCTTAAATATTATTTGAAGAACCTGGGAAGGGGGAGTGGGGTTGTACATGTATCTCTTAACTAAGGTGAAATCTGATCTAGAGCTGTGCCCTGAAGATAAAAATTAATTACAGTACAACAATATATGTTCTTTGTTATTTGCTGCTGCTATTTCATTGAAGTCAGTTTTTCAGTGTTATAAAACCAAAAAATTTACATGACTGTTTTTATTTGCAATGGCAGAAACCTGAGTCACCAGGCATGTGATTGGAAAAGAGAAATAAGCCTGACAAAAAACATTAATGTTCTGGCCCCGGTTGTTCAAAAGATGGATAGCACTATCCACCGGATAAATCACTAACCAGGAGATAACACAATTGATTTTGTTAATACTTATCCACTGGATAGTGATTTATCTGGTGGATAGCATTATCCACCTTTTGAACAACCGGGGCCTGGCAGACAAACTGCAACCCTGTTGTAGAATTTGGTGTGGGGTGGGATGGGATGAATATATAGATTACTTCATGGGCAGTGCAGGCATACAGTATTTACATACAGGTTGGTGATGTATCAGAAATCTTTCTGATACAAACCAACGAGTGCGTAAATGCTGCACAAAGCACTGCCCATGCTGTAATTTGTTCATTTTATACATTTGTGATTGCATGAAATGCTTTTTTTACGTGTGAGAAAGTCGTTTCGCCATTCTGATTGGCTGCGAACCCCAAACGGGGTTTTCACATGCCAAATTTTTTAATAGAAAATCTCATAAGTATGAAATAAAGCACCATTATACTAGATGTTTACTGATACATGTAGATATGTCTTACATTGAGTACACGTCATTATTAGCATCTTAGTTTGTAATCAAAGGGCTCTGAGAGCCATCTCATGAATATGAAACAATGTAAGGTTAAGTCCACAGATCAGTTTTAATTTCCATGCTGAGTTTGAAGTCAAAGAATTGAAGAGAAAAACAGATTTAAAACGACCAAAACATTTAAGTGTGACATAAATATGTATTGTGCGAAACAAGACTGTCTAGACTACTGGATGACATAATACACTTGGGAATTAAAAAAAGTTTACTACAGCAATCATCTTTAACACATAATACACTGGGGATTTAAAAAAGTTTACAGAAGATGGAATGAATGAAAATTTGCATATCAGTCTGTTCCTGTATACTACACCTCATTCAACGCTTTGTATATTCATGAGATAAAAATGGCTCTCCATTCTAAGTATCCTTTCCGTGTCTGTCTGAACTTAAATAATTGCTTTAACATTTCAGGCCTTCCATCCTCTGTGAAGAAAGCTCTAGAAAAGTGGAACAATATTGGGCTGTCAAGTTTTCCTTCAGGTTCTTTGTGGAAAACATCATGCCTGACTGCATTTGGAACAGAAGGCTTCTTAGACACTCTTGTGTCGGCTCATTTGGATGCCACATGTAGTGGTGGTGCCTTGGATATAGCACCAGCCCTTAAACACACCCTGCACTCGCTTGTTCAACTAACTGCAGACTTGCTTTCGTAAGTGAAAAGGTTATTCCTTTGGTAACTTATAATGCTGTACAGTATTGTGCAAAATGCGAACACAATTCGACCAATCAGACATTGCAACCAGTACCCCTTTCACTTATATATGAGACCCCGCCCACTGGGTTACTTGGTCTTTGAATTATTAAATTTGAAAGGAACTTTTAATCATGGGCCCCTTGTTGATACAGACACTTTGTTTTCTGATGTCTACAATAAAGAGAGTGAATCTCATATATATTGGAAGTTTCCATGCAATCAACAGGAGATGTCAAAGATACTTACACATTGTACAATTATGTACATGCATTTCTCTGCATTGCAGATGGACTCCAAAGGAGGAACATTCTATACAGACTGCCCTTGGCAAACAGCTGTGCGATAAGATAGTGCCTCTAATGGTGGATGCCACAACAGAGTATCTCTCAGAACAGTGCAACACTATCTTAGAGGGAGTTGTTGGTCCTGCAGACAGTGATAAATTTGCCAGCTGCATTCAGGCTTATGTGCTCTCAAAATGTCACAGCCTTCTTGTAGAGCAGTCTGGAGTTGAAAGGTTTGTCACAGTTCACATTGGTTTTGTTTGATCACTTGTTAAGTTTGTGTCCTAGTCATAAATTATATAAAACAATTTAAAAAAAAAAATGGCATGGACTGGAAGTTGACTGCAAGAAGCAAGTTTCTGTCAAAACTAGAAGGAAGTTATTTCATTTATGAACACAGTGAACTCTGTCTAAGGCAGACACCTTTAGGACCAGCTCTAGCTGTCTGCCTTACAGAGGTGACCGACTTACAGAGAGTTTAGTAACAAAAGAACAAGTTTAGTGAGGCCAGAAACAGCCAATAATTGATCTCCATCTTAGAGAGGTATCTGCCTTACAGGGGTGTCTGTCTTAAGAGAGTTTACTGCATCACTTTTCTGTCCTTAGAAAACTGTGACATTTCCTGATACCAGACAGTTTGAAACAGTTTTGAAACAGTGTTGGCCACAGAAACAATTAGCCCATTAAGTCCCAATGTCAACTGTAAAATTCTCTCAACTGGCATCCTTACATTTCTTGTTGTACTAGTTTGGAGAAGTTGTTTTAATATCAATGCGGTTCATCTTTAGTGATCACTTCCTTAATACTTAAGACCTGTATGCTTGAATGTCCATCAATATCCCAAGGAGAAGTTTGATGCTGATCAATATTGCGACTTTATGGGTTAACACAGTTATTGACCTTCAGGTTAATAAGGGATGCAAAAGTAGCTCAGTGGGTTAGGACAGTAGGACTGAATGAAGCAAAAATATCAAGTGTCCGTTTGTATTTCAGGTCTGATATTGGTGAAGAGGTGCTGGTAGACTGCCTGAAATACATGGACTCTTTGTTGGACAAGGTGTCTGATCATGTCCTTCTGGATCAATTGTACTCACAAAACAGAGAGCTTTGCAAGATTATTGTGCTATCTGCAAACAAACGACTGTCCCTAGGTTATGTTAACAGGACTCTCAAACTGGCAGTCCGCTTCTTGCAACTTGGTGAGTGTCTTTATTGGGTAGTAATAGGATATGAGGACATCAATTGTGAAGCTGGGTTTTGTCTGTTCAGTAGTTTAACATCCGGCATTAAACAGTGCCCAGTTACAAAATAATTTGTATCCAGTTCATGTCTACCCATCTTGGGCACTTTAGGATTTTACCCACAGGCTCACAAGTGAGTAAATCATCTTTTATAGCGTTGTAGAACCACAGGAAAGTTCTGCTAGATAGTTTCCAGTAGCTTTTATGGTCACACTTAAGGATTTTGTCCACAGAATCACAATTAGTTTAGAACGAGTGTTAATGTTCAAGTTTAACGTTAATGTAAACACATTAATGCTTAAGGTGCGTTGAAGAAGCTTGAATGGGTGATAGGTTTGTACATTAAATCTAAGACATGTGAGAAGTTCATTGAAGACTCCTTTTTCATTCGACCGTTATTAGTATTTTAGTTCAAGCGTCTTGTATCCCGTGGATCCTTCTTGCAAAAGCAGCACTATCACTGGCTACTCAACCTTCTTCATTCCATTTGTTTTGTCTTTCACAGCTGAGAAGCCTCTTAACTTAAGTATGCACTCCATGTGTTCAAGCTTCTCTGAGCTGTGCCATTTAGATCAGGAAACTCTTGAGGCATGGCTGAGAAGGATTATCTTAGGGTTGGAGGATGACAAAGGAAACACTGGCAAAATGGCAGATAACAGGCTTCTCTTACAGACATTTGCCACTCACATTGTGAAGGAATCAAGGTACTCCACAGTAAGCTGTGGAAGTGGTAGAATTTTACTTGTCCATGAATTTGTAGCCAAATAGGCATGCATGTAGTTCTGAAAAAATTTAAGTAGACTTATTGCTTTTAAATACTACATGAACCATCTCAAACGAAACGTTTATTTCTGCCATTTACATTGACAACTTCTCGACTTGTACTGAGTATAACTTTTTTTTTGAAGCCTAGCAATCAAAATCCAACCATCAAAGTGTGCATATTATTTATATATAAACACCCACTGGACTCATCTTACAGTATAAGTTGTGGTTTAGGCCTCATGTTAATTAATGACAAAATTGATTGATATGAAAGTATCCTTTGCTAAGATTTAGTTCTTGCAGAAACAGACAGGAATAAGGTTCTTGGCACAATGAAAATGAAATAATGCTTTTGTTTTTCAGTCCTGTTGGTGTGCAAGTGTCATGCTCCTTGTTAGAGTGCCTTATTCCTCTGGGAAATGAGCTGCTGCCAGATGTACCCAGTGAGTGGAGTAATATTGGATCTAAGTTTGGTGACCTGTTGAACACAGCCGCAGTATTGGCTGGTGCAGGGGATGGATCAGGACATCTTACACTATGTACTGCTGTTATAAAGTGGCTAGAGAAATGGTAAGTGTAAGGGAATTAAAGCTGCAGTGAAGTTTGATCTCGTCCAATTTTTCCTAGATTCACACATGGTCAGAGTGCATGAAAGTTAATTGTGGAATAAGAGTGAGAGTTTGAATTTCCATAAGTTTCTATCAACTCTTTTTAATGCCTTGAATATTAGTTGTCTTATCAGCTTCTAGTTAATAATATTGCAGTATGGCAATATTGTATGTATTGTATATGTTCTCTCTCTTTCTTTTTAAATTAAAAACAAACAAGCTTTCCTAAAAAACAAAGAAGCTTTCAAATCTACGATTATTGCAGAAAGCGTAGGGTACGTTTCATTTACTGTAATCCAGATTGAGAGCAAAATTAATGGACCTTTTTCTGGAAATAGCTTGTTCGGGTACATTAATACTGTAATAATACAATACTGGGCACATATTAAGTAATTCAGTCTGAATTACTAGTGCCTCCAAAGATGAAAGTGTTTTTTCATGAAAATTGTCTGATCTTATTTGTGAATACAACCAATTTAATGCACCCTTAGTAAGACATAGATTACAGGAGTGCAAAGCTTAGCAATGTTATTTTTTTTTCATCAGTAAAACTCAACTTCTCCTAGTGGAAGCAAATGGCGAGAAAGGAAAAGAGAGCGGTATAGTTGAAGCAGCAGGTCCTCTTCTTCGTTATCTGGCTGAAGTGATGACTGCTCTGAAGTACTCTTCAGAGAAGGAGTGTCCTCCATCACCATCACTATGCCCTACAGATGGAGATGCCTTGCTGCAGGATGTGGATTCTGATTGGATGGATGACATGGGTGGAGATGATGACGACTCTGGTGGTGAAGAATCTGTGAGTGCAAGAAACTAGAAATAACAATAAACTACTTTAGTGATAGTAAATCACAGCCTGTTGGCCCGCCATCACATGTACTGACACAATGTGTTTATCCTTTCATTATATTAAAGGCCGATTACCCAAGTTGTCTCAAATCAGGTACAAAAAAAACTAAAAAGAAAGTGCTTTTGTTACCATTGTGTGGTGTAGCATTGCATCCCCTGGGAGAAGGGTACTCTGTACATTTTTGAGTGGTGGTCTGCTGCTGGGACTTTCAAACCTTTACCTTTTATCAAACCATGTTCAGCTGTATTTTGCAACACTATTCTAGACTTGACACCAAAAATCCTTACCCTATCCCAAACTTGCTATTTTCCAGAAAATCTTTCTTCATACCAATAATCAGTTTCCCGGTAAAGGATACCTTATTCTAGACCAAAATGCACTCATTTCTCTATCCTATCCCAGTTTAAACTGTCTGAAAACCATATCCTTCACAGTGGCACACGCCCAAATAGCTTTTATATGACTGAGAGTTTTCCCCCTAGAATTGCATCCTGGGAGGAGTAGTAAATGCATTCATTTGCTTTAGTTTTTTAAAACGAGATCTGTTAAAAGAGAGTCACTAGCTAGGTTCTTCAGCTCACAAGATTGCAACATACATCTATTTTGCCAGCATTAAAAATTAAATATTCATTGTTTGATGATTGCCATTTCCCAGGATGAGGATTCTCTATGCAACAAGCTGTGTACCTTCACTGTGACACAGAAGGAGTTTATGAATCAGCACTGGTACCACTGCCACACTTGTAAAATGAACGACGGAGTTGGTGTGTGCACAGTGTGTGCCAAAGTTTGCCATAAAGACCATGACATCTCATATGCCAAGTATGGGTCATTCTTTTGTGACTGTGGAGCTAAAGAAGATGGAAGCTGTATCGTAAGTGCTCACACACTTGTGTTTATGTTCTGACCAGATTAGAAGAATGAATTTTCTTTTTTTCTTCTTCTTGAGAAATATGTAATGTTCATCATATCATAGCGAGGAAAACATTTTACCATCTTTTTTATTTATTATTCTTATTCTTGTTATGTCTATACTTATGCTCACTGTGCTTCTGTGTCACTATTTGCACCATCAGTGACAGCTATCCTCTAAGTATATTGTTTTACTGGGTTTAAAATTTTGTTTCAGGCTTTAGTCAAACGCACACCTAGTAGTGGAGCCGATGGTCAGAGTGCTGTTCCACCATCTCCATTTGCCACTGGTGAGATGGACGAAGGACAAGATGACACAGAAGGTTCTTCAACTGGTAAAGTGTCATCACTAGCTACTGGCACAAGCTCCTCTGCAACGGCAGCTGCAGCTGGGTTGGGTGGGACAACTGGTGCAGGAAGCAGCGAAGGTGGGCTTGAGGACTCTGTAGCACTCACGTCCAAATCAGTGGAAGCTTTGGCTAAGCAGCTTGAGGTAAGAGTGGTTCTTCCATATTGTTATAAGAGCAACAAAAAAGTGTTGTTTGGTAATAAATTTCAAAGTGAAGATCCCCTAAAATGAAATTAGTTATTAAAATAGTGCAGCCCCAAAAACGTAATCATGATATATTTGCTGCCAAATAGCAGAGCTAACAACCACCCTAATGCCTTAAGTTAAGCAGCCCTCGTTTGTGTGTTTGTGATGTGGTTGCTTTTATGTTCAACTAAAACTTTTTATGTTGCTGCAGTTTATGAGTTTTGCAAGAAAACTGGCAACGTAGTGAATATTCCAAGAAGGAGGCCGGTTTGACATGAAGGTGGTCATTGACATTAAGTTGTACCATTAAGACAGTGACTAATAACGTTAAAAAAGTAAATTGTCACATGTTTACTAACTCATAGTAAACAACCAATCTTTTACAGAAACACAAGCAGTCATTAGTAAGCCAGTTGGAGAATTCATCTGTCATAGCCACCGCTCTAGACCTTTTGCAGTGGCTGATGGGGCCTGATGCAGGAGGGCCAAGCAGTGTTGGGATGGGTGTGTCTAAATCCATTAAAGATGCTTTGACTGAGCTGCACACAACTGAGAAAACTGTGGAAAACACAGATCAGCTTATGGTTAGTTTTATGCAGTTATGTGGAGAGTGTTTCATGGTTGTTGTTCCCTTGAATGTCTGACAAGTTATTTGTTTGTGTACCATGTTGGATGTTGTACAAGACAATCTCACATTTTTGCATTTGCACTCTTGTATATAAAACCTTTCACTTGGTAAAAAAAATAAAATACATTTTCTGCAGCTTTTTTTTAGGGTGATGCAAACAGAGCAGGGGGAAAGCTTATCTTGTTTATATCATTTCAGGTTCCAACACTAGGATCTCAGGAAGGAGCTTTTGAAAATGTGAGAATGACATTCAGTGGAGAGCAAGGACAAACAATCCGGCAGCTGATTGGTGCTCATGTGTTGCGGCGTGTTGCCATGTGTTGTTTAGCATCACCAAAGGGACGTAGACAACATCTTGCTGTTAGTCATGAAAAGGGAAAGGTGTGTGTTTGTTCAAATGGTTACAGTTTGTGATATTATTCGACTATGACAGCATTTCACCGTATAAGGGCAAGCGAACATGCACAATATGCTAGCATATTGCACTGTAGTATACTGGTTTAACCATATAGGAACAGGGAGAAGTAAAATGGAGAAATGGAAATTTGGGAGGAGAGAAAGTGTCAGAGCTGTTTTCTGTTACATTGAATCCAGCTTCAACAGTATCTTCTTTTCAAATGAGAAACATAAGCATGCTTGTAAGTAACAATATTTAACCTACGATAATCAATACAAAATTTAGTGCATCCATCCTCCTTTCATACACGTTTGTATTTCTGCAAGAGCTTTGTGTTTTTTCTGCCTTTCATGATAATGAATAGTGAAGTCGTTTCTTTTTTTGGAATCATGTTAAGAAAATTGTTGCATAGCACAACTTCCATGCTGCATCCTGTTACCATTGTCAAAATTTAACTCAATGTTTATTTTACACTCTCCTTAGATTACAGTGCTGCAGCTATCAGCGCTCCTGAAGCAAGCAGACTCCAGTAAGAGGAAGCTAACCCTGACACGCCTTGCCACAGCCCAGGTCCCCTTCACAGTGCTGTCCATCTCAGGCAACTCTTGTAATGAGGACTTCTTGGCTGTGTGTGGTTTGAAGGACTGCCATGTACTTACGTTTAGCAGTTCAGGGTCTGTTGTGGATCATCTGGCACTTCATCCTCAGCTGGAAACTGGTAATTTCATCATCAAAGCTGTCTGGCTTCCTGGATCACAGACACAACTGGCTTTAGTTACTGCTGACTTTGTTAAGGTATGTTTTTTCAACCTTTCTAATGTTTTGTTATTTTGGATGTCAATATACTAGTTTACAAATGCTAGAAGTAATTTGTTAAAATACCAAGCTTTGCTCTCTTAAAATGTTTTTGTGGGGAGCAGGGGTGGTGTAGTGGTGAGAGCACTTGCCTCCCACCAATGTGGCCCTGGTTCAATTCCCGGCCCGGCGTCATATGTGGTTATTGTTGGTTCTCTCTTTGCTCCGAGTGTTTTTTCTCCAGGTACTCCTGTTTTCCCCTCTCCTCAAAAACCAATACTTCCAAATTCCAATTAGATCTGGAAAGTGTCCACAATTAGCACTCGCATGCTAAAAAAATACTTTGACACTTAAATAAATTGATTTGATTTTTTTTGGCAGTATGGGCTGGGGTCTTTGTCTGGTTGCAAGTATATGGCAACTTATTGACTGTGGTTGGAAAAACCACTGGCTACTGGCACTTTTTGTGAGGGCTGCTTGTTGTTCATGGGTTAAAGTCCCATTGAAGCCCTGAATATTTTTTCAGGCTTCCTTGGAATTGCTTAAATTGTAAAGACAACTTCAAGGATCATTTCTTCAATTTACATTCACTATCTGCAGTTCATATATAATTCATTCATATACCTCATTTGTCATTCTATCACTTGACCTTGCTTCCAATGTGTGTGGCTTCATAGCTCAGTTGGTTAGAGCATCGCACCGGTAATGCGGAGGTCATAGGTCGAATCCCATTGGTCTTGATACTTTTTCAGGTTTCTTTGCAATGCTAAAATTGCAAAACACAACCGCGAGGATCATTTATTCACTTTACAATTATTGTATTGGCAGTTAGATGAGTAGAAATTTGATAATGAACATCTTTAGAGATAACATCAGATAGCATCATAAAACATTGAAAAATGGTTTAGATATTGTTTACAATAATGTTGCCATAAAATAAAGATTTGCTGAAAAATGCTAGAACTGTAGCTGGATTAGAACGGTTTGATAAAAAACTTGATTTTAAAACACTCTTTCACTCAGTAATCTTGGTTCTACTTATACAGAGTTACCATCAGCATGTTTAAGCAGTTGTGTAAATATGGTTTTAACAAGTATGTTTTCTTTGCTGTAGGTTTATGACCTGTCTCAGGATGCACTGAGTCCTCTCTATTACTTTCTGCTTCCAAGTGGGAAGATCAGAGATGTGAGTTTCATCTTCGATGATGGCAATCACAGTTTGATTCTGATGTCCTCAGGTGGACAGTTGTATCTTCAGCCAATGGATGTTACCAGCAGTGCAATAAATGGACCTTTTTACCTAACAAATATAGTTCCCATTGAACATGCTGACCTCCAAGACTCCAATGGACAAGTGGCTGGGGGAGGAGTATCTGTGTACTACTCGCACATTCTCCAGTTGCTCTTCTTTAGCTACAGTCAAGGTAATTCTTAAAAAAGATCACGTTTTTAATATTCAAGCTTCCAAGACACCCCTTGCCAGTTGTCGGCCCACCCAAGATTCCCAGTTTCTGTTACTGTAATTTTGTAAAAATCAAGATTTTGAGAATTGGCTAAATTTATCAAGATGCATTATTTTTCATGCACCATTTTACACACTTTCTGGCGCATTGCCAATTTCTGGTAGATCCATGAAGACAATAATTCCACAAACATCAGTTTTCTCTTTAAAATGTTTGGGAATTACTGTACCATCACACTGATGATATGAGTTGCACTCCCGAAACATGTCTGTATTAAAAGTTGTAGTATTCGCTTTAAGAATTACAAGAGTCCATGACAGTGCCTAATGTTGGCTGGCCCAGGATTCCAAACCCTTCTATATTTAAAGGGTAAATTTGGCAAGGTGCATCATTTTTTGATAGGTCTTACTGCACTTCTTTTGGCTATTTACCAATTTCTGGTTGATCTTCAAATAGTCCAACAAACTTAAAGTGCCCTGTAATCAATTTGAAATTATAATAACAGTAAGCATAGGAAATTGCACGAAGAACAAGTCCAAAGTTTTTGTTTCCTTTTTGCATGATTTTCAATACTTATTGTTATTATAATTTCAACCCGTGAGGTATGTTTGAGTCTTTGACGTCACTTTCTCTCATTCGCAACCAAGCCTTGGAACAAGGTTGATTAATGGCGGCCATAAATTCTCGGAAATAAATGTTAAAATAAAATGACTTCTGATGTTCGTAATGATTTGAAATTTGGCAAGATGAGTAAGAAAGTCTAATTGTACAAGAAAATGTAAAAAAAAAATGAAAATCAAAAATTTGATCACTGGGGCACTTTAAGGTTTGTCTCGGATGCAATTTGGGAATGACAAACCATGTCATGTATAGTTGTGACTTCATCTTGGCATGGGTACTGAATTGTGTTGCTTTTGCAGGAAAAACATTTGTAGCTCCATGGAGTAAAGATCAACAGGAGGTGAAGAAGATGTTTCCAGTGACATTCAAGAGCAACTCTGGTGGCAATAAGAACTCTCAATCAGCAGCCTTGTGTCAGTGGAGTGAGGTGCCACAGCATCCTGGTCTGGTCTGCTGTCTGACACATACGGGTGGTGTCCCTGTGGTGCTTATGATCAAGCCACATCAAATACTGGTACAAACAAAACTTCTAAACAACTAAAAATAGATTACATCATCTGTGTGGTTTCAAATCAATAGAATTAGAATAATGAGGTTTCAAAGTGTTTTATGTGCTGAACCATTTTCACGATTACAACAAATCTTTTGCCTTTGCAGACCTCCAAGGAAATATGGAATTTCTTCTTTGTCCAAGGAAAAACAAAAATTAAATCATTTTCAAAACAGCCTAGCTTCAATATGAACACCATCGTTTTTTTAAATTCTCTGAACTAATAGTTTATTGTTTTCAAGGTGGTACAATTAAATTGTGACTTCCATTTAAACTTGGTAAAATGGCCATTGTATTGTTTGTTGGAAGTACTGTAACCATTGCATATGGTGAAGGTCAATGCATTATTTTGACAGATTCAAGAAATCAAAGCAACATCATCCAAAGCAAAAACCCAAGACATGGTGGCCATCCGGCATTCAGTGAGCACTTCTGACCAACAGCGCACCACAATGATCCTTCTTTGTGAAGATGGGAGCCTGCGTATCTACATGGCCAGTGCTGAACACACTGGGTATTGGATGGCTCCTGAATTCCAGCCTGCCAGGTAAGTGGGCTGCCTTGTGTTTTTAACCCATTCAGTAACAAATTCAACAAATTTAAAAAAGCACCATGTATGAGCCAATGTGGGGCCCTTCTTACACATTGCTTCAACAACAACAAATTCAATCTATGATTATAATTATTTATTCATGTTGACAGACCCCTTAGCATTGTGAAGCCAGTCCGTAAGAAGAAAGCTTCTAAAACCAGAGTGAAATCTACCACGGTCAGTTTCCCCGTTGATTTCTTTGAACATTGTCAGCCGCTTAATGAAGTTGAATTTGGAGGTGGAGATATTCTGCAAGTGTATAATGTGCAGCAAGCAAAGCACAGACTCATGACAGCTGGAATGTATATTGCAAGCACTAAGGTAGGTGTGTTTAAATTAAGATTATGTAGTGGTGTTTTTCACACGTTTTTGTTTTTTCACTCAGTGGAAGAGAAACATGTTAAGTAATGATCCGCACAAGAAGGATAGTGCTGAACGGCAATGCACGATGGAATGTCAACTATTTTCATTGTTACAACTAGTGATCTCATTGGCCTTGACTCAACAACTGCTAAAAAGTTAAGGTTCAAGGTGCATAAAGTCTAATTTATTTAAGGTTTCAAGTATTTTGAGACCCAATCGCACAACATGCAATTTTTAAAAGGTATTGTATTTGGGGAACTTCATCAAGGAAGTAAAATTAGTAGCCATTGTCTTCTGCTATTCTGATTGGTTAAGCACGAACATTTCCTAAAATATATTTGACGCAAATGGATTTTCTGTATTTTTATAATGAAATATAATTATGAACCATCAGCCCCTCCACTATTCTTAAAATCGAAGATATTCTATGTGGGAAAGAGCCATTGCCGCAGAACAATAAAGTTTACTATAGTTCTTATGTGAAGCATTATTTAAATTCTATCACAATTGGAATCATTTCCAAGATAACTGGTTGAACAATTGATTGATTAAAACATTGTCTTGCATGGAAAAGTTCAAGAAGCAATGTCACCCATTTTTAGTATCACTCTGAAAAGCCAAAAAGCAAATTTGTACCAATGGAACCTAAAAGTAATAATTAATTTTTGTTAGTTACTATACTAAAGCACCTTCATTATTCCGTACAAATGTTAGTCATGACATATATTTTGATGTTTAATTTGCAGCCAAATGGTTTCAATATTGAAATCACCAACACTAACCCCAGTGTTGTCATGGTCGGCGTGAGAATTCTGATTGGCTGTCAGGCAATTGAAAAGGCCCCATCCTTTGTCGAGATTTTTGGCAGAGTAATTCAGATGCAACTAACCAGGAATAGATGGTTTGACCTTCCTTTTACAAGAGAGGAGTCTTTATCTGCAGACAAGAAATTCGCCTTGTTCAGTATGTGCTTTGCATTCTGTATAATTTTGAAAGTTGCAGGAAAGGAAATGTTGGATTTTAAAGGGATGGTTTCACGGTTCGGCGCATGTGCACAGATTAAAATGCTTTATTTGCTTTCTTACTCATTTTATCCATTAAACCACTCACATTTACTTCACACACTATAATTAGCCCAAACAAAGCCAAGGATGACCAAAATTTACAGAAAATTTCTACGAATAACACCGACAAAGTCAACACTGAATAAGACCTTTGACCCGAAGGATTTATTCTACGCTCTGGTGGCTTTCATAGCCCACATGGGTATGCATAATCATCCATTCATTCAACTGACTGACCGCAACATTTTCACGGGCAAAATTCCGGCCAGAGTTATCTACTCGCTTCCGATTGGTCTAAACAGTGAAATTAAATAGGTTACATCATAGCTTGCACATGCGCCAAACCGTGAAACCCTCCCTTTAAGTGGATGGAGAGAAAGTTGATAGAAATGTGAGGAAGTAGATGTGAGGCATAAGACAGAGTAGACTAGAAAACAGTGCAATAATACATTGTAAAAGTCTTAACACAATATAGAAAGGGGTAATGGAATGACAGAAGGCAATATACTACTTGTCAAAAGTTAGCAGTTTATTACATACAACTGCAGTTTTGCCATCTTTTTTGGCAAAAACACCTTATCAACTAAAATGAAGACATTCTATTAATAAATTAATTAATTTTTAATTGTGTGATAATAATTATTAAAAAATGACTGTTTTCTTCCTACATTTATTGTTTGTGTTTGTCCGTTTAGTTGGTCAGTCTTTAGATTCATCAGGAGTGACCATGCTGGATTCAGTGAAGGTTTATACCAAGACAAAAGAGGCATTTGGTTGGCCTGATGATCCTCAGGAAGAGATACCTTCTACTCCAGGACTGGCGACTGCAGCCACTGTGGACACAGAGACAGAAATTATTAACTCTGTTCCACCCATGACAGCTGTTGACAAGTAGGACACACTGGAATTTCTTTTCATTTATAGGCTCTTAAGGTGCCTCCATATCGTTATTGGCCAGTCTTCCAAATAAAATATACACGATCTTATTGCTGTTTTTCGAGAGTTTTGTTTTGCAATAGGAGGCATAATATACACATACACGTAGCTTAGGCTTTCTCGTTTACGGAGAAGGCTAATTTGGCAGTCTTTGGCAGTCAATGATTGAGTTGTTGGGCTTGTTGTTCAAGGCTAGCAAACCTCTCAACGGATTTTCTCAGTTTTACCCGGTAAATCACGATTTTTGGTAAAATAGAAGAAACATTCAGTAAGTTGAATCTGACAAAGCCATATAAAAATCAGTACATAACTTTTGGCAATTTACTCACTTTTCGTTTATTAGGTTTGTGTATGTACAAAAACTGTTGTCTTTTTTTTGTGCTTGCAAACCAAGAAAATCCTACCATGTTACATCATCAAAATTTACAAATGCATGCTAGCGCCATTTTCGTGCTCATACTTCACGCACCAAAAAACTATATGGAGCCACCTTAAACAAAATTATGTTTCAATCAATTTAAAATGAATCTGTCTTGGGTACATAAAACCATAGTTAATAAAGAGCAGTGGTTATGAAACCTGAGAAATTTCTTTGTTCGATGTTTTTGTTAGCATTTTTTGGCCATGACCTTGCACAACCACAATATATTTTGAACTTTGTTTGAGCAACTAACCAATTGATACGTGTCCCTTACCATCCTACTTTGAATCTATCTGGTATCCACACCTTTACTTTTATCATAAGTCTAACACATAGAATGGATAACATATAGATCAATCTACAATATAATATAAAATATTTGGCGATCGGAGTAAATGTCACGTGGTTATAATGCCACGCCCCTTTGAGGTCTGAGTCGAAAATCTGCTGTTACCGGCATTTTTTCGTGGAAATCTCTCGGCTACACATAGTGCGCATTAATGCCTTGCGCTTAGCAGAATTTCACCAACATCGCAAAGACCCAATTCGAGAAATTCAGTGGTTTCCAAATTTAGGTCATAATTTAAGCGAAAATGATAAGCAAACTTTACACGATTATATCTAATAAACTATGAGACTTATCCCTTTATTTTGGGGATCGTTATAACAGATGAGTCCTTGCAAGTCAGCAAAAAGCTTTAGGGCCTTGTAAATGCGCGCGATTTCGAGCAAAGGAAACATATAGAAATTATAGTTTTAGCTATTTGTTGACGTTTGTCGGCGTTTAAGAGTCCTTCTCACGAAAAAAGCATTTTCTTAAGAATTCGTAGGTTTTTTTTCCTTCAAATTTTTCAGGGCCACAATTGATTAACTAACTGCCCGGATTCTGAATTTCATGGTCATTGAAAAACTGTGACATTATCTTCTATAAGCCCAAAGTTGAGTAAACATTGAAGATTTTTAGCGTTTTGGCTGAGTTTGTGCTCTGGGAGTTGTCTATTGTTTCTAGTCTGTCATTATACAGCATTCTTGTTCAGCACGCGTGCAATGACTACGCTTGGCTGACTTCCGAATGCTCACCGAGATATGGTAATTTTGGTACGGCCTGAGACAGGCGATCGCGTGATACATCATAGAGGTTTAACGCATGATTTTTAATCAATTCTCGGCATGATGTACACTCCTGGCTGCAGACGTTATGTGACGGGAATCCCTTCTATTTTTTCATACTAATTACCATATC
The DNA here is from genome assembly GCA_024195265.1 of Dendrophyllia cribrosa. Classification (NCBI taxonomy): domain Eukaryota; kingdom Metazoa; phylum Cnidaria; class Anthozoa; order Scleractinia; family Dendrophylliidae; genus Dendrophyllia; species Dendrophyllia cribrosa. The sequence continues at coordinate 32,184,837 of JAJLRJ010000003.1, read as the reverse complement.
TCGGTGAGCATTCGGAAGTCAGCCAAGCGTAGTCATTGCACGCGTGCTGAACAAGAATGCTGTATAATGACAGACTAGAAACAATAGACAACTCCCAGAGCACAAACTCAGCCAAAACGCTAAAAATCTTCAATGTTTACTCAACTTTGGGCTTATAGAAGATAATGTCACAGTTTTTCAATGACCATGAAATTCAGAATCCGGGCAGTTAGTTAATCAATTGTGGCCCTGAAAAATTTGAAGAAAAAAAAAACTACGAATTTTTAAGAAAATGCTTTTTTCGTGAGAAGGACTCTTAAACGCTGACAAACGTCAACAAATAGCTAAAACTATAATTTCTATATGTTTCCTTTGCTCGAAATCGCGCGCATTTACATGGCCCTAAAACTTTTTGCTGACTTGCAAGGACTCATCTGTTATAACGATCCCCAAAATAAAGGGATAAGTCTCATAGTTTATTGGATATAATCGTGTAAAGTTTGCTTATCATTTTCGCTTAAATTATGACCTAAATTTGGAAACCACTGAATTTCTCGAATTGTGTCTTTGCGATGTTGGTGAAACTCTGCTCAGCGCAAGGCACTAATGCGCACTATGTGTAGCCGAGAGATTTCCACGAAAAAATGCCGGTAACAGCAGATTTTCGACTCAGACCTCAAAGGGGCGTGGCATTATAACCACATGACATTTACTCCGATCGCCAAATATTTTATATTATATTGTAGATTGATCTATATGTTATCCATTCTATGTGATAGACTTATGATAAAAGTAAAGGTGGGGATACCAGAGAGCTTCAAAGTAGGATGATACCCCCCAAAAAAACTGGGTCGAGTCACCTTAAGTTATTTATTTAGTCATATTGTGTTATTTGTAGTTCATTTGTTATCAACATTTGAAGCCTGCAAGGTTTGATAATCAGTCTCTTGACTAACTTGATAAAACCAGTCATGTCAAAACGAAAGGAGATTAAACCACAATTGCTTTAAGAATACATGATGTAAAGTATCCCATACTTACACATATTTGTTTGATTGGGACCAGCTACATCAGGCTATTCCTTAAAAGTCAAGCAAGTGCCAGCCACTATCCTGGTAACTTTTTATAATCGTTGCCCCTACATGTATCATTTTCGTTCCAGATTGGTAGTACACCTATTGGAGGTAGTGGATGGTTGTTTTTCCACCTTCGTGTCTCAAGAAGAGATGCCAAGACAGTCGGCACTTGATGCTGCAACCTCACTCATGACTAGTGCAATGCCATCCAGTGTTCAGCATCAAGCTCAAGCCTTACTGGCTACCTTACATCCTTCAAAAATGTCATACCACAGTCACAAGGTATGCAATCTGATTTGCATAAACCGGTTTTCAATTGAGTGTCAAAAGTAATTTTGCGATTGCTTTGGTTTTGCATTGCTGCACTTTGTGATTGGCTAAAACATCTTGGGCCACTCTATCGACCAATCAGAAGTAAAACCAAAACCACACACGTTTTCCCACGCTTGGTGCCGGCAACATGTATTTGCTTCACACTCTTATTGGTTCAATGGATTGTCTGTGTCTTTTGTGATTGCCAGAGTAATTACTTTGGTATTGTTTTTTCCTAGGACCAAGCACAGCTTTCTCAAGTTGTCAGCTTTCTTTGTAAATTCGAAAGTTCCTGTCAAGACAAGGAAGACAAAACAGAAGAAAAAGACAAAGACGAAAAGCAGGAGAAATCCGAGACAGAAGAAACGTCAGTAGATATGAATGCACTTGATGTTGAAAGTTTCCAGAGACTTGTAGTGAGTGCAAGATCTGTGGCCAGCACAAGGCCCAGTAATTTGGCAAAGTACACCAGTCTTCCACAACAGGCGACGGCAGAAGGTAAGTTGATAGTAAGTTCCCAACAAGTGTTCTTGATCATTCTGTAATGACCTTGCCAGCCATTTTATTATCCATTATAAATTGCACTGAAACTAACTGTAATGCACACTTTCGTACCTGTGATGGGTTACCTATGGTGTATCAATCAATCAATCAATCAATCAATCAATCAATCAATCAATCAATCAATCAATCAATCAATCAATCAATCAATCAATCAATCAATCAATCAATCAATCTTTATTAGAAAAATACATTATTCTCAAAATTGAAAACACAAACACAGATATCTTACTTGTGAATTTTGGCCTTAGAAAAGGATAATTACCTAGTGCATAGAAAAGTTGCTTTACGTAAGGTTTTTTTCATTCACTTTTAGTTTATTTTCGATATTTGTTTTTGCCAGATGATGATGACAGTCGTCATTTCGCTGTGTGCCTAATGAATGCCTTCTGGAAGCTACACAGTTGCCAGCCTGTAAACCCAGTGTTGTCTCCATTGTCTTCTATTGGTGAGTTAAGCAATAGACCACATATTTCTATGGTTTATCGGTTCAATAAACCATGTGGGATGTTGGCAGAACAAGCTCTTTGAGTGTTAACCGGTATAAATATCAATAGTTATTGAGCAATCAGAGTGTACCAATCAGAGCATGCGCATGATATTAGTGATTGTATAACATTTATTTTGTAAAGTGTTAATGTGTGTCAGAATGCATTTGAAGTATGGGTACGAGAAAGCTTGCTAGTAAAACAAACAGGTACTAACACTTACACTTACTTGTAACCCTGATACAACTCCAGTGTCCCTAAAATGAAAGTTTCAAACAATTTCAATTCGTGAAGTATTGACAATTTCGTATCTGCATATGAAGCATCACTGCAGCTCAATGGCTTTCATTTTAATGGTTATGCTTTTGAGTTTTAATTTACAGAATCAAATTTCGAAAACACATCAGTTCATAAGTGGTTTGCTTTGTCTTGGGTTAGCTTACCAGGTATCATGTGTTATGATAGGTGAATTGGTTTAGATGGTTGTTATTGAATTGATTTTAGGGTTCCAACATGTGGAGTCAACAGTGACAGCATTAGTGGATATCATCCATGCCTTTGCAATAGCGGAACCTTCCAAAGTTCGACTTGCCGTGAACCAGTATGTGAAAATGCTACTTTGTGAGGTATGTTGGTAGAAGGTCTCATAATGTGTGATTTCTATTTTGGAGATAAACTATAGAAAGTTACAGTTACAGACAGTTGACGAAATGAATGTGTTAAATTGAATTTCTACCTTGTTTTAATAGGACCAGTCAGTTAGTTTTGCATGCAAGCAAGCCCTGATGCGTCTGATACACAAACACTGGCATGGGATGGGCAGCTCATCTCCACAGTGCAACACTCCAACAGGAGAAGGAGTTGGAGGAGATGACTTTGATGGTGAAGATGATGATGGTGAGCAGGATAGAGCTGATAGAACTCCTCCTGAAGAGCAAAGTGGAACTGATGCTGAAGGAGCACAGGCAGGCGAGCAGTCAGATGTTGAAGTGCCAGAGGTAAGTATGTGTTATTCTGCCTAAGATGTCCAACTTCTTTTGATGACCTGCGATCTAGTGGCCTGATGGCCAGGTCATGGAATTTCCTCAATGCAGTCATGAACAGTGGTGGAATTTTAGAAATTTATGAAAAACCTGTTAACCTATAACGAGGCATCCCAAGGCATTTGCAAAGGCTAACAAACCCTTAACACATGAAGCTTCTCATTCACTCAAACACACAACATAAAACCTGTCATGTTTTGTGTTGCATCACACTAGGCTGCACCACAAGAGCCTGCTCAAGAACCAAGCCAGCCAGCAGGAGGAGTACCATCTATAGCAAGTGCTGCTAGTCATCTGGAGGCATTATTGCTTGGTGCTGGTGGTTTACCAGGCATGTTGGATCTACCTGCTGATGCAGATGATGAAGCCATGATGGAGCTTGCCATTGCTCTAAGTCTTCAGGAACAAGCTGGTGCTCAGGTACTCAGTCTCCAGGGATTACCGCTGCCACTGCCTGGTGTGCAGCCACAGGGACTGTCTGTTGAAGCTGGTGTGTTGTCCTCAGATGCTTCAGGTATGATAACAAGTAGTAACCGTGGTGTTAAGATGCAGCATTTGGAAACGCAATAATTATTGTGAATTTTGTTGCTTTAGGACAAGGAAGTGAGGATGAATATGAAGTCCCTCCTTGCAGTGCCCAGGGCTCTTCAGCAGGACACAGTGCCCCCAGGTCCCCCCTGCCACCTGATACTGGGCATGGCGGAGCTGAATTTGAAAGTGGAAGCAGCGTGGACTCCATTGCCGCTGAGCCTGGCACTAGCATGGAAACTGTTATTGTTGATGGCGACCAGGCAGGTTAGAATGACAACACACAATAAAGAATATTGTAACTTAATTCCATTAGCTGGCTATCACAGACTACATAACTTTTACTTATTTCTGAACAGTACATTTATTTTTGTGGTGCTGTTCATTTTCCTTTTTTTTCACAAATGGAATTTGAAGATGTGTCGGATTTGTCCTTCCCAAGTTAAAGGCCCAGTATCACCCAAAATGCATTGCATGCCCAATGCCTCTACGATTGAATTTAACGCAGTCGAAAATTCCCAAAAGAGTCAATCACGAGCGAGCTCATCATTTGAAAACAAAAACAAACGACCGCAAAGCCGAATGGATGATACTGGGCCTATAACGAGTTCGATGATTCATTGTTGTAAGAGTGATACTAAATTGATTTCAAAGTTGAAACAATATCGTAGCCACTTTTAGCTTTCAAGAATAAAAAATAGTTTTGTGGAGTTATTTCATAACAGTTAATCCAGTGTAGCTCTTCAGTGCGTTCACAGGCTATGGCCATGCAAGAGAAAAGTATGAGCACTAATGATAGCATCTTATACTTCGGAGTTATTCCCACCTTATATGCCTTCATTATTACTGGTCGCACGTACTTTTCAATATTTTTCCATTGTTATGCTATCATTTGTATTTTTAGGAGAGAGCAATCCCGAGAGCAGAAGCAACAGAGATGAAGAGCAGGGAAGAGGGCATCCTCAGGTGGACAAGGAATCCTTGATGGATCAGGAAAAGTTGCACTCATTAAGGCTGCTGCTTCTTGATGAACTGCTGCTTCACCTGCCACAGCTTAAAGAAGTTGGTGGAGTGCAGGCAATACCCTTTATGCAGGTAGGAACCATTTTGTGGGGCATTAGACAATGTGAAATGAAATTAATTAACTTTTATGAAGGATCCAGGGAGTTCTTGCTTGAGTTCTTAAGGTAGCTCCAGATAATTATTAAACTTTGTGATGCATGAAGCAAATGATGGGACATAAGGCTGGCTCACACAGCTATGCAAATGCAAGCACCATATGATAAGCATGGGCATTTGTGTATCCCAAGATGGCGAAGCAACACCATCTTGGTTTTAACTTCAACCATGGAGGCATGGAAAGATAATTTGGAGGAGTTTGGAGTTTGCGTTGGTCCAGTTTACATGTGCGAAATGCAAACGCAAATGCAAGTGCAAGGAAATGGAAAATTTGCCATTTCTTGTGACAGCGCTTGCATTTGTGTTTGTGTTATGGTAGTTCTCACATGTGTTCGCTTGTGTTTGGATGGCTCGTGTAAACCAGCCTTTAATCCTCATAAGCTGGCTCTGGAAGAAGCAAAAGAATGCGCGAATACTGAAAAAGAGCTTGACAATCCCTTGTTTTTTGATACCCTCAGCACTGGTTTTCCCACAATATGGATCAAACCTTTTTGTAAAGCCTTGAACTGCAAGCTACATTGCTTTATTTTAGGTATTGCTGATGTTGAGTTCTGATCTGGAAGATAATGACAGAGACAAGGCTACATTGAATAAAGTACTGTCTACATGCTTGAATGAACTGAAGCTGGATCAGATGGTAACTATATTGAATTTCTTGTGTTTAAAATTTTGTTGCAGCGTTTAGTTTCTATAGATGAGTGATCACATTGAGAAAATGCATCCACCTTAAAGTACCATATGAGAATTACCTTCTTATGATGATGTCCATGCTATATTAACCTCCACTGCGTCACTACACACAATTGCATCCTAACAGGTAATGGTAAAGGTAAAGTTGCAAACGAGCCACAAGTGACCCACACAGGCGGTGCTTAACCCAGTTTCTGTAGCATGAAGCAACTAGGAGTATTGCTACTCCTTCCTGGATGGGATACTAGTCAGACAGTGTTACCCCCAACATTTCATCACTAGTACCCGTTGATAAGCTTGGGTGGAGAGAGACATTGTGGAGTAAAGTTTCTTGTCCAAAGGAAACAACATGACAACTTGGCTAGGACCAGAACTTGAACCCCTGACCTTCAAAACTGAAGTGCAACATGCTAGCTACTACACCACTGTGCCTCCACATCCTAACAGCAGTTCACTGAACATATACAGCTGAGCTAGTGTTCATAGGGCTGTCACTAATTCTTTTTTGTATCTGGGGAAATGGAAAAAGTACCCCAGGAGAAAAAGCTCTATTAGTAGCACTACCTTGTTTGTCTATTAAAGTCACCAGAGCTTTGAAAAGTAGTAGCTGCAAGCAATCCCCAGTCCCTGGCCCTGAATGACAGCCCTGTTGTCAACGATGACAAAGTCAAATCAATCCTATCAAAAAAACACTACTGTACTCATTTTGCATATGGAATGAGGAGTTCTGATTTTGTCATAAGCATGGTAGTGAAGAAGTCATGAATGACCATTTCATAAGTTTTGGTTCAAGTGAAAGACACATTTTTGGTCATTGTTTATTGCTTTCTACACTGCCCAGATGAAGTGAAAAATCCTGGCAATTAAAATTGTGGTTGTGGGAAATCTATCTTATCGTGGTATCGTGGTGTGGGAAACCAGGGCCGGGTTGTTCAAAGCACGATTAAGCTAACCCAGGATTAGCGTCAATTTTGAATCCAGTTAAACAACTCAACAAATGAAAATTTGTCGAAGTTTTCTGCCCTTCTGTTTCGACTTTAACTTGTCTTCACTATTAGCTACAAATTACCTATTAAAAACATTTTTAAAAAGAGAAATGAAATCATCGGTTAACTTTTAATCTGGGATTAGCGAACAACCGGGCCCAGGACTATAGGACTAAAACATGCTATTGCCGATTGACAGTGTAGTTCGACGTTGTAACACATTTAGATCATATGGTATGTGCGCATATTATGAAGCTGACTCTTGACTTGTTGTTGGATTGCAGCAGGATATAAAGCATATTTCATTTCGCACAAAACAACACGAAGTCTGGTTGATCATCATGAGACTGTTGAGTGTTTTGATGTCAAGAACAAAGTCCACTTCTAAGAGTGGTTCAGAGGTATAGAGTACATGTTGATTAATTGTACCTGTGAATGTTCTAATCAATCATGGGAGAATGTGCATGTTTACTTGACAAATTCTCAAACAAGTCAGAACAAAGAAAATCATAAGCGTGGCAGTGCTGTGGAATTCCAATCTGAATTAGCATAGATTTTGGCGGTTTCATTCCTTTGTTTTCTCTGTATTTAATGATCAGTTTGAGAAGCTGTTTCAAACACTCGAAAGAATGTTTCATCAGGTATCCAAGCACCTCGAAGTAAGTTAAAAAACTGGCTACACCTCGTATTTTCAACCCACTTCTTGGTGCTTATAAATCCAGATGAAACACTCTTCCTGGTGTTTGGTATATTACCTAACATGCTCAATTAATATACCAGAATACAGCACACTCTAAATACGAATTATAAAGTTCAATACAGTTTTCAGTTTTTCTGTGTAGACAAGAGCCTTTATTCTAGGAAGGATAGGGTATTGAATGGAAACTCATTCTGAGAAATGAAAGAGGGGATCTCTTTTCTTTTGAGGGGCAGGGGTTACATCAGTATGTTATGACCTTTGGTAAAATGGGTTATTTGTCATACTCCACCAGTCATCATCACTGGTATGTAGGCAGACAGCAGCAACATTATGCGATGAAGGAATCACAACTAACTGTCTCGAAATCCTCAAAACTCTTTTGGAGCATTGGAGAGAGGTGGCCAGCCACGAAGAAGTAAGTACTGTTTTCTTTTTGTTTCTTTTTTTTATTTCCAAAGAGTCAGCAACCTCTTTTGACCTCCACAAACAAAAACAGTTACATTTTCAAACATGAAAGTAAGGGTGCGTTCCTTTGGGATGATCTGGATCCGGATCACTGATCCAAGATCACTCGGATCATGCTGCATCAAAGGAACCGATGAATCCTTGTCCAGAGTGGATTCGTCGGTTCCTTTGATGCTTCATGATCCGAGTGATCTTGGATCAGTGATCCGGATCCGGATCATCCCAAAGGAACGCACCCTAAACGAAAGTAGGGCAGTTTCAGCTATTTGGACAAGGGCAAGGCACCTTTGTTTGTAAACTCACAAGTGAAGTTCCATGATAATGGCTTTGTAATCCGAGGTTGTAGAACAATGTAAGAGGGAAGGATAAAGCCTTGTTATTGGCGGGCAATAATATCCGTTATATACTTATAATTTTGTTTTTGTACAGGAGGAGACGTCAGGTATTGGTGGATCTTTACTGAAACCTCAACCAACCAGCCCTCCACCAGACATGTCGCCATTCTTCCTGAGACAGTATGTCAAGGTACGTCTCAATAACTCTTGTGTATAATGTTATGATCGGGCCTGGGTTGTGTTAATAGTTTCTAGCATTTGTTAGCTATGTCCTAGTTGTGCTTAAAGTGAACCAATGTATGGGCTGACACATGCAATTATCTATATGCATGTAAGAGCTACTCTTTCTCCCTATTATATTTCTGTTTGAATTAAGCACAACTGGAAAGATGAGCATTATGACTTGATTGTTTGATCATTTCCCAGTTCTTATTTCATCTAGTGGTGCTTTATTATTGGTCATACACTGTTAAATAACTTGGAATTTGTTTTGGTTTCAGGGCCATGCAGGAGATGTATTTGAAGCATATCCACAATTGCTGACAGAAATGGCTTTAAGACTTCCATATCAGGTTAATATGATTCAATAAACTATTCATTTCTTTCTTTCCTTTGTTTCGTTACTTTCTTCATGGTTTGTTTATCCTTCTTATGGGCTAGGGAAATTTGCCAGTCAGGCTGATAAATAGCTTAAAGTAACAGTCAATGTCGCATTTGGAATACACTTGCAACCCACACAGCCAGAGTTCAACGTAGTTATAAGGGATACACTGATTACTTTAGAAGTTATAAGGGGTACTCTGATTACGTTAGTAGTTATAAGGGATACACTGATTACTTTAGAAGTTATAAGGGGTACTCTGATTACGTTAGTAGTTATAAGGGATACACTGATTACTTTAGAAGTTATAAGGGGTACTCTGATTACATTAGCAGTTATGAGGGGTACTCTGATTACATTAGCAGTTATGAGGGGTACTCTGATTACGTTAGTAGTTATGAGGGGTACTCTGATTACATTAGCAGTTATGAGGGGTACTCTGATTACATTAGCAGTTATGAGGGGTACTCTGATTACGTTAGTAGTTATAAGGGATACACTGATTACTTTAGAAGTTATAAGAGGTACTCTGATTACATTAGCAGTTATGAGGGGTACTCTGATTACGTTAGTAGTTATAAGGGGTACTCTAATTACTTTAGGACATTAGTTGTTGTTCAAGGTTGATAATAACTAGTGTAACTGTTGTATGTAGTGGCATATCCCAGTACCGTAACCTTGACTCAGCTCAACCTAGATTTGGTAGTGTAAAGAAACTAGGAGTATTGCTGCTATCTTCTGGATGGGATTGTAAAACAATCATACAGTTATTCCAGCATTTGTCTACCTTTCCCTAATGTGACACCATGATGAAATAAAGATTGTAGTAATATAATAATAATATTTATTGATTTGTATTGCGCAAATATCAATCCAGGGAAAGTAAAAATCCTAGTAGTAGTAGTAATCATTCCCATTACAACACACAAGAAGACAGTCAATACAGAGCAGAGTTTCTGAAGTTGGCTGAAACCAACAGCTTTGACATCGAGGGTCCAATATTGCTGTTAGCTAGTACTCTTGTGCATTTGCATAATGCTGATACTTATCACGTGATTTGGTAAAAACATTTGTTTTCAGGTGAAGAAAGTTGCAGATTCTCTTCATCTTGAGAATTCTCCTCAGTTTGGTGAAGAGTGGTACCAATTCTTATGTGAGGTATATAACAATTAAATTTCATTTTGTTTGATATACACTTAACAAGGAGCTTTTTTACAACGGGTACAGTATGTTGCCCTAATTCCGGACACTTTTTTTTTCGCCATTTCTTTCCTTGTAAAAACAGAAGCGAGCTGAAACTTTCTCACCACATGCCTTCTACTATACGTTTTCTTGTACTGAAATGTCATCAACTGGACTGCTTTATTTTCGTCGTTATTTGCGAAAATACGAGTCAAGTTGAGTGCCTTTATTCCGGACAGGTTACCCTAATTCCGGACGATCGCAATACAATCGTTTTCTTCATTTTCTTGGCATTATTTGTCTCCGTAACGAAAAAATGTCTAAAATACATACCATAAGATAATACATATGCGAAATATTCAAACTGAATTGTTGCTTTCCCCAGTTTAACAAGGACGTTCATTAGCATAGAAAATTGTGTAAAAACAGTAATAAACAAATAAGAAAATTGCATAAAATATCTTCAATACACTTTCCTTCGTTCAAATGATGGTTATTGAAAGTTAAGTTTGACTGGTCGCTATATAACATAGATTCAAAAACAAATTGGAATTTCCAAACTCCCTTTCATGCAATAATAACTGGATAAGTTCTATTTTGTCCGGAATTAGGCACACATGACAAAAATTTAACAATTTTTTGCCACAGTTTCGCTCGAAGATATGAAACAGTTAACTTGCTATTACATGATAGAAAGAAACCATAGTCCTTTTAGCATGAATTATTCCCAAATTTATGTTGTCTTCTGTGAAAAAAACACTACAAATATAAAACGATGTAATTCGATGCACGCTAAAAACACAATTTTACGAAGAAGGTTCCACCTATCTTGAGAAGATCTTGAATTTCCTGCCTTAGACTATGCCAGGAAAGCCATAAAAGGAGTTAGCGATAGAAAAGTCATCAATAAATCATTGGAAAGTATTGTTCGAATTTTATTTATAATTTACTGAGAATAACGAAGCTCTTATCCGAAAGAGTCCGGAATAAGGGCTGTCCGGAATTAGGGCAACATACTGTACATATCATTTAAGTGGTTTAGGTGGGGTTTCTACGTACTACTTTAAAATTGTTACCTTGAGGGCACACCAGTTCAAAACAGGTGTTGCATTAGTTACACTTAGCATTTCTTTCTTTTACTAACAAAAGGCTCACCTGTTATGTTTCACTTTGTGGCACATTCGGAACAGGTACCCATTATCCATGTGCCAGTGGTATTAACCCTTAAGGCAGATTTACACTGTAAAACTGTGTCGCATGCGTCAGGCAAAAATTGTATACAACTCGCATCATATAGCATTGTATGTGGCTATGATTGTCATAGGGATTTAAAATATGTTTCAAAATCGTACGACAGTCGTAAGCAAGTTGTAGGTTTGATTTACAGGAAGCAATTCGTGTGTGTAATATTTTGTAAGGACGATGAATTTGTGTCGCATGAGACATGTTCAGGCAGTTTAGACAGTAAGTTACTGTAGTGCTACTCAGTTGTCAAATTATTTTTATCAAGTGGGAATGTTAGAAATTTGTCCGTTTTATACTTAAGCACTTTTAAAGTCAATAGCTGGTGGTATTTAGAAGTTTGAATATCATTTTTATTCTCATTTCAGTATCTTTTGATTCAGCAAACTCCATTTGTCCGAAGACAAGTGAGAAAGGTAATCTTATCTTTTTTATTTTGTGATAATTGTCCTCAGACTGACAGACTGCTCTGCAGACTGACTTATTTAGACAGTCCGTGGATATGAGCGAACGTTCGCTGTGGTTATCCACTAAATCATCTTGCTTTTAGCAAGGGTTCCACATGTAGTTGTTGAACGACTAACAAAGCTTTTCTTGAAAATCCGAGAATCTGGATAAGTAAATCGTGAAAAGAAATACTTCTTCCAACAGTTGTTTCCCTCTATTGTTTAATGGTAACTCTCTAGTTATCCATTGAATATTTACTGCTCTAGTTTTCATAGTTAAGCCGGTTCCTTGTTAGAGTAACTATTAAATATCTGTAGGAAAGACGTTATTGCCAAACAGGTTGTGTATTAACCAAAAGCAATGAAAACTTATGTTTTTGCTTGTTTGAATTTTAGCTGTTGTTGTTTCTTTGTGGATCAAAAGAGAGCTATCGCCGACTGCGAGACCTGCATGCCCTGAAGTCTCACATGAAAACCGTTAGGTACAAAATATTACAGTGTAACTCCTGTGGACATCCTCATTCTTTCTTTCATTCAACCATCAATCCGTCATTAGTTATTCATAACATGAGAAAGGCTGTTGCACTCAGATAATCCTAGTAGGCAGATCATCTGAGCGTGACATGTTTCCTGCTTTCAATTACATGTGAAAGGTTGTAGAGCTAGGACATCCTACTTCTAACTGATGTACATAAACAGACACTCGCGCTGGCCTTTCATTGTGGGTACCTCATAGTCTAAAGTAATAAGTAACCCTATCTGGCCTGTACCTTAGTTTCACATAGACTCGTGGGCTCTTGCACATTTACTGCTATGTTTGTGTTAGTCGTATTTAAATAACCAAGCATTAACCAATCAAGCGTTTGTTTCTTCAACAGGGAACTCAGTGAACAAGGTGGATTCAGTTATGAGTTTTCCAAATTTGCACCAATCAGTCTTCCATATGATACCCTTATTACTTTGGTAAGTATTGGTCAGATGGCCTTATGTGTTTAACACGAAGAGGACTAAGTAAGTAATTTATGTTAGTAGTTATGAGGGGTACTCTGATTACATTACTAGTTATGAGGGGTACTCTTATTACTTAAGCAGTTATGAGGGGTACTCTGATTTCTTAAGTAGTTTATGAGGGGTACTTTGATTTCTTTAGTAGTTATAAGGAGTACTCTGATTTCTTAAGTAGTTATAAGGGGTACTCTGATGACGTTAGTAGTTATGAGGGGTACTCTGATCACATTAATAGTTATAAGGGACACTGATTACGTTAGTAGTTATAAGAGGTACTCTGATTACATTAATAGTTATAAGGGACACTCTGATTACGTTGGTAGTTATAAGGGGTATTCTATTTTTAGGGGAACTCTGATTACTTAAGTAGTTATAAGAGGTACACTGGTTACGTTAGTACATTAGTAGTTATTCAAGGCTGATAATAAACTAGTGTTACTGTTGTATGTAGTGGCATATCCCATTACCTTAACTTTGACTAGTGCATTGAACATTATTGAATTACTTGTGCTGCAGATTGAACACCTTAAAGCTTGTTCTGAAGTGGCATCAAGTCGTATCAGTAACTGGCAAGCATTCTGTCTGCAAGAAAGAGGTATTGACCATTTTGATCATCATAACAAGGAAAGCCAAGATAACAACATTAAAGGGTGTTTTGAAAGTTCTTTGAACCGTTAAATGTAATACTGTTAGTGATGACATATGTCACAGTATGCAGGGTTGTCATAAAGTTTCGAAGTAGCCCACTGTATTGTTGGAGTAGCGGCTGAGGTTGGGGAAAAGACCATCTCTTCTAAAGAACAGCCCAGCTGAGTAGCCGGCCGAGATAACAAAGAAGGTGGCGATTTTCGCCGGCAGCCAGCTACTTTTGACAACCCTGAGTATGCAATATTTGTAACTCTAGAATTGCCATGAACAGTATTATTATAGACCCAGAAGTTTAATAGAACTGTCATGGCTCATTAGGGAGGAGGAGGGAGACCACTCGAACACTATGACACCAATAAGCATAATTCTGGCCATGTGTTGTGGTTTAGCATAAGGCATTTGGCATAGTCATTCTTTGGGCGTAGCCAACGAGTTATAAATTCGGCTCTGTTTTTTTTTTGTCATGTGACATTAGTGAATGCAAATTTATGCATGCATATTTTAGTTTCAATAGTCTGATTGGTCGACACGCGACCTCATGATCTCGCTCTTGATTTCAAAATGGCGGCAAAACCTCTCCGTGTGTTGACTTGAGAAGCAGAAGAAGATTTACAGCGTAAAAGTTTTCAAGACAATGCAAGGAGTTCATGGATGGATAGGACCATTTAATATTGTGTTCGCCACTTATTGCTGTGGGATTTTTGTTATGGGAAGTTTTGTGTTTTATATACTTGCCATTTCAGTTAGCGATCGTGGTTTAAAGTGTCGGCTACAAATGTAGTGAATGTAGTGTAGTCTTACTTTTTCAACATAATATTAAGCTTTTGTTTCTCCGTAAAAGTACTCAAAACACTGGGGAATCAATACTACAATGGGTTTAAGACACCCAGTTCAAGCTGTGTACAGCTTCTTGTTATGTGTAATGAAGGGAGGTAGTAACAGTAATGTTCATTCGTTTTAGACACGCTGCCATTTCTGTTGAGGAGCAGCTATTTGTTTGAAGAGGGTGTCACTCCCTTGATGTTACAACTGCTGGGTTATGCCATCTGTGAAATGAAGTCACAGCCATCTACCTCACCACAGAAGAGCAAGAAGGACAAGGACAAGGACAAAGACAAGTCAAGGAGTAAAGAGAAGGATAAGGACAAGGAAAAGGACAAAGACAAAGACAAAGACAAAGACAAAGACAAAGAGAAGACAACAGGTTAGGTTGTTTTTATCCAAGGATTTTCATTGTTAAATCGTTTGCAACACAGCAGAAAACTACAGTGAACTCTGTCTAAGCTGGACACCTTCAGGAACAGCTCTAGCTGTCTACCTTAGACAGGTTCCCACCCTACAGAGAGTTACAGATGAACAGGTGAAATTCGGCCATAACTAGCCAATACAGGGGCGTTGGTCTTAATAGAGTTTACTGTATTTACTCAACATAGGTCACATTAGGAGTCTAGTAATAAACGATTTGGGTATAAAACTTATGACTGTAGCATTGAGTATTGTTTTCTTACAAATGGTAATGTAGACTAGTACTTTTTTTCAAAGGGGGAGTAGGTTACCTATATAATTATACTTTACTTAACGGGTTTTTTTCTTTGCAGGCTCGGCAGACAATGGAAGAAGTGAAGGTGAAGTCAAGTTGTGGTTGCACGTTCCCCTTTTTTCGTTAGTATGTACTGGCCACAACAGCGATTTTTCCCAGCTACTGAATGCACTAACCAACTACAAATTGTTGACTATCTATATTACTATATTGCTTCCTGAATTGAAAAGAAATTGTGTTTAGTGGTGAATTTGATGTTTTGTTGTTAAAGAAGCTTTGATGATGGACTTTTATTGACTGCTGGTGTGTTAAACTTAGCTAACTCAGTTCTGTCCATGCCAGAAGGTGTATAAGGCCATTATGCTGTTTGACCAACCCAACCCATTCTGCATTCTGCCGCTTTGGCTACATCTGTTTAAATACATGCTTAAATTTGGTATGGTTTGTCACCGTTATCTTCTTTGTCTGTTGTATATATAGCAGCTGCTCAAAGTCTGGTTCAATTGTTAAACGATGCTGTTGATGAGGAGGTGATGACCCAGTTTGTCCAGAATTTCCTGTTGGAGTCAAACTCGACTGCTGTCAGATGGCAGGCACATGAGCTGCTATACAGCATGCACAAGTATGTCATTAACCTGTCTCGAGTATTCTTGATTAACTTAACACTTTCACTCCCACGAGTAGCCAAATTAAAAAATAATCCGACATTTGTGAAAAACTGAAAAGCAAACAGTATCATAGAAAGTACTGGTTAAGAACTTTCATTTCAATGGCCACACTGCAGAATGTTAGAACCTCGTTGTTAATATTCATGATTTGTATGTCATTACTTGTTGCATAAAGAGAATCAAAGATAGGTAAGTGGATACTTAACTGAGACAAATTATTGGAGAATTGTATTTGGCAGCTCATCTTTATCATTATCATCATCCTATCAGTTGTGACAATGTGAGCCTTTGTGAATACCAAGAAGTTCTTTACACACAGTGGCTTGTGCTTGTACAGAATATTGCTTACCAGAGTGATTCTGAGTCTCCTGGTACCAATTGTCAAGACTGCTGTGGACCCACTGGAGGTCCTCGTTAATACAGTTCTTCCACCTATTCATTGGCAGTACTGTGCTGCCAGTGCCGTGCAATAGTTCACGAAGGATGATCTGATTGGGCAGTCTGTGGTCCTTTATGCGGCATGCATGGCCTTGTTCATGAAATTTGTATTTATCTATATATTTATAGGTATTCAACTAGTACTCAGCAAGTAAAATTGTCAAGCATGATGTGGAAAATCTGGCCATGTTTGCCTGACTATGGACGACGAGCAGCACAGTTTGTTGACCTTCTTGGTTACTTCACAATCAAGTGTGAATCAAACACAGATGAGGTGCTTATCTTGGAAATTTGGTGTTTCATTAGAAGTGATTACCAGCCTGTTGCTTTCATCCACTATAGATCTTGAGATCTAAAAGAAAGAGTGACTTCTGCAAAACGCAAGACACTAGAAGACATTTAATAACCATGCATATATTCAGGCTTTATGTATATGTTTTATTACATGTCAATTCAAATAAATTATGTCTTTAGCAAGAAATTGTCAACGGCTTTCAAAATGGATTTTGAGTTCATGTAGTCTGAAAGAAATGACCTGAATCTAGTTGTTTAGTAAAATAGCCCTTCATTAACCTTGGCATATCTACAGTTGCAGGATTACTGTGTGAAAGCAGTTCAAGTTCTGATGATGCAAAACAATGTTCTCTCAAACCATCCAAACTCCAATGTATACAGGTAACGACGTGTGCCTTGAGGATTGTTATGGTATCGTATAACAGCAACTGAAGCATGAAATTATTTTTCTGCAACAGTCAAAGGCGTAACAAATTTCCAAAATTAGGCACAATTGAAGTATGGACTCAATTGTTACAACAAAACTGCATGTGAAATAAAGCAGCATTGCCTGGCAATGCAGTGATACTTCAACTATCACAATGGCAGTCATTTCTGTGTTGTTTTACATTGTACTTTTCTGTCCTCTATACGTTCTAAGCACTGTAAAGGTGCAAAATATCCAAGCTAGATAACATTGCTAAACCTCTAAACTCTAATAGTGGCCAACCTCATGATTGTCAAGAAGTACTGCTCATTTAAAGGAGTTATATCAAAACTGGACTTCTTTTTTTTTTGGGGGGGGGGGGAGGTCATAGTTCTTACTGATATTGTATGTCTTTTGGTGTTTTTTACAGTAACACTAAAAATGGTGACATTGTCTGTTTGAATGATCTCACAAGTATTGGGATTTTGCTCAAAGACTTGTAAAAGTTGGATCTTGATTATACCAGTGACAGGGATAAATGATGTGTTTGTTTATCTTGTTTTAGGATGTTGTCAGGATTTGTAGAGTTTGATGGTTATTACCTAGAGAGTGATCCCTGCCTTGTGTGTAATAACCCAGAAGTTCCATTCCAGGTGAGATTCTTCTATCATCCCAATGAAAGGACATTATTTACTGAGAAGGGTAAACCTTTTCATGAATCTTTGGCTAGAATGTACGCTTTATTTTAATGTTCACTGGTTCTTTTACAATATTCAATGTGTTTGATGTTCTTTGCTTTTGTAATTGTTGGTATTTTGTGTATTTGGTGCCACACTGGAAAAGCTAAAAATGAAAGAAAACAACTTAATTCTACTGTGAGGTAATGATTTTTTTTTTCGTTATTTGTTTGTACATTTCATATTTTACAGAGCCTTAAACTGTCTAACATTAAAGGAGACTCTCGCTTCACCACCACATGCCAGCTTGTAAAGCTGATTGGAAGTCACACAATCTCAAGAGTTACGTTAAGGATTGCTGATCTTAAACGACAGAAAATGGTAGGTTCTCATTACCTTATTACAGGAAATTTTTCATGTCAACTCAATTCGTCCCTCCAGAAACTGTGGGTAGACTGAGTACCATTGTTTTGGCACTGAGATGTTTTGCAAATATTTAAATAATAAAGTAGATAATAAGTTATTACTGTGTAAATGCTTATTATGTTTATTTCCCACACTCTTGAAACATTTGATAGTGACTGTTGTTTTCTTATAATATTGCTAAACATACGTACAGTGTAACTAGACATTTTGTTGTTCCTAGGTCCGAACCATTAACTTGTACTACAACAATCGCACGGTTCAGGCAGTTGTGGAGCTGAAGAACAAGTGAGTCTATTTAATAATGAGTGTTATAAAAAAGCGTAGAGCATTACTCTATAAACATTCTGTAATTGTGTGTGTCAAAAGCACTTGTGGCATATGTGAAAAAAACAAGACATATAGTTTAACTGTAGCTGATTCTTGTTTATTGCATAAATGTTGACAAGTGGTATGTTTTGCAGGAGGTCCTTGTGGCACAAGGCAAAAAAATGTCATCTTACGCCTGGGCAAACAGAGCTTAAGGTTAGGATCATTAAAATGTCCATCTTTCAAGTACATTTTGTCCCTCTTGTTAGACATTCTTCTGTAAATTTTCGTATTGGGTTTCCGTTTTCAGGTTGATTTTCCACTGCCAATAGTTGCCTGCAACTTGATGATTGAATATGCTGATTTTTATGAGAACTTTCAGGTAAGGGTTCCGACATTTCCTTATCTAAAAACCGCTGTTTCAAAAGAAGAGAAGAAAAAAAATAGTGTATTTTGTACTTTATTGAATTGTATTTTGTATTTTTTTTATGGTGATAACCGCTTCGGGTCACCAGGCATGTATAAATATTTTGCTAATGTTTATAAAGTCAGTGGAAGAAGCCTCCTTCAGAATTCGTTATATTACATGGGATTGTACTTTTATCAGTGAGAGATTTGGAAATTGTCCTCTCCTTTAACTTAACCAATAGTCTGTCAAGTGTTAGAAAGCGTAGTTTAAGTAAAAAGCGTAGTTTAAGACAAGAAATTCAAGAAATTAAGCTACAGAAAGTAAGGCAAGAAAATAAGTAATTATTATTTGGGCCCCGGGGGTGTGCATTTAGGAAAGCAGACGTTACAGTGTGCTTAAATTGTGAGTTTCTTCAAGTGAATTAAACTGAAATGTGCACTAACATCAGCCATGCTGTTACTATCCATACAAAAAAAATGTATTCACACTTGCAGAGCACATGGATGTGACTTGAATGCATCTGATCATGACAAGTGAACCATCCTTTGTTCCGTTCTGTCTTGTAGGCATCATCTGAAACTTTGCAGTGTCCTCGCTGTAGTGCATCTGTTAATGCTAATCCTGGAGTGTGCAGCAACTGTGGAGAGAATGTCTATCAGTGTCATAAGTGCAGGTTTGTTTGTCTTGAATGGGTCAACATGGCAATTGGGGACAGGGTTTTTTGTGCATTAGTCAGCTTTTTGCGTGGAGAACTCTATCTACTACAATGATGTCCACTACAATTACTTTCTGTTGCAAGGTAGATTCAACATTGTGTGGTTTGATCCGGTTTTTTGTACCTTAACACTGCTTTGTGTAACAATGAAGGTTTGTATGTAACAAAACAACACATTCAATAATGTTTACCATGCTCAGTCTGACGTAAGTTGTCTGTGTTTTTTTAGGTCTATCAACTATGATGAGAGAGATCCATTCTTGTGCAATGCTTGCGGTTTCTGCAAATATGCTAAGTTCGACTACACTCTGACAGCCAGACCCTGCTGTGCTGTGGATCCAATTGAGAATGAAGAGGATCGTAAGAAGGTATTTTGTTTGTTTTAAACTATAATCATAAAGAAAGAAGGTGTATGATATGAGGGGGTGTGGAATATAAGGTTTAAGTGGATACATTTGGGATCAGCCCTGACTCTCCTTTTAAAAAAGGTTTCCTTGAAGGAAAGATGAAGCAAGTTGGTCACCTACTCGATATGACCCCCTTGGAGAGACATCAGTGTTAATGATGTGTGTGTGGTGCAAAAGATAAAATTGTTTCCAAGTGCAAGTAAAATACTGTTACTCTGTGGTGGCATCTTCTATCGCATTTTTTGTTACCCCAGGGTTTTTTCCTTTCTACATCGTATTCATGTTGTTAATACCAGTGCAATCCTTCATTTTACAGGCTGTTGCTAACATCAACTCTCTGTTGGAGCGTGCAGACAGAGTGTATCGGCAGCTTGTGTCCCACAGACAGCCATTAGACCTTCTACTAAACAGATTACTGGAACATGGACAGCAAGACCCACTGCAGGTAAACAATACCTTTACTCTAAACATACTTGGAGTGCATTTGATTGGTGAGTGAAATATCTTATCACTTTATGAGGGTGTTCAACCAACAACTTTTTACGCGTGGCTCATCCTTTAGTATCGATATTCAGCATAATGTCTTCTAATCAAAGATAAAAATATATAAAAATAGAGTACTAACAAGAAAAATAATTTATCACATGGCAATTAAATAGTGCAATCGTACATTTAAAACTCGATGATTCACACCTGTGCTTCCATAATAAGAAGTTACAATGTAGTTCCCTATGCAAGAAAATTCATCAGAGAAGCAGAGGACGAATTTTTGTTGTTGTTGTTGTTTGTGCAACGGATTCTCCTGGTGTTACCTCTGTGATAAATGAACATCTAATCCAGAGGGTGTATTAATATTCTAGACGGTAATTTATGCTGCATAAATTGGTAATTGAGGCACTGGATTATGTCGACTTTACCTTATCACTTGCGTGACAGGAGGGCATATCTGGCACAACCCAGACAGTGGCAACTGTGGTTTCAGGATCTACGACACCAGGCAGCAGCTCGTCTGCTAACACTGGCGTCAACAAGGCCATCCAGGCTCTGGCTCATCGCTACTGTGTTGAATGCAAGGGAACATTTGATGAGCTCAGCAAGATCACACAGGTTAGAAACAGTCTGAAGTGGTAACATAGTACTTTCCTCACTCTCATTGGCTACTCAAACTTGGAATAGTATTTGATATTCACGCCCAGGCATTGTTTTGGATTTTACTCGCGAGTTTTTCCCCCATTTGTAACCATTAAGTAACTAGTTTGGGCAGGCTATTCACTGGCTTTACGGCTTGGCACATCCACCGCTATTTACCTCTACCTTGGAGTGTTAATTATAATCAGCTGTTTCATACTGGAGAATGAATGTATGTGTATTGAATAAGAGAAGGTAGTAAGAATTGAGGCCGTCTACATTTTGACATTTACGTTTGATTGCTGTCAAATATACATTCTTTAGCATTAAGTATTGTTTCACATAAGACATTAGCTCTTTCCCACATAGAATATCTTTGATTTCAAGAATAGAGGAGGAGCTGATGGTTAATACTTATATTTCATTATAAAAATAAAGAAAATCCATTTGCGTCAAATAAATTTTAGGAAATGTTCGTGCTTAACCAATCAGAATAGCAGAAGACAATAGCTAATAATTTTGCTTCTTTGATGAAGTTCCCCAAATACAATTTCTTTTAAAAATTGTATGTTGTGCGATTGGGTCTCAAATTACTTGAAACCTTAAAAAAATTAGACAAAATGCACCTTGAACCTTAACTTTTTAGCGGTTTTTGAGTCTAGGCCAATGAGATCACTAGTTGTAACAATGAAAAATCTTGACATTCCATCGTGTTTGACATTCCATTGCCGTTCAGCGCTATCCTTCTTATGCGGATCATTACTTAAAATGTTAACCCTGCACAAAATGGCAGTTTGAAATGAAGCCTGTGTAGCAACTGAGCCATTAATGCATGGAACATAGTTTCAACCCAGGTCTATCAGGTTTTGTCTTGCAAAAGTCATCTCTGGAGTAAATGTTATAATGTTATCTTGTTCAGTCCTTTTCACCTTTTCTTTTCAGAAAGTACTGGCTTCTAGGAAGGAGTTACTGGAGTATGACTGCCGTGAGAGTAAAGGTCCACTTGAAAATGCCAGCACTGGATCACTGCTGCTGTCATCTGGTGTGAAAAGTTTGCAGGGCAATTGCTATGGCTGTGCCTCTGCTGCAATAGAGCATTGTGTGACACTTTTGAGGGCATTAGCCATGGTGCCGGGAACTCGCAAGCAACTGGTGGAAGAGGTCAGCTATTTTGCACTGGACATCGGTCTTCATTGATAAAAATGATCATATGACAATAAAAAATAACCCATTCCCTCTCCAAAAGAGTCAATTTGCTGAAAAACGATCAAGATTTCTCTAATACATGTTTAAAATTCCGTATTTTAAAGGCCCACCTTCACCCATAATGCTGTGCGCGCCGTGATCACTTTCTGTGCTGAATTTCGTGTAACACGAAATTCACGCTTGAATGCGTGCAACGAATCATATCACGCATATGAACAATGAAGTATTTAAAAAAAAAAACACAAACGACCACAACGTCTTTTGGGTGAAGGTAGGCCTTTAAGAAGTGCCCTTCTCTGTATCTGAAAAGATGTATTTGAGTGAATTGAAGGCATTGATTTTCTAATGAAGTTGTAAAAGAGGATGTTAGTTACGAAGTTAATACGGATTCACAATATTATTCCCTCAGGGCCTGATTCAAGAATTGGTAGAGTTTAACTTGCATGAAGGTACTCCACAGATGAGAAGTGATGTGAGGCATCTCCTGTGTTTGCTAACAAAGGACAATGAACATGCTACAACACAACTCAATGAAATCCTGATCGGAGCAGTTGGTGAAGCTGTCAACAGTCACAAATCCAATCCAGCAGTGGTGAGTTACTATCTGACTTCTAAGCCTTTTAAAGCCTGCATTCTTTATTTCATTGACAATTTATGATGTTTTGAAGAACAGTGATTTGAAAAACATGTAGACCAGATTTGTTGAAAGAGTATTGTTAGTAGTTGATAGCAACTGTTTCAATAAACCAAACAAATGAAAATCCTTTTCTCTTTCCTTGTAGGTCTCAGGAATTAGTCGAGAAATGTTGCTTTTAAGCAATGCAGTTGAGATGGAAGACTCTTGTTGGGAGATGCGTTTGAGATGTGGTAGGTGTTTAGTGCTGATCGAATGAGCTAACATCCACTGGACTTCTGTTGTAAGGCATGGAGTCATCAAAACATCATTCATTTTTATTTTCACGGATTTCTCTTCTAAATATTTTAATTCCTTGTCATAATTTTGTTTTTAGTTCTCTAGACGCCATTGGATTACCAGCCCTCCGCTTCCAGTACCAATAAAGCTTTGATCTAATACCCTTTGTAACTTAGCTGACCGTTCGCTCCAAAACACTGGTGTTCTTATCAGTCATTATTTTGTAATGTCATACTTTTGGTTTTCCTTCATCACAGTGATGACATTGTTCATGATGTCTGTTGAAGTGCGAAGCCCACTCATCATGGAGAGTATCACATTACCTTGTCTGAAGATCCTGCTTCGACTTGTTAAACCTCCCCCACCCAGCAGTAAAACCAACAAGGTAGTTACTTTGTCTGCTGTTAGAGAGGTTTTCACTTGAGTGTCCTAAAACTAAAACCAAAATAATTACTCTCGCCAATCCCATCAGACGCTGACAATCCAGTGAACCAATCAAATCTCAAAGCAAATACCTGTAGCCGGCACCAAGTGCGGGAAAACGCATTCGAGCAAGTCACGTTTGGTTTTGGTTTAACTTGGTTGAGAAAGTGGCGCGAGATTTTTTTAGCCAATCACAAAGCGCAGCGATGCAAAACCAAAGCAATTGCAAAATTACTTTGGAAACTCAATTGAATATCTCTCTATATTGTTCAGTTGAAGATTTGTATATGTTATCTTTCTGTCGCCTAGGATGGATATCTGGTTGAACAAATGAAACCTTGATGGAACATACCTATCAAATTTACTTTCCCAATTAGTTAGCTTAAGGTGCAAACTATCAAGAATTGTAGTTATGTTCACCTCAGTTTAATCAAAGGCATGTTTCTTGTGTTTTCCACACGCTATTTCGTTCACTCAAGAGCGGCCAAATGTTGTTTTGTAAATACTTTAAAAAAATAGCACCTTAGGAATTATTTTACTTCTAAAGAGTTCTCGTTCAAATACAATCAAACTGTAGGATTTTATCTACAGACTTAGCAGTTAAAACCACATTACATAACTCAAAGTTGTCTAAATACATATATGGAATTAAATTATGATGAATGCCAGTGAGATTTTAAAACAGAAATACTTTGATACCTCTTTTTGTTTTTTAAAGGATAAAGATTGTAAGTCGCTGGGTTCAGTTCAGGGTTACAGTGATGTGCGTATTAAAGCCAAGCAGTGGATGGACGGTGATTCTAGCCAAACCTATTCCCAGTGGAAAGCATTAGCGCCTAAGAAATCTGCTGATGCTAAGGAAGTGACTGGGGAGAGTCGAGATGAAGCACGTAAGCGGTACCTGATGGAGAAGTATGGCCAGAAGTGGCGTGAGAGAACCAAAAGGAAGGAGTCAACAGAAAAGAAGGAGGTGCCTGAGGAGGAGTGGCTGAGGCAGGTGCTGTTCACTCCATCCAACAGAGCTGCTCGGCAGATGGCCTGCACCATGATAGAATCACTGTGTCAGGTATTACTGCAAATAATTTCATTTTTATCACTCCTGTAAGTTTCAGTTGTTAAAATGCTACTACGACGAAATTTTTTTGTTTTCTTTTCAACCGCTTTTTCTACTTCATTTTATTCAATGTATTCATTAACAACAATATAAGCTTATTGGCCTGGAAATAGCTGGCTGAAAACCGTCTAAAACCCGTCCGTCATTACTCAGTTTGCAAAACTCCAAGCCGACATTTACTAACGTGTGAGTATCTTTTTGTATGTTTACAAAAACCACGACGAACCACGGAGATAAAAGGTCTTGTCTATGCGAAATCAGTGTTTCACACAACGAAGCAGCCATTTTTGTGTTGATTGGATGAAATCATCCAATCGTTTTTGGACATTTGAATCAAGAAGCTCAACTTTGCGTTAGAAATAAACTGGTCTTCCCGTTGGAATTTCAATTGGCATGGGAAGTATTCAGCACTTCAACTTTCCAAAACTAAAGAAAAAAAAGGAAGGCAAAATTATGATCATAATAGCACTTTAATAAGACCATATCAGCTATTCTAAGTGACACTTGACAGTGTCAAATGACATTTGCTTCAACAGAAACCTTAAAAGAATGGTCTAGTATTTTTTTAACAGTAACTTTACTAGTGCACTAAGACTACTGGTCCGCATCTTTAGCTACTGGTGGCAATAATGAAGATGGATTGCATGTCATACTGCTAGTAGGCTGACATTTTCAATTTCTGTCGTTTCATTGCAAAATCGCTTAAACTCAACATTTCATATCTGCGTTTCGATGTTCTAACAATGTGAGTGAAAGTTTTTAGTCATCATTCACAGGTTAAAGCAAGCATTTTCCCACGACAATAGTGTCATGGAGATGAATTGCTTCAACCTTAGTCTATGGTTGTTACAGCAAAACATTTGAGTCCCATTCAATAGCAATAGCATTACTTTTAGTCCATTGTGCTAAAGAAACCAGAGATAATTGCTGCCAGACTCTAGCCATCTAGAGCATGTGCTGCAAAAGCTTTGTAAACGTTTTAAAATGTATGTTATACAGTTTTATTTAATTTTAAGTACATTAGTGATTTCAATTTGGTTATGTTTAGATACCCAGTCGACAACAGCACATGCTGAACTTGCTTACAAGGTATGAAGGGCTTATTAAACAAATATAGCATAAATTGATGAAGGTATCTTAACTTGTAAAAATAGCTACCATGTTTGCCACAAGCCCTTAGGACACATACGAAATATGAGCAATGACATGTATTTTGTAAGTGAAAAGTCATCAATTGCTCCCTCAGTTCAAATCGAAATAATTTTATTGTGTCTATTATATCTTTGATGGACGTTGAATTGGTGAATAAAACAAACGTTAAAGGGAGGTGTTTTGTCTGCAAAAAGGTGAAGTGTCCAACGATTTTGGGCCAACACTGTAATTCCGGTTTGTATTTGTGTTTTACATAGCTATCTGGAGGAAGTGCGCCGTGCAGGGGAGAATGCAGCAGAGTTCTTTCAGTTGTACCAGAGGTTGACTCAGCCGACCTACTGGAAGTTTTACCTGGCACTTCAGGGAGCATTACTGCAGATTGGGCAGCTTTTAACCAAGGTACAACGTTAGACACTATAACTTATATTGTGATGGTTTAGTAAGAGTGTTCTTAATCAAAATTCAAGAAAAATCCCAAATTTCATTTTGTAAGATATCGAAAACCAAATGGCACCATGCAAAAGTACTGCCGAAGAGGTTTTATTTGAATGGTTACACCCCAGGATTTCGTCAACAGATTCAAAAGTTAGAACTACACTACATGTCGCCATAGTTGACTCTGGGAGTAAAAGGGTTAATAAAGGTTATTGTTAGTCACTGACGTTTTCAACAACCTGAGTGGGAGTTCCCTTCAGAGTGAAGATGGCAGATTATTCTGATGCGTTCCACTCAGAGCCATCAAATCTTTGTCCAGGCTGATTGCACTAAAACCTTGCGCTGCTGGAGTCAAACCTTAAGTGGTCTAATGTTGGATTAACTTTGTGTCTGGGGTATAATTTTAAAGTGTGACCATTCACATGAAAACTGTTGAGTAATGATACTTCGGTGTACTTTTGGTTTTGGTTTGTTTTCAATTTATCCGAAGTTGCGCAGCATATGATTTGGAGTTTTAATCATATACAACAACCTAGTGATTACTGACTTTAGCGCAATTCTCCTCTTACCATGGAGGCATATAAGACTTCCAATGTAGCTTTCCACTTCCTTCTGTTTGTCACTATCCTTCCTGCCTCGTCATAGGTAAAACGACTGATACTCAATTCGTTTGCCTTAAAACAATTTCCACCTCACTCTTCCACATATTTCAGGAAGTACTAAAACTTCTTTCCCATCGTTCTTATACTAATGTAGGAAATAGAGCATCTGACGTATCTAGAGCAGTACACACTCAGCTCTGACCTGTCCCAGGGATATGCTTTGAAGATGTTAGCTGGTAAGTGAAAAATAAAATGAATCACTGACAAACAGTCTTATGCCATTACTTGTCTCCAAACGTCACTTACAACATTTCATGTGGTTATATCAATCTTCTTGGCAAGATATAACGCATTGTATTACTTTGTTCCCAAGGACTGAACTTACTTATCTTTTATGTTTTTTCTAGAATTGATGTCTTCCTTCCTGGAGCATGAAGCAATCAAACAGAAGTTCAAGGGAAAACTTGTGGCCACAGTGCTAAATGGTTACCTCTCCTTGCGAAGGTGATTATAAATCTATAATTTAGTACCTTTAAATTTCACGACAACTAGGATAATCATTGCCTTGTTGTCGGTCTGTTATAGACCCTTTTAATAAATACCAGAATGCATCACATTCCGCTATCGATGTCAAATGTATTCTTTTGAATTGCAAGAGAATTCAAAAGAATATGTTTGACGTCATTAGCGGAAAATGATGCATCGTGGTATTTATTAAAAGTGTCTATAAATACCTCTAATTTTCCTTTTGTATTATTTCTTATGGTATGAAATTATTGCTTAACTAATTGTGTCCCTAATTCATTATCAGATTGGTAGTTCAGCGCACCAAACTGATTGATGAGACACAGGAGATTCTGTTAGAATTACTGGAAGAGATGACTACTGGTAGGTGTTTAAAATGAACATTAATTTAAATTTAGACTTATGTTAATATTCCATCAATACATGGTGCAGATTATGATTGAAAAAAAAACCCTTTATCTGAGTGAAATGACAAAGACTCATAGGTGACTTTACATTTGATGATAGCGGTGACATTTGTCAGTGATAATAATTGTGAGAACGACGATGACATAATGTTAATGATGGCAGCAGCAACAACAGCAACTTTATTGTTCCACATGAAACCATTTTATCTTTATTTTACCATTTTATCTTATTCAAGAAAAACTTTAACTGATTTTCTGGTTCTATTCAAAGGTACTGAGACAGAAACCAAAGCATTTATGGCCATTTGTGTGGAGACCCTCAAGAGGTTTGTTTTTAAAACTCCGGGCCTCTGTATAATTACAAAGTTCTCTTTTTAACACTACTCAAGATGAACAATAGTCAACTAGTTACAGACTTGTGAAATACATCTGTAGTTACAAGGTTTTGTTTTTCCCTATGATTGACACTAGTGAAAAAATTACAGGGCCCACGTTAACAATAACAAGAAGAAGAATGCGACATTCTTCACCAATGATTTTGAAGTGTATTTTACCTCATGCCAAGGTCGACACTCCTACTAGTGATTATTCATTCAAATAGAAAGATAGGATATGGTCAATGGTATTGATTTGTTTCGCATAATCCAATGAATTTCAACCTTTGAACCTTTTTTTTTTTCAGGTACGGATTGGATGACCTCAGAACTCCAGTGTTCATTTTTGAGCGTCTTTGCAACCTTATTTTCCCTGTGAGTAACTCAAAAAAAAGCTTTTGTTACAACCCATCACTTTATGTTTACTTACACAGTTATTTGCAGGTATCGCTATGTGGTTTTATGAGAAGCATTAAGCTTTATGCAACACAATTCATGGTATAAGCTATTAAATGCAAGATTGAAATAAATGGGTTGAAATAAATGAGTGGCAATCCTGCCTTTGCACCCTATTCGTTTGTTTCAATTTTCTGGTAGAGGATCAGGAAAGTCTAAGCCTTGCTGATTATTTAGGAAATGAGCTCGAAACACATACAGAAAAGAAGCCTGACTATTTTAGGCATTGAAAACAATGCACTCGAAAAGTTAAGTGTCAGGCGGGACGCGGCCGCTAAGTGCGAGTTAGATCGAATATTAGTGGACAAACTGCACCCATGCAATAAGTTTGTACAACATTGTATTGCACACAATTATAACTTAAGAATCAAATGTAAATTGACCATCGGAAACTGAGAGACATAAGAACAGTTTTATCCCCGTTTCTTCAAGGCTTTTGTTTTAACTGATGCGGTTGCACTTCCTTTTTATTCTTCATTCATTACATACTTATTCTTACCAAATTTTTATGCATTGTAAAAACCATAAATGTATTTTTATCTTCAAAATGGTTTTAATTAAAGCTTATTTATTGTATGTTATTAAACACCCGTGGAGATAGTTCTCGTGTTTTGGTGTTTGTATAATGTCTTTGGTTTCTTTTTCATAATTTTATTTTTTGCCATAAATTTTTAGGAGGAAAATGATGTTGGTGAATTTTTCCTCACATTGGAGAAGGACCCTCAACAGGAAGATTTTCTGCAAGGTCGTATGCAAGGAAATCCATACAGGTCGGTATTGGCATGTTTTAAAACATGAGTTGATTTAGTGGCAATTTGGTACTGTAAAAATGAGCAGAAGCGTGAAGACACTGGACACTTTCTACACCTTACTGTACAATGTGCGTCTTTTTCTTCCATTACCAAGGTTGATTTGTGAAATAGGTTCTTGTAGTCATGTTACATAATTGCAGGACACAGAATAAGTTACTGATGACCGAATTGTCTTTTCTTACTCTTTTGCCAGCTGTAATGAGCCTGGCATGGGTCCACTTATGAGAGATGTCAAGAACAAGATTTGCACTGGTAAGAAGGCACTTTGACTGATCAAAGGTCCTTTACTAAAGTGTCATAGAAAAATCGTTGAAAAACGTATTATGGTTTGTTCTTCCTTGAATAAATCACTTGATATTTTCTTCTTGGTGTTCTAAGAATCTGCGTGACACTGCCCCCATTAAATTTTGTCATCCCAGCTGAGCTTAAATAATAATAGCCCTAATTAACATGGGAAGGAGTAGTAAAGTATGCATGAAATTGGCCTCTTTTGTGACGGGGAATCTCATTAATTTGAGGGGGAATACATAAAGGTAGGTGTAGTTACGTAACGGTTCAGTGATTTTAAATGATTTGAATAAAAAAAAACTAGTCCGCAAATTAATGAGATTTTCCTTATTTTATTCATGAGATAGACAATAGCCTATGACGTCATCATCGTAAATATAGTCCACCGCATTGTATCCATGACCTTAAGACATTAGCCTATGACGTCACCCACGTTAATGATACACTGCAAGTTAATGAGATTCGACCGCAAAAAGGGGTTATTTTCATCCCTACTACTATATGAAGGATTCCGGTAGTAGTAGTGAATGACCCCATCATGAAAATGGCCTATTCAGAAACTGTCATTTCATAAGGGTGATAACACTGTTATCCGTTTCGTATGTTTTCCATTTTTTCCAATTTGTGGATATCTGGTTTGAAACCAAGATCTAAGTTTTCCTTCAATGTTAATACATGTTAAACATGTTTGAAAATAGCAAAACTAACTTCTTGTCGGAAATATTTACTAACAAATCTCTCGTAACTAACATTGTAAGCAATTAAATGAAATTGAATGACTTGAAAGTAGTTCTTTCATATATACTAGAAACTTAGTTAACATTAAAGTTGGCATTTGCCATTCTTAGAGTGTATTTTATTGGGACTGTGATATTCTGCAATCAAAATACCTCGGACCCCTTTTTCAAACAATTGCACGAAGTTGACGCTTTCCTTTTTTCTGGTGCTTAAGCAATGCAATGTATTCCTTTTTCCAAAAGTGTTCCAAAAACACGTACTTGTTGTCTCGATTCTAAATATTGTATTCTGTATTTTTGTTTCTCCAGATTGCGAGTTGGTGGCTTTACTTGAGGATGACAGCGGAATGGAGGTAACTCTTCTCTTTTTAATCCTTCTTGACGTTGATACTATTTAGTCGTTACTAATAAGTTTGTGTTTTCTGTGTCAGTTGCTTGTTAACAGCAAGATAATCAGTCTGGACCTACCTGTCAAGGATGTCTACAAGAAAATCTGGTGCCCAGAAGGAGAGGTGTGTTGTTCTTTTATTATATTAGAGGATTGTACTCGCAGGTTGTTAACAGAAATCTGTAACAAATAACGTGAACGGTCCTTTATGGACTACGTATCTGGTGAAGGCAATCATTCATTGTCTGAGTATTATACAGATGGTGATAAAGATAAATTTATCATGGACTCACATAAAAATGTTGCAGTTTTATTTTTGGTTTAATTCAGAGGATTTCTATGGCAGCCCCTTTTCACTAAATTCCTACTTACTTTTTTTAGGGTGAACCAATGAGGATCGTCTACAGAATGAGAGGTAAGAATATAGAAGAATAAAATACGTTGTTTGTCGCATTTGCCCTGATGTAAAACTCGACGTTTCAACTGCATACTGCTTCAGCTGGTAATCACATGCATTGAGGTCGACATGTTATGGGTAACCATACCTAAAACACTTATTTCTAATTAAGGAGGCTTGCAACAGTTTATTGTCGTGGGAAAGACATGCTTCAATTGCTTTCGTACTTCACTAAGTTTATGAAACGTGATCAAAGTTTTATGTTTCAT
The DNA here is from genome assembly GCA_024195265.1 of Dendrophyllia cribrosa. Classification (NCBI taxonomy): domain Eukaryota; kingdom Metazoa; phylum Cnidaria; class Anthozoa; order Scleractinia; family Dendrophylliidae; genus Dendrophyllia; species Dendrophyllia cribrosa. The sequence continues at coordinate 32,153,456 of JAJLRJ010000003.1, read as the reverse complement.
CGGTTTCCAAGCAACGGTGGTTACCATAGAAACAGCAGGCTGTTGCAAGCCTCCTTAACTGCATCACTACTAAAACAATATTGACTGACTTTTTTACAAGATTGGTAGATAGATACAGTTTTTCGTAGACGCCCTTTGTTTGTCGTTTTGTTCATTTTTTAAATTGTTTGTTTCTCTTAGGTTTGTTGGGAGATGCAACTGAGGAGTTTGTGGAGAATCTTGATACACAACAAGGTCAGTTGTTTGTATATCATTCTTTAATCAATTGGTGCGTCTGCTATAGAATGCATTAAGTGATGGTTTTATTAAAGCTTTTATGAAACATCGGTACACATACTGACTTTGTTGCGTACTTACAGAAGAAGAACTGGACGATGAAGAGGTGTATAAAATGGCATCCATCATGTCTAGTTCTGGTGGATTAGAAGCCATGCTCAAAAGGTATTATTAACGTACTGTTAATGTTAGCGTTCCTTTTATACAATCGAATTTTAGATCAAGGTTATTCTGATTGTTTTCTTGCCAGCTGGAACAATAATCCGTTCCGTTCATCATTCCCTGGCCCATCTGCGAAGGGTCTGTATTTGTTGACCTGAGACTTGTTCGCAAATGGAACGCGCAATCTGAAACCAGATTCAAATGGCAATCTGAACGATCCACGTCCGGAGGTGCTTGCTTTGTCTCAAAATGGAACGGAAAATCGAATTTTCGATCGCAGAATCTGGATTTCAATTGGATAAAAGGAACGCAACCTATGTGTCACAAAATTGTTCTTCCTCAAAGGCAGACGCATTGGATGAGAGACAAATTAACACCTACATTGTGACAAAATCCCATTGTACTTGTAAGATGTAGCTTTTTTGACATCTAATGTGGCATTTTTTTAGACGATTTTAAATCTAATTTTTGAGGCTTTTAGCAGCTATTTTAGGTGCGACGTATGCTATGTCAGATTAAAATCGCCCTTCATTGAGGAACCATGTGTTATGTTAATGCGTCTTTTGCTCTGACCTCGCATGCGCCGTTGTGGGAACATTTAAAATCGCCATAAAATCACAGTGACGATTGGCTGGTACTTTGCCCAGGCGATTAAAATCGCAAATTTATTGCTAAATAGCCCTTATTGTTAAAAGTAATTGGTTGATATAGACTTTCCATCAATCAACTTTGTTTATTTGAAGGTTGAGTGGTATTAAAGACCTTGTACGTGGCAAGCAGTTGGTGTCGGTCATTCTGAAACTGATGGGATACTGTGTTAAACTCAGGGTATGAATCTTATTTAACCCTTTAACTTCCAAGAGTGCCAAAATTCAATCGTCAAGAAGATTCCAAAATTTCATTTTGTAAAATATTGAAAAACAAATGGTACCATGCAAACGTACTGCCAAATAGGTTTCATTTAAATGGTCCACCGTAGGATTTCGTACACAGACTGAAGTTAGAAGTTCCACTTTACATGTCTTCATAGGTTAAATTATATCTTATACTGCGTTCACGCTACCCTAAAACATGTTCAATCTGATCACGAGTGTTTAGCGAAATACGCAATGCTTAGTATGTCTATTTGCCTTTATACAGTATGAATACGCTGCCAATCTGGTAGTTCACTCTTCAACTTAGTGATACCATTGCGCTATAACATCAGACCTGAATATTGTAATGATAGCGGAAGTTCTTCGCGAGAGCGGAGCACTACAGTTATAGATCAAAGGCTCCTACGAGCCAACTCGTGAATACGAAACAACATTCGGACCCTCCCCCCACCCTCGGTTTGAAATGGTTGAAAATTGCGTAATGGGTCAGATTTTTTTAAAGCTCCGCTGTTAGCCCACCCTATCTAAATATATTATTTTTTAATAGTCCAATATTGGAGCTGAAAGGATTGTTATTTGTCCACAGGTCAACAGGCAATACCTATGCCTACCTACTCTGAATACACTCAACGTCCTGCTTGGAACATTAAATCAGGTATGGTTACACGAACTCGTGGGTATTTGGAATGATCTAAAACGTAGTCTTCACTTGAAGTGCAACCTAAGCAAATGAGTTGCTTTGTTGCACTATGCACGCAGTTTAGCCCTGTTAGTACCAGGTTCTATTTGGGATTTCGGAGAAGTTCCGAGTGTCCGAAGGCTCCGAGCCTTTTAGGGTCCGGGAAGCAGTTTATAATATTCCACGTTCCTTGTCATAGGAAACGGTTTCTTCATCTTCATGTACCCTTAGCTGTGACATCTCAAAATTGTGTCATGCGTTAGAATTCATCTCAGCGCACATTCATTTTTGCAATGCAACAACTACTGAATGACGTTTCTGTTAAGCTTTTGTTGGCCCCAAAGAACTGGCCGTAATAACGAGGTGGTCGTAAGAAGGGGTTCACTGTACTTGATGACAGGTACACAACAGGAAGTGAAAATTTCCTTTAACTATGGAGTTTTTGTTTGTTGTTTAGGCTCTTCGGTTGGAGGCTGATTCTGGTGGTGGAGCAAGCATAGCAGAAGACGTACTGGGGATCATGGAGACAGTGCTACAAGAGGCGACCAGTACTCCTACTCCAGCCATACCCATCCAACAGGGTGACGGCTCTCAACTGGACATGCTGCTGGACAGAATAACAAGCCCTTATGTGGTACAGTGCTCTTGGTTTTCGTATTCCAAAGGCTTTTTGTTACCTATTCGAATAGCGTAAATAACCGCAGTTGATGTGACATTGTGTTCTTTTATATTACAGAGAACCCATAGCAGTGTTCTCCAAGCTATGATGCGTATAATCCCATTCCTGACGTTTGGAGATGAAGAAAACATGCGAACATTAGTGAACCACTTTCAACCGTACCTGGACTTTGACAAGTAAGTTTCCAATTCCTCGGTTGATGTGCAATCAACGTTCTGTGATGGTTTAGGTTTGATTTCCGCCGCTCGCTAAGGTGCGAAAATTGTAAAGATTTCAAACTTTTGATTTTGAACGTCTCCAAAGTTCTAAGCATGTCACATCCATCAAGTCTACTTCCTTCAACATTTTGAAAATATTTGTCTGACATCATAAGTTATGCAAGATTCTTGCCTGCCCAAAAATGTGCAGGCGGTACTCTGATTGGCTGGAACAACAATAAGGGGGGAGTTGAGGGGTGGTGGGGGGCTGTGCGCAGGTTCATATCCCAAAATGCGGCTAGTAATCGGGCCTATGATAGCTGAATGAGGCTGGGCCATCAGCAGAAACTGTTTTTGGGACAGAAAGTCGTTAAGTGTTATTGTTGTCTTTGACAGGTTTGATCGTGAGCGGTCAAGTGACGAAGTTCTCTTTTGTGACTGCTTCTGTAGCATAGCAAGTAAAATCGAGGTAGGCTTTGTTAAAACCTGTTCATGTTCAACTCAAGGTTTTGTTTTGTTTTATTATTTTTTTTGCTAAACATAACATGTTCTTCTTTGACCTGCATCACCACTATCTCAGATAGCCTTGTTATTAACAAATATATTCCTCATAACAACATTTCTTAAACAGGCTACCTATGTTTTTCACATTTTGTTGCAGTACCATTAATTAGCACTTTCTTATTGTCATTTGTTTCAATTTTTATTTATCTTAAGCTCTCTCCCTTCCCTGGTTTGCGATCGTGTTCGCCTTTCTTTTACTGAGAAACTCTCCATTAATTACTGTTAATTCATTTTTCTTCAACAGAACAACCACAATGGTTTTAAGTTGAAGGAAATGATAATCGAGAATGGAATTGTTGCCAAGGCAGTAACTTACCTGGAAAAGCAAACACCTCAGAAGCCATTCAGGTATCATCTACTTCTGCTTTGCCTTTTTGTAATTTCCGTCGGAGGCTATCTTTGTCTTTTCATTCATGTTTTTGAATTAAAGAAGTAAAGTTTTGATAATAGTTTATTTTACTGATTAATTTGACAGCCGCGTGAGGCTCATATCTCATATTATTCGGTCTCAGGAAATAACTCCCACTTTACGGAGGGTCGAAATATACAGTTTGGAGGCGGGGGGGGGGGGGGGGGGGGGGGGGGGGCGGTATACACATACTTCGTGTAGGGGTATGTGGGGGGTATATTCACACACTTCAACTGACCTCAACTTTCAGTACCTCTTAGCTTGTTCTAAAAAACGACTGTTGCCCTTCTGCAGCAAAGCAAACCTGCTTGAAGCTGACGTGTGGAAGGAGTTTTTAGCCCGGCCGTCTCTTCCTTACGTCCTCCGGCTGTTGTCTGGTCTTTGTAAAGGACACAGTAATACGCAGGTACGATAACAACTTTATCATGGTAATAACTTCACAGAGGTTCATTGGTCATAGTAACATAAAAATAGAATATAATGTTTTAAGCACACTGTCTATATAAATATTCAAACGCGCTTTACATTATTAACCGTGAAAATGCTCTCCCGCCCAGTGAAGTTTGGTTTGATCTTTTTGGTGGCTAAGCAGGGGCTATCACGGAAAGTTTCTCTGGTCCCGAAGGCGTCCGTCTGATCTTTGTATAAAGTGAGCACTTGTTTGTTTTGCAGGTTCTTGTTGGTGAGACAGCAGTGCCAGCCATTCATCGACTGGAGCAGGTTTCATCTGAAGAGAAGGTTGGTTCACTTGCAGAGAATCTGATGGAAGCACTCCGAGAACATCCTGATGTGGAGAAAAAGGTCAGCTTCACTCAACTGATTTTTACAGTTAACTCTTTTAAGACGAAAACCCCTGTCAGGTAGATACCACTGTAAGGCAGTGGACACCCCTGATAGGGGACAGGCAAAGGACACCCCAGACACCCCTGTAAGGCAGACACTTATCTATGACAGACATCAGTGGTTGGCTGGTTTCTGGACGAATTTCACTTGTTCGTCTGTAACTACTCTCTCTGACACCTGAGGCGGACAGCTAGAGCTGGTCCCGAAGGTGTCTGGCTGAGACATAGTTCACTGTACTTTTATACAAAGGACACTAGTCAAACCATATGTTATTACTATTATGGGGGAGGGGGAGGGGGGTGAAAGCTTTAAAGGACTAAGCTGGTCCGATTATGTGCATTATTTGCATTGTCTTTTATTTTTGTGTGTGTGTTGAAGTGTTTGAAATCGTTTTAAATAGTAATTTTAATGTAAGACCAAGGTTTAGTAACCTGCTCACTCTACAAACATTGCAATTATATCTGCAATTGTTGGGAAATGTGAACTTCCTTGACACACACTGTCATTTATAACCAGAAGCAACAAGTGATGTTTATTTCCTGCCCAACAAATCAATTTTGGAAGAGAGAGAGGATTAGCTAATACGTAATCCAACGTAAAGAAAGAGCGGTGAACAAAAGTGTCCATATCATCTATATCATTTATCTTTTATGTTCAGGTTTATGTGTTTATTTGCTATATTGGTTTGCTATGTTGGTTTGCTATGTTGGTTTGCTATGTTGGTTTGCTATGTTGGTTTGCTATGTTGGTTTGCTATGTTGGTTTGCTATGTTGGTTTGCTATGTTGGTTTGCTATGTTGGTTTGCTATGTTGGTTTGCTATGTTGGTTTGCTATGTTGGTTTGCTATGTTGGTTTGCTATGTTGGTTTGCTATGTTGGTTTGCTATGTTGGTTTGCTATGTTGGTTTGCTATGTTGGTTTGCTATGTTGGTTTGCTATGTTGGTTTGCTATGTTGGTTTGCTATGTTGGTTTGCTATGTTGGTTTGCTATATTGGTTTGCTATATTGGTTTGCTATGTTGGTTTGCTATGTTGGTTTGCTATGTTGGTTTGCTATGTTGGTTTGCTATGTTGGTTTGCTATGTTGGTTTGCTATGTTGGTTTGCTATATTGGTTTGCTCAGAGGGGTTTTCAGTTGGGTGTCATAAAACCAAAAGCGTAGACAATCTAATGAACCAATCAAAATGGGAAGCAAATACAGCCGTTGTTGAGCGCGGGAAAACACGTGCGAGCAAGTCACGATTGGTTATGGTTCTATTTCTGATTGGTTGAGAAAGTGGCGTGAGACTTCTTAGCCAATCATAAACTGATCTGTTTGCTTTCTTAGGTGTCAGAAGTCCGTCGATCAACACGTTTAGAAAAAAAGAGACTGGCCATGGCCATGAGAGAGAAACAGCTTGGTGCGCTAGGCATGCAGGTATGCAGTCACGAGATTAAAATAGCAATTCTTCATACTGATTCATTTCTTTTGATGTTGTTTCTTCGTATTTACTGCTACATCAACACAGTACTTCCGTTGGCTGATATACAGTTGAATCAAATGTAGGCAATATCCTAAGAGCTTAGGTAAATGCTCACAATTGTGACGGTTTGACACAACTGATTCAGACGTGAATTCATATCGATGGTAGTTCTACTAGCCGCCATGGCAGGCGTAAAAAAGGGGAGGGGCGAACCCAGTCTTCCGTTCTTCGTGCCCTCCACACAGACTTTTGCTTTGAGATCATAGCTTCAGAAGAATGTTTTCCCGAGATTCTTAAATTGTTACAGTGTTTTGTGATGGTCGTGGGTGATCACTCGGGAATATTGAACTTTATTTTTATTTTTCGTGTATGAAAGTGTTTTTATTTTGATTTAACTTTTTAACCAAAAAGAGTACCAAAAATCAAATATAAAGAAATATTCCAAATTTCATTTTAAAAATTATTGAAAAATCTATAGTACCATGCAAAACTACTACCAAGAGAAAGTGGACGTTGGGAACTCGTAGAAATGAAGAGATCGAGTGTCCTGTCTATTTTACGTAAAGCACTGTAACCATTTATTGTGAAATACCACCTGTCTTTCAGACAACATCTGCAGGGAAGATTATCGCCAAACCGTCTAGTATACTTCGTGAAATGGAAGAGCTCCATGAGGAATCTGGTCTCGCCTGTTGTATCTGCCGTGAAGGATACAAATATCACCCACAAAAGGTAGGATGTTTTGCTGTTTTGTTCGTTACTGTTATAGTCGATGCCATGTGGATGTTGTTGTTGTTGTTAGTAAACGTTTTACAGCTAAGAGTTTAACATGAGTCCATATTCTCTGTTATTTCTTGTCAGATCTGATTTTTGCTTTACAGGCCTCAAATTTGCTGCAGTGTGTCATTGTTTGCTAATTTTTTGGCAATGCAATGAATGTGTTTTCTATTCATTCAACAAGTTACAACATCTTTCAACATTTGTTGAGCAACAAATATTGTGTTATTCACTCTACTGACTTTTCATGATACTTTGTTGTAGGTTCTTGGTATTTACACCTTCACCAAGAGATGTATTCTGGAGGAGTTTGAAAACAAACAGCGTAAAACACAGGTACCTCGTACTGTTTGTTTTGTAGTGGTGATTTAAGTTCGAATCCGCCGCTCACTAGGTTCGGCTTTCTCATTACCCGAAAGGCGGTTAGTAATCGAGCCTAGTGGTGATTCTGCTTAACACTACAAGTTTATTAATTATAGTGTTAATGACAAAGTCCTGATCGTGCTTTACGGAAACGGCAAGAATTCCAATTTTTGGATTCTATGCTTTAATTGTTTTCTGTGGTTAGCATTAGATCCCATCCGCCTAAACCACCTCGGACACTTTATTGAGACTTGGATAACGGAGTAACTGGTTAGCTTTCAGTTGAGGTTAGGGGTAGCAGTTTATATAGTTTAATGTAGGCCTAAACAACCCGAGAAGCTAGGTGGTACCCTGGTACGGTAGGCTATGTAAGCCTAAACCTAGCTGAGGTCACAGGTTCAATCCTGCGTGGGGATTTTAGATTTTCTTTTTTACACTTAAAAATTTATTGAAAATAAAATTCTAAGTGTCGACATAACGTTATATCATTTTCAATAAGTGTCCGAGGTGGTTTAGGCGGATGTGATCTAATGCTGACCGTTTTGTGTAGCCTTACTGGCCTCATTTAGAATAAAAATTATTTTGAATTTTGTACATGTTAACGAGGCCAGTGGAGCCTAAAACCTTGAAATTGAAAGAGAAATAAACTGATGTTTGACTTTTTTTTGTCTTTTATCGAATTAAAGCCATTTTGAAATCTAACTATTTTTTTTACTTTATTTTATTGTATTCGATAGGGTTATTGTACTGTCAGCCACTTCAATATTGTTCACTATGACTGTCACATGGCCGCTGTGAGGTGAATTGAAATCTTCTGTCATGGGTGTTTGCTTGCAGTGGTCAAACTAGAGGACGCCCCCCAATCCTCCAATCCTCCAATCCCCCAATCCAATCTGGCAAAACAATTTCAGTTTCTAACATTTTTACTCCGCCCTGCACTCTTATTCATTTCCTCCCCTCCTGAAGATGGAGTCTGGATCTGCCACTGAATTATGACGGCTGGCATGGAAATAAAAGCTGAGTAACACTCTTGCAGTTTTAAAGTGACACATCCAGATAATGATAGTAATCGCCAATTGGGTTTCAAAAACATGCACTTTGGACTCTTTGGAACGCAAGATCTCCGACCTTTTCTTGGCCTAAACTTACCAAACGTGTCTAAGTACGACATTCTCTAAGAATTGCTATTACAGCAAAAACTAAGCAGTTAGTCAGCAATTTATACAGAAGCCTTGTTTTCGGGACACGAATGTTACACAGTGAAAATTATTTACTTCTGCTCCCAAGGTTTGGTGAATTGGGTTCGACTTGTCGGAATGAGTCGTCGCTTCTGATTCGAAATTTGAATTCATTATTTTCAACAACGCATTATATTGTCATTCACATTCTATTTTTCCATATTAGACTTGCCCGTGGCCGTGATGAATGGGAAAGTGCAGCACTTCAGAATGCAAATACTAAGTGCAATGGCCTACTGCCAATCTGGGGTCCTCAGGTATTGACTACTTATAGTGCTATAAAGTTCCAACATGACAAATTTTAAACTGAAAAGTTAGAACCACCTTGTACAGTATAAAAAAAGTACCACAGGAAAGTACTGCTTAGTAACTTCCATTTGAATGGTTGCACTTTAGGATTTTATCCACAGAATCAAAAGTTAGAACCACCTTGTACAGCATAATAAACAGTACCACAGGAAAGTACTGCTCAGTAGCTTTCAATTGAATGGTTACACTTTAGGATTTTATCCACAGACTCAAAAGTTAGAACCACCTTGTACAGCATAATAAACAGTACCACAGGAAAGTACTGCTCAGTAGCTTTCAATTGAATGGTTACACTTTAGGATTTTATCCACAGACTCAAAAGTTAGAACCACCTTGTACAGCATAATAAACAATACCACAGGAAAGTACTGCTCAGTAGCTTTCATTTGAGTGGTTACATTTTAGGATTTTATCCACAGACTCAAAAGTTAAAACGGTTTCATGTGTGTATTCCTGCCATTCTTCGTATATATAATAAGGCTACTTGGTAGCAAAAAAAAATTGTTTTCAGTTGATGTTTGTATTTGCTTTTCAGGTTTCCGAGTCAGCATTTGCAAGTTGTTTGGCGAGGTAATAATACTTTTACCAGTTCAGTGTTTGTATCGCTGCCATTCCTTAAAAAGCAAACTTGCGGTGATTGGTCAGCAGTTTTCTCTGACTGTTTACATAGTTATTCTGAAGTTATTAAAAAAACTGAAGATAGCATAAGTTATGTCGAAACATGTCTTTAAAAGGTGTTCTCGCGTTCTCTTTTTAACGTTGTAGTTCATATTATTTTTTTTTCAGACACAACAGTTACATTCAAGAGTGCACAGGTCATCTGGAGCCTACTTATCATGCCTCCATTCACGATCTGCGCCTGCTGTTGCAGCGGTTTGCCTTTGAAAAGTCGTTCAGTGAAGACACCGGTGGTGGGGGCCGAGACTCGAACATCAAATTTGTCCCCTATGCGATTCACATGATCCTCTATGTACTAAACACGTAAGGGCCTTAATCTATTCTTACCAGTATATATTGCTTCCGAGTAAGGGAGAAAAAACTTAGTAAATCAACGCGTGAAGCGTGTTTTCAGGAAAAGTGATAATACAATGAGAAGCTGTCTGATGGGGGCATTTGACAGATTTTAAATGGTAAGCATTAGCCAAATTGGCCTTTTTAAGGTAATTGTAGTTAAGCGGGTGATTTAATATCTCCAACGTTTTGAAATGTCATGTGTCTTTGTGATACCTAAACAAATCCTGCCTTGAAAACTGGTTTACTATGGGGAGTAGGCGCCCTTTCGATTGGATCTCATTAAGTTACATAAGAATATAATAAAAACCAAGGTTTGGTTTGTAAGTGGTTGTAATCGTTTGAGCCCTGTTATCAGGTTTTGCTGATATAGCTAAGAATTATCATATTTCTTTATAGAACGCGCCAGCTGAGTCGAGAGGAGAAGAACCTGAAGTCCTTTTTGGATATGTCTCCTGACAAATGGATTGAATCATCATACGAGGTATGTATTCCGTAGTCAACATGAAGACGCCTTCACAGTAGTTCACACGACAAACTTGTTGGCAAACTGTGCACGTGACATCTGTTGGGAACAAATAGAACTTGTTTTATTCTCGCCAACGTTTCTGAGTTAGCAAAATCGCATTTGACATTGAGCGTTTCTCAAACTCACTTTTTCACTTTGAAATAATCAAAACCTGCACAGTCATCACGAGATTCCGGCCTGAGATCAAACGTTGATGTTTGCTAAAACTAGTATTCTAACGTGCGTTTGTCGTGTGAAGGCGTCTTTCGTCAATGCTTGCTGCTGGAACCTCGTCGTAACCTTTTCACTCCTAAAAAAAAAGACAGAATTCAAGACAAATTTCCAAATTTCATTTGGTGACACACGTTCGAACCACCAGTAACAATGCTCAAGAAATTATTTTCTAACGACAACGACAAGCTGAAAGGTTTCAATTCAATGGTCACATCGTCAATAAGCACTTAAAGGGACAATGTCACGTGGAGTTTGTTGAGTTTTGCTTAAAACTGCACAATAAAAATAGGTGACATTGCCCCAAGTTCACTTTCATAGACATTAATAAATTTGTTACACTTACAGTTCAGCGCCTTTCCTTTTAGATCAGTTTGCTGTTTATCTTGCAGCTCGCAGGCAAGCCATCCATGGGCCAAGCAAGAAAAGAAACAGTCTTAATCAGCTTAGTGTGGAATTTCACTGAGTTCGTTGCTTTGTTGTTTTAGGTTGACAGTCCACTGTACTTGACATTGTTGTCGCTGTTTGTATACTCCTTGGAGCAGTGGAACCAATCGAAGATCACTTTCCTAAAAAGGCTTGTTGTCACTGCGCATGCTCGCCATCTGTCCCCCAGCGGAGCCTCCAAGTATGACTTTCGTTATTTTCATTTTTCACGGTTTCTTGGTTCTTGTGAAAATGTTGTCAAATCTCTTAGTAAAATGCGTGAATCGAAGGGTTTTCTGAAGTGGGGATTATTGAAAGCTAATACATGTATTGCATGTTGAAGAGAATTGGAACTTATTCCATATAAACACCTACGAACAACCAACCATGTCCCTGGCGATATGACTAAAATATATGAATCAAAACCCGTTACGCAAACATAGAACGCAAAAAAACACTCTTTCAACATACCGTAATATGTAATACAAAACACACTCTGTGGTATTGTAATGCAACAAATTACATCTTTTGTAAGAACTAAACATAATTACATACCCGAAAGCGTATATTTGGAAGGCTTATTATCTTAGAAGCTGGCTAGACGAGAATACAGTGTCCTTTTCCAGCTAAACCTGCACAACTCACGTCTGATCAGTGATGACACATATATAGCTCACGATTTGCCATTCCATCTTTGTGCTTTTCACAGGATCTCTGATCTGACTCCAGCTCAGTTCTCTGTTTACCGATCCTATGTCATGTTCTTTACGCTGATCGATAGGCTGCATCAACTCCTAAAGGTAAGCGAAATCGGAAGGGAAGCCTGCTTCACAGGAAGATTTAATATTCTTAGTCGACTGTAAAATTTATTTTTTAATGATATTGAGTGGCATAAAACATTGGTTTAAAGTGCTACTGCCTTCCCCTGTCTTTTCAGTTTTGGAAAGTAGAAGTGCTCAATACTTCCCATGCCAAATTTATGTTGAAATCCCAATAGGAAGACGGCTTATTTCAAACGTAATGTTCAGCTTCGCCATTACTGAATTCAAATGGTCTAAACGGTTGGACGACGTCATCTAATCAACACAAAAAAGGCTGATTCCCGGTGGCTGATTCATTGTGTGGAAAGGCTGATCTCTCATAATGGTTATAGGACCTGCTTTACAGCGAAGATGTTTTTGTAAACATAAAAGACGACGGTCACGTTAAGACCGCTTTCTTGCTTAATTTCCAGCTTAAGCTTTGCGAAGGTTTTCAGCCAGCTATTTACAGGCTCAGTAAGCTTATATCGTTCTAAATTAGAGCGATTTGTGTAATTATGAACCCATTAAATGAATTGAAATAAAACAGGTCAAAAGAAAAACAAAAACGTTTCACGAAAATAGAACTTTATAGCTTTTTTTTATAAAAAAAATTAAATTTCCTTTTGAAAATATGGAGATCCAAACAGGGCAAGAGGAAATCAGTATCTAGAGCCTTCATTTCAATGGTTACCATTTAGAATTTACCTATAGACTCGAAAGGAAGAACGTAAAGCTATCACTGAAGTTCTTAATCTGCGAGTGACAGGGTTAAAAAAGCAGCGATTTAGCTAAAATTTATACGAGAACTGTTGTTACCTGTCACTCGTGCTCGTGATACCATGCGGCATACACTCGTCTTAGTTGTTAACTTCCTTCTTTTTTAAAATTTTTCTCCTACAGAAACACCTGGCAGCGGATGACAGTGCATGGCCGCAGGGCATGCTGGATCATATTCGAAACAACGACGAGACTGTGTTGAAGGGCTGTGATAAGGCAAGAGTTTTCATATTTGTTAATACTAGATGATTAAGTGGACACATGCGCTCGAAAGGCAGAAAGTGTCCGCAACTGACCGATTGCGGGAATGAAACTCGTAAGCGGAGAGTTCAAACCGTGTTTTGTCCGGGGGTCTTGATGTCTGCTTACGAGAGTACCTACTTGGAGAGTTTAGGCTGCAGTTGAGTACAGAGAGATGGGAATCTTTTCCCCAGTTACTCCCAACAGCATGTTGTCATATTACTTATACTACTGTCTCCGGAACCAGGTGGACTGTGCGTATTGTAAAGGTGCCCAAAAGAAAACATTCGACTGTACGCGAGGGATACTGCATCGATTTGTAATTTGGGTGTAACCTTATAACATGCAAAAATACGGTATAAATGTTCTGGTTGGTTGGAGTTGGTTGTAAACCTGATGTTTTGTTTTCTTTAACAGATTCTGTCCTTTTACCAAACGGATCTTCTGCCATCAGAGTCAGTTGCCGAGTTGTTTGATGTGGCAGGTTGGTGCCTTTTGGTCGTCCTTATGCAAATTTCACCCCTAAACCTCGCTTTCGAAGTCTAAACCTGTTACAATCTCATCGATGTATGCAATTCTCAAAGCAGCAAGGTTGTAATGAATACCCACTCAATAACAACGTGAAGTTGTCAAAGGTTTCGTACAAACGGGGCTTGGTGGTGAATTTTGAAGCAACTGATGGAGCCTGCAAATATGCAATCATTCGAGTTCATGATTAGTTCTGAGAAATAAAAGCTATATTAAGGTGGAAAAAATAGAACTGGGTTACATTTTAAGACAAACTTTCCAAAAATGTGCTTTTACGAAATATTGAAGAACAAAAGTACGGGTCGGTGTTGCTTTCATGCGGATTATTACGCACACAAGACTCGTACTCATAAGTTGGAACCATGTCATATGACTCAATTTTTAACTCGTGAACACGCGAACCTTGTACGAGTTACAGTACTCGGGGCAAAATATGCAGATTTTTACTCTGTCGATCGGCTGTAAACATTGAGCCCTCAATATGTAATGGTCACCTGCCTTACCCATGGGGACGGCGATGGAGGAAAGGGAGGGTGCCGTGTTGGACGCAGGGGGTGGGGGACGGTGGAGCAAAACGCCTAGGGGAGGGGAGGGTCCGAAGGTTGTTTCGTATTCACAAGTTGGCTCACAGGGGTATACAGGAAAAACATATGCATATATATAATGGTCACCTGCCTTACCCAATCAGACAGTGTGGAGGGAGGGGAGGTAGGAAGTTTAATGCAGGAGGTGGGGGACGGTGGAGCGAGACCCCTAGGAGAGGGGGGGGGGGGGGGGTCCGAAGGTTGTGTCGTATTCACGAGTTCGCTCATAGGAGCCTTTGAGTTTTATCTGGGAGTAGAATGGGATAATATTTTTAAAATCTGCTTGACTCCTTTTCTTTGTTTCATTGTAGAGATGCTGTCTGACGTTCCAGAGCCGGACAAGTTTATTTCCGAGACCCTGGCCTTACTTCCAAAGTAAAATGTCGCTTCGAATGGAGAAATCTTTTTTATTTTCGCAGTCACAAATGTTCTGAAAAGTTTTAAAAAATAATCTTGAAAATGAAGCTGATAGGAATGCCTGAAGGCACTATCTTATTTAGGTTAACTAATGTTATGCAAGAGATCGCAATAAAATAGAAAATCATTTGTTCTGAGTGATTTCTGTGTGTTTTAAAGGTTTTGAGAACATAGACCAATAGCCCAATTTCGATATATTAAAATTCATCTTGAAATAAAAGACATCACTGCGAGGCTTAGGGGAATGATAGTAAGAATTTATATGGTTTATTCCCCTAAGCCTCGTAGTGTTGTCTTTTGTTTCAAGTTGAATTTTAATATATCGAAATTGGGCTATTGAGGAGGATTTAAGCATGGAGATTGCCAACAAGCGAGCCGAAATCGATTGGTTGGCTACATTTTAACTACAATACCTTGGTTTGGCCACGGGGGTTTGGCTCGCTGTGCAGCAATAGACCATTTTCGATTGCTGGTTTGCACGTGACGTCACGGCGGCCATGTTGGTGGTCAAGAACAAAAGCGTTTCTCTCCGCTGGGAACTAAACTCTATTTTCATGGAAATTCTGCGACAAAAATTGTATTGTATTGACCACCAACATGGCCGCCTTGTCACGTGGTTGCAAACCAAGAATATATTAAAATTCAAACTTGGCTCCGAGGCTTGGGGAATAAAACAAAAGAAATGAATAATTCAACGCAGAACCACAATGTAATTTATTTTGTTTTATTCCCCCAAGCCTCGGAGCCAAGTGTGAATTTTAATATATCGAAATTGGTCTATTAACATTGATAATATGGCAAAGCACGATCAAGCCGGTAACAAGAAAACATATAGTAAAATGTCAAAGATCAAAATACCTAAATCAGCTAAATGTGCTAAAATCAATAGCAAATGATTAACTGCGATGGTAGGTGTTTCCAGTGTAAAATCAAATGCTCCTATGGCGGTCAACTCGTTAATATGGAACGCTCTTTTTATACTTAATGGATGGCGGACCGGGAGTCAGTTGTAAAAGTTCAAATAAAGCATATTTTGTTACGAAAACGATGAAGTACAAAATATGTCTTAGCGTGACATAAATATGCATTGTGTGAAATAAGAGAGAACTGGATGACGTTATGCGTTAAATTTGTTGCGACCTTTGATAAACAGCGGTGTTTCACAAAGCAGTCAAAGACACTGACGAGTAAACAAACTTTACGGCATTTCGTTACCCAGTTCTCAATGCATATTTGTGTCACGCTAAGACATGTTTTTCATTCAGCGTTTTAGAAACAAAATTTGGGTTGTGCCCCGAACCTGAGAGCTGCCACCATCTGGGTAGTGGAATCTGACCACAAGCTTGAAACGGGCACCTATGGACAAAGACTACATGACTTGAATTCAACTTTATTTATTCCGCATTAAAACGCAATCAAGTAGGTTACACAAGTTAGATTCTTAATACGATTCGTACACGCGTACAACGGTGACAAGGTTATCATTGGTAACAAGTAGTCGGTTACGGCTTTGGACTTGTCAAATGAAGCAAATTTTATTCGTTTCTCAAACGATGTGTGACGTAATAGACCATTTTACAGTTGTGTGTTTGGTAACCTGGCCTGTGAATGGAAGCGAGGCTGGAGGTGACCTTGCTATGATTCAGAATTTAGCGCTTTTCATATGTAAATTTAGCTAGTTAGCATGAGAAAAACATTAACATATGAAAAGCACTAAGGTCTGTTTCAAAACAAGGTCACCTCCAGCCTCGCTTCCATTCAAAGGCCAGGTCACACAACTGTAAAATGGTCTATTATGCATTGTAAAAAGTCAGTTTCCCCAAACATCGTTCAAACCCGAAACTTTTTGTGAACGATTATAACACTGGTATCCACATACCATGTTAGAAACAGCTTTGTAGGATGTATACTTGGATTTTTGAATTATTGAAACGTCATGTGCAAACCAAGAATTAATCTTCACCTTCACCTTTTCTTTCGCCGGGATCTCTCGCTGTGATAAGGTTTAAAAAATCCCTTGGTCTTTTTCCCTCGCTCTTTTTGGTTCGGTAGTATTGAAAGCTTTAGTTTCTTTGCCACAAAAGTAGGATTTGCGTTACGGTGAATGTTCTACTTCGCGGGGATTTTACATTGGATCCACAAGTGAATTATCTTCTTGCCCCTTTGTCCTTTTCTTATACCTTATTAGTCGGGCCTGCCCGAATTATAAATTCACTTTTGTTTCTTCGTAAAAAAATTCTGTTTCAAGTGGTTTTTTTAGCCTGCGGCTAAGCGTTTCTGTTTGAAGTGTTTTTGAGATTAAGAGTTTAGATGAATTGATTAAAAGGTTGACGCTTTCTCGAATGCCTTCACATTTAGAAACATATCGTGCTGTAGCGTTTAACGAAGTCTTGAAAAATCCATTTGAAGTCCACAGGTCGGTTTTAATTTCCCACACTGAGTTTGAAGTCAAAGACATTGCTTCGCGTATTCACAGATTAAATTGACCACAAAGTGACGTCATATCACTTAACATTGCAACTTCAAGGTCATAAGAGATCAGATCATATAGATCAGATAACAACTAACCACTATCAATATCGTGAAACTGAAAATCAATTTACAACATAAGAAAAAGAACAATTACGAAACGAAACATATCAAGTAAAATGAAGTTACATTATTGCCGGATTTGGCGAGAGTTTTCTTTCTTTTCAAGCTAGGAACAGATCAAAATGGACCTTGCATGCACGAGTGATTGCGAAAGACTGATTAACGGTGGTCAGACACGAGGAGTCATGTAGCAGGGACATGTCGCTGCAACATGTCCCTGAGACAAGTCCCCGCGACATTTTCATGTGGTGTGCAAGCGCTATGACTTTTTCCCTGCTACATGTCCCTTAGTGTGTACTACGCATATATTTTTGTCGCTGCTACATGTCGCTGCGACATGTCCTTTCTACATGACCCCTCGTGTCTGATCACCTTAAAGGTTTCAAATGACTTAGTAACGTGCGTGACGGATCACCTTGTGTAATCGGAAAAAAACGACTGTAAAAGAAATCATAACAATTGGATTAATTCCCGTGCTTTAGGGGCACTTACACGACCCAAAAGCTCGACTTTACTACTCGTAGAGTTCTTGTTACACGAAATTTTCGGGACGCTTTAATTTCGCGAATTTCGCGAATTTTTAAAAAAAATTCGTTTCCTGCAATTCAGGGGCCAAATCGTGCTCGTTATTTCAAATTGACCTTTGAATTTACTCACCGTATCACTCCCTGAATTGTACTCCGCTCAGTCCAATTACTATTACTAAAAGTTGCCCATTGTGTACTTTACAATATAGATTGGTGATGCGTCGATGATGACGTCATTAATTTGTACACCCGTCATTAACTTGCAGACCCGTTTGTCATTAATTTGAAGACGCGTTTGTCATTAATTTGTAGACCAGTTTGTCATTTATTTGTAGACCCGTTTGTCATTAATTTGTAGACCCGTTTGTCATTAACTTGTAGACTCGTTTGTCATTAATTTGAAGACGCGTTTGTCATTAATTTGTAGACCCGTTTGTCATTAATTTGTAGACCCGTTTGTCATTAATTTGTAGACCCGTTTGTCATTAATTTGTAGACCCGTTATCTTGAATCCGCTCTTCTGGGTATTTTGATTTCCAGAAAATCAGATCTAGTAATCCAAAATTAAATAGACTGAAAAAGTGCAGATTCCAAAAGCAACTTACCACAAGAAATGGATTTAAAATAGTAAAAAACCTTATCATTTCAGACAGCATGCCTATTTAGGGACGGACCATTAGAAAAGTGATGGGGGGTAGGGAATTTTCAGGTTGCACGATTTTTTTTTTCGCCCATTTCTTGTGCAAGATATTTTTTCGGGTGGAACCCTCTGCACAAATGTTTTTAGACAAATATTGCTTTGTTTGTCATTTACTATTGAAAAGAACTATTTCACAACAACAATTGTGTACTTTGTAGGTTAAAGACCATTTTGATCATTATATTTAGAATGGTTAAAATCAAATGTTATCTACTGTTTGCTATTTACTGATCGTTTTCTTTTCACTATACACTTTTTATAAAAAGCAATTCATATCGAACGTTTTACAAATGTTGGCGACAAGAAGCTTTTGTAATCACAATCATACAGCAATCTTTATCAGAAGATAGGCTTTTGAGGCTTGAAGAAACAAAAATTGTGACTTCGCACTTTAAATGCCACTGGCTGCCAATGAAAACTAGACTTTGTGGTATTAGTTTTTAACCCGTGAATACGCGCATGCGTAATGAACGGATTATCGGTAACGGAGGAGCACTCGCTCACTCACTCGCTCACTCACTCGCTCACTCACTCGCTCGCTCACTCGCTCACTCACTTGCTCACTCCTTCCATCAGCTGTAAACTTATGACGTAATGCTTTGTTACGAATGCGTTTTGTAACAAGAATAACGTGAATCCAGCGATAACAATAACTAAATTGTTGTAAACGAATATAAACAACAATAAGCTTAAAGAAGTTTCGCATTTGGAGTCTTTATTGCCCTGGGTACCAGAGGTTTTTCTTGCGCGGTTTCCGGTGTCGGTT
The DNA here is from genome assembly GCA_024195265.1 of Dendrophyllia cribrosa. Taxonomy (NCBI): domain Eukaryota; kingdom Metazoa; phylum Cnidaria; class Anthozoa; order Scleractinia; family Dendrophylliidae; genus Dendrophyllia; species Dendrophyllia cribrosa. The sequence continues at coordinate 32,134,513 of JAJLRJ010000003.1, read as the reverse complement.
ATGTCTCTATTGTGACCCGCGCGAAAAACCTCTGGAGCAGAGCGCTATTGCTTTGATAGCGCCGAGCCAATGACAAGCCTGTTTAAATCGATCTCGTCCAGAATTTGGACGAGACAGCCGATTGGCTCCTAACGACCTCCCATGGGATTTCTGATGTAACCGACTCTGTGATTGGTTTACAAGAATAGAGTACACTACGGGAAAGAAGCCTGTGAAATGAGAAATTATTTCTGTGTTTATTCAGATACTAAAAGATTTGAGAAGGCTCTGGAGAAAGTCATAACAAAGATTCTTGAAACCTTCGACGGTGTCGTTAAGCGCCGAGCAAACGGATGGGATTTGCAATTTTATATGCCGCAAGGATGTTTATTTTAAGTGTCTCGCCAGAACGGGTATCGCCAGCCGACGAACGAGACTTCTCTATTCCTTCACCAGGCGAGCTGGAACATCGCTTTGATTGCTTACTATCCACTTCAGTTTTCCAGCGGGCCACATTTCCCTTGCAATGTTCTTTCAAAGTGGTTAGTTCTTTGATAGTCGCTTCGTATTTTTCAATTCGGCGGTAGCACTTTTTGCATGACACATGCGGCCTGACAGAGAGATTGTCTTCTTAGGCGTCGAAAATCACCGAAATACGTCCGAAAATGTTTAGTTTTTTTTGCGTTTTCGTTAATTAGGCTGTAGCAGCCACCACTGGAAATGACATTCACTTCGTATAAACGGCACGACAGCGAAAACTTTGATTTTGGAACCGTTTTCACGGGAGTCGGAAAGCGATAAACAAACCCCGTCATTTGGCAGGCCATTTGACACCTTGTAATTAGCTCCTGTCAAAGCTGTCATATCTTCAGTCTGCACGTGCCAGCGCATGTGAACACAGTTGGAGATCTTCGCTGTGATTGGTTTAGATATAATTAGATGGAAACGATCAAAGTTCACCGAGAACGGTAAATCAAACCGCTTCGCCACTCGTTGATCGGCCTTCGGCCGGCAAGTCACGAAGCTCGCCGTGAGAATACCTCTGGTACCCAGGGTAAGTCTTTATCGATCCAAAAGGATTTTTCAACCGAGACACGCGTTTTGATGCGTATCTACCTTGAAATAATTAAATTTATCCTGTTTTGGGTCAGTGATCACGGTAGCCGAATGGTGTAAAGCGCGGAATGACAGCCGAAAGGCCCGAGGTTCAAGTCTCGCTCGCGCCGTCCTTTTTTTTTTTCTTTTCTCTTCGGAATGAACATTATGAAAGTGATGTACTGAGTAGTTTTCTTTTTGCGTTTGTCAAAAATCCTTACATTTAATTAAAAAAAATATGGAACCGCGTCAGTGTGAAAACATATTAAGCTTACCGCAATATTGCGTTACGCGTTAGCATTTCTTAATCACGGGTTGGCTCTTAGGAGCCTTTGATTTTAAAAGTAGTAGTGTTGCTGTGTTTTGTTTGGTAACAATAAAAGTTTTAATCCTAACTAACAATCATTGTGTTGTATACTTATTATTCAAGGGGACAAGACCCCTCCTTAATTAAATTTTACTATGGGCACAAATATTTTATACAATATTACAGATACCAAATTCTACTAATCACAAATATTTATATGTCTTATATGTTAAAATGTTTAATATTGAAACTGTTTATGGTTAAAAACAGTATTTATCACATTTATCATGATGCGGTATACAGTGTATGTTGCAGGTACACTGATTGCAAATGAAAACCATACTTTGTGGTATGATATAAAGGTTGTTTATGAAAACAAAAACAAAGTTATATTTGTCTCCTCTCAATAAAAATATAGTTATTTTTTGTTTATCCCTATTGTTCCCGGCAATATGGATTATTTCTGAATGAATTCATCACCTTATAGTTCTGTTGTCATTGGAAATTTCATGCAGAGTAAGGAAAACACTTCAACGAACACTATGAAGGACCAGAGGTAGGGCCCCAAGAATATTTTGAATTTTTGAAACACCTGGAGCGCTATTTTTAATAGCCACTTTGGCAGAATTTTATATATTAAATAAAGACCGCAATAGGACTTTTCCTTCTGCACGAATTCTTTTTTCTTTGCCTTCTTCATCGCACGATTTTTTCCTGGCATTTTCCACACCCCCCCCCCCCCCCCCCCCCCCCCCCCCCCCACCCCGCCATCACTTTTCTAATGGTCCGTCTCTAAAATTGGTTGTCATGGCCACATTACGTGTGATTCGAAAAAAAAATTGCATCCCAAATTAAAAGCCGCTAAGGAAATTTAAGAGGGGTGGCATCCACCCCCGTTCCTCGTATACCCGAAGGTTAATAAAAATCCCCCTTCCGGATTACAAAATGAAACGCGCTTGGTAAATTCGACAAAAGGCGATGTTTTTCTCTTGCAGTATTGTTTTGAAGTGGCTTAAAATATTATGTCTGCTTTTCTGTTGCCCGGTACTGCTTTATTCAAGAAAAATATCTTTTTGTAAAGAAACTTTATTACCACGTGTTTTTCTTTTTTTCTTTCGCTTTTATCACTGAAAACCGTGCATACGTTGTTTACCCCAAAATCTTTGACGTATATGTCAGCGATTGGCTCAAGTTTCTAATCAATATTCATGAAAAATAGCAGCCCTCGTCGCAAATCAAGCAGGTCCGTCGTGTTCGTGTGAAGATGCCTCGCAAGTTGTAAAACGTTTTGGCGCTCTAGAGACAACTTGGAAGACTCCGAGAAGAGGTACAGCCAAGGAAAATGTCGCCCCACAACGCCAACCGAAGGTAAGAGTCGCTTCGTAAAAAATTACATTTGTTCAGTGAAAGAGTATAAAATTTTGCTCGATGAAGTGAACACGTGCGTTAACGTTCTCTTCGTCTTACGACGTCTTCTCAGCGTTTTGGTATTACGTTTGTCTGACTTCCAATAAGCTGAGAGTCTCTGCCTGCTTAATTTCGTTCATGCGAAATATGCTTTCAAAAGAACATTTTATAGCCCAACTTTTAAATGGAGCTAAGGCCTTGAAACAAATGTTGACACGCACAAGATTTTGAAATCGTTTATAATCTTTCATTTGTATACTATTAACTGTTGCTAAAACCACGTCCTATACACCTACAGATTGAACTTGTTATCTTATAAATCGTCATTTATATTTTCAGGAACTTCACAAAGTATCAAAGTCAGGAAATGGAGGGCTGAAGAAATAATTCAAGATGAACTGGAATTGACGAATTAGGAGGGATCTCTTCAAAGATAAGAACTTTGTTTAGTTCACATATTGTTTTGTACAAATGGTGGCTGAACATGGGCAAATACTTTAGTTTCTATTAGTATCAAATGTAGTGATTCTAAGGAAGAGCGAATTCGGATCTGACTGCTAATTGACTGAATCAACTTATCAAATTGACATGAAGAACCATGGGGATTGAAGATCATTCATTTTGCTGAATGGGGTACTAGCTGCTAATTTTCTGAACCGTCAATTCAGCATAAGTTTTGCAATCTGAAGAAGGTCTTAGGTCTCAGGTAAAATAACTCAAGTCTGACAATTTTAATAGGGACATAGACAACAAAAAGAACATTAATTAATTAAGCTTTAATCTCAGCCAGCATTTGGACGTTGAGCGATCGTTTGATTTATACGGTTGATAATTAGACGATTCAGTTTACGTCTTGTTTTTTGTTATATCTTTATGCAAAACAAATGTCAAAATATAATAATTGCTTACAAAAAAAATCACGTACAAAGGAAAATAACATTTTGTGCGGTCGATTGCTCAGCGTGTGCTATAAAAGTTAATTATAACCTCAGTTGATGTTGAAGAAAGGTGTCACTGACAGTTTATCGACTGCAAACTCCTAATTTGGACACGTCAAATTATTTGTTTCTATGATAACATTGGCTGTTATAAAATATATTTTCTTTTCAAAATTATTTCATATTAACGTGACACTGACAGTTTTTCTGAAACTACTTTTTTTTGTCAGTACACGTCAAATTAGTTGATCAAATTGTGTGTTATAAAAAAAAATGTATTTTTCCAAATATTGTTTCATATTTTCCTCAATAATTTTATACTTTAAAACGAAGTACGATTTGATATGAACTAGCTAGATGCTCAGAATGAAAATTTGTGTTTTGTTCACAAATTCGTGAGTTTTCCCGAAACAAGATTAGCAACATTTCAGTTAATTTAGAAGCGCAAGTTTTTGTTCAATAATTTTCAATTGTGTTAAAAATGGAGCCAAGCAATTGTCTATTGAATGTTCTAAATTGAATCACTTGCTCCAAACTCAGCAAACCGTCATTAAAAAGAAAAAGGATTTTGATAAATTGGAGTCGTGTACAATTCGATATATCGCTAGAATGAAAATGGACAAGTCAAATTGGCGGTTATAAGATAACATTCCTTTTCAAAATTATTTCAGTTAATTAAGAATGCAAATTTTATTCAATTATTTCTCAATTCAAACAAAGTCTGGCATATTGTGTTGAAAATTGAATCAATTGGGAATATATATTTGAAGACACTTGTCACCTGTCAGTGCCTCCTTTTTATTCACACCTTCCCTACCTCAACTCATTGACAAGAGAACAAGGGCCTTTACAAGTTGCGTCCTTTCTTTTTCACTTGTTTTTTCCTTAATCCACGGAAAATTATTCTCAGTCGCCCATGCTAAAAACATATTAGGTAGCATTTTTATGAGATCGAGTGCCTGTGTTCTCTTGTCTTGTTCGTACGTATATTTAGGATGTTAGTTTATAAAGCCCTGATGTCTGGTTTTAAGGAAAGCCGGTATTTGCGATGATCAATATAGATCTTGTAAATGGTTTAAACCCAGGAGTATCAATAGTCTGTCGAGTGGGGTCATCCGGGTTAGTGTAGTTCTGAAAAGAACTGTTGTTGTTGACAATGACTGACGCTTCGACAACCTGAGCGGAAGTCATCTTCAGAGCCATGTGAATTGTAAACTACTACTTTACGACAACTAATAACAAATGTTAAGGCGTTTCGATACAGTTTTCTGGAGACCATACCTACATTTTTCAATCGGCTTTTAAGCGGTCTTCTGAAAGTCAGATCAACGTGAAATTTTCACCACTAAATGGGTTTGAATTGAAGTTTGGCATGATGTATTTTCTGGTAAAATCGATATTACCATGACGACGATAAACAAGAAACTTCGAAATCAGTAAAAGTGAAATTTTGCGCGTTTAAGATTTCGCATTGAAAATCCCACATAGACATCTTAAAATATGGTATATGGTATGTATATTTTGCAAGAATAAAAAAATTCTGTATGTTCGATTTCAAATAAATCGCAATAACATTTCAAATCTTACTATTTATATACTGGTATTAAATTAATCGAGAGATAAACACTGGTTTTGTGAAATTCTTTCAAGATAGTGTCAAAAAGTAGCTTGATGTTATGTTTGTAAACCTTGAAAGTTTTGTTTACTTTCTCTTTTGCGATCTTGAGAACTGCCTTTTTTCCTAACATCGCTTCATGTGCAATTTTTGGGTATTTTTCGATTTTAATCGCTTTTGCAGAAATCTGAAAAACGGCTCGATGGATTTTTTTTTTAAAACGTTCACCACGCATGCTTACCGATGTGCAAAATATTATCTCAAAGTTTTATTGACATTGATTCACTGGAACCTCTTTAAATTTATAGATAAAGACAACGTACGAACCGGCCAAATCCTAAACGCGCAAAATTTCACTTTTACTGATTTCGAAGTTTCTTGTTTATCGTCGTCATGGTAAATACATCTTGCCAAACTTCAATTCAAACCCCGTTTAGTGGTGAAAATTTCACGTTGATCTGACTTTAAGAAGATCGCTTAAAAGCCGATTGAAAAATGTAGGTATGGTCTCCAGAAAACTGTATCGAAACACCTTAAAGACCAAAACAAACCTAGCGACAGACAAGGAGCGGTATACAAGATAAAATGAAGCAACTGGCTGAACACCGTACCATTTGCACACTGACTAATCATAGAATTGACTGGGACTCTGTCAAATGCTTTCCCTACAGTATGGACTATTACAAACTACTAACACTCACTCTAGAAAGTTGGTTAACTAACTTAGAACAAACACCACTGGACTGATGCCAACAGCTACCTGCGGCCAACAAACGACTTAACAACAGAACAGACAAACAATACACTATCAATGCACGGATCAAAGGAGACCAATCACTGACTTGAATCTCAACAGCCAATAACATCTTACAATTCACATGACTCTAACGATGACTTCCGCTCAGGTTGTCGTCGAAACGTCAGTCGTTGCCAATAACAACAGTTCTTTTCAGAACTACAATGTAGACCTGTTATACACACCAAAAGAAAAAACAAAGCAAAAGCTATCCTTTAAGAAAAAATAACAGATAACGTTTCGAAGTCAACTGCGCATCATAACCACTTCAAACAAATTATTTACAGTTTTGTTAACCTTTTTTACAGTGCGGCTACTGTTACCGGGGTCACCCAGACAAAGTTAACCAATCACAAAACAGAACGAGAACAATAGATTCCAACATTTTTTACTTTAGCCAGTGAAATGTCGAGTACAGAACAATGAAGTTCGCCATGAAAACAGATCAACACAAGTTTTGGCTGTACAGCGTTGGATTTTCAATTAACTTCGATTCCATCCCGTTTGAACTTGACTTGTTTTAACAGCATGATTTGGAATTTTATGTCGGCGATTCAAATGAAAGAGAAACTCCAAACTGTGTGAAAATATGGAATGCGACGGCTGTACCGTGTGTCTACACAAATAAAAGTGCTGGTGGTGGATTTAAAATAATTTGTTCGCTCGTAACAGATTCAAGTTTTCTCTACGGCGTCAACGGCGGGTTGGAAAATAAATACACTTGACGCCAGCGAAAGAATACATTCTTAACTGCATAAGTACCAGTAAAAGTGACCTACGGATTTGAAAACAACGAAAACACGGCTTGTCAGTCGCCTCTAATTAAGTTTTATGCGCTTTGAGTTCCACGCGTTGGGTTCCGGCAGTCGGCGGATTAAGCTGAAATAAAATTAAGTAAAAGAGAAATTCAAAACTGCAGAAAAAGAGTATCGGTCATATAGAAACGGCGCATTCTTCAACATATATTTCTCACTGCCGGAAAATCCATCGATATTACAGCGGTTCGCCTGTTGAGTTGTTATAATTTTCCAACGATTCAAAACAGTAAATCCAACTCCCTCGAGATGAATTCATGTCAAAAAAAAAACTTAACCGCCGGACTAGAATATTTGTTTTTCACAGAGTTCGAGGTTTGGTTAATAATTATTTCTATTTTTCGGCATATACAACTATAGACTTTTAATACTTTCACCAAAATGATTTCTTCAAAACCGTTACGACCGCCTTGGAAGATTAAAGAAACCCATCTAGTGCTCAAAGCGCAAAGAAAATCTGCAACGGAAAAAATTCTGACGACAATTCAATAAAAATAATTGAAATAAAGGAGCCGCTCTTTTTCAAACGGTTAGAAAATAAATGCTTATATATGCTACGCTGGCAGTGTGCCTTGAAACATTTGCAAACAGCCGGCGGTTGAGTTGTTATTTTTTCCGAGAATTTAAATCCGCCACGCAATTTGCCCAAACATACGGCGTCGCGTTCACTGCTTTCATACAGTTTGAAATCAGTTCTCGCTCACTTGCATGACACTTGACATTCATTCATGTAGCATGTGAAACTACTCAAATTTTTAAATCGAAACGTCAACGCTAGCTAAAGCTTCATTCAACATAAGCTTCACGAGTGAACAAGTTGAAATTTCATTGTTCTGTACTCGACATTTTATTGGCTGAAGTTAAAAATGTTGGAATCTATTGTCCCCGTTCTACTTTGTGATTGGTTAACTTTGTCTGGGTGACCCCGGTAACAGTAGCCGCACTGTAACTTGGTTGCTCAAATTGTCAGAAAATGATTTTTCAGGTTTTTAAATATCGTTTAACCTTCAAGGTCAATTTTCAAATCCTTTTCCAACCATTTTAGCAGAAGTTTTTGCAAGATGAAATGGAAACTCTCAAAACTACTGGCACATCTTTTCCTATGATCTCAATTTGAGAATTGTTTGTTTGAATAAGTTCGACACAAATACTGAGCAAAATATTAATTCAACCGCACAGTTTCTTGAAATAGAATAACGTGTTGTTAACTTATAAGATAGATTGTAATTTTTTTTAATCTATAGGAAATATAGTTTCTGTTGTTTTGATGCTGCCGGATATTTTATCAAACATGCACTTACCTCAATTTGGCCCATATCGAACTTTGGGTTTGATTTTAGGTAGAGAATGGGACGCCGTTCATCTCCATTTATGGTCATTTTTATTGTTTGCCGTGATGCCAACAGCTACCTGCGGCCAACAAACGACTTAACAACAGAACAGACAAACAATACACTATCAATGCACGGATCGAAGGAGACCAATCACTGACTTGAATCTCAACAGCCAATAACATCTTACAATTCACATGACTCTAACGATGACTTCCGCTCAGGTTGTCGTCGAAACGTCAGTCGTGGCCAATAACAACAGTTCTTTTCAGAACTACAATGTAGACCTGTTATACACACCAAAAGAAAAAACAAAGCAAAAGCTATCCTTTGAGAAAAAATAACAGATAACATATCGAAGTCAACTGCGCATCATAACCACTTCAAACAAATTATTTACTGTTTTGTTAACCTTTTTTAACTTGGTTGCTCAAATTGTCAGAAAATGATTTTTCAGGTTTTTAAATATCGTTTAACCTTCAAGGTCAATTTTCAAATCCTTTTCCAACCCTTTTCCAACCATTTTAGCAGAAGTTTTTGCAAGATGAAATAGAAACTCTCAAAACTACTGGCACATCTTTTCCTATGATCTCAATTTGAGAATTGTTTGTTTGAATAAGTTCGACACAAATACTGAGCAACCGCACAGTTTCTTGGAATAGAATAACGTGGCGTTAACTTATAAGAGAGATTGTAATTTTTTTTTAATCTATAGGAAATATAGTTTCTGTTGTTTTGATGCTGCCGGATATTTTATCAAACATGCACTTACCTCAATTTGGCCCATATCGAACTTTGGGTTTGATTTTAGGTAGAGAATGGGACGCCGTTCATCTCCATTTATGGTCATTTTTATTGTTTGCCGTTATCAGGCTCTTTTGTTTGTGGAACAAAGGTTTGAAAGAACCGACGATTAGCCAAGAGATACAGGACCGATTATAAAAAGACAAATTATTTCTACTTTGGTTTCGTTTATTATTATCATTGTCTGTATAACCCCCTGATTTGATTTAGGCCATTTATGTTTGTTTCTATAATTAATTTCAATCGACAAAAAGAAACGTGTTTAGGGTAAAACTTAAAACCAGACATTGGGCATTATAAATGGGCTCTCTTAAATTTAGTTTGTAAGTGGAGGAAAAGACGTTTTTCTGCTGGCATTCGATGTAGCACAGAATGAAACAATTTAGTTTGATTTTGATAAGTTGGTCTCATGCACAACAAGATCTCTAGGAAGAAAATGGAGCCAAGCAATTGTCTGTTGAATGTTCTAAATTATTCTTTTGCTCCAAACTTAGGAACCTTTTATTTTTTAAAAAAAATGCGCTTGTGCACAGTTTACTAATCTCTGCAAGGAAAATGGAGCCAAGCAATTGTTTGTTGACTACTCAAAATTAATTCACTTGCTCCAAACGTAGCGAACAGTTTAAAAAAGATTTTGATCAATTCGTGCACAATTTGATCTACCTGGAATGAAAACGGAGCCATGTAATTGTCTGTCTAATGTTCTGAATTATTTTGCATGCTCCAAACTTAGCAAAAGGTCATTTTTCTGTGCTACAAAGGAACTGGCCAACAGTTAAAGGTCTTGTTATTAAAAGCAACATGGCAAGCTGTGAAAAATCTAAAAATGTTCAATATCGAATGAAATAAGACGCACAAATCACTTATTAAATAAACTGATAAGAAAACTTAAACTTTAATTTTCGTTATGCAATGGCTCTAGTATCCAAACAATTTAATTTTCAGGAATGTTTTGAATAGCTTGCCATGTTTCTTCTAATATCCTTCATGTATACACTGTCTCGTGCAATAATTTTGAAGATTTAAGGCTGATTTTCACTGGCGACAGAAATACTAGTACAAAAATATGAAGAATGAACACACTTGTTCTTCTTATGCTGTTTTCGTAGGAATTGACACGGCATAAGCATAGGCACAAGAAAAAAATTTGGTAATTTTTCTTGTGATTATGTTTATTTCGTATTAATTCCTAATGAGGACCACATAAGAAGAAATAGCGTTTCTTTTTCCTATATTTGTGTGTATCCTTGTGTCGCTTGTGAAAACCAGCGTTAAATTGTGAGGTTTGTATGAGATGTTGTATACTTTTTTGGCGGGTTTAAATTTTGCGTTACACCCTTCGAAAATTTATTTTGATCAAGAAAACACTTTCAAGGGGTGCCTAGTTAATTTTTTGCCAAAATTGTTGTCAGGAGAAACGCTGTGCAAATTTTTTCCAATTTTCCCGCCAAAAGACTTAGTATATATAGGAAGAAAAAATTGTCACACCTTTTAATTAGTTAAATGATTTTTACTTAAGTGATTAAAAAAACATTGCAAGGATGAATAAATAAATAATACAATGAAACTGAAAGAACGCTTTGCAACTTTTATTGTTGTTGACTACTAATTAATACACTGACAAATAAGTGTTATTGAATATGGAAAAAGTAGTTTTGAGAAAATAAAAAAAAAAACGGCGCATGCGTATTTTGGGCGCCCGTATTTTTCTAAGTCTTTTGGCGGGAAAATTATAGAAATTTAAACAGCGTTTACCATAGCAAAAGATTTAAACAAGTTGAGTAAACTAAGCTTTTTTAATAAAAAATTAACTGAAAGAATGCTACCTAATAACAGATTTTCTGAGCTATAAATTCTTGTATTCTTAAAAACCTTGTCCTTGGCAAGTTCCGCGGTACAACTTGCTTATGACGGCTACAAACAACACGTGGATTTGGAAACTGATTTTTAACTTTTAAACAATCGTAAATCGATCAAAAATACCTACGATTTCCGCACTTTGCTTTAACCCTTTCACTTCCAGAATCAATTATGGAGACACATAGTGCAGGTCTAACTTTTGAGTCCGTGGACGAAATCCTGTGGTGTGACCATTTAAATGAAACCTCTTCGGCAGTACTTTCGCATGGTAGCATTTGTTTTTCAATATTTTACAAAATGAAATTTGGGAGTTAAAGGGTTAAAAATGCAGCATAACAAAGTCTGTTGTAAGCAAACATTCTACCGTGAAAATTGCCTTTAAGTACTGATACAGTGCAACACAGATATAACAAACGCGCTTTAGTGCAAAATGTAGAACGTTTATCTGCAGAAGGTCATTGAAAATTGTTTACTCGGTGTCCTCGATCAACATGAAAATCGTTATGGCAAACTTATTTAATAGATAAAAGGCCTAAATGACGAAGAGTTGTTTAAACTTTATGAAAAGAGAAAACTTTATAATATTGAGAGTCAGTTCGCAACGGCTTAAAACTTTTGAGTGAAATTGTTTACCCTCGGGGCAATTCCAGCAACAATGGCATAACTAAGCAGTTTAAAAAACATTCAGGCTTAGACTTGGGCTTTTATAGGGTCTTGTGTTAGGCGAATCTTTGCTAACGTCATTATTACTCATGCGCAAAGCGCAATGAGTTAAAAAATGCCCTTCGTTTTTCTTTTTTTCTTTTTCTTTTTCTTTTTTGTGTCACGATTTTGCATGCAAATTTATGCATGCATATTTTAAATTGTGCACTTCCGGTAAAACAGCGTTACTGAACTGAAGTGTCACGACAGCGTCTCCTACAACCCTACTTACATTACTAATGTTCACGTTTGGTATGTATTAGACTTAGAAGAATCACTGGCTTCATTGTGGTACAGCTTACATTTACAAAACATTCAGTAGTAAACAACGTGGTTTGCAGGAACGATGATTGAATGAAAGGAGTAACTATTCTCCATGTCAGACATCTTATCATGTTTTAAAAAATATATCATAAAACTTTCTTACGCATGCGCATGAGTATAGGCTGCTTGAAGCCTCTTGTTTACATTTTGTTTCATTAGCATACGCATTTACGCAGAGAAGTCACCGTGCTAAAATATTGACTTGTTATAGACTAAGTAATCTATGCAATGTTTAAGGAAATAACAGCTAGCAAAAGCGCTAAATGAGCCATACATTCTTTGTAGTATCTAGTATATCAGGCTCAAATTTCCAGAGAAAGCCAATTGTGCTATGCCTTTTTCAAATTCAAAGATTTTTTTGTAGCTCAATTAGATAATGAGTCGAGGTCATAATTGTGTATTGATAACAGATGAGAAAAAAATGAATCACTCACTGTTCATCTTTTTTAAAGAATGGGATTCATTGTGATTATTTTCATCAATTTTCGTTACAAATTCATTTAAAACTGACATTAACATTGAAATTTCCAATAAGCAATCTATTCGTAACCTTAAACCTCTTATTGAAAACTTGCCAATTAAACTAAAAACAAAACAGAAACTGTATTACATTAACTTAATTGACTTAAGACAAGATTTAAACTGAAAACATGCTGTCCTTTTAATTTTACACTGCAAACTGACAAGCAAAATCTCTTGAAAACAGACAAAAAACGTTTATTAAACGAAACAATTTGCTTTTTAATTTAAGTAATGATCCGCATAAGAAGGATAGCGCTGAACGGCAATGGAATGTCAAACACGATGGAATGTCAAGATTTTTCATTGTTACAACTAGTGATCTCATTGGCCTGGACTCAAAAACCGCTAAAAAGTTAAGGTTCAAGGTGCATTTTGTCTATTTTTGTTAAGGTTTCAAGTAATTTGAGACCCAATCGCACAACATACAATTTTTAAAAGAGATTGTATTTGGGGAACTTCATCAAAGAAGCAAAATTATTAGCTATTGTCTTCTGCTATTCTGATTGGTTAAGCACGAACATTTCCTAAAATTTATTTGACGCAAATGGATTTTCTTTATTTTTATAATGAAATATAATTATTAACCATCAGCTCCTCCTCTATTCTTGAAATCAAAGATATTCTATGTGGGAAAGAGCTAATGTCGCAGAACAATGAAGTTTGCTATCGTTCTTATGTGGAACAATACTTAAACCCCTTATTGAAAACTCTCGAAGAGAAAAAAATTGCCTGAATTATGGATAACTGGATAACTTAAAACTTTTAAAGATAAACTCCCATCGTGATAATTATCATCATTGATTTTTATTACAAATTCATTATAGAGCAGTTTTCATTTGAGTGTCGTAAAACCAAAACCAAAGTAATTACTCTGACCAATCACAGCAGTCGTAAACAATCCAATGAACCAATCAGAGCTCGAAGCAATTACATGTCGCGGGCGCCAAGCGCGGGAAAACGCGTGCGAGCAAGTCACGATTGGTTTTGGTTTTACTTCTGATTGGTCGAGAAAGTGGCGCGAGATTTTTTAGCCAATCACAAAGCGTAGCAATGCAAAACCAAAGCAATTGTGTAATTACTTTCGACAGTCAATTGAAAACTGCTCTAACTGTTGTTGAAAGTTGACAATAAGAAAGAAAAAGAAAAACTGAAAACAAAACTGACCAAATAAACTACAATTTCCAAAAATTAATCGATTCGTAACCAAAACAAAACAGAGAAAATGCATAACAGAAAAGTGACTTGACAATTTTTAAGCAAAAAAGAAATACCGTGACCTTCTAATTTCACACCGTCGAATACAAATAAAATCTTGTAAAAACAGAGAAAAATCTGTTAGAAGAAACGGTAAACAGGCAAAATGGCTTTAAATATCCACTGAGAGAGCGTTTCGTAACCTTAAAAGCTTTATTGAAATTAATTGAAAATAAAAATATAACAAATTGGAACTGAAACTAAATCAACGATACTGCGAAAAGGTTAAATTCAAAACTGACAGAATGGCGGCCTTTAATTTTTATTGAGAAGTTTTTTTTTGATCTCGACATATAAAAAACTAACTGAAACTGACTTGAAAGTTTTATTGAGATATTTCTTTTAAATTTTTAAACCCGTTTTTTAAACCCTTTTTTAAAAACTCTCCAACAAAAAAGAATGGTCTTAAATTATTTAAAAAAATAGGATTTCCTTTAAAGTGCCCCTGTGATCAAATTTTTGATTTTCGTTTTTTTACATTTTTGTGTACAATTAGACTTTCTTACTCATCTTGCCAAATTTCAATTCATTACGAACATCAGAAGTCATTTTATTTTAACATTTATTTCCGAGAATTTACGGCCGCCATTAATCAGGGAGAGGCTGTACCTTTCCAAACAAGCTCAGTGATTGGTTAACGAAACAATAGGTTAAACAACACAAACAATAGCCCTAGACCTAAACACAATAGAAGCTACAGTACTACGGGGCCAATAAAAATAGAGGTCTGGAAGAGCTACAGTACTACTCATTAATCAACCTTGTTACAAGGCTTGGTTGCGAATGGGAGAAAGTGACGTCAAAGACTCAAACATACCTCACGGGTTGAAATTATAATAACAATAAGTATTGAAAATCACGCGAAAAGCAACAAAAAATTTGGACTTGTGCTTCGTGAAATTTTCTATGCTGATTGTTATTATAATTTCAACCCGTGAGGTATGTTTGAGTCTTTGACGTCACTTTCTCCCATTTGTAACCAAGCCTTGGAACAAGGTTGATTAATGGCGGAAATAAATGTTAAAATAAAACGACTTCTGATGTTCGTAATGGATTGAAATTTGGCAAGATGAGTAAAAAAGTCTAATAGTACACGAAAATGTAAAAAAATGAAAATCAAAAATTTGATCATAGGGGCACTTTAACAGCATTTACATTTTTAACGTAAAAACCCTTACTCAAAACGCATATTTAGCAGACCGAACGCAAATAATTATAACTGAAAAATAAGAGACAAGATAGTTACTAAAAGCTGATAAGCAGACACCTAGTAACAGAAAACGGAAGAGTTAAAACTGAAATCTAACAGACATGGCCTTTTATGTTAATCGCTGAATCGTTTAGAACCCAAAAACCTTAAAGGTGTACAATAAAATGGCGTTAGATTTACTGATAAGTGAATTCTTCACCTAAAACCTTAAAACTTTAACACGGACAACTGACAAACAGACAGAATCGCCTATAAAAAAATAAAAAATGAAAAATCGCGATTACAACAGAGAGGTAAAATCGCCTTCACTTTTCATTGAGAGCGTTCTGCATGTGAGGAAAGGACACTGTCTCGATGATATAATGTGATTTCATGACTATGGCCAGGAACTTGCTTAGAAGCTGTTATATTGTCTTGAAATAGAAAGAAATAATTCCTAAAGAGACAAATAATGACTAAAAAAACTCGACCGCCTGCAAATAAGATGAAGCGTAATCCACTTACATCCTTGTAATCCTTCATTTCTTTCCAATGTAATTGGCTTTTCCTTTTTGCTCTGTAGAATCTTTTTATCCAATTTAGTTGTACTGTATATTTGGTGGTATTTGGCAATATAACTTCGAAATTTGGAGAGAAATTTCGATATTTTAGCAGAACTCTGTTACAAACGGTCTGAGTAACAGGAACTTAATAATACGTGTTAAAGCGAATACTACAACTTAATACAGACATGGTTCGGGAGTTCAACTCCCATCATTATTGTGATGGTACGGTAATTTACAAAGCTTAAATAACTAGGAAACAGATTGATTTGAATTACAATCATGATAATTTTCAAATTCAAATGTTTTACTTGTTGAAACCTGAAAACAGACCGCAAAAAAATGGGAAAAATGGCAAAAGTTGATCTACTGATAAACCATTGGGTTACCTAATTGAAAGCTAAAAAAATTCAAATTCAAATTCAAATTAATATCAGATCGTAAACCTGTGCGGTATGAAAACAAACGCATTTCTTCCCTGTTAAATTGTACAAGTGTATCTCAACTTCATCATTTACTGGAACCTGACCCTGACAGCCAGTTTGAAATGGCCTTATGGTTTAACGAGGGGGAAAATCAACTTCACAAATATTAATTTCTTACTAAAAAATGATAGAATTATTTTCCAAAATTTACTCTTGCCTTCAATGTCCTAGTTAATACTGAAGTCAATAAGCAAAACAATGAGAACTTGCGACAGCGCTTTAACATCATTCTGAAAGGCCATACAATTTAACTAATGTTTCAGTTCAAGCTCCGAACAACTGAAAATGGAAGCAAGTTAGTTACTTAAATCTCTCTATTAGTCGCTTCTTAAATCTGATGAAAACCCTAAGGAACTGTGCAATAATATCAGGAGGGAGGGAGGGAGGGAGGAGGGGGAAGGGGGGGGGGGGGGGGGGGGGGGGGGGAGAAATAAAATCAAAGCAAGGATTTGAACAGTAGAATATAGTTATACACCAGTGCAAATATTTTGCCCTGGTGAAAATGTTTTGCTCCAGTTTAAATATTTTGCACTGGTTCAAAATAAATTTGAACCAGTGCAGACAAAATTGCACCAAAATTATAATTTCACTACAACATAGATAATCATACTGCAACAGATTGAACATGTACCTCAACCAGCATGGCCTTAAGATCAGTGGAGGTAAAGTGGCACTGGTTGCACGAGTTCTCCAGTACCCTCGCGGTGATCATTCTTGCATCCCACGAGAAACCCAAGAGAACGTTAACGAGGAAATGAGTTCCAGTGCAAGCAACTCGGATTCGCAATCAAGTGATTCAGAAGTGGAATCGGATGGCTTTGTTGAACACTGCTTCGAGGTCATGTTTGTTCCAGATACGGATAATAACAACAATACAATACTTTATGTCCAACAAGTAAACATGTAGCATTGCTGTATATCTACGTCTGGAACAAACATTACCTCGTAGCAATAACAGGTGGGTGTATATTAAGAAAATGCTGGGTATTTGTATATAAATACCCAAGGGGGGGGAAAGCATACAAAATTTCTGACTGATCAGGGGGGGGAGCCATAACTAAATTCACTCCTTTAGAAGGGGAGGGGCGATTACCTAATATTTTCTTACTTGAAACCCATTTTCCGTCCCCCCTCCTGATAATTATTGCACAATCCCTAAGCAGGCAAAATCTAATAGAAATTGAAACTGAATTCAGGAAAGACACCCTCTAATTTTTACCAAATATTCGTTATGATTTCTGTCAATCTTGTGACAAATAAATCGAACAAAATGACCTACTACTTCATGACTGAGACATTTCTTAAAACACAACAATTATGATCCAAGATCATTCACTAAGATAGCCCTTTCCGCAAACGGAAAAAAACCATCGTCGATTTCCTCTGGGAAGTCGTTTTGTAACCTGAAACCCTCTACTAAATTCTGACAAACCATGTTGAAGTGCATGGCCTAACGGCTTTTACTGAAGAGTCGTTTTAAACATTAACATCTAGTCTTATCTGAAAATTGACATATCAAGTAGGCAAAATAGCTAAACCTAAATTTGAATGAAATTTTAAGAGGTTTAAAGAAGGGTTAGCCGGAAAGAAAATGATTTTTGGAACACCAACAGACAGTTGATACTCACGCAAGAGCACTCCAGATTGCTAGTGGACTATTTTGGTGTTTGACTACGAATTCTAATTTTAAAACATCATTAAATCTTCAATATTTCTTATTTCTCTAAATTTTACAAATTCTTTGAGAAAACTATTTCCTCCCAAACATATACAAAATTCTCCCAAACATATCCAAAATTCACCCAAAATTTTACAAAACACCCCATAACATAGATTCATGAGATGAGCATAGAGTTCATGGATTGCTTGAAACGTGAACAAGATATTTCCATTAAAGCCATGTTAAGTGACGGAAAAATTGGCGTTCAGGTTGAGTCCCGCCTTAACATGGGGTACGATTTACACGAATAAATTGTTCTTAAATGAATTCCTTATTGACTTTTTTTAGAGGGGGGGGGGGGGGGAGAGGGGGGGGAGAGGGGGGAGAGGGGGGGGAGAGGGGGGGGGGGGGGGGTGAAATCCGCCTCCTCCTGGTGCGAGAAGAGCAAAACGTGCCTAGTCTATCCGATGAGTTATGATTGTTTTCATACCACTTTTGTTGGGTATTTTCTTAACGCTTTTTAAGTTCTTTTTTAATTAACCGAGAAACGGTAAGCGGGTGAAATTTGAAGTAAAGCAGACGAATGGCCTTATAGTTTGACTGGCAAATTGCGTCTTGAACTTCACAATTTCTTAAAGAACTAATCAAAACTGACAACATTTGTCGTTAATGGAACCAGTTCGTTTCGAATTCTTCTTTTTTTCTAACGAAAACTATATTCATTTGACACAAGTTACAAACTGAATATTTACAGGTGATAACTACTTTCTGCTACAGTCAATACACGGCTGTCCCAAATTCTTACTACTGTCAAATGGCATAGCACTGAGAGTTCGTAATCCTATTTTAAAATCATTCCTGGAAGTTCAGACAAATCGCCTTACGATTTCAAGAAAATTGGTATTAGAAAGTCAACACCCTATATAACAGGTGATCAGTGACCAGCATTTGAAAAACAGGTAACTTATTTGTTCTAAGTACTATAGTGGATAAACGACGCACATCAATGCCAATCATGTGTGTGATGAGGCTTTCAGTTTTGCTTTTTAAACGGTGGATTCAATAGGAACTTCACAATTTCTTAAGAAATAATCAAAACTGACATAATTTGTAGTGTCTGAAATCATTTCTGAAATTATTTCATCTCGAATCCTTACTACACTACTTTAAAATTATTCCTGAAAGTTCAGACAAATTGTTTTATGATTTCAAGAAAATAGGTCAATATCCTTTACAAAAAATGAAAACTATCAAGAACTAGAATTTGAACCACAGGTAACTCATTTGTTCAAAGTATTAGATAAACTACGCACATGGCTTTCTTTTTTACTTTTTAAACGGTTGACTCAATAACAGTTAGATTCAATAGGAACTTTAAACGTTTGGCGAATGTGATTGACAGAATACGGTTGCCAAGGTAACGACGCACGTTATGAACAGAAACTTGTGACGTCAAACTGATTCCAGATGACTTTTAGAAAAGGTCAAAAGGTTTGTGGTGGCTATTGGTTAAATATTTCTTAAAGTTATTCACTAGGCTTTTAAAATCAAGACAAGCTAACACCATCATGCATGTAGTTATAACAGAAAAATGAATTTCTCAGTAAAACGTAATGTAAAAGATATGTTCTTCTTTCCAAAAGCTTCAGCTTTGTCGCGAGGAACGAACCGTAAAACACGCCTTTCTATGCTTTATACTTTTTTAGCCAATCATAACGTGCGCAGTTTCTAGCTTGTATTATAATGTGGCTTATGTCCCGCGGTGAAGTTCGTTATATGAGTGTTGCACTGTATCCTGACTGGACAAAGGAAATCTGTCTTAGATCGGTGGCGATCAGAAAAATAGAAACGGAAATCATAATATTTTAGCTGCACTTGTTTAACTTAAACTAGTTTTTCTACCTCTACTTCTTGTTTAAGATGGTTAACTTCCTTTCTTCTTTGCTTGATTCCGACATCTGAAGGATCCTCGCATCCTGCGAATAAATAAAGCAAAAATATCAATAAATGAAAGCACGTTTTGGAGCTTTGTATACACGTTTTGGATAGCTGTTAAATTCACCACACACATATTAAGTTTGTAATTATTTTATTGTTAAACGGTTAATGAGAGGGTACAATAGCTTTTAAATTTATAACTAAAATTAACTAAATTTTGATAGCATTAATAATGCAAGCTGATTCCAGAAACTTAACACAAATATAACGGCAAAATTTTTCACTGGGTGCGATTTTGTTCAAAAAGTAGGTTTCACTTCAGTTCGATTATTACTACAAATAATCTTTCCCAGTTAAATCTAATTCTATCATATAATTGCTAAATAAAAGCTGTAAAAAGTTATGACCTAAAGTTTGGCATAGACGAGTGCGTCCGAAATAACAACGGAGTCACCTTAAATTGCCTATGAAATGAAATTTTGGACCCATTTTTTATACTAAAAAATTGAAGTCCTTGTTCCACTGAATCATAATTTTCCAATTTAAGTTATGGTCAAGCGCGCAATCTATTTTTTCTTACTTCAAAGTTGCCTATTTGAGCCAAAAATATTGGACAACCAGCGCGCGGCCAAAATACGCAAATTAGGACTTGTGACATCAACAGTTGTGCAGACCTTCGTAGTCAACATGGTAGTCAAAATTCATCGTCGGAGGACATTTACAACTGGGCAAAACTGCAAAAATATAGCTAAAAAGTGGTTTGTTTACGAGAAATACTGAAGCGTCTGAAAGCGACACCGCATTTTTGCACAACTGATGATGTCACCATGTTATTTGCTTCTGCATCTGTTTTTCTGCCGTAAGGATCAGTTTGCCTTCAAGTATTGATGCTGATCTAGGTCTGGAAACCCAGATCCGGCCATTCTTAACAGTTTGTTGCAGTGATCGTGCATTCTGTTTCTTTTGATACTAGTTCCAGACCCCAGGACACGAAAAGTTCATTTGTGACCAACTTTGGACGTCCAAAAAAATTATTTTCGTTGCTTGACCATAACTTAAATTGGAAAATTATGAATCAGTGGAACATGGACTTCAGTTTTTTTAGTATAAAAACTGGGTCGAAAATTCCATTTCATAGGTACTTTAAACCGCGGCCTAAGTTAGGTTTAAAAAACCGGCCCAAAATCTATAACTTATTTTAGACCATACCCTTGAGTGTACCACGCACTTTTTAATATTTAGAGAGTAACTACAAGGTTTAACACTTTTACTCTCGGAAATTGTTTATTCCATCACTCCTGGAGCAATAATAAATCAAGTAATTGTAGATGTAGCGTACGATAATTTTTTTTGTTAGCCCTTCCCAGACATAAACTCAAAAGCCTACATTCAAAGTACTTTATAAATCTCACCTTTTGCCTCTCTTAACAATGTCATGAAGACATTCATGGTATGTCTCTTACATGTTTCCATTCCACGCCATACATTTACCTGGAGAGAGAGAAAGAGAGAAACTATGTAAAGGCATACTGGGTAATGTCTCTGTCTGATGCAGACACTTAATCAGTGGACACAGACATTTGGAGATGGTTAGAAAGGACACCAAACTCAGAATTTTTGGAGACGGAGACAGGGACAGAAAGTATGCATACGGTTGTCAAATCCCTAATGCGGGACTTCACAGCATATCTTAGGTCATCCAAATTCGATCAGTGTTTGAATACTATAGATGTATCTAAGAAATCATTGGGTTCCCACACAAATAATTCGCGCTAAGTTTAAAATGGTAGATTTTACAGTGAAAACCTCTATTCTCTATAGGGAAATGCTCCTCAATGCAACATAATGCAATCCAATTTGTATGGGAGAGGCGGATGAGAAATTGCAACTTCTCTACCCTTTACTTCCCCTCACTTCCCCCACCCCCCACTCCCCCCCCCCCCCCCCCCCCCCCGCCTCAGCCCCCCGCCGGCCCCCTTGTTCGTATACTACAATATCCCCTTGTTTCGTTACATGTTTACCCTGTTTTTCCCACAGTAACACCTCGCATCAAATAATGTTTCTTGAAATTGTTTGAGTCCATGGATGAAATCATAATGACGATCATTCAAATGACAGCCACTGAGCTACTGAAAGCAACAGCGGTGCAGTTTTAAATGCTGCACATGTTTCTAACTTTTGAGTCTGTGGATGAAACCCTAAAGCGTGACCATTCAAATGAAAGCTGTTGAGAGTCCGTTCCTGTGGTACGGTTTATTATGCTATTCAAGGTGTTTTTAAGTTTTGAGAAATCCTAAAGTGTAACCATTATTTTAAAAGAGTAAATACCAGAGTACAAACTGAAATGAGATAGCATTAGATACTGTGAAGGAATAAAATTGCGGTATATCGCATCAATCTTTGTGTATCTCGAACCATATACAACGGTTATATAATGCACACTCTATCGATTTACATGTAGAGGCAACGGTGAAATACTGCTCACATTTTATTGCCGAATGGCAAAGTAGCGTCTTCAGCATTTACTAAAAATTGTCTATTCGACCATCCAATTGTATGTTATCATACTACAAGTATAGTAAAGGAAACTTCATAATTACACGTTATATCTTTCTTACCTGAGGAATTGTTTATCCACGGGTTGTCAAATGTTCGCGACAAAAACAAGGTTTTGGTATTCATGTTGACGCAGTTGACTGCATTTGCTCCTCATTTCAAACAATGTTACACACGTTTCAAACCGTTATTTAAGTTTCGGCGTTTGCAAACAGGATAAACAGTCGAGATAAATATAACTCCTGCACTTTCCCTTTCCTTGTGGCAAATGTGCGAAGAAAACAGGAATAACGAATTGTTAATTAATCAGCGAATCTGCAATTCAAATAAGAATTTTAAATTTTCAAGCCATTTTTTCTTGTTTTTTTTTTCTCGTTTTGTTTTCCTGCCGTTTCTCAAAATTCCCAAAAACATTTCGGCCCCTTAAGCTGTGCCGTTTGAAAATTAGTTTCTAACGAATGAGATTGACGTTTTTTGCCCGCAAACCAGCAAAACTTGTGTAGTAAACGTAAGATTTTCTTTGCTTAGCTTTCAAAATCAATGTTGGTAAACATTCTGCACATAACATAGCTTTTCGGGCCCGAAACGTTTTCTGGAGTTTCGACGAACGCACGCCAGGTGATATCAGAGTCCAGAGGCCTGCAGGCCCGTTTCTCAAAGGTCCTGATAATTTTTCGGGCCCGGAGCTATATTCTAAAATCAGAATTTATTGAATTGTAGTGTAGTCACTTTAGCCTACAAACCAATCAAGAATTTTATTGCTAAGCTTTCAAAACCAGCAAAATTTGAATCTCTAATGTAATAAACATTGCGCGCATAACATGGCTTTCAGGGTCCGAAAAGTTATCGGGACTTTCGAGAAACGGGCCCCAGGAAAGATATCGCGATAAAATACCGCAAGGTCAAAATACTTGCAAAACAATTGCTCTCTACACAAACCTTTTCGCTAAAGGCTATTTACTAAAATACTAAAAATAAACAAAAATGTACATGTGCGAAATACGAAAAATCTCGTTTTGGCCTGTATATAGATGCCATGTTTTAATGCAAATTAGCCGAATTACAATTATTTTACAAAAAAAAAATTATTTGCAATCGCACTCGGCAGTTGCATTAAACGTTAACAACTGTAAATTCAGCTGTAAATTAAAGACTGACTATAGAAACAAGTTCAAGGAGAAGATTTTCTTCAAGCCAGAGGCGAAACGAGGGTCCACGGAAGGCAAGGATTAGCACATCCAGGTTTGTTGCTTGCTTGCACTCAGTAGAACATAGCATAGACTTGACTGTTTGCCGGTTGCGGAGAGTATCGTCGTGGAACTGCTTCCTTTAATTTACCAGTTCTTGAGTCTGACAGCGAGAGAGTCTTATATGTTAATGTTATTAAGGAACATCAAACGAGAGTTTATAGACTACTTCCGTGTGGTGATCATCATTTACACGGCGTAATGTAAAATCGTGTCGGTGCCCATTTGCTAAAAACGTTCTTTTGTTAAGAAAATGCCAGTGATAACTCGGGTGGTAATGCATCACTGTCAAATGGTACCATAGTTATTGCTGATCCATTGTCAGAGCAATCAGCCACACTAGTGCAAGATGTAAGTATAGACTAGGAGCTCGAAGAATGTGTGCGTAGGAGTTTAATAACGGTATTGCCCTTGCGGACATCTCTAGAATCGTCCGTTGCATAATAAATACAAATAAATATCATGAAATTGAAGTTTTACAGGATCGGCTTAATATATTTCAGAACGGAATAAAAAGGTATAATTTGCTCACAAAAGGAATAAAAACAAAATATGCATCTAACATCTTGATGATAATTTGTTTTCCCGGTTTAACGCGACTCTGTCTGCTTTATTTTTAACCACCTTATTTGATATGCACGCCTGAGTTTTGTGTACGCAAATAACTTGAAGTTTCACCTGAAGTCGGAAATAAACTACAAATCATTTAAAACAAAACTGCAGAGGTAAAATACAGAATTGTGAAACATATTCATTGCCCTTGTTTCAATATAGGCCGTCCGGTTTTCAGTATAAAGCAGGATCCTGTAATAGAACTAAAAGTTTGTATATTGGATGATGTAATGTTTAGCTTGCAGAGGATGATGGCAAAGGGGTTTTTCCCGTACAAATTTCGTGGAAAAGTGAATTCAATTAGAAACAAAACTTGGACAGTCACCAAATTCTGTTACTCATTACTTGAAAGACGTGCGAAATCATATTTGTGGAAATTCAATTCAGGTAAGCACAACTATGCGTCAACATTGTATCCAAGGTCGAATTTGTGTTGGATCCTTATCGCCTTAAGAGCACAACAAACCATAACATGCATTACCTTTTGCATTCGGGTAAGCATATGCATTCTCATTGCATCAAAGCTTAAATTAGTGTTATGTCCTTATCCTGATAGTATAACAATCCACGACATACATTACTTCATACATAAATTAACAACTTTAGACAAGAGCATTGCCTCAACTTTCGGCTTGATACTTTCTTAAATTTTGACAAATGTTCTTGAGTTGTCTCACATTAAATGGGGTTAATGGTTGACTAGTTAAGGCACTATTTGCTCTGCTAATCGAATTAACGATTCATGTTTTATTGACTGGTTGAGTTTATATTTTGCCGACTCAAGTGACTGTATTAATATTGATGGTGAAGTATTCTAGTAATAGAATTGAGTTGAATTTACTTTTGGATGTCTGGGGTAGGTTTATTTTAAAAATTGCTAAAAATGGTGTTGTGTTGTTGACAGGGACTTATTCGGTTTGTGCAAAATAACATGTGACTAATCAGAGCAGGGCAGTCAAACAACCAAAAGGGGTTTTTCCCGTACAAATTGTGTTTTTCGATGCAAGACGTAAACGGCCACAGTCGAGAGCCAGTTGACGAGGAGAAGTGATTCAAACAGCTCGTGACCGTCCCGTTGTAAATAATGAATGACAATTGATGAAAGAAAATCCAATCTATAAACTGGATAGTTTTAAAATTGCTATCGGCTGCTATCGCCCAATCTATGATCAATCGATAAGCAAGTAATCGATAAGCAAGCAATGGATAATCACAAAAAACATCCTCTGATTGCTATCGATTATCGATAATTAGTCGGGCTGCTTGGCTGCAAAGCCGAGTCTGCCCGACTGATAAATTGGGCTATGGTTTTCCATAACAAAAGTGTGTTTCCAAGTGGTTTTCAAGTGGTTTGTAGCCTGCGGCTAAGTGTTAGTTAAAATATGCATTCCGCGCATAGAGAAAATACCGGTATTACAAAAGTAACACAAGGATAAATCAAAGGCTACTAAGAGCGAACCCGTAACACGTAACGCAATATTGCGGTAAGGTTATGTTTTCACACTGACACGGTTCGATATTCTTTTAAAATTAAACGTGAGGATTTTTGACGAACGCAAAAAACAACAACAGGAAATCACTTTCATAATGTCCAGTCCGAAGAAGAAGAAGAAGAAGAAGAAGAAGAAGAAGAAGAAGAAGAAGAAGAAGAAGAAGAAGAAGAAGAAGAAGAAGAAGAAGAAATAAAAAAGGGGGGTCTTGAGCGTGAATTGAACTCGTGCCTCCGGACTGCGAGGCCCGGCGCTAGACCACTAGACCATCGAGGAACACATTCTCAACAAGAAGCCGTACACAGCTTAAACTCTTGGCGTCTTAAACCCATTGCAGTATTGATTCCCTGGTCTTTTGAGTGCTTTTATGGAGAAACATAAAAATATGTCTGAAAAGTAACACTACATTCAGTATCCGACACGATCTAACTGAAATGCAAAGTTATATAAAACACAAATCGTGTAAATCAAACCTACGTGCGATTCAAGTCATGCACGTAATGACCTAATGCGTTAAATTTCCGGTTGACCTTTACAGTCTCGCGCATTGCATGTCTGAAGAATGTTCTTTTTTCAAACTCGTATTTTCAGCGCATGGTTCACCATTCAAATACTTTCAACAAGAAAAAATTATTTCCATTATACAATTTAAAGCAAGCACTAAAGGACGTGTCATTAATAAAACAGGTTCAGAAGAATCGGGGATGAAATAAGTAAGATAAGAAATTAAACCTGGAATGCTATTTTCGGAATACAATACAAAATACAATTTTATCAGCTCTAGCTTCACCGCAGCTTGAACTGGTGGCGTCTTTATTAAACCCAGTGCATTATTTAGTGCTTTAAGGGCTTTTACGGAGAAACATAAAATTATATCTGAAAAGTAAGACTACATTCAGTAGCCGACACTTGAAATCACGATCGCTTCCATCCTCCACCCTACACGCTGCCCTACAGAATCAACGACACTTTCACTCTCTTACGAAATCTTCGTCTATTCTTTCACCCAGCAAAATAACACATGAATTAGCCACTGTTACGGGTTAAAAATATCGTTAGCGTGACAACGTCACAGATGATATTGCATTCATTCCCTGTTGCTTGTTCTTCTGATCGGAGAGAGAGTTTATTAAAACAAATGGTCAATTCGTTTAAATAATAATGAACCACAGTCGATATTTGTCAATGTCGCTTTAACAATTTAATGTCCATTTTTAACCCGTGAATACGCGCAAGCGTAATGAATGGGTTATCGGTAACGGTGGCTAATTCACTCACTCACTCACTCACTCGCTCACTCACTCCTTCCATCAGCTGTAAAATTAGTGACGTAATGCTTTGTTACGAATGCGTTTCGTTACAAGAATAACGTGAATCCAGCGATAACAATAACTAATTTGTTGTAAACGAATATGAACAACAATAAGCTTAAAGATGTTTCGCATTTGGAGACTTTAATGCAACATTAAAATCGATCTAAAAGGATTTTCCAATCGAGACACGCGTTTTGATGCGTATCTACCCTGAAATAACAAAATTCTAGTGGTTTAGCGCCGAGCCTCGCAGTCCGGAGGCACAAGTTCAATTCACGCTCAACCCCCCTCTTTTTCTTCGGACTGGACATTATGAAAGTGATTTCCTTTTTTTTTTTTGGCATTCGTCAAAAATCTTTACGTTAAATTTAAAAAAAATATCGAACCGTGTCAGTGTGAAAACATAAGCTAACCGCAATTTTGCGTTACGTGTTAGCATTTCTATTCACGGGTTCGCTCTTAGGAGCCTTTGATTTGTAGCTAGTGTTGTTTGGCTTGTTAGCTTTCCATTGAATGAAAACCCGTCTTCAGGCCGCGATAGATCTTCACACTGGATGAAGATTATGTTTGCATTCTCATAGCATGACTTGGTGTAGTGCAATGTTGCAGACGTGACCAGATCGGTTTACGTTCAGTCTAGAAGTTGAATTGGTTTTTAGTGACCCTAAAGCCCGACTTTAATACTCACAGAGTTTTTGTTATCGATTGCACAGAGGATATTCAGCAAAAAGATTTGTATATTTTTTCGAGCCTTTAGGCAAGAAGAAGTAACTGATGAGTAAAAATGCCCAGGCCTGTTACATAACCTTCACCTGAATAAACGTGAGATATTTGCGCTCGTTGTTAATTAGTGCGTATTTGTACCCTGAGTTCAAGAAACTATCCCAGCTTGGGTTTGAATACATACCGGCCCACAATTCAAAAGGGCACTAAAATTTACTTCTTCTTTAGAGGTTCTTTCAGGATTTCATCGATTGTTGTTAATTTCTGTTGCAAACCGATAACAACCGCCGCCTGGTCAGCTCAGCTGCACCTGACTGCACTGCGGAAGGTCGATGGAATGAGTCCGGCCGGACAACAACTGGTACATCATGCTAAACATTTTAAACATTTTGTCTCCAGTAAAACACTGGAGAATCAAAGCTCCGGGAGAAGCAATACAAACTTCATGAATAGCTTTTATACTCGTTTGTTCTTTTGTAAGATAAAATATTCGCATCATTGTTAATATGCATGCAGACCTGTCGCAAATGTTTTATCTCTTACAAAAAATGATAGTCAAGGCATGTCCTGTTTTTAAAATCCTTTTAATTTCTGTTTCCAATTATTTTCTGTAGTGAACAAACTCAAAAATGGGCACGCACTCACCTGCAGCAGACTGGCAGTCGAAAATACTGACAAAAGAATACCAAAACTGGCTGGCGGTTGGTCATGCCCTCTCACTGATGTTGGATGGGCTTAGACCTTACATTGAGAGGGAAATGAAAGCATTCCACCAGGCTTTACTGACAAATCTCGCTACTGTGCTGCCTTGCACGTGTCCCAGGCCGACGAAGCATACTTGTGCCTGGGCTGCACAGCTGGTGAGGTGCCACAGAGGAGGAAGACCAAATTCTCCAAAATGGCATCAAAGCGACTCGACAGCATGGACAGATCCTCACCGTGGATACTGGGAGGTGGCAAAACTTTTCATGTCCGATTTGGGAAACAGTAAAGCCGATGTGGTAGACGCGAATACTACAGACTGCACGGGGTTGACCAACCTCATCTTTTGGTGCGTTCATTTTCGTGTTCAAGCACACCTTATTGAAGCCGTTCGGGAGACACGCAACACAAAATGGGGTCATGCTCCAAGGCAAAAGCTCACCGATGCCCAAAAAGCAGATGCTTTAATTGCAATACGGAATCTTCTTCAAGATCCAGAGCTAGTTGCCGACGATGATGCCAAATCAGCCCTTGCAGAAATAAAGTTAATGGAGACGGCCTTTGATGCCCAAAGCATAGAGAGAAAGGTACTAGCTGACTTTCAAGTGGCCGTTCATGGCCAGCTGGGTGACATTGAAGGTGAAATGAGAGAAATGAAAGCCTTTAAGATGAGCTGCAAAAGTGCCACCAAAAAGATTCAGAAGAAGCAATTTAGCTTAGAAAAGAGACAGAAGAAAGCGATGGAGTTGTTGCAAAGCATCAATGACAGATTAGAGGACGAGGAGAGAAGAAACAATTCATACACCACCCTGACCTGGAACCTTACAGTGTGGACAATCAGTAAATCTAAACGAGGTTTTGTTCGAAACCTACGCAGTGTGAACACCAAAACCCTGTCATTTTGGATTTTTCTAGTACTCCTACTAGGATGCTTTAAATGTTTGAGCCACAATTCATACAGCGATGGTAAGTTTATTATTTTTAAAACTGACTACTTTTTTTTGTGCGTTGTGCTTATATTTGGTAAATTCGCATATATTTCTGAGTTAACATGCGTCGTTTTGAAACATATTAATGTGTGCCTTAGCCAGCACGCAGACGTCTCCTATTTCCTTTTTGCGCGCAGGCTATGTGTAACTTTGATTTATCACAAAGATTTTTGATTTGCCATGCTTTCATTTACGGGGCTTGATCACGTTTTGATGGCTACCAATTTCTAACAGATAGGTTAAAACTAAACTGGAACTTTCCGCTAGTAAATTATATGTTTCAATCATATTTAGAAATTCCACGTATAACGAACGCTTACAATTTCAATTCACTAAAAGCCAAAGATCTTTCCTATCACTGTCGCCTCTACCCACTCTATAACCTATCAAAACTCTATACATAATTTTCTTAGGTTGTCCGTTGGAAATTGGAGATGTTCCTTTTGACTCGAAAGAATTCAACTTTACAAGTCATCTGAACAAGGCCCGAGAGAGCTTCACAGGGCGTTTGTGGCTTTACCGCGAACTGGAATCAGTTTTGACGGAGTCACAAGGCAACAAAGTGGGCGGGATTGTGGTGGTTGGTGAGCCAGGAGCTGGAAAATCTGCAATTAGTGCACAGTTGATCTGCTTCCGCTCATCTAACCCTTATATCCACAAAAGAATCATTGGTTATCACTTATGCAAGTATTCAGACAAGGCGACTCAAGATCCTGGTCGATTTGTTCGCAATTTAGTCGACTTGATAGCCAGACGGGTTCCAGAGTATGGAATGCTTATTCATAACAGTTCGTTTATCCCGGGAATTCTTCACCGAAGTTGTTTACGAGATCCCTATGACTGCTTTGAACAAGCTATCGCGATTCCCTTGCGGAAGATAAACAACGAGTTTCAACATCAATTTATTATAATAGATGCCTTAGATGAATGCTCTTCAGACAAC
This sequence comes from Dendrophyllia cribrosa, assembly GCA_024195265.1. NCBI lineage: Eukaryota > Metazoa > Cnidaria > Anthozoa > Scleractinia > Dendrophylliidae > Dendrophyllia > Dendrophyllia cribrosa. Next base: position 32,104,354 of record JAJLRJ010000003.1, on the reverse strand, counting down.
GCTGGGACTCCATTAGTTCAATTCATAAAAGATACTTACAACAGACTTCCGAAATGGATGCGTCTTGTTATGACGTCACGTAATGACTCCACTGTATTGAAACATTTCAGCAGTTTCCCAAAGGTGTATTTGTCTTCTTCTGATGCAAGGAACGTGCAAGACATTGAAGTATTTATAGCTAACAAATTGTTTGAAGATGCACCCTTTCTTGAAAGGCTGAAAGTTATAACAAACAAGCTATTGAGTCAAAGTCAAGGGAATTTTCTCTTCGCAAAAGAAATGCTCCATTTCTGGAAAGATGATGGGAACAATGATATTGACTTAGACAAGCTCCCTAAAACAATCGGTGAACAATACGAGAGTTACTTGAGAAGGGCTTATGGATCCAGAGAAAAGTTTACACCTGCACTTGCAATATTAGAAGTCCTAGTGGCTGCCTTTGAGCCTATGCAGATAAATCATGTTTTTAACGTTTTAAGTACTCAGAAAAAGATAGATTATGAGTATGACTTTGTCTATACCTTGAATGGACTCTCGCATTATGTTACTTACGGTGAAGACAACACCATCGTTTTATTTCACTTTTCGTTCATAGAGTGGCTGACGAGTAAGGAAAACCTTGGAAGTCCATATTATGTAAGTCGGAATCGAGGTCACAGACGTCTAGCAGAATATTATATGAGTGTTGTAAAAAACGCTCCAAATTCTTCAATGGACATTTACCGCTTTGCACAGCACGTTAGTTTTGATAAAGATGGAGATCATCATCTCGACGAGTTCAGAAATATCAAAGCCACCTACGTTAATGCTACCATCGACAATGACAACAGGACTCTTCTTCATATTGCCGCCACCGAAAGTGACATCAAGGTTCTCCAGATACTTAGTCCAGCGTTTGAAGACATTGACTGTGAAGACAGGTATGGGTTTACTCCAGCATTTGTTGCTGCGAAGAATGGTCTTGTAGAAAACGTTGAGTATCTTATTAGTAAAGGCGCGAATATCAAACACCGAACAAAGGCAGCACCGTCGTTGGGTTACGTCTGGGGTGATCCAATTGAACGATGTAAAACAGCTTTCTGCAATTCTACAATGCTGCATGCGGCTGCTTCGGGTGGTCATCATGATGTCGTACGACTTCTGCTGAACAACAACGCTTCCTTAAATGCAGTAAATGGTATTAACTTAACGGCAATTCAACTGGCCGCGCAGAATGGACATTTAAAAGTGATTCAGCTTTTGTACGAACGTGGAACGATTGTGGATCACTTGTCACTTCAATATGCTGCGTTTGGAGGGCATGTAGACGTCGTTGCGTTTTTATTAAAGATTGGTGTGAAGGACAGCTGCATGCGATGCGATGGGTCCTTTTACTGGCTTCAAAACAGAACCCGCTACCAAGTAACGCCTCGTCATGCCAACGGCTACATTTTGTCAGACGATACGTTCAAAATTCTATGCCAAAGTGCACTTCATTTAGCTGTAGTTAAAAATCATGAAAAAGCCGTTAAACTTCTCCTATCCTGGGATAATGAAACAGTACACTGCACGGACTATACTGGCCGAACTCCACTCCATGAAGCAGTCAGACAAAACCATGTTGAAATAGCAGAGGCCCTTATAAAGGGTGGAGGAAGTGTTCATCGGAAATGTATACGTTTTCAGAACGTATCCTTTCGATCTTCTGTTGATCTTACAGAGAGAACACAATTCTCTTTTCTTGTCTGTAAAGCAGTTCAGCCATGTTATCATAAAGAATCTCGCGATGTCAAGCATTATCTAAGCATACACGAGGAAAAAGAATACAATAAAGATCTGTGCCAGTGTAGTTCGACTCCATTCCTTCTTGCTGCAAGGTATGGTCACGTTGATGTAGGATCCCTGCTTTTGCGTTACGGTGCCGAGCCTCATGACACTAACTGCCAAGGTGCCACTCCCCTTCATGTTGCTGCATGCCATGGACATAATCGTTTCATTAAATGGCTTATTGCTCAAAGACCATCCCTTCACATTAACCTTAGAAGCAAAAACCAGTCTACACCATTACACAGTGGTGCTATTTGCAAGACAAACAAGGACCTTAGACCTTTAATAGAAATGGGAGCAAGCGTTTTTGAAACCGATCAGTTTGGATTGACACCATTACATTATTCTGTGATGAATCCTTTCACAAATACCCCCGCTGAGATGTTCCGCACCTGTCCGACCTCTCATTATACCGACGTAAATTTATATTTAGAACATAGCCTCTTTAAAAGTTCAGAGGGTGATTTGATCGAAGCACGTGATTCTCGTATACTTCATTATGTTGTGCCTTTCAATTTTCAGTGTCAAAAGCTGTTAGTACTCACTGATCATGAATTAACCGATTCCGAGTATATAAACAAAGTCGACGAAAGAGGCAGAACAGCCCTTCACCTTGCGGCCCAAAATGGAGAACAGTGCTGTGTTAAACAACTACTGGACAAAGGAGCGCGCATAGATTTAGCTGACGGTGAAGGTAAAACCCCATTAGATGACGCCATTCAATTTGCACAGGAAGAACTGAAAGTCGCTCTCTACCAGTGTGACGATTGTAATACCATAGCTCAAGATCTTACCGAAAGTTTTGAGGCTACGCGTGCCTTGAACTTAAGGTACCACAATGCAGTAGCTCGTATTCTCTTGACAAGGGAGGGCCATTGGACAACTGAATCATGTAACGAGAGACAGACGTATCTGATCCATAAAGCTTTTGAGAAACAGAAACCATTTATTGCTTATGATATACTCTCGCAGAACAGTGGTCTACTCAACTGCAAGGACAAAAATGGACGGACGCCTATGTTAATATACTTGCAGAATGGAGGCAAGTGGCTTGACGTTATATTAAAACGCTTTAATGTAAATATTCACATCGAATGTGGCAAACCTTTTAACATCTCCGAATTCCATCTGGTGGCATTCAGAAAGCCGACAGTGCCGTCAGATAATCTTCTGGGACGAAATACCTGCTATGGACATTACTGCTTTTCACAAGATGGTCCCCTCGCGAAATCTATAAAAGCTCATCCCTTAGGATACCGGGTGATCGACGAATGTCGCGACAAAGAAGGATACACCGCTTTACACCGAGCAGCCCAAGGAGGAAACTTGATTTTGCTGAAAAGGTTTATTTCGTGGGGTGCTGACCCAACTCTTCTGACACCTCAGGGGTACAGTGCTTTACATCTTGCCATTATGTCCGGCAAAAGTCCTTTTAGTTCACTTAAAGCAAGAAACACTGCGGAAGAAGCGGCGCATATCTTACTTCAAGCTTTAAGACGTAGTTCTCTTTTAGATATTGGATGCAACAATGGTAAGGCGAACCTGTCAGTATATCACTTGTCGGCTTACGTAGGCCTGAATGGTTTTGTCAAAACACTCTTAAAAGGTAAACGCCTTCTTGGGTTTGATGTGAACTGTTCAAATGTACATGGTATAACACCTATGTACCTTGCTAAATTGCATGTTGGGACGAAAAGTGGTTCCAAAGGTGGAAAGGATCCATGGCAGGAAATTGTTAATTTGATCGAGAAACACGAAGGCGTCCTTACCTATCCAAATCGTGAGGTAGAACTCAACATACTCTACAAACATTTATTCGGTAGCCACTCCAATCCTTTCACGTTGGACCCGTCTGAATTACCCAATGAACTGTTCTACAAAAGCGAAGTTAGCCAATGCACAGAACATGACTTTAACCATTACAGCACCGGTACAATAATAAATCCTTACCAGGAAACAATTGATAACGAACTTTTGCGGATGAGGGAATATCTGAATGTGGCAAAAAATGATTTCCAAGCGATACCTCGAGATTTTTCCGAACTGCATTCTCTTCTGGGTACTCGTTCTAAAGTAGAGAAAGCCAATTTGGATCTATCCCGTCTGTTCAGCGATGTTTTGAAAGGGACAGAGAGAACTAAAAAGGAGATCATTCGAAGACGTAACGAGGCAAATGTATCCACTCTCTCCATCACTTCTCCAACATTAAGCTTGACAAACAAGAAAATACTACGACAGCTAGAACAAAAACTATGGGAGATGCATTTGCAACACGAGTCACTAAAAGCAAGTACATCCAACAAAAACAGATACTTCAAACATTTTTTGCATAAACACAGAGGGCTTTTCGGAGACACTGCTAAATTCGTACAACTTCTTGAGAGATCCAAAGAGAGTGAATTGTGCCAAGATGAGATATTTCAAGCTAATTTCATTCAAATGAAGTTTTCTCATTACATTCTCCGTTGTCAAACAGATGACCCTTTGGGTTTTATGCGCTTTAGACTTTACAAAGCTGAATTCACATCCAAACGAATTCCAGACGAATGGAAAATGCCAGCTGCAAAGGACGGATGGACTCCATCCTGGAATCGAGCTTTAAAGTTTCTTTACCAACAGGCTACTAAGAGGGATTTGACCTTTGATTATCTTCAAGTTCTCAGTTTGGGGTTGGATAGGGACACTCGCATTCAACTGAGTGTGGACGCGTTATACTCGCTTTGATTGCAAAAATGATTTTACAAAGCGAGAACTATTTTGGTGAACTTCGTAGTAATGCGAAACAAAAATAGTTATAAAAAAGCAGTCGGTTACGGCTTCACAAGCGGGCCGTTTGGTACCAGTTTTTTTATCTCTTGGTCAATGAATTAACTACACTAACGTAACCAGATATATCACACGACATTGGGAATTCCCTTTGTTAAACATTTGCAGTGACTCAAAGAATCATAAACGCGCTTTCAGGTTCTAGCTCGTAGAAAAATGGCATGTTCGGGTGCAAATTACAAAATATTTTATGCTAAGACTATCAAAGTTTTCGCCAAATAAACGATCGATTCTGTCGCGCATTGAGAACTCTGCTTTGAATCCGCATTCGAAAAGTGCCGAGCAACGGTCAATGGGCGCACTCTTTTCTGGAATCTTCTTAGAACAGTCCTCTCTGGGAAAGAAAAAGAGAATGAACAAAGTTACAAAGAGAGTATACAGCATTAAAGGAAACTACAGGCACCGAGGGGCGGAAGAACACTGAGAAATCTGTGGTTTTAGAAGGCAAGTTTCTTGTTACTAACCACTCAATTACGAAAGCTGCGGCAACGAAGAGAGTCAGAAGAAAGTCAATCCTGAGTCTTCGATCGTCATCTTGCTTGGAGCGAACATTTGGCTTTATCCACCGTGCCGTTTGGCTTTATCCACGTCCCTGTCGACATCTGAACATTATTGATTCTGATCTAAGCGGATAGATATGTTTTCCAGGCTCTCACATATAGCGGGGGCCAAAGCGAGCGCGAAAATAAACGTAGCTTTCTTCCTCTAAAATTTTCCTTTCACCTAGGTAAACAAAGATTGCCAACGCTTTATGACGTCATTTCAGGTAAATTCGTCTCCAGTCTCCGGACACCATTTTGATTAATTTTAGCCTCTTTAGACTACTAAAAAATGATGTGTAAATTTTTACAAATCATTTTTTGAGTCTTTAAGCAAATTTCTTTAGCCATTTCGGTATTAGGATACAATAAACTGTAAAAAGAGCGCAAACAAATTTTTCATTTCATAAGCACGAAAATACATTCAGCCTTTATTAAGCAAAAAATGGGACATTTGATCACTTTCGCTCTCTTATCACAAAAAATATATTCAATTTTCAACAACTGTCATCACTGTAGCGTCTGTCATAGAGATGTTGATTATATGAATTTCCTGCGGCCTTGATGTCGTGTCCGTTATCCGTGTTACAGAGGGTCCGTATTATGTAGGGTTTTTAACAGAAAATATATGACGTCGAAGGCTTCGTAATGGATAGGTGTCCGTAAGGAGAGGTTCGCGTTTTCTCAGAAGGTTCTAATAATGAAAGAGCCGGGCTAAACGACAGAGATTACCATTGCACACTGTTTCTCAGTAAAACTGATTTATTTTCTGTTTCAAAAAGGTAACAATAACATAAGGGCGTTGTCTATGTTTCCTCGACCTTTTAACGTTCGCTCTAAGTGAAATTGAAATATCGAACTGTATTTCAAATGTTGGAAATGAACTGCAAGTTATTCCAGAAGAGACTCTTCTCGATGTAATGCAGCCACACTCTGTTTCACAATCTTTGAAAAACCACTGAAAAAAATTGAAAACAAAAATTATTTGCACCTGCATGTTAGACTGCTAAAGAAAAGGAAACAGTGACAGCAAATAAACAATATAATTTAAACACGGCATCCATGAAAAACAGGCTTTAATTTAATTGTAATTTAATTTTTTAACTTTACATTATTGTAAGTACAATAGTAGTTTTCATTAGAGTGTAATATTTCATGATTTAGAAGTATATGAATATGTATTTAGCCTTATTCGTGTATAAGCCTGATGTTTACCCGTGTATAAATGAAAGTGATGATGATGATGATGATGGCTCCTATGCGCTGACTCGTGAATAGGACACGTTCGGACCCTCCCCCCCCCCCCCCCCCCCCCCCCCCCCCCCCTGGACGTTTCGAACCCCACCCCCTGCGTCCAACTCCTCACCCTCCTCACCCTCCCCTCCCTCCGACCCTGTCCCCATGGGTAAAGCAGGTGACATATCGCGGGCAAATGTTCACCGACCATCCCCTCTTCAAGGCGTCATCTTACCCCTCATCTTTGTAAATCCTGAAGTAGTAGTCCACAAAGTCGGCTCTGCCAAGATTTTCCACAAACTCCTCATCGTGTGTGATGACTACAAGTTGAAAGTTCCTCTGGAGTTGTCGGGTTCTAATAACTCTGTAAACAAATAATCCGCTTAATTCTGATAATAATCGGAGGGGGGGTCTTAAACTAATTCTGCAAGGATAGGTGAAATGAATGAGGATAGAAGAGTGTAAAGTGCAGAATACCTGCTTAGCTGACGGGATTGTCCGCGCGAGGACAAACGTTTGGTGGCGTAGTCGCGAGGGATCTCAACTTGCCTCCTTCAGTTCGTCCCTCGTATTCGCCGCTTCACTGCTAAAACGTTTCTCTAAACGAACAATTAGCCAGCTATGCAGGCTTAACGCGGGAATACTCGCTTAACCCATTGACACCTGAGAATTTTTACGTTTTTGAGCGATTTTCTGCATATACACGCCCCATAGGATTTCGTGACTCCATTTTAAAGTTACCATTGAAAATGCTGCTGTTCTAAAACACTGAATGCTCGAGTTTACTGGAAACGTCATTGTGACGTTCTCATTTTGCTTGGTTGATTTGCAATAAAGGGTCCAATATGAATTATCTACGGTTTTTGGTAAGTTCACAGCCATTTTTCATCTTTAGTAGCTGCCTGATGAACATCATTAAGCTTGAAGGTAGTTCAGAGTCCACTTTCTCAATGAAGCGAGTTAGGTGTTGTACTTCGTTTACGAATTTGGCTCGTTGCTCGTTGAACTGGAAAAATGGCCGCCAGGAAACGAAGTAGCCTTGGGACTCGACTCTGGATGAATTTCTCGACATACCGCGGCATATTTTGGAAGTTGCGAGCACAGGAGAACACAACAAGCGCGAAATTTCGGCGGTGGGTCGGAGTGGCTGTGGACTTAGTATATATATGAAATGTGTGGAGGACGGAAGGAACGCTGTCAAAAAAATCTCGTTATTTCCCAGCATGCAGTGCGGTGGTGATGTTGAAAATCGAGGCAAGGTCAGTATGCACTAAAACGAGAGGCTGTAGCTCGGCCCGAGCAACGAATAAGAGCAAAAAAATTCGCTGCTAAGCTAGGACTAGGACTGAATTTTGCTGTGAATGTTGACTTTTGGGTTTGCCACGATGATTTCAATAAAAAAAACTAAAGGCAAAAACGTGATTTTTGTTGTTTTTCTATGACGTTAAAAACGGTCATTTTTGTTATTGTCCTAATTCAAACGGTGATATTCTGCAAAAATCGCTGACTTTTTTGTGTTTATTGGGTATCTCAATTTGAGGGACTTTCTAGTCAATGCTCACAACTGCTAGTTAGGGCAATGTTCGCACGATTGAGAAAGTTGCAATTTTTTAAAGCAGTGTAGTCTTGCACGGGCGGTTTCGGGCGGTTCAGGTGTCAATGGGTTAACTAAGCTCAAGATCGGTTTCAGATTTGAATTGTTGCTGTGAGCAGCCTAAATTTTTTAGGACTATTTTTTTTAAGCCAGCAAACGCACAACGGAAACAAATTAGTCATTACTTTGAATGGTAAATTAAAAACTGCCGTATACAAACAAACAAGCAAACAAACTTACGAAGCCAACTGATTGGCCAGACTCTCGATGTTGTCTTCATCCAAGTTGGTAGTGGGTTCATCAAGAGTTAAAATCCCGCAGTTCAGACAAAATGTTTCAGCTAGAGCTAACCTGATGATCAGCGATGCTAGAACCTAGATAAACAAAACCGAAATCATGGGAGAATCTAGCCTGCGCGCAGACGCAGTCTTCTATTTCCTTCACGCGGACAACAAAGGAAATAGGAGACGTCTGCGCGCATGCTACAGCGATTCTCTCTCTTTACAAATGGTCTTATAATAAAAGCCTTATTTATACATCAAATTATTACAAACATTTCCTATCATTAATAAACAGTCCGGTGAACACTTTCAACATGTCGTCTTTGATTATTCACAGTTGCCATAGAAATAGCCAGTCCACACGATACATTAGTATGGTGCCTTGCTATCGTACCGAAAAAGTACTTACATAATCCCTTGCCTGCTGCTTGTGTTCGCACAGGCTTTTGAATACTAGCAAACTCTTTCCCCCCCCCCCCCCCCCCCCGCAACTCTGCCTTTGCATCAGTTCAGCTCGTTCGCCCAAACTTCCACTTTTATGGAAACACGGAGAGCGTTATCTATTTCTTAATTATAAACGAGATACTATCCGCGCTCTGATTGGATATATATAGGAAATTATTTTGAGCACCTATTTCAAAAAAGAAACGGAAAACTTTTTGTCCGTTATGGTAGCATTTGTGGAAGTTTGGGAGAACTCGAAGTAGCCGTGGAAAGACGAGTCATTCTCTCCAACTTCCATTGGTAATACCACACCTCAATGGCAACACGAAAATCGTTTAACCATGTGGCACTAAATTTTTGCGGGAGTACAATTTTGCTGATTGGCGATTTTTTTCTGGATTTTCTTGCTGGGAATTAATTTTTGCAATTTGCAGGAAGTCGCGTTTAATTTATGGGAATAACAATATTTTTTTATTATTTAAGAACATGCAATCGAAATACAGGTGAAACAACATGCAGATGTAAAAGAAGTTAATCAGCGCACTTTAGTAAATGGGCATCAATACGATTTTACATTTCGTGTGAAAGGTGATTTTTGTATATAATTTCGACAGTGGGGTAAATTTTTGCGGAGAAACTTTTTGCTGGATTTTTTTTTTGCGGGAACTTTTTTTGGCGGATCGTGAAAAAACCCGCAAAAATCGTAAAAAAAAAATACAACCCGCTAAAATTCAATCCTGAGTCTTCGATCGCCATCTTGCTTGGAGCGAGCATTTGGCTTTATCCACCGTGCCGTTTGGCTTTATCCACGACCCTGTTGACATCTGAACATTATTGATTCTGATCTAAGCGGATAGATATGTTTTCCAGGCTCTCAGATATGGCGGGGGCCAAAGCGAGCGCGAAAATAAACGCAACTTTCTTCCTTTAAAATTTTCCTTTCATCGAGGTAAACAAAGATTGCCGACGGTTTATGACGTCATTTCAGGTAAATTCGTCTCCAGTCTATGGACACCATTTTGATTAATTTTAGCCTCTTTAGATTGCTAAAAAAATGATGTGTAAATTTTTACAAATCATTTTTATAGTCTTCAAGCAAATTTCTTTTGCCATTTCGGTATAAGGATACAATAAACTGTAAAAAAAGCGCAAACAAATTTTTCACTTCATAAGCACAAAATACATTCAGCCTTTATTAAGCAAAAAATGGGACATTTGATCACTTTCGCTTCCTTATCACAAAAAATATATTCAATTTTAAAGAAGGAAACCTTTATTTTACCCCTGCAACAACTGTCATCACTGTATCTCTGTCATAGAGATGTTGATTACATGAATTTCCTTTCTGCGGCCGTGATGTAGTGTCCGTCGTCCGTGTTACAAAGGATCCGTATTATGGAGAGTTTTTAACAGAAAATATGAGGTCGAAGCCTTCGTAATAGATAGGTGTCCGTAAGGAAAGGTTCGCGTTTTCTCATAAGGTTTTTTAAAACCTTATGAGAAAAGAAAAAAAAAAAGAAAGAGTCGGGCTAAACGACAGAGATTACCATTGCACACTGTTTCTCAGTAAAACTGATTTATTTTCTGTTTCAAAAAGGTAACAATAACATAAGGGAGTTTTCATCGACCTTTCAACGTTCGCTCTAAGTGAAATTGAAATATCGAACTGAATTTCAAATGTTGGAAATGAACTGCAAGTTATTCCTGAAGAGACTCATTTCGATGTAATGCAGCCACACTCTGTTTCGCAATCTTTGAAAAACCGCTGAAAAAAATTGAAAACAAAAATTATTGGCACTTGCATGTTAGTCTGCTAAAGAAAAGGAAACAGTGACAGCAAATAAACAAAGGCTAAAATATAATTTAAACACGGCATTCATGGAAAATAGGCTTTAATTGTAATTTTTAACTTTACATTATTGTAAGTACAATATTAGTTTTCATTAGTGTGTAATATTTCAGGATTTAGAAGTATATGAATATGTATTTAGCCTTATTTGTGTATTAGCCTGATGTTTACCCGTGTATAAATAAAAGTGATGATGATGATGATGATGATGGCTCCTATGCGCTGACTCGTGAATAGGACACGTTCGGACCCTCCCCTCTCCTAGACGTTTTACTTCATCGAACCCCCACCCCCTGCGTCCAACTCCTCACCCTCCCCTCCCTTCAACGCTGTCCCCATGGGTAAAGCAGGTGACAATGTTCACCGACCATCCCCTCTCCAAGGCGTCATCTTACCCCTCATCTTTATAAATCCTCAAGTAGTAGTCCACAAAGTCGGCTCTGCCAAGATTTTCCACAAACTCCTCATCGTGTGTGATGACTACAAGTTGAAAGTTCCTCTGGAGTTGTCGGGTTCTAATAACTCTGTAAACAAATAATCCGCTTAATTTCGATGATAATCTGATAATTCCGATAATAATCGGAGGGGGGGGTTTGGGGGGCGGTCTTAAACTAATTCTGCGAGGATAGGTGAAATGAATGACGATACATGAGATCACACAAAAAAGTGTAAAGTGCAGAGTACCTGCTTAGCTGACGGGATTGTCCGCGCGAGGACAAACCTTTGGTGGCGTAGTCGCGAGGGATCGCGAGGGATCTCAACTTGCCTCCTTCGTCGCTCGTATTCGCCGCTCCGCAGCTAAAACGTTTCTCTGAGCGATCAATTAGCCAGCTACGCAGGCTTAGCGCGGGAATACTCGCCTAACTAACTCAAGATCGGTTTCAGATTTGAATTATGGCTGTGAGCAGCCTAAATTTTTTTGGATTATTTTTTTTAAGCCAGCAAACGCACAACGGAAACAAATTAGTCATTACTTTGAATGGTAAATTAAAAACTGCCGTATACAAACAAACAAACTTACGAAGCCAACTGATTGGCCAGACTCTCGATGTTGTCTTCATCCAAGTTGGTAGTGGGTTCATCAAGAGTTAGAATCCCGCAATTCAGACAAAATGTTTCAGCTAGAGCTAACCTGATGATAAGCGATGCTAGCACCTGGATATATAAATGAAAAAAAAAAAAAAAGAAAGAAAAAACGAAATCAACAAGGATTCTTGCCTGCGCGCAGACGTCTCTTATTTCCTTCACGCGGGCAGCAAAAGAAATAGGAGACGTCTGCGCGCATGCTACAGCGATTCTCTCTCTTTTCAAATGGCCTTATAATAAAAGCCTTATTCATACATCAAATTATTACAAACATTTCCGATCATTAATAAACAGTCCGGTGAACACTTTCAACATGTCGTCTTTGATTATTCACAGTTGCCATAGAAATAGCCAGTCCACACGATACATTAGTATGGTGCCTTGCTATCGTACCAAAAAAGTACTTACATAATCCCTTGCCTGCTGCTTGTGTTCGCACAGGCTTTTGAATACTAGCAAACTCTCCCCCCACCCCCCCCCCCCCCCCCCCCCCCCCCCAACTCTGCCTTTGCATCAGTTCAGCTCGTTCGCCCAAACTTCCACTTTTATGGAAACACGGAGAGCGTTATCTATCTCTTAATTATAAACGAGATACTATCCGTGCTCTGATTGGATATATATAGGAAATTATTTTGAGCACCTATTTCAAAAAAGAAACGGAAAACTTTCTGTCCGTTATGGTAGCATTTGTGGAAGTTTGGGAGAACTCGAAGTAGCCGTGGAAAGACGAGTCATTCTCTCCAACTTCCACTGGTAATACCACACCTCAATGGCAACACGAAAATCGTTTAACCATGTGGCACTAAATTTTTGCGGGAGTACAATTTTGCCGATTGGCGATTTTTTTCTGGATTTTCTTGCTGGGAATTAATTTTTGCAATTTGCAGGAAGTCGCGTTTAATTTATGGGAATAACATTATTTTTTTATTATTTAAGAACATGCAATCGAAATACAGGTGAAACAACATGCAGATGTAAAAGAAGTTAATCAGCGCACTTTAGTAAATGGGCATCAATACGATTTTACATTTCGTGTGAAAGGTGATTTTTGTATATAATTTCGACAGTGGAGTAAATTTTTGTGGAGAAACTTTTTGCTGGATTTTTTTTTTGCGGGAACTTTTTTTGGCGGATCGTGAAAAAACCCGCAAAAATCGTAAAAAAAAAATACAACCCGCTAAAATTCAGTGGCACACGGTATATTTCAACAGTTTTTACTTATCCACACACTTACAGACATCCCTGATCCTGACAAATGCAATATAGATATACTAGTATGTACAGCGAGTCCACAAACCTTTTGTCCAGCGCTACAGCGTCCCCTCATGTCCAGGGCAGTATCGCCTTTAATCATAACCACCTGATGAAAAAAGTATGATATCAACTAAATCTTTGCTTGTTGCCAAATAAATCAACGAAGAGTTGACCGGAAATCTGATTGCGTTCAGTAAAGACGCCCCTTTCCTTAAAAACTCTGAAACTCACGCCTGGCTAATCACTTAGCCACGGATTCTTTCTCTGGTTCAGTCGGTAAAACTAAATGACTGTATTCTACATAGTAAGTGAAACAAGAGATATAGTAAAAACCCGCTTATAAGAACCTAGATTTTTCCTAAAAACTATACAGGTTATTATATCTTTGGCGTCTACTGAGAATTTAGGCTATTTAGGTTCTTAAATAGGTTATTATTTTCTCAAGAGGAAAAGGTGTTTGCTGCTGGTCCAACAACTAGTCTATATGGGTGTGGTCCCTTTCTTATGTATATAAAAAACATATAATTATGTTTAAAAAGTAAGACTACAGTCTAAACAAATACACCCTGTCCTTGGTCCTTTCATTTATTTTTAGGTTCTTTATGCCCATTACACTGCATTTTCTAAGCTCAATAAGTTCTATAGTGGGGGTTTAAATGCTAAACCTTCAACCTACAGGTTCTTAATCCACTGGGTTTTTTATATGCGGGTTTTTATTGTATAACAAGTCCAATAACCGAAGCAAACTTACTCTGTAGTTGTACGTTCGTCGCGCTTTTGAAGCTCCGCTTCCTTCCTCCTCATCCGACCGAATTTCAATGGTATCAATGTCTACACAACAGATCAGAAATAAATGACTGACTTCCATTTTAAACGACCCTTTGGTTCTAACTTTTGAGTCTTTGAATGATGAAATCCTAACGTGTGACCCTTCAAACGAATAAGTGCTATTAAGCAGTACCTCCTTGTGCTAAAAAAGGTGCTGTACAAGGTGACTCTAACGTTAGTCTGTGCCACCATTTAAAGTTTGGTACAAGGTACAAGATCCTCGGACTAAAATATTTACAAGGAACTGATGTTAAATAGTGTCTGATATTAATAACAATTGAAAAACGAAACATAGAATACTCAAGAAAGAGACAAAGCTCTCTGCTGGATATCAGTTGAGCGCTGGTGTTAAGCGAGCGCTTCATACAGTAGGCCTCTTTGCACAAAAGGAGATTACAGTTTTGATCGCAATCTTATACCAAGATCTTGTTGCGGACTAACTGTATAAGAAATTCTTTGTTCGATAAAAAGAGAGGTGGAGTGGTGTTAATATTCAAAGTATCCGGCAACTTGCACAGGTTATGAATGAAAATCACCAACCAAACGATTGCTATTGAGCATTACCTTTTGGTGCTGTTACTGAACTTAAATCCTAACGTGTGACTATTCAATTGAAAGCTATTGAGCAACACTTTTCTGTGGTACTGTTTATAACGCTGCAAGGGATGACTTACTTCTGATTCTGCAGAGGAAAGCCTAAAAGCATGATCATTTAAACGGAAGTTATGACCACGACGTTCTTGCGGTGCTGTTTATTATGCTGATCAGGATGGTTCTAATTTATCTGCTAAAGAACATTGTCAAGTTTGAATTTTGTGGTTTGGCAATGGTAACCAGTGGTGAAATAGTTTCACCATTTCCTACAGTTTTTCTATTTCATCTTCTGTTGATGACGAAGGACGTCGATCTTACCATTTCCTTTGTAGGTGTTGATCCAATATTCTTTGATAATTTTATTTATCTCTGCCATCTTTAGGCCGTGATATCGCATTATGGCCCTGAAAGCAATGACAAATATTACCTTCAACGCAGAGGATATAAAAACCCCTGACAATTAATAACGCATTAGCTGAAAATGTCAGCAAAATCCACGAGCAAGATTGTAACATATAAAGCCGAATATCAGTCGAGTAACGAACTCGCTGAAATCGCAATAAGACCAACCAAAGAGCATGGTGTACTGAATTTCAGTCGAAATACATAGAGAATCATCAGCTTGATTAGAGGCTTCAAGTTTCTGACTAATTTTCAATTTAACAGCATTAGGGTCATACCTGTCAAGTGCTTTGTAATACTTATCAAGATCTGCATTTGCCATTTCAGTTGTCTGCAGTAAAAAAACAAAAGGTTTACTAAGTGAGTCTCCTAAAAAATGTAAGAACCTTAAAACCTAACTGAACCTAAGCGGTGCACAAGGCCGCAAGGATCAACGTTCGGATTGTATGTGCTGCTGATTGGTCAACCGAACAGTTAAGAATTGAGTGTCGAAAGTAATTTTGCAATTGCTTTGGTTTGCATTGCTTTGTAATTGGCTAAAAAATCTCGCGTCACTTACTCAACCAATCAGAAGTAATACCAAAACCAATCGTAACTTGCTTGCATGTGTTTTCCCGCGCTTGGCGCCGGCTACCTGTATATGTTTTGAGTTCTGATTGGTTCATTGGATTGTCTGCGTCTTTTGTGGTAGGCCAGAGTAATTACTTTGGTTTTGGTTTTACGACAATTAACTGAAAACCGCTCTAAAATATCGTGTTTTTTCTTGTGGTCATCCACGCTGTAAAACATGTGCATACACCAGCCCGGCAGAAGTGCTCAGCACTTCCAACGACTCTCTAAATATACTACAGAAATCACATGCATACATTACAAGTAAATTTACAAGTAAATTCGTTTAACAGTTTCTACAACATACTTTCATTGCGATGATTTGCTGCCTGTGCTTCTCGTCAGCATTTCTGTACAAGTCACTTCGCAGTTCCTTCTGAAATCGCTTCACGTCATCGTCGTAACCTTTAAGTCTTCCCTCGAAGTGCGCTTTCTAAAAACAACAGATCAGAGATGAGCGGATTTACGAGTTTTTAAAAAAACCAACGATTACATGACGGATTTCAGCCGGGTTGTGGGGCTGAAATTTCGTTGTGATTACATGAAGGGTGAAACATTTCAAAATGGGCGGCGACCATTTTGTTTCATTGAAAATCCCACCGTTGTGCATGCTCTTGTTCACTTTTCAGCCCGGGCTGAAAATTACATATTTTCTTTTTCAGCCCGCTTAGCTTAAACCAGGCTGGAATTATCAAATCGGGCTGGAAATATCAGATCGGACTGAAACTTTCTTCATGTAATTGCAAACGTCTTTCTAAAAAGATTTGTTCTGGAAGCCGGGCTGAAATGGCAGCCCCCGAAAGCAGGCTGATATTTTCCATGTAATTGGCCCCTAATACAACTTACATTTTTTCTTAATTCGTCAGATTGCTGCTGTAGCTCCTGCCTCTCACTAGAAAAAAAAAAGAAAGAGAAATAAGTTTCACTTGTAACGTACTGTAGCTACATAACCAACAAGAGCTGATATGTTTAAACTGTGAGTGCAAATTTTAGTCAACGGAACGGCTAACTACTGTTTCCAATATTTTTTTTACAAAGAATGATCACCGGCTAGCATTTAGTCTCGTTTAGAAAATTAGCCCTACATTCCCAATTCATATTACTAATTTGTAGGTACTGACGTATCAGTTCTTCACGTCTCTAACTTTAGTACTTATTACCTGAGCTATTGCATTATTTTTACCACGACTGAAAAAATCTCCATGTATTCTAAAACTTGTTTACCCTTTTAATCCCAGAGTAAAACTCTACTCAAATACTACGATTCTGACTTTCGAGTCTGTAGATGAAAACCCAAACTAAGAGCATTCAAATGAAAGCTAATCAGCAATACTTTCTTGTGGAGCTGTTTTACTTAATTTGGCTGTGCAAGTTGGTTCCTAAAAATCAAATGAAAGCTAATGAGCAGTAACTATTAAAGTTAGTACTGCTTGTGTCGACATTTTGTCATCTTTGCTTCGATCATTGCAGCTTTGGAGAGTGAATGGCTAGGGGCCAGTACAAACTATTTTAGGTAATTCCGATACGATCACACCTCCAAAATAATAACAGCTTAAATTGCCGAAACCAAAAACTCATATTGTAGATTGAATGATAAGATTTAACATCACTAACAATTTGGCACAACAATATGACAAGTTTAATTTATGTGAGTTCTCAAAGGGACAGTGTCTCGGCTAATGTAACGTTTTGTCATGATTATGAAAGGAGCGTGCTTTATTATCTTGTAATAGGAAGAAAAAAATCGCCAAAAGTGATTGAAAGCAAAGAAATTTTAACTAAAGAGACAAAATGACAGCTAAAAAAGCCAAATTCCACGAGAATAGAAAATTAATTTTGATTTCTTGACCGCCTGTCATGAAATATAAATTCGATAAACCGTAATCTACTCTCATCCTTGCAATCATGCACTGCATCTGCAAACTACTAACTGCTTCTGTTTTGCTCTAAATAATCTTTTTATTCAATTCAGTTTATATTTGGTGGCATTTGGCGATATAACAGAAATAAGCAAAGCGAAATTTTGTTATTTAGCGGGACACACAGAAGGACGCACGGGAACTGAATGAGAAAAAAAGAAAGGGACTCAGTCCATTTTCCCACCTTATCAGGTCCTGGTGCTCTCCAAACTTTTGCAGTTCCCTCTTGACATCAGCTATTTTCTTGTCGATGTTCTGGATCTCTTCTTGAGTGCTCTTCAGCTGAATGTTGTCTTCAAGTTCACGCGCCCGAATCTTCGAAAGATCAGAATCAACACGTTTTACTTAAAAAGACGCAACATGATTATCCGAGCAATAACGCTTTTCTTACTGAAATCAAGCTTTGTATTTGACTTTGTGAATCTATGGGACAAACCCTAAAAGTGTGGTCATCCATTTCCCGCGCTGCAGAAAAGCAAAGAATGCACTCATTCTCGTACCCAGAGCCGTGATCCTTTTGGCCAGCGCCACGAATCACGGACTCTGGCCAGTTCCAATTTGAAAGTCGTTCTGCACAGACTCAGAGTTTAATCCTCTCAAATCTGATTGGCTTACAATAGAAATTGAGCACTCTGCGCATGCTCTACAAATCGGAACCAGCCAGAGTCCGTGATCCCTGGCGCAGACCAGAAGGATCGCGGGCTCTGGGGACGAGAATGAGAATGCACTGAGAATGTAGACGGATAAAAATAAGAGAAAAAATATTTCTGCAGACGCAAATTATATTGTTACCTTTACGGCCAAACGAAAAAAAAGAGATGTTTCAAGGTAACGATTCAAACTGGACCAGTAACACCCCCTCTCCCCACGAGGAAACTCCATTTAAAAGAGACGAAATAGATCCCTAATGATTCCTCCTTTCTGTCATATTTGTTTTCAATTAAAACCCTACAATGTACCGTGTTAACCAACGGTAGTTAGTTTGGATTTTCAGGGGTGAAAACGCGTGCTCCAAGCGAGGTACCCAACCACGCGTTTTGACCCCTAAATGCTACAACGATTACACCTGATCCTTTTATATTGGAGTTCCCCTTTTAGGAGTCTTGTATTTCCTCGAAAAAGCGTCCACCCTCAATTAAGCCCCTTCCCTCGAATAATTGCTCCTGAGTGCCATAAAATCCGACTTAACCTCCAACCCCTCTTAAATGGAAAGAAGTTAGAAATAATGAGTGGTAGCTTGGCCAAATGATTAGGGCGCCGGACTTGAAATCAAGATGTTCCCAGTTCAGGTCCCGGTCTGACCACTAGCTGGAGCTGTTTCACGGTACACCCGAGTTCAACTCCTTGACCACGCTTGTAAAATAGTTACCTGGTCTGTCTTCTGTAACACTGTAATATTTGTTTCCATATTTGAGTGGCGTGGCTGTGACTTAGCTGGATAACTAAGTGTTCGTCTTTTTTAACATCATTTAATATAATATAATAAATAGTGCGTGGTGTGCAAGGTTGAAATTCTCCCCTTTTACTATCAAGAACAATGACGAATTGTCTAAAATTCAAGTCAGTTTTACATTGATGTCGAAAACATAAAAAAGTATGACCTTGTTCGAGGAAATAAGGTAAATGTCAATGCCACATGCTGATTTCCCTTTCGTAAACGGTCGATGGCTTTTTTAACGGTCGAGGCCATCATTAACATTCATTAGTAACCAAGCCTTTTGTAATGGTCGATGTCATTTCTGCTCTTGATTATGTTGGGATTGCGAGAAAAGTAGGCTGTACATTATTAGATGAAATTAGGCCTAGGTAAAGCGATTGTTTGACCTAAGCTAAATTCACGCTTGCGTTAGATATAGAGATAAGGCCACCAATTATAGATGTACGTTTTATGATTACGATTTTGTAGGTTTGCAGGATCGATGCAGTTGTGAAGTGGTGAAGGAAGGATGTTAGCATGCAAGAGGTTCGATTATACATGGGCGTAGCTCGGATTTTTCAAATGGGGCGGGGGGGGGGGGGGGGGGGGGGGTCACACTGTGTCATAGCCAGGGTACTTACCAGATTGTTATGCCGACATCCACACTGTGCTTTACTAAAATTATCTCACAAAGGGGGGGGGGGGGGGGGGGGGGGGTCACGGGCACCCCAGGACCCGCCTAGCTACGCCCCTGTGGGGGGGGGGGGGGGGGGGGTCACGGGCACCCCAGGACCCGCCTAGCTACGCCCCTGTTATGGGTAGTTAATTGTATTTTTTCTTCTCTGTTAGAAAAATTTTCTATGGCTGGTTAAAAATTGACTTAGGCGCTTACTATTTGCCAGAACTGGCCGGCAGGACCGCTGAATTCGTAAATATTATTCCATTTTTTGTTAGAATTGATCGACCAGACTGGTAAATTTGGAAATAGTATGCACCCTTTTGATGGACTTGTAGGAACAAGTCTTCAAAAAGATGCATTCTAGTTACAAACGGACCGGTCTGGCCGGCCAGTTCTGACAAATGGTAAGCGCCTTAAGTCAGTAAGTGTCGCTGAATGGCATCGACCGTTTACAAAAAGGAAATTTGCGTCACAGACACACTGACCTGCTGTTTAGCGATATCGTTCTTCAGTTTATCGATTTCACTTGAAACAGATTCTCTCTCGTTCTTCAGTTTCTCTGCTCGTCCCTCCAGTTCCTTCAAACGAGCTTCATTCTCTTGTAAAGCGGTATCCCCTCCCTGACTCACGTACCTAGTACACAAATGACAAATCAATCATCTTTCTTCGAAGGTTTAGTACTCAGTCACTCTATTAAAACTGTAAACTGTAAACTGTAAATCTTTATTTAAACACGGTAAAATCATCAGGAATCATCACCTAGCTAACCTAACTAGCCTAAACAAATTACAAAGCTAACTACAACTAATCTAAATAAACCTGTTTTTCATGTATGCCGTGTGTAGTTTACATTAAAAATTCAGATAAGCTGATCGTTTAAATTGACCTAGAGATTCCATTTCTCTCATATGACAGGGTAGGCTGTTCCAGAGAACTGCTCCGCTATAACTAAAGCTGTTTTTCATGTAATTAGTTCGTGGGAACGGGACGACTAGTTTGTTATCAGAGTCCCTCAGGGAATAGCGCATTTCATTTCGTTTAACAAATTTAGAGGAAAGTTATTCAGGAACAAGACCATTTAAACACTTGTAAATCATTAAGATTTTCTGTATTTGAAACTGTGTGCTCAAATCTTTCCAATCGAGTTGTCTAATTAGGCAGTTGGCGTCCGCATCATAGCTAGAAAACGTTAAAACACGAGCGGCACGGTTCTGAAGCTTCTGTAGCCTGTCAAATAAAGTTTTACCACAATTACCCCAAACAAGATTGCAGTAATTGAAGTGAGATTGAATTAGCGCGTTGTATATATAATGAAGAGTATGGGCTATGATCACCAATACAGAAAAACATTAGGGAACTTTAGATCGAGATATGACAAACGAGACTCCGAGTTTTATCACCCGCGCCGCTCACTTCACGAGAAACCCGTGGTTATTTAGTTGACTTCAAATGTTCGGGAAAATGCTTTTCATACGATAACAACATGCAGGGATTTGAACACTTAAATTCATTCGGAAGCTTCCATTTCTTACCCCTTTTTTCTGCGTTTTAAAACATGAAAAGATTGGAAAATAAAGCGAAGTTCTCTGCAAGACTGCCGAGCAAGAGTTCCTAACAAGAGTTATTTATCGAAAAACATGTCATATCATCGGCAAAATGGGCGAGTTTGACCTCTTCATTCCTAATCTTAATGCCTTGAATATTTTCATCTTCCTGAATATAACAACAAAAACTTTCAGACCTCAAATAAATAAGCGCGGGGGGGGGGGGGGGGGGGGGGGGGGGGGGGGGGGTTAGGGTTAGGGTTAGGGTTAGGGTTAAACACGGTAAAAATTCGTCAGCTAAAAATCATTATAATACTAACACAAAGCAATAAACTAATATTAAAAAATATCTATATATGAAGAATTTAATAAATAATAAAAAGCTGCTTTCCACGAATGCCGTGCCTTATAGTTCCTCTTTGAGAAGTCGTTTAAATTGCCCAAGGGACTCAGCTTTCCTTACATTATGAGAAAGGCTGTTCCAGAGCATGGCGCCACTATAACTGAAACTATTTTTATAATAGTTTGTGCGCGGCAATGGAACATTAAGTTTATCCTCAGAGTCCCTTAGGTTGTAACTAATTTCTCGCTTCTCAAATTTAGAACTTAGATAGTTTGGAGCCAACCCGTGTAGAGACCTATAAACCATCGTAGCTCTTCGAATTTGTTGCTGGCAAGCAAGATTTTTCCATCCTAGGAGTTCTAATAGATTACCAGCATCTACGTCATAGTCTGAATAGGTCAAAACACGGGCTGCTCTGTTTTGTAGCTTTTGGTGTGGTGGTGTGCCGCTGGGACTCTGTACCAGACCACGTTTAGCTGCATTTTGCAACCCTATTCGAGACTAGACACCAAACATCCCTACCCCATCCCCCCCTCCCCCCTCGAGGCGAAACGTATAATTTATTACGCAGCTGCCGATGTTCGAGCAAAAGATACGAGTCCATCGAATAAAGGATGATCTGAAATTAAAAGCCCGAAGTACTTTAAATACGTATTTATGGTATATACTAGAGAATCAAAAGCCCTTTTTCAAAGTCTATCGTCTGTATCGTTGGTGTGATTCTTGAAATATCATTTTGAATTCAATGATGTCATTGGTCGTTTTGATGCCATCAAAACGTGACCTTCCTTTGACATACGCGTTATGAAAAGATAAATACAATTCTATAAGGGCTTTGAAACGGAAAAAAATTATGCAAAAGTGATTCACTCTGTAGCGGGAGTTAATTAAACTGTTGGTAAAGTGGATTTATGCCCAAACATGCAACAGAACAAGACTTCGCTCACAAAGAAATCATCGAGTACGGATAATCCGTTTGTTGATGTTGACAAATTAATGAATCACTGGGCTTGGGAGGTCTACTCTTACACATTCGCTGTTACTCTGTATATTTTTGGGTGGTGTGCTGCTACCCTATTCGAGACTACAATAGACACCAAACATCCCTACCCCATCCCCCCCCCCCGCCCCCCTTGAGGTGAAACGTATAATTTATTACGCAGCTGCCGATGTTCGAGCAAAGATACGAATCCATCGAATAAAGGATGATCTGAAATTAAAAGCCCGAAGTACTTTAAATACGTATTTATGGTATCTAGAATCAAAAGCCTTTTTTCAAAGTCTATCGTCTGTACCGTTGGTGTGATTCTTGAAATATCATTTTGAATTCAATGATGTCATTGGTCGTTTTGATGCCATCAAAACGCGACCTTCCTTTGACATACGCGTTATGAAAAGATAAATACAACTCTATAAGGGCTTTTAAACGGAAAAAAATATGCAAACGTGATTCACTCTGTAGCGGGAGTTAATTAAACTGTTGGTAAAGTGGATTTATGCCCAAACATGCAACAGAACAAGACTTCGCTCACAAAGAAATCATCGAGTACGGATAATCCGTTTGTTGATGTTGACAAATTAATGAATCACTGGGCTTGGGAGGTCTACTCTTACACATTCGCTGTTACTCTGTATATTTTTGGGTGGTGTGCTGCTACCCTATTCGAGACTACAATAGACACCAAACATCCCTACCCCATCCCCCCCCCCCCGCCCCCCTTGAGGTGAAACGTATAATTTATTACGCAGCTGCCGATGTTCGAGCAAAGATACGAATCCATCAAATAAAGGATGATCTGAAATTAAAAGCCCGAAGGACTTTAAATACGTATTTATGGTATCTAGAATCAAAAGCCTTTTTTCAAAGTCTATCGTCTGTACCCACAGGCAGCCCAAGCTCACGTCACGAGAAAGCGAAGGATTAATTATTAGCGGTGTGGGAGACGGGACGTGACCCTTTGAAGAAAGCGGTATTGGGTTACACGGCGGCCGTTTGTAAAATTTGAGCGCTTTATAAGACTTTGTATGGGGAAAAAATAACGTAGATTTCAAACGCTAAAAAAAGCGAAATTTAGGCATCAATTCAATAAAGTGACTCTATCGAACTCACCTCTGGTGTATTCTTTTGTCCTTTGGGGTATTTCAAGCCGTTTTGGTGATTTCTTTGTTTCCCGTGTTTACACTCATAAAGAGAGAGCAAGGCAGAACACTCCATTCTGGACAGCCCACCGAACGAAGCCAAAAATTCCAGGCTAAAATATCCCCACGGCCACAAATCCACCGCAGAATCCAATTACAAAGGTTTAACTTTCATTTCAACTCTCGAGCCACGCAATCGCAGCCCTGCGAGCGACGGCAGGCGGCAGTTTGTTTCCCCAATGAAAAGGTAAAACGATGGACGAGATCCCCGTACAAAGCCATCACGACACAACGACCGTTGAAATCGGCTTGGCAACCTCGTCACATTGGCAAACGAAGACTCACGAGGGGTACTAGAACGCAATTTGTCATCCAGAATTCTTTTGGCACCATGGGTCCACTCAGGTCGAATCGACAATACCGCATTGTCTCAATCGCCCAATAAAAATGGCGCCGCGTCGTGTATACAAAATTCAAACACCAGTTCCGGTTGTATTTGCTTTGAAATGGCTTCAAAACCGAAGAAGCGTCCGATCGACGGTGAAAGTTCAGTAGGAACTGAGGTGATAAAATCGCTTCACAAGTGGAAATCATGGTAAGTTTTCGCGCTCATGCAGCTTCTATTAGCTTAATCATAATTCGTTAACAATTTTTACGACCAAAACGGAATTCAAGTTGCAGGAGAAATTTTCTTTCTGTTCAGATGCTGCTAATAAAATTTCCCTGGCTTCCGTAAGACTATCCACAAAATGTTCGAAGTTACACAGTAACCTATCATGGGAGGAACAAAGTTTATTCGTACATCAATATGAGCCAAAATTATGATTAGCTAATAGAAGCTGCATAAACGCGAAAACTTACTGTAACAAGCTCGATAGGGGTCGTGAAGAACAGACAGCGTAGGCGAGAAAGGAACAACTTAGTCGGCCATGTGCAGGGTCAAAATCACTTCTTTTATTTCCGTGCCGTGACATGACGTCACGACATGATATTGTTACATCCTCCCCTTTTTTTTTTGAAAGCGAAAACTGGCATATTCTGCTAATAATGTTCGCGTCGTAATAAAACGAACGACCGTTATAAACGAAACGCATTTGCTATATATAAAAAACAAACAAACAAAAAAAAATCAACAACAAATGTTTTCCTTTGCCCGAAAATGGCGTGTTGTTCGATCAAAAACGGTTGATCAGATAAGGCAAAGCGAGTTCAGTGTTTCCGTTCTGCATCACTGTGATAGTTTTAACCTCAAATGGGGTGTCCTTGTCCATTTTGTGATCATTGACTGATTAGGATCTCACATAGTCTTTCATTTTGACTGGGGCCTTGACTGTGCGGCCGGACCTGGTCTGGGTGCCCTCGGCTTGTGGAACAGGCTCCTGTTCGCTGCAGGTTAGTTGTTGGATCGGTGGGTGCGACTCCTGTTCGCTGCGGGCGTCTGATTTGGTTTCATTGTGTTCTTGGTTCAGCTCCGTGCGGTCCTCGCCGAGGTGCTGCCCTGGCGGTTCATGAGTCTTCACAAGGTGTTGCCGGTTCCGTCTGTACGTAGTCCCCCCGGCCGTGACTTCGTACGACCTCTTGTCTAGGCATTGAGTGACTTAGCCTTTTGCCCATGATTTCTTTCCAAGCTGAAAAGGTTTTATGCGGACTGTGTCGCCTGGCTTTAGGGGTTGTAGATCTCTGGCAGATGTGTTGTAATATTTCGCCTGCCTTTGTTGATTAAGCTTTAGTTGCTCTGTCTCAGCTTTGGGGGGTGGACCTTTTGCTTCTAGCAGAGACTTTGTGACTGGCAAGAGTGTCCTTGTCTTTCTTCCCATAAGTCTTTGGGCTGGGCTCGTCTGTACGCCCTGTGATGGCACATTTCGGAGATTCAGCAAGGCCAAATACTGATCTTCTCCAGACCGTGTAGTTTTCAGCAGCATCCGCTTTGCAGACTTTACAGCTGACTCGACCTTGCCGTTTGCCTTGCTGTGATGTGGGGAGGAGGTGGTGTGAGTAATTCCCCAGTCTATGGTAAACTTCCGAAACTCTGCAGAGGCAAACTGCGGGCCATTATCTGTGACAAGATGAGAAGGGATGCCATATCTCGCGAAGTGAGCCTTCAATTTCTTTATTACCGCCTTGGATGTCGCATCTGACTGGAGGAGATCAATTTCCCAGACGTTTGACCTGTAGCAGACGGTGATGAGATAGGTTTTCTCCTTAAAGGTAAATAGGTCTGAGCCAAATTTCTCCCATGGTCGCTCTGGCACTGGGTGAGACACAAGCGTCTCTTTTGGTTGTGAAGTCTCAAATTCCCTGCAGGTTTCGCATGTCTGGATCCATGCCTTTACTTCTGCATTCATTCCTGGCCAAAATACACTCTCTCGTGCTCTCCTTAGGGATCCCTCTACTCCCAGGTGACCGGTATGAATTTCTCTTTTGATTCTGGACCACATGCTCTTGGGGATCACCAGCCTTTCTCCCCTGAAGATCAGTTCATCAGCGACCGTTAGCTCGTCACGGAAGCTAAAGTAGGGCGTGACTACTGGGGAAAGGGTAGATTTGTCTTCAGGCCAGCCTTGCTGGATGGTGGCCTTCAATTGTTGGAGGGTCGGGTCTTCATTGGTGTGGTGACATAACTCCTGAATCCTCTCGTCTGGCATAGCTAGGTAGTTAACGGCATTTATGGTCTCGAACTCGTCCTGACCCTCGTGGTTGGCCCTGGGCAACGAGGCCCTGCTTAGAGTATCGGCTGAGTACATTTCTTTGCCTCTTTGGTACTTGACTTCGATGTCGTAGTTTAGTGCACGGACCAACATGCCTTGCAGTCGTCTGGGAGCTTTGTCGAGTGGCTTTCTTGTTATGCTCACTAGGGGCTGGTGATCAGAGTACACAACTACATGGCGGCCTTACGTGAACTGGTGCCATTTTTCCAATGAGTAGACAACCGCCAGCATTTCCTTTTCGATAGGTGCATATCTGGTCTCTGTGTCACTGAGAGACCTGCTTGTGTACGCTAGGGGATGACCGTCCTGGAGGAGCGCCGCTCCCAGGCCCTCACCACTTGCATCACACTGAATGCTCAGTTGTTTCGCTGGATCGAAGTAGGCAAGTACAGGGGCTTGCGTCAGTAGTTTCTTCACCTCTTCAAATGCTTTGTCATGTACCCTGTCCCATGACCACTCGACGTCGTTGTGGGTTAGGGTGTTGATTGGCCGCATGACGTCGGAGAGCCGAGGGATGAATCTTGACAGGTAGTTGACTGTTCCCCGGAGTCATTCGACTGCTCTTTTATCAGTGGGCGGTTTCATTTGCAGGATTGCATCTATCTTCGTTGGATCCGGCTTTAGGCCCTCACTGCTCACCACATGGCCCATGAAAGGGATTTCTGTGAGTCCAAACCGGCACTTTTCTTTGTTCAGTGAAATGCCCGTTTCACAACAGCGCGAGAGAAATTGGCATACACGTGCATCGTGTTCCTCGTCAGAGCGGCCCCATATGATCACATCATCTGCAATGCATCGAACGCCGGGTAGGCCCTCCAAAGCTTGGTGGAGTCTCTTCTGGAATATTTCACTACTGACCTTGAGTCCAAACGGTAGTCGGAGCCATCTGTACCGGCCAAATGGTGTGGCAAAGGTAGTTAGTATGCTGGATTCATCGTCAAGTTCGCAGTGGAGGTATCCCGCTTTGAGGTCGCAGACAGAGAACTTTTGAGCTCCAGTGAGTTCCGGGAGAACATCCTCCAAGACTGGAAGTTTGTAGTGTTCTCTCATGAGTACTTCATTGAGCGGTCTTGGGTCGATACAGATCCTTATTCCTGACTTCTTCTCGGCCACCGACATCTGACTTACCCAGTCAGTGGGTTCGTCGACGGGTACTAGAACACCAGATTCGGTTAGTCGCTCCAGCTCGGCCTTCACTGCTGCCTTTCTTGATTCAGGCAAAGTACGCGCGCCACGGACCACTGGAACTGCATTGGGCATTGTGGTTAAGTGGACTTTCTTCCCTGGCAGTATGCCAGTCTTTCCTCTGAAGGCCTCGGGGAACTTCTTATGATAGAGAGCTTCCAGCGAAGTTGTGACTGCGTTTACGTGCTTAAAATGGTTGTAGTTCACAGTTATGAGACCCATCTTCTCTGCAGCATTACGACTGAGTAGTGGCGTTAGCTCCTCTTTCACGATGACGAAGTCAACATTGAACTTTTGTCCAGTCTTGACGTTTCTGGTCCTCAACTTGCATCTTCCCAGGGCTTGAATAGTGGAACCATTCCACATCTGGAGCTTCACTGTCTCCGGACGTAGTGGCAGATCATGAAGATGACGTTTTGGCAATATGTTCACAGTTGCGCCGCAGTCTACCTGTAGCTTCACTGGTTTGCCATTGACTTCCATTTCGCAGTAGATGGGTTGATGATCGGACTGCACTGAGTTGATGCTTGCATGATCAGAAGTGGTGACTGTGCTAATGCTGCTCACTGAGCTACTGGACGAATCTGAGCTATAATCTGGTTGCACAGCATGCACTTTTTTCTTCTTGCATTCCTGAGATGCTGCGAAGTGATTCTTCAGACCGCAAGCAGTGCACCGTTTCCCCCAGGCTGGGCAGACTTCCTTTTTCATGATATGAGTTTGAGTGCAGAACTTGCATCTTCTTGTAGGTGGCGATTGATAAGAGGAGAGTTTGCGGGAGTTATCTTCCTCGGTTTTCTCCTTTCTTTCGTTCTTCCTGTCACGGTTTTTCTTTCCTTTGACGTTTTCTTTTCCAGTTACACGGTTTACTTCTTCACTTTTTATGGCTTTCATTTGCTTTGATGTGGCTTCCTTTGCTCGACAAATTTCGATCGCCTTGTTCAGCGTTAGAGCATGCGTTGAAATGAGCGCTTCCCGCGTTTTGTCCTCGGTGACGCCAAGAAGAATACGATCCATAATTAATTTGTCCTTCATGCAGTCGCAGAAACCACATGTCTTGGACATATTTCTCAGAGTGGAGACGTACTGGTCGATGGTTTCGCCGCGCTCCTGGTTCCGACGATTGAATTGAAAGCGTTCAAAAAACTCTTGAGTTTGACCGAGGAAGTGCTGTTTAAACTTCGTTATTATGTCAGCCATTTTGTTCCGATCTTCCCCCTCGGTGAACTTGAATCCGTTGTAAATGCGTAAGGCATCGGTACCGATACTGTGCAGCAGTAGGGCACATTTATAGTCTTCAGGTTGGGTGCCAAGGCCTGCTATAACGCAGTAATTCTCCCAGGTCTGTCGCCACATCTTCCAGTTGTCTGCAGTGTTGACATCAACCACGAGTGGTGAAGGAGGCGAGATCTGCGGACGTCTAAACGCAGCGATTTGTGGAGGAGGAGGAGGAGTTGTGGCGCTAGAATTGTCCGCAGAAACGTTGTCCGTGTTGGAGGTCTCAGGAGGAGGCATTGCAAACAGATTGCGAGGTTCAGCGAACAAGATGCAACAATAGGTAAAGGTGTATAGGCAGGTTTTGAACGACCAAGAAAGCTGTCAACAAAACTACTCACTGTTCGGCGTCTCAGTTGGAAATTAATCATCCATTAGCAATCTACAGGGCTGTGTGAGTCTTTTTGACCGACCGCTGCCACCATGTAACAAGCTCGATAGGGGTCGTGAAGAACAGACAGCGTAGGCGAGAAAGGAACAACTTAGTCGGCCATGTGCAGGGTCAAAATCACTTCTTTTATTTCCGTGCCCGTGACATGACGTCACGACATGATATTGTTACACTTACAATGATTTCCACTTGTGAAGCGATTTTATCACCTCAGTTCCTACTGAACTTTCACCGTCGATCGGACGCTTCTTCGGTTTTGAAGCCATTTCAAAGCAAATACAACCGGAACTGGTGTTTGAATTTTGTAAACACGACGCGGCGCCATTTTTATTGGGCGATTGAGACAATGCGGTATTGTCGATTCGACCTGAGTGGACCCATGGTGCCAAAAGAATTCTGGATGACAAATTGCGTTCTAGTACCCCTCGTGAGTCTTCGTTTGCCAATGTGACGAGGTTGCCAAGCCGATTTCAACGGTCGTTGTGTCGTGATGGCTTTGTACGGGGATCTCGTCCATCGTTTTACCTTTTCATTGGGGAAACAAACTGCCGCCTGCCGTCGCTCGCAGGGCTGCGATTGCGTGGCTCGAGAGTTGAAATGAAAGTTAAATCTTTGTAATTGGATTCTGCGGTGGATTTGTGGCCGTGGGGATATTTTAGCCTGGAATTTTTGGCTTCGTTCGGTGGGCTGTCCAGAATGGAGTGTTCTGCCTTGCTCTCTCTTTATGAGTGTAAACACGGGAAACAAAGAAATCACCAAAACGGCTTGAAATACCCCAAAGGACAAAAGAATACACCAGAGGTGAGTTCGATAGAGTCACTTTATTGAATTGATGCCTAAATTTCGCTTTTTTTAGCGTTTGAAATCTACGTTATTTTTTCCCCATACAAAGTCTTATAAAGCGCTCAAATTTTACAAACGGCCGCCGTGTAACCCAATACCGCTTTCTTCAAAGGGTCACGTCCCGTCTCCCACACCGCTAATAATTAATCCTTCGCTTTCTCGTGACGTGAGCTTGGGCTGCCTGTGTTTGAATTCAATGATGTCATTGGTCGTTTTGATGCCATCAAAACGTGACCTTCCTTTGACATACGCGTTATGAAAAGATAAATACAATTCTAAAAGGGCTTTTAAACGGAAAATATTATGCAAATGCGATTCACTCTGTAGCGGGAGTTAATTAAACTGTTGGTAAAGTGGATTTGTGCCCAAACATGCAACAGAACAAGACTTCGCTCACAAAGAAATCATCGAGTACGGATAATCCGTTTGTTGATGTTGACAAATTATTGAATCACTGGGCTTGGGAGGTCTACTCTTACACATTCGCAACGTTGTTCGGCGTTTTGGCGCTGAGCTGTTTTGTTGCCTTTGTTCGACAATGCACGCAGCCTTCCCTCAACCGGAACATCTACGGTCGCTTCACCACGGTTAAGTTATTTCTTGCTGCAACGCTAGAAGTAGTCAGACAGCTCTGGAGTCCAATACTGTTACAAGATGCGTCGACGGCAGCCTTCATAGCATCACTGCTATTAAAGTCCTTTACCATGGCCTTGATTTTGTCTGCGTTCAGTATTTTGCTTCTTCTAATGCTAGAAACGACAAAGACTTCACTGGCTGCCCCACGGCTTCAAAACATTTGGGTGTTACTTGGTATTACAGCTGCTTTTACGGCAATCATGTTAACATTTAACTTGCTAGTTTTGTACGGGAACCGAGATATCTGGTTCTTTGTTTCCCACTTGGCCCTCTTCATCTGGGGAATATTAATTTGTGTCGGATACAGTGTAGCTGGGTACAGAATGTGGAGGAACTTAAAATCCTCGCGACAGCTAGGCTACTCTACTGGAGAAGGAAGATTGAAACAAATTATCACCCAACTATTTACTTCCGCTTTTGTTACCGCGCTGTCGTTGATACTGAACATTTCTTTGGCTGTCAGTGACTACGGGATCTATGTAGACAGAGATTTAACAGAAGAAACAATATGGTCGAGATATGCCGTTTTATTTCTGATGACAGGCTGTCAGTTTGCGGTTATGGTCTTGATATTTGGAATTGCCGTACGAACAAAGTCTCGATGTAGCTCAGTGAATGACGGACCAGCAGTGCAGCTGGGTACATTCACCAAAGATACAACGAGGAAATACGAGGAAGTGCCGACAGAATACTGAGAATGCATAATTTATAATATTAAATGCATAATTCAAAATAAAAAAATAAAAAATATTGAGACAACAATTTTGCTTTGAATCTTTTTCTTTGATATGCAGATAAGCGCACAAAATTAATGAAAGTTTTATTTTATTTTGAAGTTACCATAGGAGCTCACGATTTAAGAATATAAAGAAAGCGATAGTGACAGTTGCTCGTATTAACACGAACCAGTTTAATTAAAAACTCTGCAATAAAAATCTGCTGTACCATCTGGACAAATATCTCTTTACGAATCGTAAAAGTTTTAAATAAATTATTGGGAGCTTAGGCGTCTTTCCATCCAGTTTAATAATAAAAACAATGGCCTTTTTAGCCATAAATCATTTCATAAGCGGCCTTTAACACCTTTTCACAGCGATATTTGGGAGTGTTCACATGTAACTAATGCAAACGACAAAACCAAAAAATATTTATATCCCCTTTAAAAAGGTTTTTTAAAAAGGTTATTTCTTATTGGTAGAGGCTATTGTTTGATTATTCTTATCAATTATACATCTAATAAAGCGCCAAAAAATATATATATCCCCTTTAAAATGGTTTTAAAAAGGTTATTTCTTATTGGTAGAGGCTATTGTTTGATTATTCTTATCAATTATACATCTAATAAAGTGCAAAAAAAACAAAAACAAAACAAAAACAAAGGCGCGATTTCCAGATACTCTTCAAACAATTCGAACGGCACTTCAACGTCATACTTTTTAACTATTAATATTAAAGAAATATGGATCTGAGTTTTTGTGTGACGAGTACTTCTCTAGGGTGACGACCCCATTTTCAATCTTCTACTGTCAATTTCCTACATTCAAATATCAAAATATAGGAAACGAAATGTCGCATTAAGCACAATGGCAGCAAATTACATTTGACAACTGAAACAACTTCTCAAAATGAACACTTTCGTTGTTGAATATTTAAGAAAGCAGATTAAAAACAGGTAATTTTGCATATTAAAAGCATATTTTTTTTTATTCTGGGAGATGGTCAATCGAACGAACGCTTAGTTAGTATTAAAGCACAAAATTCTCAATGTCTATGGCAAAAATTTTAGGTGGTACAATACCGGTCTAAGACTCCATTTATCAATTAAATATGGCACATAAATATGCCGCGTGTCCTTCAATGATAAAAAGACAAATATAATATTGAATTTTGACAATTGGATCGAAACATTTGCATATGAAATAGGATAAACACTAGGGAATGAAGACACGTTTATTGATGCTGTTGGCAGCGAGATTGGCAATTTAACAAACTGCAACCGCTATAAATTGTCAAGAAACGAGAACTCGACCGCGTATTCGCTTACGAAGTACTCATCCTCTGTAACGACTCCAACAGCAGATATTAAAAAATTTCTGGATCACTGGGCTTGGGCTTACATATTTGTAGCTTTGTTTGGCGTTTTCGCACTGAGCTGTTTTATCGTCTTCGTTCGACAATGAACGCAGCCTTCGCCAAGCCGCCGGAATATCCACAGCCGTTTCACCACAGCGCAGCTGTTAATTGCTGCAACGTTAAAAGTAGTTGCACTTCTTTGGAGCCCAATATTGCTAAACGATGCTTCGAGGGAACAATTCGCAGCATCGCTACTCATAGACTCCTCTTCAATTGCTTTGAATCTGTCTGCGTTGAGCATTCTTCTTCTCATACTGCTAGAAACAACCAAGACTTCGCTGGCCGCTCCGAAGCTGCAAAACATTTGGGTGTTGCTGGCTATCACAGCCGTTTTAACAGCGGTCACGCTTACATTTAACTTGCTGGTTTTGTACGCAGACAGGAAATTTTGGCATTTCATTTCATATGCAAACCTCTTTATCTGGGGAATATTAATTTGTGTCGGGTACATTGTAGCAGGTTACAGAATGTGGCGAAACTTAAAATCCTCGCGACAGGTAGGGCACTCCACAGGGGAAGGAAGATTGAAGCGGATTATAACGCTAGTATTTCTAGCGCCTTTTATTAACGCAGCCTCGTTAATACTGAGCCTTGGTCTGGCTGGCAGCCATTACGGTATCTTGGTAGATTTGGAAATTGATAAAGAAATAAAGTGGTCGAGGTATGCTATTAAATTTCTGCTTAAAGTATGCGATTTGGCGATTATGGTTTTGATCTTTGGAGTTGTCATCAGAACAAAGTCACGAAGTGGTTCGGTGGACGAAACACCGGAGCTGCAACTGGGTACGTTTACAGAAGATACATCGAAAAAACACGATGAAATATCGATTGAGTGACGAAAATTAATATTCACATTAAGTAAAATACCATGATTGCTACATGTAACGAGAAAAAAGTAGAGTATTATCATCAAATAAAATCGCAGTTTCATATCCTATATCCAGCATAAATATGACTTACACGGCGGCACGAGCTTTTACTCTTTATGATGTAGAAATAAAGGTTGATTTCTTGCTTGCTTGATTGATTGATTGACTGCAAGGTTGTTAATTGATCGAGTGATTGAGCAATTGATTGATCGAAATTTATATTTATATTTTTAATTTACATTAGTATTGTTTTGTACTGTTGGCGTGCTGTAGATGTAGAAGCAGTCTTTTAATGGTTTGAGTTCAGGTTAGCTTAGAAGCCAGTCGTATGTTCGAGGCTGTTGAGGCCGGGATACATCAGTTATAATAACTGGCATGTCACTGATAAACGTTGCTAGTCTCACGGTGTAAACGCCTTTCTTTCGGGTTTACCTCGGTGTAAGAACCTGTGACTTTTTCCTTTGTTTTTTACCTTTGTAGTACTGCATTCCCAGTTGACACTATTGTTTTATGCCTTTTGTTTTCTTTGTTTTACGTCACTCGTGAAATTGACAGGTTCTTACGCCGAGGACGAGCCTTTCTTTCCGTTGACAACAAACGAAAAAAGAAACATACAATGTGCCAATAAGAATTCGAATCAGAAACGGGGAACCGATTCCAAGCGAGGGAAAACGAGTGCATGTTTGTCACATGCAATATGATTACGCCGCGACTATACTACTACAGTAATCTCGCTCTTTTTATGTAATGTTTAAGGAAATATCACTTCTCAAAACTGCAAAATTACTGGATGGCAAAAGCGCTGATGAGCCATACATTGTTTTTAAAATGTCGAGTTTTTAAAACAGCATTGCACAATGGATATCTGGTTCATCGGGATCCAACTCTAAGTACAACGAGATGAGAGCACGAGAAAAAAGACTGGCACCCAGGATACCTTGTCCGCCACGTTCGATTCAAATTTGGCGGTTGTCGCCTAATGCCAATGCTTATCTTACGTATAAACATCCTCGTGATTATGCTTACGCTTATGATTATGCTTGCTTCCTTGGTGTAAACCAGGCTTTATTTTGCAATAACCTTACAATATTCAGATTTTTTTGTAGTTTGATTAGAGAATGAGTATGGCGAATAAGCTTGTGGCAATAATTGTAAACAAAGATTCGCCTACTGGCATCAATCGTTTTCGTTGGTGGGCTGTAAGGGAGCCAGGAAAACAACTACTCATTAAAGAAACGCGATATGCATGAACGCCTAGCGCTCGGCTAACGTCTCGGTGTGTTGTTAGAACGCAGATCTTGGTTCTTGTATGGTAGCAACGTATAAACTGGGAGAGACTGTACCTTTCCAAACAAGCTCAGTGACTGGTTAACGAAACAATAGGTTAAACAACACAAACAATAGCCCTAGACCTAAACACAATAGAAGCTACAGTACTACGGGGCCAATAAAATTAGAGGTCTGGAAGAGCTACAGTACTACTCTATAAACTACGGTCACGATGATTTCAATAGCCCAATGTAAATTTTCTATATTCAAATAAAAATATGAGAAACGAAATCAAGTTTGACATGCTAGCCTCATTTTGCATTTGGTATTAAATAAACGTTTTGAAAATGAAATTGTTATTCTGCAACAAAACAAAAAAAAAAACGGTCCCAGTGAAATATTTTATCGTGATTCAATGAAATTCGCTTATAGGTAGAATTACAAGGTGTTATTAATCCAATGTACGGCATAAGCAAGCCGCCATTTGTCAATTATCTATTCCAAGAATAGATTATTGTCCACAAAACATTAATATGCTTCCACCAATGGCAATACAAAGAAAACTCCATTAACCTCTTTAAACAATGGTCTGTACACATCTGCATGTAAAAACGTTTAAACATAATGGCAAACAGACAAGCTGGTAAATATTATTGGCGTTGTTAGATCAAAGTAACATATTGCACCGAAGAGCTTTAAAATGCAACAGAACGAGAATTCACCAACTTCATCTCCTCCATCCGCAAGTACTCGTACATTCTTCGATCACTGGGCTTGGGCGTTCTACATATACATATTCGCGGCTTTGTTCGGCGTTTTGGCGCTGAGCTGTTTTGTAATCCTTGTTAAACAATGCACACAGCCTCAGTCCCGCAGCAGGAATATCCACGCTCGCTTCACTACAGCCCAGTTATATCTTGCAGCGACGCTTAAAGTAGTCGCACTACTTTGGAGCCCAATATTGTTGAACGATGCATCAATGGGAACTTTCATAGCATCACTGCTTATAGATTGCTTCTCAATGGCCTTGAGTCTGTCTGCATTTAGCATATTACTTCTTATACTACTAGAAACGACAAAGACTTCACTGGTAGCTCCGTCTCTTCAAAACATTTGGGCTCTGCTCTCTATCACACTTGTGTTGTCGACAATCATGCTCACGTTTAACTTGCTCGTTTTATACGCAGACAGAAAATTGTGGCATTTTATTTCGCATCTGGCTCTCTTCATATGGGGAATATTAATTTGTGTCGGGTACACTGTAGCAGGTTACAGAATGTGGCGAAACTTAAAATCCTCACGACAGCTAGGGCACTCAAGAGGGGAAGGAAGATTGAAAAACATTATCACTCTTGTATTTTTATCGGCCATCATTTCTGCCGTTTCGCTAATACTGTGCATTTGTATGGCTGCAAGCGACTACGGTATCTTTGTTGAGTTGGAAATTAATAGCGAAACAATGTGGACACGGTATGCATTAATGTTCTTGTTGAGAAGTTGCGAGTTCGCAATTGCGGTTTTGATCTTTGGAGCTGTCATACGAACGAAGATCCCAGCACGTTCCGTGGGCGAGGTATCCACGATTCAGCTGGGAACATTCGCCGAGGTAAAAGCGACGACAGGCGACGGAATGCCGACAGAGTAACGAAAAGTAAACTTTATAATCTGAAAGCTAAGTATAAAATTTTCTATTTACATTTTGAAAACACTGGAGTCACGAGTGTTATGGGAGAAGCATTTCGCCGCTTTTTAACCTTTCATTGGTATAGTCAAACATCGAAATGCACGACATGGTTGTAACATTTGAGTGTGCGAATGAAATGCTAGAATGTGAGTTATGTCGTGGGAATTTTTACGTTTTGAGGCCAAATCTGTCCCAAACTAAAACTAAGTATACATACACCAAATGCTTTTAAAACATCAAGAAGAAGATATTAAGTGAATTCTCGATTGGCGAATAATACACAATACGTTTTTGGCGAGTTTCCAAGACAGAAGCCTAAGAACTTGAAAAACTGGCCCAATGTTTTCAGTTGCAATCCATCTCCATCCTGGCGATCTGTAGCCAAAGACAGTTATTTACAATTTCAGTTAATTAGTAGAGTAGTTTTAAACAAAAGTATGACTTACAATAGGCGACATATCTCCTTTAAGTAAAATATACTGAGCTGTACCTTTTATGATGCCGTTTGTTTTTCAATAATTAACAAACCGAAAATTGTATTTTCCTTTTTTACTTTGAAACTCGGGCGTTCTTGGCAGTCAACGGGTTAAATACACATAATTTAGTACACTGACTAATTCTTCTGAAGACGATAACAACAGTGAATGCTTAAGCAATTGATGTATTTGTGTATCAAAATGAGAATCGATTAACCTGATAAAGGAAAAGGTGACCAAACGATACTTTAAAGGGACACTGTCACCTATTTTTAGTATCACTTTGAAAAGCCAAAAAACATATTTGTTTCAATGGAAACCTTAAAATAATGGTCCAGTTTTGTTAACAAATACTCTATCAGTGCACAGAAACTAGTATTCGTTATCTTTGGCTGCGGATGGCCAGGATGGAAATGGATTTCAACTTGAAAAAATTGGCCAATTTTTTCAAGTTCCTCCCAAGAGTCGTGGAAAAATCGCAGAAAAACTTATTATGGTTTGTTCTTCCTTGAAGAAATCACTTGATATTATCTTCTTGGTGTTCTAAAAGCAATTTTATGTTTGAGCAAAGGTACTTTGTCATATATTTAGTGTATTTTGACCAAAACACAGCAAAATCTGCGTGACAATGCCCCTTTAAATTACGCTACACTGTATATAATAGGCCATTTCCGAGTTGCCTTTAGCCTCTCTCTCAAAGCGAGGCTAGGTGCGAAACCTTTCATATGAAAATGAGTTTTCATTCACATGCAAATAAATGTTATTTGCATGTGAATGAAAACTCATTTTATATGAAAGGTTTCGCACTTAGCCTCGCTTTGAGAGAGAGGCTAAAGGCAACTCGGAAATGGCCTATTAAAACTAGGTTTGTCTGTTTGCAAACTCTCGATTTGATTGACTAGGAAGGCGCCGGCTATTTTACAAGTTCGACGTTTAATATATGTTGATATCCACTCAATGTCTATTCATTCATGGGTTAGATGGTTTGGGTGAGATTATGAATGGACTATCAGCAGCTGCCAAAGACGCAATATGAATTCTGAAGTGCATTTGAACGTGTGCATGGAATTTTGCGATACAAACATGCATTACCAATTCCGTGCAATGTTTTTCAGTTTGAGGCATAGGCATAAAGCAGCGCTCTATACAAATCAAACCTTTATTTGCACAAAAAATATTCAAAATGTGATAGCTATTCTATGAAAACTCATGAAGACAATGGGAAGCAAGATCAACAGTATAGAATCACTTGATGAAGTGCGTAATTCCCCACATTATTTTGCAGTGTGCGTAGCAGGCGATTGTTTATATAAAGGGCGCAATCCTTACGAGCGTGAACCTCGCGCACGCTTCCCCGAAATTGTGCCCTATATATAGCCCCTATTAGAGATTTCCGATTTTCATATGCAAACAGTAAATTTGGCACTAATAGTACAGTACCAAGCAATAATACAGACACGAGGCAATGTGCTTCAATCTATGACATTGCGTTTGTCTGAGGCAAAAATGCGATCTCAGAAAAAAATACTTGAAAAGAGACCTCATAAAAATGTAACATGTCGTTGAAACGATAATTTATTCCGAATATTTTAAATATTTGAATATTTTAAATGTGTGTTATTACTCCGATAAGACCTGGTAAGACGAAATTATGGTTTTGAAACCAATAAAACCAAACACTTGCGTGACGTCGTACGCGCATGTTGGGCGACGTCGCACGCGCCCTCGATCTAACCCTGGGCGACTTCGCGCCCGCGAAACATTCCGCGAATCATTTCGATAGCCATGACCATGAAAAATAACGGGCATGGTTCTATGGGTATGGAGCTCCGCGAGCTCTGCGAGAGCTTCGCTAACATAACTTCTTTCATAGTTATAATAAAGTGCCGTTCACCTCTTGACTGAGGATTTCGCTGTTTTCTGGTCAAAGCTGAACAAAATATTTCACTATGTAAGTTTCTCATGCACAAAATGCTTTTACCAACAGCACAGAAAGAAAAATATCAAGTGATTTCCTCTAAAGGAGATCACAACATACTCAGGTTTTTAGTGATTATTCCAAAACACAAGGGAAGAACGCAAAAACAAAATTGGCCAATTTTTTCAAGTTGCAAATCATTTCCATCCTGGCCATCCGCAGCCAAGAAGCTAAATCATGGTGATGTTGAGGTTTTTGGGTCAAAACCGCTCCAAATTAAAACTAAATGCGCGCGCTATGATTGGTTAAACCGAGTTCATTATAACTCGATAAAGCACGCGCATGACGTAAGGTTCATTATAACCGTTTTTGTTTTATAAAAGAAATAAAAAAACTTGTTCCTCGTGCATTGTCGAGTTATATAAGCACTTGGGGATTTTTAAGAACACTCGAGAAGTGCGAGAAGCACTCGTCTTTGGCTCGTGCTTCTCGCACTTCTCTCGTGTTGTTAAAAATTCCCGCGTGCTTATATAACTCAATAATGCACTCGGCGCTTTTTTTATTTCTTTAATAAAACATTACGGGGAAGACATCAAGATCATCATAGTTTTAGCGAGTTTTCCAAGACAGAAGCGATAAACTTGAAAAAATTAGCCCAATTTTTGAAGATGCAATCTCTTTCCATCCTGGCCATCTGCAGCCCAATATACTCCTAATTGCAATAACGTTGTCATAGAAAAATGAAAAATGAAAAAAAAAACAAATAGGATTGAATTAATTAGCTTAATCATCACAGCGACACGCGGTTAAACGTTCCAACTTTTACCTGGGTAAATTCAAAATAACAATTGCAGCGTGCAGCGGCTATTGTTATTTGAAATTTACCTAGGTAAAAGTTGAACTGATCATATGGCAACCGCGTCCATGTTGGAAATATGTTGCTACCCGGTTGATGTCATTCTCTGAGAATAACTGTTACATGTGCACAGTTGTACTACGAAAAAGGAAAAGTGCAAAAACAAACGACCGCAAAAACAAAAACAAACGACCGCAACGTCTTTTGGGTGAAGGTGGGCCTTTAACACAACTAAATGTTACTGACTTTTTAATTTAGTAGAGTACAGGACATTGTGCAATTTTTCTTTTGAAGGCACTGAAGGTTGTTAAAATCAAATTTAATAATCATGAAAAGACAAGTACATATGCTTATTAAAAGTTAAAAACGGCAACCTTTGTGACAATTCACATGTTCAGTCAATTACATGTCAGGTGAAGTTAAATATTCGAGGTAAAGTGTTTGTGTTCCTTTTTAAGAAATTAAAGCTGGTTTGCTGTAATTAAAATACAACTTCTACAATAGCCACGATACACATCAATTTAGAAAGGGAACAATACATCGACTATATCACCCCTTTTAATTTTAAAACGGTTGTCGAAACAATATCTTTAGGACAAAACACTTAGCGTAATAGAGGAAAAGATTTTGAGGACCTTAAAACAGTGCAATTGAATGCAATTCTGATTAATTTGGTTTAAACTCTGACATTTGGATTCCAGGAAAACGTCTACAACATCGTCTTTAAATAATGCAGAACATCTTAATCACTGGTCTTGGAAGTTCTACGTCTTCACCTTTTCGATTTTAAATGCTCTTTTTGAGTTAAGCTGTTTTATTGTCTTCATTCGGCAAAGTGGAAAACACGAGGAGGACAAATACTTGCACATTTACATAGTTATGTACATCCTCTTTTTCTTAGAAACCTCAACAATGGTCACACAACGAAACTTTGAAACAGAGAGTTTTAAAGCCGTTCACATGCTATTTCATGCAGTTACGCGATATCTACAGCAGAGCACTATCATAACATTGGTGCTATCACCTATTCGGGAAATTTTAAACATTCTCAAACTATAACTTAATTTTCGCACATATCACTGAGCTAACAGCTGTAAACGCATTTCCGTGACGGTGTTCCGAGATACATTTTCATAGTAAATGTACATCCTGTTTTTCTTAGAAACCTCAACAATGTTCACACAACGAAACTTTGAAACAGAGTTTTAAAGGCGTTCACATGCAGTTACGCAATATCTACAGCAGAGCATAATTATAGTCTAAAATCCATCGAAAATAAACTAAAGAGACCATGTACTTACGTATCTATCATATCATTGGTGTTATCACTAATCCATTCGCGATATTTTGAAAATTATCAAAATATAACTTTAGTGATATCTGTAAATTTTCGGATCATCGGTCAGCAATAAAATTTCGCCGTTTTGAACTTTGTTTGAACCGTAACAGAACGATTTAATTCTGCCATTTTCGGTGGTGATTGAACAGGGGGTATTTCCTCCAACTCTTCCAAGGTACAGTGATCCTTCGGGTACGCTTACTCCTGCGATGACAGCATGAGGAGGCATAGGATCACCAGTTTTGGCACGGACAAATTTATGGCCAGTGTCCTGCAGGAGTTCACCACTGTCATAGACACGAGTGTCCATTATACAGCAGATCTGTTTGCAATTGCCATTGAAAATGATTTTGCATGGTGTACTTTCTTCCCCGGATGAACAGCGACCTAAATAAACTTCAGACCCAGCTTTGATCAGTTTACGAGGAAGTGAAAACTCATTTTCCCCCTTTTTTACTGGGATCCACACTGGCTCAGGATTTGCCTTTTTAATACTGCGTTCCTTACTGTCGATAAACAGGCATCCATACATCAAACAATTCAGTTCAAAGTCCATTATCCACATTTTAGGAAACAGATCTCGGATGGAGTCAATGTTGAGTGACGCATACATACGGGCCTCATCTCTTGCAACATCGACTGTGAATGGTATGGTTTCATACGGAGGAATCTTGTAGAAGCCACATCGAGGCAAAAAGTCACTCGGATCATCCTTCGACTTGGTGAAATCGTCGTGAAAACTTGGGTTCACGGAAGAAAGTCTTTCGCGATGTAGGCGGATATAGACTTCAAGACCAGCTTTGTTGGTAACGTAAATATTGTACACAGTAATCTACGGGAATAGAGAAGAAAGAAAATATACGTTTAATGGCTTGATCTATTTTTTCGATCAAAATGTCAATAAAAAGGCATTTTAATCAATAGTAAGATAACACACATAACAGCACGACAGTTCACTCGCTTACATATTACCTGGAATTTGACTCGACGATGTTCTAACAGCGAGGTAATCGGAGGGAAAAGAGAACTACAGTCGTACCAACGAGGTTCACACCAGGGGTTCACAACTCAAAAGCGAAATTCGCTTGTGGTGATGCATTCAACTTGTTCTTAGGTCCTCTCTCCATCCTTTGAGGGAGAAATAGAGGACGGTCTGGGAACGAGGTCGAACAAAACTGATAACTTCCTGCCACATGACACTATTACATCACTGGAAATATATATTAAAAAAATCAAAGTGCTCTCTGAGCGCTGTGGGATTTGTGAAGGCATGTATACCATTTTGTTTGTCTTGTATAATGAGTATGCATCGTATGATTGCTCGTGCATGCTTGCGATCGTATTATAAGTTTGAAAATTCGTTCGAAGTCGATAGGATTTTCAACCAACATGAGTTTTAGTGTAAATTGCACTCATCATGTTACTTATATTAATTAAATTGGATACGACCATAATCAACAAGGATAATGATCGGACTTCTCTTATCGGCGTGTGGCCCGCCAACTATTTTTACCCTGACCACTTAATAATATATAATATATTTTGGGAATCAGCTTTATTTTCTTAAATGTTACTCTAATAAAATTAATGCAACTACTGACGCATTACATGTTCTATGGAACAGTCGCCAGAGTTACGAAATGGCAAAACAATTAGGCTAGTTTCCATTACATTTGTTAAAACAAATGATCCGCTACATTTATCGTACTGAAAAAATGTTGCAGATATTCCTGAGCTAACAGCCGTAAACGCTTTTGCGCGACGGTGTTTCAAGATACAATTACATAGTTATGTGCATCCTGTTTTTCTTAGAAACGTCAACAATGGTCACACAACGAACTTTGAAACATAGACTTTTAAAGGCGTTCACATGCAGTTACGCGATATCTACAGCAGAGCATAATAATAGTAAAAAATCCATCGAAAATAAACTAAAAAGACTATTTGCTTGCCTTTCGGGATATTTTGAAAATTCTCAAACTATATTTTAATTTTCGCACTAAAAAAGAGATGTTACAGATATCACTGAGCTAACAGCCGTAAATTAAACGAATTTGCGTGACGGTGCTCCGAGATACATTTACATAGTAATGTACATCCTGTTTTTCTTAGAAACCTTAACAATGGTCACGCAACGAAACTTTGAAACACAGAGTTTTAAAGGCGTTCACATGCAGTTACGCGATATCTACAGCAGAGCATAATTATAGTCCAAAATCCATCGAAAATAAACTAAAAAGACTATTTACTTACCTATCTATCATATCATTGGTGTTATCACTAATCCATTCGGGATATTTTGAAAATTATCAAACTACAACTTTTTATCTGTAAATTTTCGGATCATCGGTCAGCAATAAAATTTCGCCGTTTTGAACTTTGTTTGGACCGTAACAGAACGATTTAATTCTGCCATTTTCGGTGGTGATTGAACAGGGGGTATTTCCTCCAACTCTTCCAAGGTACAGTGATCCTTCGGGTACGCTTACTCCTGCGATGACAGC
Source organism: Dendrophyllia cribrosa (assembly GCA_024195265.1). Taxonomy (NCBI): domain Eukaryota; kingdom Metazoa; phylum Cnidaria; class Anthozoa; order Scleractinia; family Dendrophylliidae; genus Dendrophyllia; species Dendrophyllia cribrosa. Next base: position 32,060,879 of record JAJLRJ010000003.1, on the reverse strand, counting down.
ATGAGGAGGCATAGGATCACCAGTTTTGGCACGGACAAATTCATGGCCAGCGTCCTTCAGGAGTTCACCACTGTCATAGACACGTGTGTCCATTATACAGCAGATCTGTTTGCAAAAGTCATTGATAATGATTTTGCAGGGTGTACTTTCTTCCCCGGATGAACCGCGACCTAAATAAACTTCAGACCCAGCTTTGATCAGTTTACGAGGAAGTAAAAACTCATCTTCCCCCTTTTTTACTGGGATCCACACTGGCTCAGGATTTGCCTGTTTAATACTGCGTTCCTTACTGTCGATAAACAGGCATCCATACATCAAACAATTCAGTTCAAGGTCCATTATCCACATTTTAGGAAACAGACCTCGGTTGGAGTCAATGTAGAGTGACGCGTACATACGGGCCTCATCTCTTGCAACATCGACTGTGAATGGTATGGTTTCATACGGAGGAATCTTGTAGAAGCCACATCGAGGCAAAAAGTCACTCGGATCATCCTTCGACTTGGTGAAATCGTCGTGAAAACTTGGGTTCACGGAAGAAAGTCTTTCGCGATGTAGGCGGATATAGACTTCAAGACCAGCTTTGTTGATAACGTAAATATTGTACATAGTAATCTACGGGAATAGAGAAGAAAGAAAATATACGTTTAATGGCTTGATCTATTTTTTCGATCAAAATGTCAATAAAAAGGCATTTTAATCAATAGTAAGATAACACACATAACAGCACGACAGTTCACTCGCTTACATATTACCTGGAATTTGACTCGACGATGTTTTAACAGCGAAGTATTCGGAGGGAAAAGAGAACTACAGTCGTACCAACGAGGTTCACACCAGGGGTTCACAACTCAAAAGCGAAATTCGCTTGTGGTGATGCATTCAACTTGTTCTTAGGTCCTCTCTCCATCCTTTGAGGGAGAAATAGAGGACGGTCTGGGAACGAGGTCGAACAAAACTGATAACTTCCTGCCACATGACACTATTACATCACTGGAAATATATATTAAAAAAATCAAAGTGCTCTATGAGCGCTGTGGGATTTGTGAAGGCATGTATACATTTTCTTTTTTTGGCTCGTACAATAAATATGCATCGTATGACTGGTACGATTGCTCGTGCTTGGTTGCGATCGTATTATAAGTTTGAAAATTCGTTCGATGCCGATAGGATTTTCAACCAACAGTGAGTTTTTATGTAAATTGCACTCATCAGGTTACTTATATTAATTAAAATGGATACGACCATGATCAACAAGGGTAATGATCGGACTTAGGCCTAGGGCAAACGTCGAATCTAAGTCGAGTCGAATTTATTAAAAATAGGTTGGACAAAGAGTGGACCTAATTCCAGAGTGGTAGCAAACGTCGAACCTGCGTCGATCCTATTTCACAAGTTGCATTTCATTAAAACACGGAAATAAGCACGTGGCCCCGTGCTATTCACTCGAAATGCCGAAACACAGTGTTCGTCGGGCCTTTCAGTTCTTCGGTATTTAATTGCGAAAAATAGAAAGAGAAGACTCGCATTACATACAGCTCTGAGAACAGTGTATCAGAGACGACAGCCATTGCTCAAAGTGAATTCGCATCTCAAGCATTTATATTTCGTGAAATTGCCTTTCTACAGCGCATGCTCGTCAGGGGGGGGGGGGGGGGGGGGATAGCGTTTGGTAGATGGGGGAGTCGGTATTTTTGTGACGTTTGCGCAGTCCATCACATTTGAATCAATTATTTTGTAATTTGCATGATTTATGAATTGGGTTCAGCGCGTGTTTAGAACGGCGTTTGCTGAAACGCCGAACCCCTGTCGCATTATCCGACTTGGCAAGTCGAACTTATGCTGGAGTCGAACCAATTAATTTGAGTCGAACTTAATTGCGGCAAACGTCGCTCTATTCATGCACCTATTTCAAAATTCATAGGTTCAACGAATTAAGTTCGACTAAGATTCGACGTTTGCCCCAGGCCTTATCTTATTGGCGTGTTGCCCGCCAACCATTTTTACCTTGACCACTTAAAGGGGCAGTATCACGAGGTCGAAACTTGAAAACGTTTGGCCAACGTTTTCAAGTTTGATTCCGCACATTCAAAAAGGCCGTCGAGAAGTGGAGGTATTTGTTGAATCAAAAAATCCGTTTTGATAGCCGGAAGAAAGAAAAAATCACTTTTAACAGTGATATGTCCAAAATTCCGGTGCAGGAATAGTGAACAGTGCCGCGCGTGGAACCTCGAGATACTGCCCCTTTAATATATTTTGGGAATCAGCTTAATTTTCTTTAAGCTTGATTTCTTTTTAATTTACTTGAAATGTTTCTCTAATAATATGAATGCATCTACTGACGCATTACATGTTCTATGAAACAGTCGCCAGAGTTATTAAATGGCAAAACAATTAGGTTTGGTTCCATGCCAATTGTTATAACAAATGATCCGCTACATTTTTTGCAATGTGACAAAAAAAAAATGTTACAGATATAACTGAGCTAACAACCGTAAACGCATTTCCGTGACGGTGTTCCGAGATACATTTACAAAGTTATGTACATCCTGTTTTTCTTAGAAACCTCAACAATGGTCACAAAACGAACTTTGAAACAGAGTTTTAAAGGCGTTGACATGCAGTTACGGGATATCTACAGTAGAGCATAATTATTGTCAAAAATCCATCGAGAATAAACTAAAAAGACTATTTACTTTCCTATCTATCATATCATTGGTGCTATCACCTATTCGGGATATTTTGAAAATTCTCAAACTATAACTTCATTTTCGCATTGTAAAATATCACTGAGCTAACAGCTCGTGAAACGCATTTGCGTGACGGTGTTCCGAGATACATTTACATAGTTATGTACATCCTGTTTTTCTTAGAAACCTCAATAATGGTCACACAACGAACTTCGAAACATAGAGTTTTAAAGCCGTTCACATGCAGTGGGAAAGCATTATATACCATCCGCCTAAACCACCTCGGACACTTAATGAGAATTATATAACGTAATGTCGACACTTAGAATTTTATTTTCAATAAATTTTTAAGTGTAATAAAGAAAATCTAAAATCCCCACTCAGGATTGAACCTGTGACCTCAGCTAGGCTTAGGCTTACATACCCTACCGTACCACTGTACCACCTAGCTTCTCGGGTTGCTAAGTCCTAAATTTAACTATATAAACTGCTACCCCCAACCTCAACTGAAAGCTAACCAGTTACTCCGTTATATAAGTCTCAATAAGGTGTCCGATGTGGTTTAGGCGGATGGAAAATAATGCTTTCCCATGCAGTTACGCGATATCTACAGCAGAGCATAATTATAGTAAAAAATCCATCGAAAATAAACTAAAAAGACCATTTACTTGCCTATCTATCATATCATTGGTGCTATCACCTATTCGGGATATTTTGAAAATTCTTAACTATAACTTAATTTTCGCACTTAAAAAATGATGTTACAGATATCACTGAGCTAACAGCCGTGAACGCATTTGCGTGACGGTGTTCCGAAATGCATTCACAGTTATGTACATCCTGTTTTTCTTAGAAACCTTAACAATGGTCACACAACGAAACTTTGAAACATAGAATTTGAAAGTCGTTCACATGCAGTTACGCGATATCTAAAGCAGAGCATAATTGAGTAGTGCCTTGGCTCATAAAATGGGCTGCAAAAAGTGAAAAAGTTCAGCTTTTTCAAGTGGTTTATAGCCTGAGGCGAAGTGTTAGTGACATCATATCAGTTGATGTAGCAACTTCAAGCTCAATGATGGATGATTGGATTTATTTACAATATAAGAAAAAGGAAAATGACGAAACGAAACATATCAAGTAAAAGGAACTTTTATTATTGCCGGGTTTGGCGAGAGTTCCATTCGATAACGATTTCGTTTTCTTTCTTTTCGAGCAACAGATAAATGGAAGTATTAAGTTGACCTTTCATGCACGAGTGATTGCGAAAGACTGATTAAAGGTTTCAAAGACGTACAGTGTAGTAACGTTCGTGACAGATCACCTAGTGTGACCGGAAAAGCGACTGTACATGTAAAACAAATCATAACTAGAAATACGTGTCTCGCAGAACCTCGCGAAGCTCGGGGGAGGGTGCACCGCGGGTCAAAACTTTGGTGGCGTCTCGATTTGCGTATGAGGCTTTCGCCATTCCACTTCGTCTTCTTTGAAACCAAAAACGTTGGTAAAAGGTCCTTTCGATGGTTCGCGCACCGTTTACCGTCCGCCATCTTTGTTTACAATGCTCCTATATAGGCTTACATGAAGTAGTACCGCTGTCTAACGTCTTCAAGCTTTGTTGCGCTGTTGCCAGGCAACTGCAGGACATCTTATATATATGTGTATATATATATATATATCTATATATATATATAATATATATATATATATATATATATTGGCAATACAAAGAAAACTCCGTTTATTTAACCTCTTTAAACAATGGTCTGTACACATCTGCATGTAAAAACGTTTAAACATAATGGCAAACAGACAAGCTGCAAAATATTATTGGCCTTGATAGATCAAAGTAACATATTGCACTGAAGAGCTTTAACATGCAACAGAACGAGAATTCATCAACTTCATCTCCTCCATCTGCAAGTATTCGTACATTCTTCGATCACTGGGCTTGGGCGTTCTACATATACATATTCGCGGCTTTGTTCGGCGTTTTGGCGCTGAGCTGTTTTGTAATCCTTGTTAAACAATGCACACAGCCTCAGTCCCGCAGCAGGAATATCCACGCTCGCTTCACTACAGCCCAGTTATATTTTGCAGCGACGCTTAAAGTAGTCGCACTACTTTGGAGCCCAATATTGTTGAACGATGCATCAATGGGAACTTTCATAGCATCACTGCTTATAGATTGTTTCTCAATGGCCTTGAGTCTGTCTGCATTTAGCATATTACTTCTTATACTACTAGAAACGACAAAGACATCACTGGTAGCTCCGTCTCTTCAAAACATTTGGGCTCTGCTCTCTATCACACTTGTGTTGTCGACAATCATGCTCACGTTTAACTTGCTCGTTTTATACGCAGACAGAAAATTTTGGCATTTTATTTCGTATCTTGCTCTCTTCATCTGGGGAATATTAATTTGTGTCGGGTACACTGTAGCAGGTTACAGAATGTGGCGGAACTTAAAATCCTCACGACAGCTAGGGCACTCAAGAGGGGAAGGAAGATTAAAAAACATTATCATTCTTGCATTTTTATCGGCCATCATTTCTGCCGTTTCGCTAATACTGTGCATTTGTATGGCTGCAAGCGACTACGGTATCTTTGTTGAGTTGGAAATTAATAGCGAAACATTGTGGACACGGTATGCATCAATGTTTTTGTTGAGAAGTTGCGAGTTCGCAATTGCGGTTTTGATCTTTGGAGCTGTCATACGAACGAAGATCCCAGCACGTTCCGTGGGCGAGGTATCCACGATTCAGCTGGGAACATTCGCCGAGGTAAAAGCGACGACAGGCGACGGAATGCCGACAGAGTAACGAAAAGTAAACTTTATAATCTGAAAGCTAAGTATAAAATTTTCTATTTACATGTTGAAAACACTGGAGTCACGAGTGTTATGGGAGAAGCATTTCGCCGCTTTTTAACCTTTCATTGGTATAGTCAAACATCGAAATGCACGACATGGTTGTAACATTTGAGTGTGCGAATGAAATGCTAAAATGTGACTATTTAAAGGAGTTATGTCGTGGGAATTTTTACATTTTGAGGCCAAATCTGTCCCAAACTAAAACTAAGTATACCTTTTCCCATACAATTAAGTGAATTCTCGATTGGCGAATAATCCACAATACGTTTTTGGCGAGTTTCCAAGACAGAAGCCTAAGAACTTGAAAAATTGGCCCAATGTTTTCAGTTGCAATACATCTCCATCCTGGCGATCTGAAGCCAAAGACAGTTATTTATAATTTCAGTTAATTAGTAGAGTAGTTTTAAACAATAGTATGACTTACAATAGGCGACATATCTCCTTTAAATAAAATATACTGAGCTGTACCTTTTATGATGCCGTTTGTTTTTCAATCATTCACAAACCGAAAATTGTCATTTTCCTTTTTTACTTTGACACTCGGGCGTTCTTGGCAGTCAACGGCTTAAATACACATAATTTAGTACAATGACTAATTCTTCCGAAGACGATAACAACAGTGAATGCTTAAAGCAATTGATGTATTTGTGTATCAAATTGAAAATCGATTAACCTGATAAAGAAAAAGGTGACCAAACGATACTTTAAATTATGCTACACTGTATATAACTAAAACAAGGTTTGTCTGTTTGCAAACTCTCGACTTGATTGGCTAGGAAGGCGCAGGCTATTTAACAAGTTCGACGTTTAATATATGTTGTTATAATTCAACACATTGATACACTGCCCAAATATGGTCAAAAATTATCGATATACATTGTGTCTACATGACGTATAACCAGCGATGGCGGTAAATTTTTGTAAGACATAAGCTTACTGTCCACGCTGCAGTTCTTTCCGACTTTTCGCCGCTATGTTTAGGTTCGTAGCCGACATTCTATGCCATTTTACTGTGTTTTAATTCTTGTAGTCACTACTCTCCCGTTCTTTGAGTAGACGAAAGCTCTTCGTAGAATTAACTCTCAACTGATTGTGTACGCTAAATTAATTTGGCAAAAGTTTCGGAATTCGCTGCGTGTTGTTTAAGAAATGGTGCGAGGTAAAATATTGTTGTTAGCCTTTTTACTTAATGAAAGGTTGTATATCTCAATGAATTTTTTCTCGAAACTGTGATTTGTTATCAATGTGTTGAATTATAAAACAGTTATAGTGTTCAAGCTTGCGCAATATTGACAAAGGCGCCACTTTCATTCATGATGTGTGATGTTGCAAGTTTCGCGCGATAAAACATATGTAAGCTTTTTTTTTAAATAAAAGGCTTGTCGGCGATCTTTTTTCTTTAAACAGTGCTTTGTTATCAATGTGTTGAATTATAAAACTATTATAGCGCTCAAGCTTGCGTGATATCGCCTAATTTTAGCCGACTCGGCCTACGGCCTCGTCGGCTAAGTATTAGGCGATATCACGCGCGCTTTCGCGCTATAATAGTTAAAAATACACTCAATGTCTATTCATTCATGGGTTAGATGGTTTGGGCAACATTATGAATGGACTACCAGCAGCTGCCAAAGACGCCAATATGAATTCTGAAGTGCATTTGAACGTGTGCATGGAAGTTTGCGATATATATATACACTCGTTTTCAAAAAGGTTGACGTTTCAGAAATATATATAACTACATATACCTTTTGTATTCCCGTCTAATAGGTGACGTTTTTGATGGGAATACAAAAGGTATATATATATAAGATATATATTTTTCAAATAGCTACGTCAGTTTTGAAAATCAGTGTATATATATATATATATATATATATATATATATATATATATATATATATTTAGTATATACTGAAACAGTGGATAGCATTATTGGCGCGCTCTGATTGGCTACTGAAACTCGGAATAGCAAGTGCTATTCACCTCCCAGCAATTAGCGCGCGAAAATTGTAATCGTTGACAGGAATAAATGAGTCAAAAAGCATCATTTTCGTTATATCTGTTGTGGTTCAAATTTTTCTTTGGTTTAAATTTTTTTAAACCAGTTCAATTTTTGTTTTCTTTTGTGTCACATTATGATAATGAATCTGAGACAAAGGAAAATCAAAATCAAACTGGTTTGAAATTTTTTAAACCAAAGAAAAATTTAAACCACAACATATCCACCACTACCCACCTCCACTTCGGTGAATAGTTGTTAAATACCTTATTACATGAAATTTTCGCGACACGTTTATTTCGCGATTTTGAGGTGCGCATATTTCGCGAGACACTTAAATTTCGCGTTTTTGAGTAAAACACAATTAATTTCCTTGGCAATGTTATTTAACATTTACTTGAATTAGATAAAACGAATTTATCAAAGGTCAGCAATAACGTCAAAAGTACTAACAAAAACGCAACTTGCGGCTGGACTATATTTCAACAGGAACAACAAAGCAGTTCATGCTTGTTCATAAATTATTGTTCTTGACCAATTATTGACTACAATATTCGATATTCAATATTCGGACTCCGAAGAAAAAATGATGCCGTTTAGTAACACAGTGCCGTTTAGAAACATATGTACAAGTCTCGAGAGTTATTTGTGTAAATGTCTTGATATGGATCAACAGAACAGTTAAAAATATGATTTTGTAAACGTTTCAATGGTAATAAACTCATTCTTTCTTGATTATTGACATAAGGGGAGTCACTTAATTTTCACGTCACTTTAATTTCGCGATTTTTTTAAATCGCGAAATTCGCGAAATTAACGTGTCGCGAAAATTTCATGTAATAAGGCATATATATATATCTTCTCGCAAAAGCACTGGATTATGCAGCCCAATTCACCACTATCACACCGCAAGACCGCCACATCATCATGCACGCAAAGAAATCACTCCTCTACCACAGCAATTCACCATGGGAGAAGAAAAAATCAAAAGACCAATTCGATGTCACCATTGGCTCATACGACGGAGCTGAGACCTGCGAACTTATAGGAGCATACATGCTATCACTAATCGCGCCGAAGCTTAAAGAAGGAGTGGGTCTGTACCGTGACGACGGTCTGGCCGTTTGCAGTGCGACACCCAAACAAATCGAGAAAACTAAACAAGATATCAGCAAGGTTTTTAGAGCTAACAGCTTAAGCATCACGATAGAAGCGAACAAGAAAATTGTAAACTTCTTAGACGTAACCTTTGATCTAACAAACCGAAGCTTTAAGCCATTTATGAAACCAAACAACAAACTACTCTACGTCCATCGCCAAAGCAACCACCCCCCCAACCTTACTGAAGAACATTCCTGAAAATATCAACAAGAGATTATCAAACATTTCATCCACTCAATAGGTTTTCAACGAAGCTATTCCCCCTTACCAAAAAGCACTAGACGAAAGCGGATACAACTTCAAACTCACCTATGACCCACTGAACAACCGCACAAACACTCAAAACCGCAGGAGAGCTCGCCACCTCACATGGTACAACCCTCCTTGGAATTCAAATGTCAAAACCAACTTAGGAAGAAAATTCCTCAACATCGTGGACAAATGTTTTCCAAAAAACCATCCTCTTCACAAGATCTTTAACAGACACACGCTTAAACTCAGCTACTCCTGTATGCCAAACATGAAATCCATCATCGCGTCGCATAACAAAACAGTCCTCTCCAATTACACGTCAACCCCGGTCACGCAACCTGTGAAAGAATGCAACTGCAGACAGAAAGAACAATGCCCCCTCGAAGGACAATGCCTCACAAACAACATTGTGTACCAAGCGACTGTCACAACCGACACTGCGACTGAGACTTACGTAGGACTGGCAACTAACTTCAAAGAACGATATAGAAATCACACAGCATCCTTCCGAAACCACAAGAAAAGAAACGAGACTGAACTATCAAAGCACATTTGGACCCTCAAAGTCGCAAAGAAACCCTTCAATGTGAAATGGAGGATACTAAGAAAATGTAAACCGTATAATAATATTAGCAAAAAATGTAACCTCTGCCTGAGTGAAAATTTTTTTTATAATCTGTCAAAAAGAATTATGTAGCCTTAACAAACGCAATGAACTAGCAAGTTCATGCCCCCACAGGAACAGATTTATACTCAAGTACTCCACGATAACGTAGCTATCACATAGTAACGCAGCCCTCATTCCGCTTTTGTATCTTGTTGCATCTATTTATATACCTCGTAGTTCATTTTGTTTATATATTGCATAGCAACGGTGTTAAATGCTTATAACCGCCAGTTTTGAAATGTACGGGTCATTCGTTAAATTGCCTGATGAGTGTGGTCATCTTTTGACCATACGAAACAGAGCTGTAGCATTAAACGAATGAATACCTTCTGAAGTCTGATCTGCATTCAATGAATTTATATATATATATATATATATATATATATATATTTGCTCTACCGATGGTATCGAGCCCTCTCGACACACAATACAAAGATTCTCCTGGATATATATATATATATATATATATATATATATATATATATATATATATATATATATATATATATATATATATCTAACTGGATTTGTTAAAACATAGCTCTAGAAATTGCTCTGAGATCGCTTTGTCGGGGCTTGTTTACTGTGTTGATTGTTTCTGTTATCATTATTTTTTTTTTTACTACATATCCTCTTAAAAGCTACAGTAGACCGTATAGTCATGAGTTTATAAACTGGCTTTAACCCAGCAACCCCACCCCCCCCCCCCCTCCTTCCCCATCTAAGTGCAAAGATTGTCGTTACTTCCCATGATTCTCTACTATGACAGAATCAAACGTTTCGAAGCGAGCGCGCGCGCTAGAGATCAGTGGCTTTCTCTGTCGGTTATTTTCAGTAGATTTCCTTTTGGCCGCCTTGAACAAAGTTTTCCCGAGGACATCATTAAGTCCCGTGAGGGAAAAAAAGCTGGCGATTGGCACAGTCTGTCCTCGTCCTTATATCTTACTGTATTTCGTCTCTTTTGAGGCTAAACGGGTTACACTTTTGATCTCGGGCCGAGGCGAAACGGTTATGATATTGTGCGCTTTGTTCTTGGCGTCAACAAGTCTTTGGCCTCAAAAAGTAGCCTTTACGGGTCATATGTATTAAACGGCAGGCGAATTGTTGGTGAATTTTGACCCGGCCAAAGACTTAGTAACAATTTGCTTTGAAGGCAAGAGGCTTTGTGGTGCCCTGTCAAACGCGAGCCTACATCCGGGAACTCGAATAAAATTACTGTGAAGGCAAATGTTTGTGGATGTTTATTTGCCAAGAGCGTGAGTTTTTTCGAGTTATTTGATGATATTTTGCTTGTGAGAAACGTGGAAAGGCTATGGGTAGTTTCCCGGAAGTTTTTCACTGCCGCAAAAGAATTTTATTGTGTGATTTCCGGCTTCGTCAAGTATGTGTTGACAAGTGATTGCTTATCAGCTACAGGTATGTCGATCGAGCTGCTTAGTATATTCTGTGCAAGGCATAAAACAGCTTCTTCTGTGTTTAGTTAAAACAATAGTGCCTTAGATAACCCATTCTGGGTTCAAGGAAGGCGAATTCTAGATATATCTTCGGCGAACGTTTTACTATGAACCGTATCGTTTGAAATACTAAAAGGTCATTATTCGTGTGCTTTCCAAATGATGTTAATTTCATTACAAATTTTTGTCACTTTTGCCGAGAGCAACTTGTCGTGAGTTGCCAGCAATTAAGATGTCATTTTAAGCCGTATCAAGATACTTTTCAATGTTTTTCATTCGCCTTAAGTGTCAAATTGTTGAAACGCACTTGAAATTTCTAGAGACACGTTTTAACAAATCCAGTTAGATATATATATATATATATATATATATATATATATATATATATAAACTTGATTTGTAAAGGTCAAGAAACCAACTCCAATTTAAATTAACGTTTTAATTAGCTCGACGTTTCGGCCGTCTCGGCCTTCCTCAGGAGCGTTATGATGGTTTTACAGGTAATACAACATTAAAGCTTCATGTAACGGAAAATAACGACTAACGTCTGTGACGAAAAGGTAAAACATAATTCTATTGGTTAAAACAAGGTTTTGCAACATTCAAACTAACTATTAACTATGTGTCACCGGAAAAAGCGAGTGACTTATGTGACAAAACGGTAAAAGAAAATTCTAGAACTAATCCGCGCTTATTAAGTTAAATTGTTTATCGCAGGTTTTAATCTACTTATCCAGTAGCCCTCTCTTGCTCGTCGCATCTCCACGGCTTGACTTCTCACTTTCTCGAGTACAGTCAATTTGAAATGCTGCAATCTACAGGTCCTAAAATGGCGAACTGTTGGTATGTTCTTTTGACCTATTGAGATATCTGAGCGATGTTGATTTGCCCGTATTCTAATGCAGTTGCATGTTTCACCTACATATTGATCTTTGCATTTCATACAAGTTATTAGATAAACAACGTTTGTTGCTTGGCAGGTTGTATGTCCGCGTAGTGGGATTATTTCGCCGGTTTTTGCGCTGTAGAAAAACACTGACAGTTTTAAAATTCACCAAGTTAGTTCTAACATGTAACAATCTAACCTTCCAAGGACAACATTATGTTCAACAGACAGGTACAGCGATGGGCACAAAAATGGCGCCCACATACGCCAACCTTTTTATGGGTTTTTAGAAGAACAACTTCTGGAACAAACCACCCTTAAACCCTTAGTATGGTTCAGGTATATCGATGATATATTTTTTCTTTGGACCTTCGGTCAAGTCAAACTTAATCAGTTCTATGAATATTGCAACAACTTTGATCCTCATATAAAATTTGAACAGACAGTATCGTCCAGCACTATTTCTTTTTTTTTTTCGCTCGAATTCGCGCGGCTTAGCTCCCGAGGCACGACAAATTTATTAACCTCGCTTTGCGAGGAACAATATATTGAATTAATTCTCGTACCTTAGGGGCACTTACAAGAACCTTAAAGCTTCTTAACGCACGACTTCACTATTCGAAGAGTTGTTGTTCTTGTTATAGTCTAAAATCCATCGAGAATAAACTAAAAAGACTATTTACAATGCCTATTTATCATATCATTGGTGTTATCACTAATCCATTCGCGATATTTTGAAAATTATCAAACTACATCGGTCAGCAATAAAATTTCGCCGTTTTGAATTTTGTTGGAACCGTAACAGAACGATCTAATTCTGCCATTTTCGGTGGTGATTGAACAGGGGGTATTTCCTCCAACTCTTCCAAGGTACAGTGATCCTTCGGGTACGCTTACTCCTGCGATGACAGCATGAGGAGGCATAGGATCACCAGTTTTGGCACGGACAAATTCATCGCCAGTATCCTGAAGGAGTTCACCTCTGTCTAAGGGGCGCTTACCATTTGTCAGAACTGGCCGGCCAGACCAATAATCAACAATAATATAACACACATAACAGCACGACAGTTCACTCGCTTACATATTACCTGGAATTTGACTCGGCGATGTTCTCACAGCGAAGTATTCGGAGGAAAAAGAGAACTACAGTCGTACCAACGAGGTCCACACCAGGGGTTCTTGATAAAAAAAAGAAAACATCGGGAACAATCTTTGGCGTGGCGCTGTTACTCCACAGCTTCTCAGTGGCCTTCACTTTGTCCGCTTATTGCATTCTTATTATGTCTATTATTGTTATTCTCGAGACAACAAAGACCACACTCGCTTCTCCACGGCTTCAAAACATACGAGTTTTGAACGCCATCACAATTGCATTCACAACAATCGTGGCCATACTTCAGACGTCATTATTTACGTTTGGAGGACATCCATTTGTCTTGGATACGCTGCAGCTGACTTTAGAATGTGGCGAAACTTAAGATCTTCGCGACACATGGAAGTCTCTCCAAGGAAATGAAGGCTGGGAAATATCATATAATCTTTGTCTATTTGTCTTCTGTAATAACTTCCGCTTCACTAACGCTGGCTTTCTGTGAGTCTGCAAGCGACTTCGGCGCCATAAGAGGATTACAAATTCAGAAGGAATCGATTTGGATCAGGTTTGTGGTTTCGTTCTTATTAAAAAGCTGCGAGTTCACAGTCGTGCTTACGATTTTTCCAATCGTCTTGAAGAGGAATTTGGAGCGAAATCGCGTGAACGAGGAGACACCTTCAATACAGATGGGTACATTTTCCCCAAGTAGAACCGTAGATTCAACGTGTTTTCGTAAAAGGCTTGATCTAAAATTTCCCTGTAAAAGGGAAAATTTTACTAAAGTATTACCAAAGGATGTTTGAGATGTTATGTAAACGATGCACCAAGTATTACCAAAGGATGTTTGAGATGATATTTGAAAGATGCACCAAGTATTTCCAAAGGATTTAGTATGAGATGTAATGTGAACGATACAGAAGAAAAGCCGAACTGTTAATTGGTAAGGGATTCAAATCTTCGCCGAAGTTGGAAGTTGAAAAACTAAGTTGGTGCGGGACTGCGCTACAACTTTGGGCATTAGTTAGAAAACTATGGAAAACTGTTTATTATTGATAAGCATAAAAAGAACATAGCAAGAAGGTTGTTTTTGTTGTTGTTAATGTTACTCGGCTTCCATGTAAGGCGGTTTATTTTTGCGCGGCTCCCAAGAAATCTTTTAAAAAAACTGTACTAATTAGAATGGCGTACACTAGAAAGCCTAATTTTCCTGTATCAGGATTTAAAGTAAATGGATTTACCAGAAAGAAAACCCATACATTTTACTGTACCGACCGTTCCCACCAGTTGTAGTTGCAGCCTCGTAGTGTTTCTCCCAAAGGACAAATACACAATACCGTAGGGACCAGGAAGGGGAGGGGGAGGGGAAGTAATCAATAAAGTTCCATACGGGAAGGCTCCACCCGGAGGTTAACCTTAACCTTTCACATACCAACTTATATTGAACGATACCCCTTTTACATACATGACAAAAATTTATACCTCTTTCTTATTCCTCGAAGATAAGTCAAACACAGAAGATTATCCCATAAGGGGTCAAATAAACGCTGTGAAACAGGTAAATTACACGATCTGCACTGACTCATTATTTTTGCGACAGCAAGCGCAATCTTTCAGAATATTTGCGTGTAATTTCTGCCCAGTGCCCAGTTTTTGCTACCTTTCTAATACTAAGACTTAATTGCTACTCTTTCCCAGTCGATTTTCGCGACCCTTTCAAATACTAGAACTTCACATTTTGCTGCCCTTTCGTGTACTACGAGAGTAACAACGGCACCCCTTTCGGTAGGAGCGTCCCTGCATAAACCCTAATTCTGAGCGCCGGCCATTTCGGTGATTTCGACAATTCACACTGAGATAATGAAAGGTTTGTTGAAAGCTACTTTAGCTGGTTATGTTTTGCTCAAAGGCGTAACATCCATCTTACCGTTTTATTTCGGCGGTTCTTTCTCGTACTTTGTCTCCACGTGTTTTTATGTCATTAAGCTGTAAAAATAAATAAATAAATAAATAAAAATAATAGCAACAAAAATTCTGATTAACCATAAATATATTAAGTTAAAAAAAGTTATCCAAAACCAAATATTTATAAACTGGGACAAACATTTATAAACATATATTTATAAACTTTAACAAAACAAACATTTTCGACTTTTTCGAATTGTATGAACGAATCTTGGCTCATTGAATTAAACGTTTTATTCATGAGACAAATAAAATCTATCACTGAACATCACATTTTGAAAAAAAATACCTTTGAGATAACTGAATAGTTCTCTAAAGTTGCAATGAGTAGAACTAACCAATTTGCGGTTCTCGTCATCTGTGGCTTCCTTCTGACCGACCACTTGTTGTTTTTGAGACTGGAGCTCTTCGAGTTGGACCTAAAAGAACCAAATGAGCAGGCTAGTCAAATAATTTATTCAACAAATTTTAATAGGCCATTTGCACGATGACGTCATATGACTACAACTACCAGAATCCTTCAGTTTTTTGTTTTGTAGTGCAAATTAGGGCTATTGTTATTTAAACCGCACTGGGATTACAAAATTTAAATAAGAAAAGAAAAACGAAATAAATTCTGGTAGTTGTAGTCAAATGACGCCATCGTGCAAATTGCCTATTCTTACTAAATTGTAAATTGTATAGTAAACAGACTTATTTTGTTCAGTGAGGTAGTCTTTTCAGTTTAGGAAATTTTAGTTTATTAACTGAGTTGATGAGGTAAATTGGCCATAGTAAAGAGATTCAAAAGCTGATGTTTCGAGCGCTAGCCCGTCCTACTTCAATTGGCCAATTTACAGTTGTCTACTTAGTAACCTGCAGGGTACAAATAAATGTTGAGCCACGTAGCACTGGTGATACAAACAAGGAATCAGAGAATTAACTCTGTGTGTAAATTATAGTGCTAATCCCTCGTGTGGTCCCTCATTTCCTTACTAGGGCTAACGCTCAGTTCAGGGAAATTTATGGGTTAACTTTAACACTATAATTTACACACAGAGTTAATTCGCTGATTCCTTGTTTGTATCACCAGTGCTACGTGGCTCAACATTTATTTGTACCCTGCACATTCTCATTGCCACGAATTACCACCTTATTACCCACGATCTGCTCCCGTACGGCGTCGTGGCTCAAGCAGTAGAGCGACGGAAGATCTAATCCGGAGGTCGTGGGTTCGAATCCCACCGAGGTCAAAGATTTTTTCTTTCCCTCGTGTGGTCCCTCATTTCCTTACTAGGGCTAACGCTCAGTTCAGGGAAATTTATGGATTAACTTTAGCACTATAATTTACACACAGAGTTAATTCTCTGATTCCTTACTTAGTAACCTGGCCTTTGTGTGGAAATGAGGCTGAAGTTGACCTTGTTTTGATAGAAACTTTCCTTCTTTGCAAATGCAAATCATGTTGTTCTTATGCTAACTAACATGATTTACATATGAAAAGCAGTTAAGTTTGTATCAAAACAAAGTCAACTCCAGCCCCACTTTCACTCAAAGGCCAGGGTACTAAGCACACAACTGTAAAATGGTATATTTGTTTGAAATTAAAAAAAAAAAACAATTACACGACCAGTCGTCCTTTGCTATAAACAAAAGTCAATTATGTTACACCTACTTCACCATTTCCTCATGTGAGACTCGTATTCCAGGTACAAGTTTTCTATGAGTTTTACAGTCCAATTAATAACTCCGTTAAGGTTTATTCCCATATTGAACAATTGGCAAAGCAACGTGCAGTACATTTTTTGTACGGTAATAATAACTAATAACCTCAAAATGTGATCCTGAAATATTTACTGTTTATGGTTAGGTAGACGAACTTATTCGTTTCCAGCAAAACCTATCGTTTATTAAAGTGCCACTATGATCAAAAATATACATTTTCTGTTCTCTTCATATTTTAAAAATATAAGTACTCGTTACTTACCTTGCGAAGTTTCAAGTTAAAACTCGTACGTGAAGTGCCATTATTTTAACTCTACATTTCGAATTCGGCTTGCCGCCATTACTCAATTAAAAAATGACCGGGATCGAATCCTGAGAGTTGGATCGAGTTGGCCTAAAGATTTTGTGACGTCAATGACTCAACACGTGCCTTTTGGCTTTGTTGTCTGTGTCCCGGAGGGAACCGCGTTGAGTCATTGACGTCACAAATCAAGTCACATGTACCAGATCGCAAACCAGTAGAACGTGGGCTCAGATTTATGAACGGAGAAATGGCGGACGGATTTTACGTGATTTTCATGGGTTTTCGGTCAGCTATTTCTGGGATGTGTAAGAATATATCGACCTAATTTATAGCAATTCGCATTTGTCTAAACCTATTAGATACATTTGCGTTAAAAAAAGCGGAAAAGAAATACAAAAATTTTCGTCGTAGTGGCACTTTAAGTCAATTGAAAGACTACAGTAAAACGAAACCTTACGAAGTAGCACCAGTAAATTCAAGCAATAAAAAAGTGATTGATACACACCGCAATAGGACTAAGCTCTGCTTCTGCTTCCTGCGAAAAAAGGTAAACAAGTTGTAAGATACAATAATAAAGTACAAATAAATAATAAATAATGCTGATATTTATACAGGGTGCGTTCTCACAGAACGTGGTTTTTAGAACGGCCCTGATAAAAGAAATACATACAAACAATAAAACAATACGTGATAAAAAGTTAAAATTACTACATGCCTATACAAATAATGCTACCTAGATGTGAAGTGATACTGGATAAAAATTTACAGTCAAACCGGATGTTCTTTTGCGGGCAACTTTGCAAACTTCCGCCGCAACATTGGTATTTTGATTGACAGTTTGCTTCGAGCAAGTTGGAAGTTTCGCGAGCAAGTTCCTATTTCAAACTTGTTGTCAGTTGCAAATTGCGAATATTGTGAAAACACGTCCTTCTTCAGTTATGGCTCACGTACATCGCAATAATACCACCTCGGTTGAGAAAAGAGAAAGAATAATGGTGGTCTGGTGTTAAACAAGAACAAATCGCAAGCATTATTGGATTATTAAGGCAAACTGTATCCAATATCGTAAACAGATTTTTACAACACGAGATGTATTTTCGCGGTAAACCTGGCTGGAAGGAACGAACAATTTCTACTCCTGACATCGTAGAGTTTGTGAAATACTTCAAGGTAACCAAACCAAGTACTTTCAATTCAGAAATCCGGCAACTGACAGCAAGTTTGAAATAGGAACTTGCTCGCGAAAGTTGCAACTTGCTCGCACAACTTCCAACTTGCTCGAAGCAAACTGTCAATCAAAATACCAATGTTGCGGCGGAAATTTGCAAAGTTGCCCGCAAAAGAACATCCGGTTTGACTGTAAAAATTACTCTATATACAATGCTACCTGGATGTCATTATCGATTGTCTCATGATGTAGTCACTTTAGATGTTGATTGCGACGTTTCGACTTCTTACTGCTAGTCTTCATCAGGCGATGAGGTCGACTGGTTACGCGTCACTATTAGTATCCCGATGGTCGGCTGTGGTTGGTGAAACTTGATCCTCGTGCGTTATTCCGGTGTGCAACTGTCATCTACGCGGTCCGCTGTAGTACCGTTTTTCTGTTGTCGTGTTTCTTGACGGTTGGCATTCATGCTTCAGGTATTTCGACCACCGTGATATTAAAGGCCCACCTTCACCCAAAATGCTTTGTGCGCCGTGATCACTTTCTGTGCTGAATTTCGTGTAACACGAAATTCACGCTTGCATGCGTGCAACCAATCAGATCACGCGTATGAACAATGGAGCATTTCAAAACAAAAACAAACGACCGCATCGTCTTTTGGGTGAAGGTGGGCCTTTAATGGTGACGCGAAATCAGTCGACCCCATCACCTGATAATGGCTAACAGTAAACAGTCGAAACGTCGCGATCTAAATCTAAACTGACTACATACACTGACAAATAATAATACACTTTATTATTACTACCTTACCACGATGAACAATAACCAACTTTTTCACGATAGTTTAACTGGATATGTACTCAGATTGTTCACCTCAGCATAGCTATCTTAAAATTGAAAATATACAACATAATTCGTATTCTTTGATCATTACACATCTTCATTTATCCCATATGGGAAAAATATATTGTCCCGACCTGGACCCGGTTGTTCAAAGCAAGATTAATCCATAGTTAATAGAATAAACTGGTTATGAAACTCAGTCAGTCCTTTGTTATATGTTTTTGTTCTCCATTTCTTTTGTTCGTTTGCTTTGACCGTGCACAAACACAAAAGGTTTTGAAATGCATATGAGCAACTCACTAGTAGAAACATTTGGGCTCACACGTTAAACAAACCAATGTGGAGGGTCACGGTTCGTTCAACATAAAACAAAGCAGCTTTGTACACTCTTTTTGAAATTTGTTGAGCTTCATAACCAGTTTGTTCTATTAACTATGATTGATCTTATACGAGATTCTAACTCATACCCAGTCAGGGCAGGAAAAAACCCAGGTCCGATTGCCCGGGGCAAGTAAATTTTGATCTTGGGCAAGTGAAAATAGAAGTTTGGTGGCCCAGTGGGCAAGTGAAATTAGGCTCAGTAGTCTTGTGAGTCTGTCTGTAAGTGTCAGCTTGGTAAATGATAATCTCCAGTCAGAAAGTATTTCAAAACTTTAGACTGCAAAATGAGTGTGCATTGTGCATTGTACTCCCATCGGGCAAGTAATATTTATGTGGGGGCAAGTGAAAACTGAAATTTACTTGCCCACTGGGCAAGTGGATTTCAAAATTTTTTTCCTGCCCTGCCCAGTCACTTCATGTATTAAATATTCAGAAAACGAGAGAAAAAGACGGAGGAGGTCTGGAACAGGCGAATTGCAAGCGCGCGGGGCATCTTGGGAGGGGTAGAAGGAAACCATCCTAGTGTCCAATCTTCTCTCGGCCCAAAATATAAGAAATAGCGACTGCGAACGAGTCTGTACGAGATTACCGTCAACTTGCAATTTAGCAATAACAATTATTCACTGAAGCGGAGGTGAATAGTTAACAGTTATAGTGCGAAAGCGAAGCGCTATATCGCCAGATACTTAGCCGACGAGGCCGTAGGCCGAGTCGGCTAAAATCAAGCGATATTGCGCAAGCTTGAGCGCTATAACTGTTTTATAATTCAACACATTGATAACAAATCACAGTTTCCAGAAAAAATTCATTGAGATATACAATCTTGATTTAGTAAAAAAGCTTACAACAATATTTTACCTCGCGTCATTTCTTAAACAACAACCAGCGAATGCCGAAACTTTTGCCAAGCTAAAATTAATTTAGCGTACACAATCAGTTGAGAGTTTCTACGAAGAGCATTCGTCTACTTAAAGAACGGAACAGAGTAGTGACTACACGAATTAAAACACAGTAAAATGGCATAGAATGTCTAAGTTACAAGTGTTTCGTATCTTAAAAAGTTCAATTCAGAATCAAAACAAATTGAACAAACACACGGCTACCTAAACATAGCGGCGAAAAGTCAGAAAGAACTGCGGCGTGGACAGTATGTCTTACAAAAATTCGCAGCTAAAGGATACAAGAAACGGTTAAAACATCGTACCTGTAGTTGATTTGGCTTTTTAGTCCCTTCCATCAGCACCAAATTTTCAAACATCGAAGTACGAGCTGAGTCGATCAATGTTGTTTACAAACTTGCTCGTTTTTTAGCTCCTACAGCCGTAATGACGAGATCAGAAACTTTTCTGAGGAAGCATCAAGTCTATATCATATTCCAGAGGTGATTACTAAAGGAGTTTTCCGAAAATTGTGCTCCTTCATTCACTCCTTGTCGAGCGGTTAAACTTTGAACCAGCTTTCATTGAGTTACACGAAGAAAAGAAACACTGCGACCGCGACAACGCGAAAATGTCGTGCCTTTTTTGTCCAATCATGTGATCAATAATTTTTCTCTTTTCTTCTCTTTTTTTCTTTCTTTTCCCTTTTTGAACTAATAGTTCACGCACTTTCTCGCCCCAAAATTACGAAATTGCAGGCAGCAGTCATTTTCACTTTCCTTCAAAATGCGAAATTTACCGCCATCGCTGGTTATACGTCATGTAGACATAACGTATATCGATAACTTTTTTACCATATTTGGGCAGTGCATCAATGTGTTGAATTATAATCGTGGATATCTGCCGAGTCGCGTAAATATCCACCGCTCTTCACCGACACTGAGGCTACTGAATGAAGTAATTGTTTTAATATTTACCACCCAAGTAAATAGCCAGCCCAAAAAGTGTTACTTTACTCATTATTGTTACTAAACTCATCAATGAGTATTATGTTTATCGTTTTGCTCTATATCATCGTTTTGTCTGTTTTAAACTAAAATCGGGTTCAAAATAAAACTTTACTGATTTAAAATAATCCATGGTTAACGTTCATTCCTAAATTAACGTTAATTGGTTTTCGAAACCTAGCAAAAATCTTGAGGAAGTACTATACTTAACTTGACTGATACCATATTATAACACATAACACGCCGAACTCATTTTGATTTACGGCCTTTACAATTTTATCTATTCTGTATAGGCCACTTCGGAAAATACCATAATAATCTTTTATATGCAGGCTCAGCCTCATCTGGGTGTAATTATTCAAGTCTCCTTTGTTAGAATGGCACAATGGAATTCAGAGTACATGTAGGAACGCTAGGACGTAGCATTGTGTGTTCGTATACAAATTTGCACCGTATGCAAATTGCCAAGAAGTTGAAGCATAGCACGTGCAGTTCGTGCTAAAAACAAAAGAAATTGGAAAAATCAGAGCCGAGTTGTTCAAAGGACGATTAGCGCTAATCCAGGGTTGATTACCATGACAACTCATATGTTCTGTTGACAGTTAATCCAGGATTAGTACTAATCAGGCTTTGAACAACTCGACCCAGGCTTTTATCAAGCACCACCCAAACCTGCACATTAAAGAGTATTATGGTATTTTTTCGAAGTGGCCTTTATCCTTAGATAGACGAAGCTAATTCTTTTGCTTCCTTTTCCGGCATTTTTTTATGTCAAAAGATCGAAAACAATAATTTTTTCCAGAGGAAAAGAAGATAACTCGGTTTTCCAGATGTTCAAAGTTGAGGCACTTCGGTTTAAAAGTGGCTCCAAGTTTTGAAAGAGACTGGGGCAAGTGATGATGTAGTGATGGTCATTTCATACCATATTAACCCTTTCACTCCCAGAGTCAATTATGGAGACATGAAGTGTAGTTCTAACTTTTGAGTCTGTGGACGAAATCCTATGGTGTGACCATTCAAATGAAACCTCTTCAGCAGTACTTTTGCATGGTACCATTTGTTCTAACTTTTGAGTCTGTGGATGAAATCCTATAGTGTGACCATTCAAATGAAACCCGTTCGGCAGTACTTTTTCATGGTACCATTTGTTTTTTAATATTTTACAAAATTAAATTTGGGATTTTTCTCGAATATCGATGTTTGGCACTCTTGGGAGTTATAGGGTAAATAAACGTATGAAAAAGATAGAATACCCAAACGTACACTCTTACTAACCTTAATCTCTCTGGTGAAGGCACTGTTGTTTGCGGTGAGTTCCGCTTTCTGTTGTTCCAAGTGCGTTCTAGTCTGAAGTTGGGCTTTCAGACGGAGCTAAGTACAAAAAAGTAAGTTAGTAAGTCAGCGTATATCCTTGAATAGCCGGAGTGATTATAGGCTTCATGATCACTCAAATTAGAAGGGGAGCAGGGGAGCAATTTTGAAAAAAATCTGTACATAGGATTCAGAGATATGTCATTTTTACATAAATTTAAGGTAGCTCTGAACTCTATGTACAGAATATTTAAAAAAAAAATTGTTTAAGTGTTTATCTTGCCAATTAAACAAAAACTTTCACCGTGTAGTTTATAAGTTATTAGCCTCAAATGGTCCAAAATAGCGTATTTTTGACCTCTTTTCGCGTTGCCATGGCAACGTATGATGACGTCATTTGGATACTACTTTGTTGACTGATAAAAGATTTACTGGTTTCAAGTAAAAGATTTTTAGCCACACCATCGGGCTAGCTGTAATGGAATGCAAAAGACGAGAGGGCTGAACAATATGGAGCCACCTTTATAATAGAACTTTCTACCGATGGGACAGCCATATTGACTTTGCCCCCTGGGCATCCCATAATTACTGTGCAATTTATTGTTAACAACGGAATACTTTCAATTGCCATTATGGGATGCCTCGGGGGCAAAATCAATATGGCTGCCGTATTGGAACAAAGGTCTTTTTTTTTTTCATTTTCTTTCTAAATCCTTATCTATTCACGGTAAAAATTCATCAGGTTGATGATTAAAATGCATACAATACATATAAAAGATCAAACTAAAAGTTAAAACCTAGACAATCATTTATAATGCTAATATTAAAAGTAAAAACATGCATTCCATGAAAGCTTTCCATGAAATTCATTGTGGGTGGTATAAAGGAAAAGCAAGTTTAAATACTCAAGGGTAAGATCATTTTGGGATTTATAAAAGATCAAGGCTTTTTAATTTTGCGCTGAGTGTTAAGTTTTTTCCAACCTAAAGATTTAATTAGATGGGTGGCATTATCTTCATAGCTAAACCTCAAAAACAATACATCCATTAGCGTCGTGAACGAGTCATTCTACATTTAAATCCACATCCGGAAAATTGGGAAATCCCTCGGATCAAAACATGCCCGTTGTTATTCCAGAAACGTCACGGGGGGTCTACAGCAACTTAGTTCAATACTCTATTTTACATGTACTAATACACAGAACAGATTAAAAGGTTCATTTATTCAACTCGTTCAGTTTACTCAACATATTAATTTCGGGAAAATCTCCTACCTCTTATGAACCTTCACTTTAGATCCTTAAATATATCACGAAAACGTTTTTAAGAACACGCACGTTGCCCCGTTTTGTGCCCAGACGAAGGATACAAAATGGTTATAAAGGCCACTATCAAAGGCGTCTTGTCAGTGTTTACATTAGCTTTTACACATGTAGTTAAAGGCACTGTCTATATGTCCCTACGTTTCATAGAAAGCTTAAAACGACAACAAACTCCATCTAGCTCAGAGCGCCCGAACGTTTACACGGGTTAAACTTAGTCAGAAACTTGACAAGCAAGAACATCCACACCACCTTCTCTTTTTAATATAACACTTAAATGTATAACAGGTGCTGACTAGTTCCATGGACCCTAATTATTAGCTGAATACACGAAAGTTATAATCTCCGGTACTAACTCAACTGAAACGTGCAAAATTAATTATTTCATTCTAAAACGCAGAACATTTAACTATTATAGCGCGAAAGCGCGCTGATATCGCCTAATTCTTAGCCGACGAGGCTAAGAATTAGGCGATATAGGTGATTAGGTGATATAACTTAATTAACAGAACACCGAAGTCGTCTGATTGTGTCCTTCACTGCTTGTCTCACTTCTCTGATCTTCCAGCAATAGAGAATCGGGTTTAAAGACGAGTTTAGGAAAACTAAAGTCACTGTTAATTCCCCGACAATGTAAATGGCTGGAGATAGTTCTCTATCAATCAGCAAAACACCTGCAATAGCATATGGTAGATAACAGAGAACTAATGTTGATTGCACCCACAGTGCACTAGACACTGCTTTTCTGTACCGATCTATGTTCAATTTACTTGTCTGGCTGAACTGTGCTTGATCATGATAATCATTGTTTTGTACTAGAGTCCGATTATGACGAAGAGTGAGGAAAATCTTTGTGTAAGAGAAAACTGAGGTTATTAGACAAACCAGTATGCCTATATAGGTAAACCATAGGCTTACACGCCTATTCCAAAGGAACATTGCTGCAGTGACAATGGCTACAATCCACAGAACAGTTACAGCTACATATGTTCGCCTTAAAGTCACAACGTGCCTGTATCTTAGACCCAATAACAGGGCGAGAAGTCTGTCAACGCTTATTGTGCTCACTGTCAACAAAGACGTCATGACCAAAATATTGCCCAACAAGAAACTTGAAAGCGATGTGTAGCGACAAATGATCCAACTTTCGTTTATCAAAGATGTCAAATAAATAACAAAGAGTAATTCTGAAATAAGACCAGCGCAGAGATCCGTTGTTGCCAGACAGCGAAACAAGAGTTTAGTTGGCGAATTAAGTGAAGACTTCTTGCGAAGAGCAACTAGGATCAGAGTGTTCCCCAGAAATGCAGTAATGGACAGAAAAATGTTTAGCACTATAAGGCATGTCAGCCAGTTGTCTATCCCAGTTAATTCTCCTGGAGAGCACAACAAATGTAGAAGTGATTTCGACAGGTCTCCATTCCCAGTAAAGTTGACTGTGGTATTCATTGTACTGCAGTGTGAACTGTTGTGAACTGTCGTAAATTGTACACTGCAACATGCACTAAATTGCATTCATAGCACTTCTTCGTGACAATAGAGAACTCAACAAGCAGGTGTTTTTTTGTAATTTGTAAGATTTTATTATATTAATTGTAATGCGCTTTTTGATTATTTTATAGAAAAAGCGCAATATAAGTAATAAACATATTTTTTTTCAATTAAACCCAACGTGCTGTGATCGCTCTTTTATGTCTGTTTGCGTGAATGATAAACCAAACAACGTATGAGAGCTCAATACTGATTCATGAAATCCGCATGCTGTCTGTCTTGGGAAAAAATAACCAGAAAATACGCGACACAAGAAATAGCTGACAAGAAATATCAATACTAATTTGAAAAACCAATATCAAACTTTGCATAAAGAATCCGAATTTAAAAGTTAAAAAAAAAAACGTTTCGTTAGAACGGACATTCCTCGTCTAAACTACAGCCAGTTTTAGTGTGCGCTTTATATCATTCTGCAACGTTTCATTTGTTTCTTCGGATAATTATTCAGCGATCAAATTTTGAACAATGCTAGCTGGAAGTTGTTCCCAAATCCACGGACCACAATATTTCTTTATTTCTCAGACCTTTTTACCGATACGGCAGCCATAATGATTTTGCCTCCTGGGCATCCCATAATGACCATTGAAATTAATTTTAAATAAAGGAAAATATTATTTTCAATGGTCATTATGAAAACCCTAGGGGCAAAATCAATATAGCTGCCGTATCAGTAAAAAGGTCTATTCTATATTTTCAGTCTTTATTTATCCATGATAAACATTCATCAGGTTTACATAAATATGAGATAAAAATAGCATACAAAAATAATATCATGATCTTAAAGTTCAAACTGGAATTAAAAAAAAAAATAGTCACTTAAAATGCTGATATTAAATTCTGCTTTCCATGAATTCCGTGCCTCAAATTGTTAATATAATCATAGTTTTAAGATGTTCGAAATTCATTCAGAGATTCCATTAGCCTAACATTTTGAAGTAGTATATTCCAGAGAACCGCAGCACTGAAGCAAAAACTGTTTCAAAGAGAGTTTGCACTACGGTAAAGGAAAAGCAAGTTTATTTACGGAACCACGGTGAGAGTATAAAGTTATATCATTATATCACAGATTCGAAACTAAAATACTAAGGGGTAAAATCATTTAGGGATAAAATATACCATCAAGGCTTTTTGAATATTGGGCTGAGTGTTAAGATTTTTCCAACCTAAAGATTCAATTAGATGTGTGGCATTATCTTCACAGCTAGAGAAGGTTAATAAAACGTCAAAAACAATACATTAATTACAGTCGTGAATGAGCCGTACTATATTAAATCCACATCCGGAAAATTGGGAAATTCCTCAGATCAAAACATGCCCGTTGTAATTCCAGCAACGTGACGGGGGGTCTACAGCAACTTAGTTGAATACTTTATTTTATATGTACTAATACACAGAACAGATTAAAAGGTTCATTTATTCAACTCATTCAGTTTACTCAACATGTTAATTTCGGGAAAATCTCCTACCTCTTATGAACCTTCACTTTAGATCCTTAAATATATCACGAAAACGTTTTTAAGACCACGCCATGGCCCCTTTTTGTGCCCAGACGAGGGACACGAAATGACTATAAAGGCCACTCGTGTCAGTGTTTACATTAGCTTATACACATGTAGTTAAAGACACTGTCTATATGTCCCTACGTTTCATAGAAAGCTGGTAACGACAAGAAACTCCATCTAGCTCAGAGCGCCCGAAAGTTATCACGGGTTAGACTTAGACAGAAACTTGACAAGCCAGAACATCCACGCCATCTTCTCTTTTTAATATAACACAGAACTATATTAAGAGGCTGACTAGCTCCATGGACCCTAATTATTAGCTGGATACACGAAAGTTATAATCTCCGTTACTAACTTAACTGAAACGTGCAATTAAACGTCTTTAATTAAATTAATTATTTCATTCTAAAACGCAGATAATAATGTGAAAAAACTTAATTAGCAGAACACCGAAGTCGTCTGATTGTGTCCTTCACTTCTTTTCTCACTTCTCTGATCTTCCAACAATAGAGAATCGGGTTTAAAGACGAGTTTAGGAAAACTAAAGTCACTGTTAATTCCCCAACAATGTAAATGGTTGGAGATAGTTCACTTACAGTCATCAAACCACCTGCAATAGTATATGGTAGATAACAAAGAACTAATGTTGATTGCACCCACAGTGCACTAGACACTGCTTTTCTGTACCGATCTATGTTCAATTTACTTGTCTGGCTGAACTGTGCTTGATCATGATAATCATTGTTTTGTACTAGAGTCCGATTATGACGAAGAGTGAGGAAAATCTTTGTGTAAGAGAAAACTGAGGTTATTAGACAAACCAGTATGCCTATATAAGTAAACCATAGGCTTACACGCCTATTCCAAAGGAACATTGCTGCAGTGACAATGGCTACAATCCACAGAACAGTTACAGCTACATATGTTCGCCTTAAAGTCACAACGTGCCTGTATCTTAGACCCAATAACAGGGCGAGAAGTCTGTCCACGCTTATTGTGGCCACTGTCAACAAAGACGTTATGGCCAAAACATTGCCCACCAAGAAACTTGAAAGCGATGTGTAGCGACAAATAATCCAACTTTCGTTCATCAAAGATGTCAAATAAATAAAAAAGAGTGGCTCTGAAATAAGACCGGCGCAGAGATCCGTTGTTGCCAGACAGCGAAACAAGAGTTTAGTAGGCGAATTAAGTGAAGACTTCTTGCGAAGGGCAACTAGGATCAGAGTATTCTCCAGAAATGCGGTTATGGAGAGAATGATGTTTAGCACTATAAGGCATGTCCGCCAGTTGTGTATCCCAGCCGTTAATGCTCCTGGAGAGCAGAAAAGATGTTGAAGTGATTCTCCATTACCGGTAAAGTTCACTGTGGTATTCATTGTACTGCAATGGCGTGTGAACCGTTGTATGTTGTGAACTATCGTAAACTGTACACTTTAACATGCATTCATAGCACGTCTTCGTGACAATAAAAACCTAAACAAGCAAGTATCTTTTTTCCCATTACGGTGTCCCATCCAACAACCTTTTACCCAACCTACTGTGATAGCTCTCTAATGTCTATTTCCGTGAATGATAAACCAAACGACTTTAACAACTCAAAACTGACTCAAGAAATCTGCGTGCTGTCTTTCTTGGGAAATAACAATAACCAATGAATACGTGACACGAGAAATAGATAACAAGACATACATGTATCAATGCTAATTTGTAAAACCAATATCAAACTTTGCATAAAAAACATTTCGTTGTCTTAACTACAGTTTTAGTGTGCGCTTTATATCATGCTGTAATGTTTCATTTGTATCTTTGGATAATTATTCAGCGATCAAATTTTTGAAAAATGCTAGCTGAAAGTTGTGCCCAACTCCTCGGCCCACAATATTTCTTTATTTCTAAGCCCTTTTACCGATACGGCAGCCATATTGATTTTGCCTCCTGGGCATCCCATAATGACCAATGAAATTAATTGTAAATAAAGGAATATATTAATTTCAATGGTCAATATGAAAAGCCCAGGGGGCAAAATCAATATAGCTGTCGTATCAGTAAAAAAGGTCCATTTGATATATTTTTTTTTGGTTAGTCTTTATTCATCCACGGTAAACATTCATCAGATTTACAGAAATATGCGATTAAAATATCGTAAAAAAATTACATCTTAAAGTTCAAACTGGAATTTAAAATAAATAGTCACTAATAATGTTAATATTAAAACGTGTTTCCATGAATTCCGTGCATCTAATTGTTAATATAATCATAGTTTTAAGATGTTCGAAATTCATTCAGAGATTCCCCTTGCCTAACATTTTGAAGTAGAATATTCCAGAGAACCGCAGCACTGAAGAAAAACTGTTTCGAAGAGAGTTTACACATGATAAAGGAAAAGCAAGTTTATTTTACGGAACCACGGTGAGAGTATAAAGTTATATCATTATATCACAAATTCGAAACTAAAATACTCAGGGGTAAAATCATTTAGGGATTTATAGACCGTCAAGGCTTTTTTTAATTTCAGGCTTGGTATTAAGATTTTCTTAACCTAGAGATTCAATTAGATGGGTGGCATTATCTTCATAGCTTGATAAGATTAACAAAACCTTGGTAACAATATATTCATTAGAGTCATGAATGAGTCGAACAACATTTTTAAATGTTGTACGGATTATTGGGAAATCCCTCGGATCAAAACACGCCCGTTGTGATTCTAGAAACGTGACGGAGAGTGTACAGCAACTTAGTTGAATATATAATTTCATATGTATTTCAAATACGAAGATACACAGATTAAGAGGTTCATTTATTCAACTCGTTCAGTGTACTCAACGCGTTGATTTCGGGGAAATCTCCTACCTCTTATGAACCTTCATTTCAGCTCCTTAAATATATCGCTAAAGTTTACAACCCATGGTTGGTTTTTACCTTTGTAATCCTTTTTTAAAACTGGCTATTTTTTGCAAGAGAAAGCCGACGTTTCGGCAATGCTGCCTCGGTTTGTGTCTTGACGAAAAAAAAAATACAATGGAACTTCAAGTCTTCGCCGCGCAGGAAATCTTATTTCAACAACTATGGGTTTTAGCATCGTTAATCCACACAAGATAAAAGCTGTATTCAATCAAAGTAGAGGACGCCAAAAGTTAAAACACAGCTGTTAATCCGGGTAAATTTATGTACATTTTTATGTGCCGATTTTGTCGGCACCCAGAACATTTTGTATTCCCCTTCCTTTTTCCTTTCACAAATTTAAAAAAGATACTGACATAAACAGTTTGTATCCACACAAACTGTTTATGTAATCACCAGGGGAAGCCAATGAAATTAACTAGCATCAAAAATCTTGTTTTCGGGATATATAATGGCTTTAAAGGCCGCCGCTAAATGTTTCTTGTAAAATACTTGCTCGCACAAAAATTGCGTTAAAAGCCACGGAAAAAACAGTAGATACAGCAAGCTACAACAGCAACATCACACCGCGAGTTTTCATTAGCCGATACCTGTACGCACGGTCTAATTGCCAGCGAGTGCACCTTAGCTGTCTAAACAATTCCTTACGTCTCATCGAAACCTAGTAACGCCAAGAAACTCCACGTAGTTCAGTGGTAAGGGCATTCAAAAGATAAGACAGGTTTGACTTAGTCAGGAACTCACAATTTGACATGGAGTTTTCACACTCGGGACTTACAGGATACAGTAAAATGCAGAACCTATAAATAACGCCACGAAACTCCATAAAGCTGAGTTGTTACAGCGCTCGAACGTTAAGGCAGGTTTGACTTAGTTTCACATAGAGTTTTCACACGGCTCGCGACTTACAGGATACAGTATAATACAGAACGTAATAATGCCACGAAACTCCATGTAGTTGAGAGCTTAGAGCACTCGAACGCTAACACGGGTTTGGCTTAGTCCGATACTCACAATTTGTTATTGTGAGAATTCACACTAGTGACAAACAGGATATGTAGTAAAATGCAGAACCTAATAATTTCACGAAACTCCATGTACTTTAGTGGTTAGAGCACTCGAACGTTAACACGGGTTTGGCTTAGTCCGATACTCACAATTTGTTATTGTGAGAATTCACATCCCCTGACAAACTGGATACGGTAAAATGCAGAACCTTATAACGCCACGAAACTCCATGAAGCTCAGTTGTTAGTGCAAAAGAACGTTAACACGGGTTGGACTTAGTCAGGAACTCACAATTTGTTATGGAGTTTTCACACTCGCGACTATCAATACACAGTTTAATTATTACGGTGGCCCACAACTGTCACGGCAAGAGCAAAAGACTCACGGCAAGAGCAAAAAGCTCACGGCAAGAGCAAAAAGCTCACGGCAAAAGCAAAAAGCTCACGGCAAGAGCAAAAAGCTCACGGCAAGAGCAAAAAGCTCACGGCAAGAGCAAAAAGCTCACGGCAAGAGCAAAAAGCTCACGGCAAGAGCAAAAAGCTCACGGCAAGAGCAAAAAGCTCACGGCAAGAGTGAAATCTTAAGGAGACTGGGAACTATGTCGAGATAGCGGAAGGCATTCTGGGAACGAGAAACTCTTGGCGATTTCGACGAATGCGGTAGAACAGTCTATTAAAAAGATGTTTTGTTCAAATTACGGGAAAGATCTATCGCAATTTGCAAACTTTTGTGTACAGTGTGGACAAGGTAAGAAAGTTTCATGCTTTTTTATTTATTTCTGGTTGAAATATGGACTTTCAAGTCCTTTTGTCCTCATGACAAATCGAGATGTATCTGTGACATTTTGGCTCTTGTAAGAAGCCAACTAATACCATTAAGCTTAATCATTTGCTCTGACGGTCACTTGAAACTGTGGCTTTTACTTCGCATACAATGTTGATGAAGTATTGTTTCTTATGTTTACGTCATCTGTGTGTGGTACACAAGCTGACCATGTGACTTCAAATATTTCTCAATGTTTCATTCCCATGGAAAATTACCACTACTTGAATATCTGTTTGTTTGTTTGTTTGTTTGTTTTTTTCGATATAATTCCTTTAATTTTCCCATTGCCGATTTACAGAGAATGTAAGGGGAAAACACAGTTGAGAATAAAATTCAAAGGAACGGCCAGTCTCAAAATTTGCTTCTTTGCAGTCATATGTAGATTTTCTATGGAGAAATAACTTTATTAACATGTGTTTTAATCTAATTAACAATGATAGTAAACTCATCAGCAGCAGCACCTGGCCTGTCGTATGCTTCAGGTAAAGATTTGCCTCTAAATGAGAACTACAGTATCAGATAAATATAAGTTGACAGTATCAACTTGACACTATCGAAAGAGAGTTGAGTATCACAAATAGTCTCGAATTGAGTCTTGAAAAGAGACTGTCAACTTAAATTTGCCCAGTAATGTACATTGTGACATAGAATAAGAGAAGGAAGGTTTTGTGTTTACAAATATATAAAAGACTAAAAAGTTAAGGTTTTTATTCTGCAGTCCAACCGCTCTTGTTGAAGGTGGTTAGTGCAGTAGGTTGTTTTGATTTGTTAGTGTGGGGAAGTTTATTTTATTGGCTTTGGTTAGCTGGTGAATAGGCTACCAATGACAAGCTTTAATCATGTTTAATGTAACTAGTAGCCTGCGTAGCTGTTGGGAGACATAGTGTACTTCTGAATTTGCAACTGGGATGTGTTTGTCTGACACTCCATGGAGCTCAGGCAAGAGGTAGAGAGAATCAGGACGTCCGGGTACTGTGTTATTTCCAGACCCACGAATTCGGTGGGTATTCCATTGCTCTTTTACAGCATCAAACTCTGCTTGTAGAACCTTGCTAAAACAATACCATAGGCATTCCATGCCTATCTCAGACGAAGTATCTAAAGTTCCTTGAAATTCTAAATCATTGAAAAAATTCCTCCACCATGTGCAGTGGCTTTTTGGATAAAACGACCACCACCCTTCTATCCTTTGATTCCTTGGTGAGGCAACATATCGATGGGCATTTGGATTGCCACGAAAAAAGGTCTGTATGGAGGCTGCTAGCCCATTTCAGTGCCCAAATCAGTAATAAGTTCCACAGGACACCCTCCCTGCTCGGAAACGGTCTTCACATAATATGCGGCTATTTTATGAGGAGAGTTATTAGATCGTGCAACCCTGAGCCATAGTATCTTTCTGCTAAATCCCAGTGTTTTAACTTATCATAACCATCCATGTGCCATGCATAATTTGGCCCAGGGTTGTGATATCTTCTTCCCTTCAAGCGATGCTTTTTTCTAAGTTCTGTACCTGCTGGATCCATCTCTCTTGACAAGTCTTGCACAATTATCCTGGGGACCCTTAAACCTTCCATTTCGAGCATGTGCCAAATAGCTCGATACCCCGCCAATGAACACGGGCCGCTTATTAGTTCAGACATGCGCCTCTGTACCTTGCAGAAGGTATGATTAAATCCTTCTTTGTCTGAAACACCACACCTTGACAAACCATACTTTTTCAGTAGTCGAATAAGAGTACTGTAACTCAACGGATGCTGATGGCGTTCAGAGAGAAAGAGAAGGATCTCTTGATAACTAAACCCACGATTAAAGTAGTACTTTAGAACTTCCTCCTCGTCAAAGTCCCCTTCCCATTCTTCAGGGTCAGAATCTGAGCTGTCCGCATGTTGATGGTTGCTTGATGATAGCAGCGCTAAACCAAAATGTAAAATATTACCAATATTACTAAGCAGCTATTCTACTGGAAAAATTATACCAGTTTTCCAAACAGAAATTCCATTTTTCCACATTTATGGAAATTTCTAAATCCAATTGAATTGCAACGAATCCAGTGTGGGATTGTTTAATTAATTTTTCCAGTGTTCTGCAGTGGAAATAGGCTAGGTAAAAAAAATATGCCGGAGCAAAAAGATGAAATTGAAGACACCGCGGCCAAAATAATTTTGCCCTCATCAAAATGATTTTGCTGTGACAGTTGCGGGTCACTGTACATTTCACTGTTAATCAATTCAAGTCTCCACCAATTGTGGTCAATCTAACTAAACGAAAGATACTAGTTACATTAAACATGATTAAAGCTTGTCATTGGTAGCCTATTCACCAGCTAACCAAAGCCAATAAAATAAACTTCCCCACACTAACAAATCAAAACAACCTACTGTACTAACCACCTTCAACAAGAGCGGTTGGACTGCAGAATAAAAACCTTAACTTTTTAGTCTTTTATATATTTGTAAACACAAAACCTTCCTTCTCTTATTCTATGTCACAATGTACATTACTGGGCAAATTTAAGTTGACAGTCTCTTTTCAAGACTCAATTCGAGACTATTTGTGATACTCAACTCTCTTTCGATAGTGTCAAGTTGATACTGTCAACTTATATTTATCTGATACTGTAGTTCTCATTTAGAGGCAAATCTTTACCTGAAGCATACGACAGGCCAGGTGCTGCTGCTGATGAGTTTACTATCATTGTTAATTAGATTAAAACACATGTTAATAAAGTTATTTCTCCATAGAAAATCTACATATGACTGCAAAGAAGCAAATTTTGAGACTGGCCGTTCCTTTGAATTTTATTCTCAACTGTGTTTTCCCCTTACATTCTCTGTAAATCGGCAATGGGAAAATTAAAGGAATTATATCGAAAAAAACAAACAAACAAACAAACAAACAGATATTCAAGTAGTGGTAATTTTCCATGGGAATGAAACATTGAGAAATATTTGAAGTCACATGGTCAGCTTTTAATTTGTGTACCACACACAGATGACGTAAACATAAGAAACAATACTTCATCAACATTGTATGCGAAGTAAAAGCCACAGTTTCAAGTGACCGTCAGAGCAAATGATTAAGCTTAATAGTATCAGTTGGCTTCTTACAAGAGCCAAAATGTCACAGATACATCTCGATTTGTCATGAGGACAAAAGGACTTGAAAGTCCATATTTTAACCAGAAATAAATAAAAAAGCATGAAACTTTCTTACTTTGTCCACACTGTACACAAAAGTTTGCAAATTGCGCTAGATCTTTCCCGCAATTTGAACAAAACATCTTTTTAACCCATTCGCTCCTACACCGGCCAAAACCGGCCGTACAATACTCCACTGCTTTAAAAAATTGCAACTTTCTCAATCGCGCGAACATTGCCCTAACTAGCAGTTCTGAGCATTGACCAGAAAGTCCTCAAATTGAGATACCCAATAAACACAAAAAAGTCAGCGATTTTTGCAGAATATCAGCGTTTGAATTTGGACAATAAAAAAAATGACCGTTTTTAACGTCATAGAAAAACAACAAAAATCACGTTTTTGCCTTTAGTTTTTTTTATTCAAATCATCATGGCAAACCCAAAAGTCAACATTCACAGCAAAATTCAGTCCTAGTCCTAGCTTAGCAGTGAATTTTTTTGCTCTTATTCGTTGCTCGGGCCGAGCTCTAGCCTCTCGTTCTAATGCATACTGACCTTGCCTCAATTTTCAATATCACCACCGCACTGCATGCTGGGAAATGGCCAAGAATTTTGACAGCGTTCGTTTCTTTCCGCACACATTTCATATTTATACTAAGTCCACAGCCACTCCGACCCACCGCCGAAATTTCGCGCTTGTTGTGTTCTCCTGTGGTCGCAACTTCCAAAATATGCCGCGGTAGGTCGAGAAATTCATCCAGAGTCGAGTCCCAAAGCTGCTTCGTTTCCAGGCGGCCATTTTTCCAGTTCAACGAGCAACGAGCCAAATTCGTAAACGAAGTACAACAACTAACTCGCTTCATTGAGAAGTGGACTCTGAACTACCTCCAAGCTTAATGATGCTCACCAGGCAGCTACTAAAGATGAAAAATGGCTGTGAACTTACCAAAAATCGTAGATAATTCATATTGGACCCTTTATTGCAAATCAACGAAGCAAAATGAGATCGTCACAATGACGTTTTCAGTAAACTCGAGCCTTCAGTGTTTTAGAACAGCAGCACTTTCAATGGTAACTTCAAATATGGAGTCACGAAATCCTATGGGGCGTGTGAATGCAGAAAATCGCTCAAAAACGTAAAAATTCTCAGGAGTGAATGGGTTAATAGACTATTCTACCGCATTCGTCGAAATCGCCAAGAGTTTCTCGTTCCCAGAATGCCTTCCGCTATCTCGACATAGTTCCCAGTCTCCTTAAGATTTCACTCTTGCCGTGAGCTTTTTGCTCTTGCCGTGAGCTTTTTGCTCTTGCCGTAAGCTTTTTGCTCTTGCCGTGAGCTTTTTGCTTTTGCCGTGAGCTTTTTGCTCTTGCCGTGAGCTTTTTGCTCTTGCCGTGAGCTTTTTGCTCTTGCCGTGAGTCTTTTGCTCTTGCCGTGACAGTTGTGGGCCACCGTAAATTATAACTTAACGAACTTGAACATCGATGACACTTCCTCTCTAACGCTTTTCGATATAGCAAATAGCGGTATTACAGTTTGACTAGTAACATAATTGCATTCTAAGAGTTGGCTGAATACTCGAAAATTTTAATCTCTGGTACTAACTCCAAATCAGTATAAGATTAAACGTCTTTAGTTATTAACTCTAAAAGGCAGAGCAAACTGTACATCGAAGTTGTTTGATTGTGTCCTTCACTGCTTGTCTCATTTCTCTGATCTTCCAACAATAGAGTATCGGGTTTAATGATGAGTTAACGAAAACTAAAGTCGCTGTTAATTGCCTAACAATGTAAAGGGTTGGAGATAGTTCACTTTCAGTCAACAAA
The DNA here is from genome assembly GCA_024195265.1 of Dendrophyllia cribrosa. NCBI lineage: Eukaryota > Metazoa > Cnidaria > Anthozoa > Scleractinia > Dendrophylliidae > Dendrophyllia > Dendrophyllia cribrosa. The sequence goes on along the minus strand of JAJLRJ010000003.1, from coordinate 32,024,178 downwards.
ACACCTGCAATAACATATGGTAGATAACAAAGAACTAATGTTGACTGCACCCAAACTGCACTAGACACTGCTTTTCTGTACCGAGCTATGTTCAGTGCACCCCTCTGGCTGTGTTGTTCTTGATGGTTTTGTACTTGAGTCTGATTACGACGGAGAGTGTGGAAAATCTTCGTGTATGACAAAATCGAAATTACTAGACAGACTGGTATGCCTATATAGCCAAACCATAGGTTTACACGGTCATTCCAAAAGTGCATTAATGCAGCGGCAATGGCTACAATCCACAGAACAGTTACAGCTACATAGGTTCGCCTTAAAGTCACAACGTGCCTGTATCTTAGACCCAATAACAGAGCGAGAAGTCTATCCACGCTTATTGTGGTCACTGTCAACAAAGACACTGAGCCCAAAATACTGCTCACAAGGAAACTTGAAAGAGATGTGTAGCGACAAATATTCCAACTTTGGTCAACCGCAGATATCAAACAAATAACAAAGAGTGGTTCTGAAATAAGACCGGCGAAGAGATCCGTTGTTGCCAGACAGAGGAACAAGAGTTTATTTGGTGGATGAAGTGAAGTCTCCTTGCGAAGGGCAACTAGGACCAATGTATTACCCAGAAATGCAGTTATGGACAGAACAATGTTCAACGCAATGAGGCACGTCAGCCAGTTGTATATTTCAGTTAATTCTCCTGGAAAGCAGAACAGATGTAGAAGCGACTGGTTTCCATTACCAGTAAAGTTCACTGCGGTATTCATTGTACTGAAATGGCGTGTGAACCGTTGTGAACTATCTTAATTTGCACACTGCAACATACACTAAGTTGCATTCATAGCACGTCTTCGTGACAATAGAGAACTTCACAAGCAGGTGTTTTGTTTTTCAATTATTTTATCTCACCCAAAATCCTCTTCAATCCAACGTACTGTGATCGCTCTTTTATGTCTGTTTGCGTAAATGATAAGCCAAACGACGCATGATAGCTCAATACTGATTCAAGAAATCCGCGTGCTGTCTATCTTGAGAAAAAATAACCAGAAAATAAGCGACACAAGAAATAGCTGACAAGAAATATCAATACTAATTTGAAAAACCAATATCAAATTTTGTATAAAGAATCCAAATTTAAAAGTAAAAAAACCTTTCGTTAGAACTGACATTCCCCGTCTAAACTACAGTTTTAGTGTGCGTTTTATATCATGCTGCAATGTTTCATTTTTTTTTTGATAATTATTCAGCGATCAAATTTTGAACAATGCTACCTGGAAGTTGTTCCCAAATCCTTGGCCCACAGTATTTCTTTATTTCTTAGACGTTTTTCCGATTCGGCAGCCATAATGATTTTGCCTCCTGGGAATCCCATAATGATCATTGAAATTAATTATAAATAAAGGAATATATTATTTTCAATGGTCATTATGAAAAGCCCAGGGGGCAAAATCAATATAGCTGTCGTATGAGTAAAATGGTCCATTTGTTATTTTATTTTTTTGGTTAGTCTTTATTCGTCCACGGTAAACATTCATCAGGTTTACAGAAATATGAGATTAAAATACCGTCAAAAAATTACATATATGTTGTAGTTAATTTTTTATCTCAGGTAATTTTTATTTTTCCATTGTTTTTGGGTATGGTAATATATGCTAATGAATTTGAAACAAAGGAAAAACAAAAATTACCTGAAATAAAAAATTAACTACAACATATACATCTTAAAGTTCAACCTGGAATTTAAAATAGTCACTTAAAATGTTGATATTAAAATCTGCTTTCCAAGAATTCCGTGCCTTAAATTGTTCAGAGATTCCGCTTGCCTAACATTTTGAAGTAGAATATTCCAGAGAACCGCAGCACTGAAGCAAAAACTGTTTCAAAGAGAGTTTGTACATGGTAAAGGAAAAGCAAGTTTATTTACGGAACCACGGTGAGAGTATGAAGTTATATCATAATACCACAGATTCGAAATTAAAATACTCAGCTCAGAGGTGAGATCATTTAGGGATTTATAGACCATCAAGGCTTTTGGAATTTTGCGCTGAGTATTAAGATTTTTCCAACCTAAAGATTTAATTACATGTGTGGCATTATCTTCACAGCTAGAGAAGGTTAATAAAACGTCAAAAACAATACATTCATTAGAGTCGTGAATGAGTCGTACTACATTTAAATCCACATCCGGAAAATTGGGAAATCCCTCAGAGCAAAACACGCCGGTTGTGATTCTAGAAACGTGAAGGAGAATGTACAGCAACTTAGTTCAATGTGAACTGTTGTGAACTGTCGTGAACTGTGGTTCTGAAATAAGACCGGCGAAGAGATCCGTTGTTGCCAGACAGCGAAACAAGAGTTTAGTTCGCGAATTAAGTGAAGACTTCTTGCGAAGGGCAACTAGGATCAGAGTATTCTCCAGAAATGCGGTTATGGAGAGAATGATGTTTAGCACTATAAGGCATGTCCGCCAGTTGTGTATCCCAGCCGTTAATGCTCCTGGAGAGCAGAACAGATGTTGAAGTGATTTCGACTGGTCTCCATTACCGGTAAAGTTCACTGCGGTATTCATTGCACTGCAATGGCGTGTGAACTGTTGTATGTTGTGAACTATCGTAAACTGTACACTTCAACATACACTACATTGCATTCATAGCACGTCTTCGTGACAATAAAAACCTAAAAAAGCAAGTATATTTTTTCCCATTACGTTGTCCCATCCAACATCCTTTCAACCCAACGTGCTGTGATCGTTCTTTAATGTCTATTTGCATGAATGATAAACCAAACGACTTTAACAACTCAAAACTGACTCAAGAAATCCGCGTGCTGTCTGTCTTGGGAAATAATAATAACCAATGAATACGTGACACGAGAAATAGATAACAAGACATACATGTATCAATACTAATTTGAAAAACCAATATCAAACTTTGCATAAAAAACATTTCGTTGTTTTAACTACAGTTTTAGTGTGCGCTTTATATCATGCTGTAATGTTTCATTTGTTTCTTTGGATAATTATTCAGAGATCAAATTTTTGAACAATGCTAGCTGGAAGTTATGCCCAACTCCTCGGCCCACAATATTTCTTTATTTCTAAGCCCTTTTACCGATACGGCAGCCATATTGATTTTGCCTCCTGGGCATCCCATAATGACCAATGAAATTAATTGTAAATAAAGGAATATATTAATTTCAATGGTCATTATGAAAAGCCCACGGGGCAAAATCAATATAGCTGCCGTATCAGTAAAATGGCCCATTCGTTATTTGTTTTTGGTTAGTCTTTATTCATCCACGGTAAACATTCATCAGATTTACAGAAATATGCGATTAAAATATCGTAAAAAAATTACATGTTAAAGTTCAAACTGGAATTTAAAATAAATAGTCACTAATAATGTTAATATTAAAACGTGTTTCCATGAATTCCGTGCATCTAATTGTTAATATAATCATAGTTTTAAGATGTTCGAAATTCATTCAGAGATTCCCCTTGCCTAACATTTTGAAGTAGAATATTCCAGAGAACCGCAGCACTGAAGAAAAACTGTTTCGAAGAGAGTTTACACATGATAAAGGAAAAGCAAGTTTATTTTACGGAACCACGGTGAGAGTATAAAGTTATATCATTATATCACAAATTCGAAACTAAAATACTCAGGGGTAAAATCATTTAGGGATTTATAGACCGTCAAGGCTTTTTTTAATTTCGGGCTTAGTATTAAGATTTTCTTAACCTAGAGATTCAATTAGATGGGTGGCATTATCTTCATAGCTTGATAAGATTAACAAAACCTTGGTAACAATATATCATGAATGAGTCGAACAACATTTTTAAATGTTGTACGGATTATTGGGAAATCCCTCGGATCAAAACACGCCCGTTGTGATTCTAGAAACGTGACGGAGAGTGTACAGCAACTTAGTTGAATATATAATTTCATATGTATTTCAAATACGAAGATACACAGATTAAGAGGTTCATTTATTCAACTCGTTCAGTGTACTCAACGCGTTGATTTCGGGGAAATCTCCTACCTCTTATGAACCTTCATTTCAGCTCCTTAAATATATCGCTAAAGTTTACAACCCATGGTTGGTTTTTACCTTTGTAATCCTTTTTTAAAACAGGCTATTTTTTTGCGAGAGAAAGCCGACGTTTCGGCAATGCTGCCTCGGTTTGTGTCTTGACAAAAAAAAAATATACAATGGAACTTCAAGTCTTCGCCGCGCAGGAAATCTTATTTCAACAACTATGGGTTTTAGCATCGTTAACCCACACAAGATAAAAGCTGTATTCAATCAAAGTAGAGGACGCCAAAAGTTAAAACACAGCTGTTAATCCGGGTAAACTTATGTACATTTTTATGTGCCGATTTTGTCGGCACCCAGAACATTTTGTATTCCCCTTCCTTTTTCCTTTCACAAATTAAAAAAAAGATACTGACATAAACAGTTTGTATCCACACAAACCGTTTATGTAATCACCAGGGGAAGCCAATGAAATCAATTAGCATCAAAAATCTTGTTTTCGGGATATATAATGGCTTTAAAGGCCGCCGCTAAATGTTTCTTGTAAAATACTTGCTCGCGCAAAAATTGCGTTAAAAGCTACAACAGCAACATCAGACCGCGAGTTTTCATTAGCCCATAGCTGTACGCACTGTCTAATTGCCAGCGAGTGCACCTTAGCTGTCTAAACAATTCCTTACGTCTCATCGAAACCTAGTAACGCCAAGAAACTCCACGTAGTTCAGTGGTAAGGGCATTCGAAAGATAAGACAGGTTTGACTTAGTCAGGAACTCACAATTTGACATGGAGTTTTCACACTCGGGACTTACAGGATACAGTAAAATGCAGAACCTAATAACGCCACGAAACTCCATAAAGCTGAGTTGTTACAGCGCTCGAACGTTAAGGCAGGTTTGACTTAGTTTAGTTCAGAGTTTTCACACGGCTCGCGACTTACAGGATACAGTAAAATACAGAATCAAACAGAACGTAATAATGCCACGAAACTCCATGTAGTTCAGAGCTTAGAGCACTCGAACGCTAACACGGGTTTGGTTTAGTCCGATACTCACAATTTGTTATTGTGAGAATTCACACTAGTAACAAACAGGATATGTAGTAAAATGCAGAACCTAATAATGTCACGAAACTCCATGTACTTTAGTGGTTAGAGCACTCGAACGTTAACACAGTTTTGGCTTAGTCCGATACTCACAATTTGTTATTGTGAGAATTCACACCCCTGACAAAAAGGATACAGTAAAATGAAGAACCTAATAACGCCACGAAACTCCATGAAGCTCAGTTCTTAGTGCACACGAACGTTAACACGGGTTGGACTTAGTCAGGAACTCACAATTTGTTATGGAATTTTCACACTCGCGACTAACAATACACAGTTTAATTATAACTTTACGAACTTGAACAACCATGACACTTGCTCTCTTTCCTCTCTAACGCTTTTCGATATAGCAAATAGCGGTATTACAGCTTGACTAGTAACATAATTGCATTCTAAGAGTTGGCTGAATACTCAAAAATTTTAATCTCTGGTACTAACTCCAAATCAGTATAAGATTAAACGTTTTTAGTTATTAACTCTAAAAGGCAGAGCAAACTGCACATCGAAGTTGTTTGATTGTGTCCTTCACTGCTTGTCTCACTTCTCTGATCTTCCAACAATAGAGTATCGGGTTTAAAGATGAGTTAACGAAAATTAAAGTAGCTGCTAATTGCCTAATAATGTAAAGGGATGAGGATGGTTCACTTTCAGTCAACAAAACACCTGCAATAGCATATGGCAGATAACAAAGAACTAATGTTGACTGCACCCAAAGTGCACTAGACACTGCTTTTCTGTACCGAGCTATGTTCAGTGGAATTGTCTGGCTGTGTTGTTCCTGGTGCACATGGCTTTGTACTTGATTTTGATTATGACGGAGAGTGAGGAAAATCTTCGTGTAAGACAAAATCGAAATTATTAGACAGACTGGTACGCCTATATAGCCAAACCATAGGTTTACACGGTCATTCCAAAAGTACACTGCTGCAGCGGCAATGGATACAATCCACAGAACAGTTACAGCTACATAGGTTCGCCTTAAAGTCACAACGTGCCTGTATCTTAGACCCAACAGTAAGGCGAGAAGTCTGTCCACGCTTATTGTGGTCACTGTCATCAAAGACACTGAGCCCAAAATAGTGCCCACAAGGAAACTTGAAAGAGATGTGTAGCGACAAATATTCCAACTTTGGTTAACCGCAGATATCAAATAAATAACAAAGAGCGGTTCTGAAATAAGACCAGCGAAGAGATCCGTGGTTGCCAGACTGAGGAACAAGAGTTTATTTGGCGGATGAAGTGAAGTCTCCTTGCGAAGGGCAACTAGGATCAGAGTATTCCCCTGAAATGCAGTTATGGACAGAACAACGTTCAACGCTATCAGGCATGTCAGCCAGTAGTATATGTCAGTTAATTCTCCTGGAAAGCAGAACAGATGTAGAAGCGACTGGTCTCCATTCCCAGTAAAGTCCACTGTGGTATTCATTGTACCTCAATGGCGTGTGAACTGTTGTGAACTGTCGTAAATTGTACACTGCAATATGCACTAAACTGCGTTTATAAAATGCTCAAGGAAATGCGCGCGCTATGATTGGTTAAACCGAGTTCATTATAACTCGATAAAGCACGCGCGTGACGTAAGGTTCATTTTAACCGTTTTTTATTTTATAAAAGAAATAAAAAACTTGTTCCTCGTGCATTGTTGAGTTATATAAGCACTTGGGAAGTTTTAAGAACACTCGAGAAGTGCGAGAAGGACTCGCCTTTGGCTCGTGCTTCTCTGCACTTCTCTCGTGTTCTTAAAAATTCCTTCGTGCTTATATAACTCAATAATGCACTCGGCGCGTTTTTTATTTCTTTATCACAGCACGTCTTTGTGACAATAGAGAACTTACCAAGCAGGTGTGTGTTTTTTTTCAAATTATTTTATCCCACCCAAAATCCTCTTCAACCCAACGTGCTATGATCGCTCTTTAACGTTTCTTTGCGTGAATGATAAATCAAACGAAGTATGACAACTCAAAGAAAATCCGCGTGCTGTCTTGGGAAATAATAATAACCAATGAATACGTGACACATGAAATAGATGACAAGAATTATATGTATCAATACTAGTTTGAAAATGCAATATCAAAATTTGCATAACGAAACCGAATTAAAAAGTTAAAAACTTTTGTTGTCTTAACTACAGTTTTAGTGTGCGCTTTATATCATGCTGCAATGTTTCATTTGTTGTTTTGGATAATTATTCAGAGATCAGATTTTTGAACAATGCTAGCTGGAAGTTGTGCGCAACTCCTCGGCCCACAATATTTCTTTATTTCTAAGCCCTTTTACCGATACGGCAGCCATATTGATTTTGCCTCCTGGGCATCCCATAATGACCAATGAAATTAATTGTAAATAAAGGAATATATTAATTTCAATGGTCATTATGAAAAGCCCACGGGGCAAAATCAATATAGCTGCCGTATCAGTAAAATGGTCCATTCGTTTTTTTTTTTTTTGGTTAGTCTTTATTCATCCACGGTAAACATTCATCAGATTTACAGAAATATGCGATTAAAATATCGTAAAAAAATTATATTTTAAAGTTCAAACTGGAATTTAAAATAAATAGTCACTAATAATGTTAATATTAAAACGTGTTTCCATGAATTCCGTGCATCTAATTGTTAATATAATCATAGTTTTAAGATGTTCGAAATTCATTCAGAGATTCCCCTTGCCTAACATTTTGAAGTAGAATATTCCAGAGAACCGCAGCACTGAAGAAAAACTGTTTGGAAGAGAGTTTGCACATGATAAAGGAAAAGCAAGTTTATTTTACGGAACCACGGTGAGAGTATAAAGTTATATCATTATATCACAAATTCGAAACTAAAATACTCAGGGGTAAAATCATTTAGGGATTTATAGACCGTCAAGGCTTTTTTTTAATTTCGGGCTTAGTATTAAGATTTTCTTAACCTAGAGATTCAATTAGATGGGTGGCATTACCTTCATAGCTTGATAAGATTAACAAAACCTTGGTAACAATATATTCATTAGAGTCATGAATGAGTCGAACAACATTTTTAAATGTTGTACGGATTATTGGGAAATCCCTCGGATCAAAACACGCCCGTTGTGATTCTAGAAACGTGACGGAGAGTGTACAGCAACTTAGTTGAATATATAATTTCATATGTATTTCAAATACGAAGATACACAGATTAAGAGGTTCATTTATTCAACTCGTTCAGTGTACTCAACGCGTTGATTTCGTGGAAATCTCCTACCTCTTATGAACCTTCATTTCAGCTCCTTAAATATATCGCTAAAGTTTACAACCCATGGTTGGTTTTTACCTTTGTAATCCTTTTTTAAAACAGGCTATTTTTTTGCGAGAGAAAGCCGACGTTTCGGCAATGCTGCCTCGGTTTGTGTCTTGACGAAAAAAAATACAATGGAACTTCAAGTCTTCGCCGCGCAGGAAATCTTATTTCAACAACTATGGGTTTTAGCATCACTAACCCACACAAGATAAAAGCTGTATTCAATCAAAGTAGAGGACGCCAAAAGTTAAAACACAGCTGTTAATCCGGGTAAATTTATGTACATTTTTATGTGCCGATTTTGTCGGCACCCAGAACATTTTGTATTCCCCTTTCTTTTTCCTTTCACAAATTAAAAAAAAGATACTGACATAAACAGTTTGTATCCACACAAACTGTTTATGTAATCACCAGGGGAAGCCAATGAAATCAATTAGCATCAAAAATCTTGTTTTCGGGATATATAATGGATTTAAAGGCCGCCGCCAAATGTTTCTTGTAAAATACTTGCTCGCGCAAAAATTGCGTTACAAGCTACGAATAAACAGTAGATACAGCAAGCTACAACAGCAACATCAGACCGCGAGCTTTCATTAGCCCATAGCTGTACGCACTGTCTAATTGCCAGCGAGTGCACCTTAGCTGTCTAAACAATTCCTTACGTCTCATCGAAACCTAGTAACGCCAAGAAACTCCATGTAGTTCAGTAGTAAGGGCACGGCCCGAACGATAAGACAGGTTGTTTGACTTAGTCAGGAACTCACAATTTGACATGGAGTTTTCACACTCGGGACTTACAGGATACAGTAAAATGCAGAACCTAATAACGCCACGAAACTCCATAAAGCTGAGTTGTTACAGCGCTTCGAACGTTAAGGCAGGTTTGACTTAGTTTAGTTTAGAGTTTTCACACGGCTCGCGACTTACAGGATACAGTAAAATACAGAATCAAACAGAACGTAATAATGCCACGAAACTCCATGTAGTTCAGAGCTTAGAGCACTCGAACGCTAACACGGGTTTGGTTTAGTCCGATACTCACAATTTGTTATTGTGAGAATTCACACTAGTGACAAACAGGATATGTAGTAAAATGCAGAACCTAATAATGTCACGAAACTCCATGTACTTTAGTGGTTAGAGCACTCGAACGTTAACACAGGTTTGGCTTAGTCCGATACTCACAATTTGTTATTGTGAGAATTCACACCCCTGACAAACAGTATACAGTAAAATGAAGAACCTAATAACGCCACGAAACTCCATGAAGCTCAGTTCTTAGTGCACACGAACGTTAACACGGGTTGGACTTAGTCAGGAACTCACAATTTGTTATGGAGTTTTCACACTCGCGACTAACAATACACAGTTTAATTATAACTTGACGAACTTGAACAACCATGACACTTGCTCTCTTTCCTCTCTAACGCTTTTCGATATAGCAAATAGCGGTATTGCAGCTTGACTAGTAACATAATTGCATTCTAAGAGTTGGCTGAATACTCGAAAATTTTAATCTCTGGTACTAACTCCAAATCAGTATAAGATTAAACGTTTTTAGTTATTAACTCTAAAAGGCAGAGCAAACTGCACATCGAAGTTGTTTGATTGTGTCCTTCACTGCTTGTCTCACTTCTCTGATCTTCCAACAATAGAGTATCGGGTTTAAAGATGAGTTAACGAAAATTAAAGTAGCTGCTAATTGCCTAATAATGTAAAGGGATGAGGATGGTTCACTTTCAGTCAGCAAAACACCTGCAATAGCATATGGTAGATAACAAAGAACTAATGTTGACTGCACCCAAAGTGCACTAGACACTGCTTTTCTGTACCGAGCTATGTTCAGTGGAATTGTCTGGCTCGGTTGTTCCTGGTGAACATGGCTTTGTACTTGATTCTGATTATGACGGAGAGTGAGGAAAATCTTCGTGTAAGACAAAATCGAAATTATTAGACAGACTGGTACGCCTATATAGCCAAACCATAGGTTTACACGGTCATTCCAAAAGTACACTGCTGCAGCGGCAATGGATACAATCCACAGAACAGTTACAGCTACATAGGTTCGCCTTAAAGTCACAACGTGCCTGTATCTTAGACCCAACAGTAAGGCGAGAAGTCTGTCCACGCTTATTGTGGTCACTGTCATCAAAGACACTGAGCCCAAAATAGTGCCCACAAGGAAACTTGAAAGAGATGTGTAGCGACAAATATTCCAACTTTGGTTAACCGCAGATATCAAATAAATAACAAAGAGCGGTTCTGTAATAAGACCAGCGAAGAGATCCGTGGTTGCCAGACTGAGGAACAAGAGTTTATTTGGCGGATGAAGTGAAGTCTCCTTGCGAAGGGCAACTAGGATCAGAGTATTCCCCTGAAATGCAGTTATGGACAGAACAACGTTCAACGCTATCAGGCATGTCATCCAGTAGTATATGTCAGTTAATTCTCCTGGAAAGCAGAACAGATGTAGAAGCGACTGGTCTCCATTCCCAGTAAAGCCCACTGTGGTATTCATTGTACTGCAATGGCGTGTGAACTGTTGTGAACTGTCGTAAATTGTACACTGCAATATGCACTAAACTGCATTTATAAAATGCTCAAGGAAATGCGCGCGCTATGATTGGTTAAACCGAGTTCATTATAACTCGATAAAGCACGCGCGTGACGTAAGGTTCATTTTAACCGTTTTTTATTTTATAAAAGAAATAAAAAACTTGTTCCTCGTGCATTGTTGAGTTATATAAGCACTTGGGAAGTTTTAAGAACACTCGAGAAGTGCGAGAAGGACTCGCCTTTGGCTCGTGCTTCTCTGCACTTCTCTCGTGTTCTTAAAAATTCCCACGTGCTTATATAACTCAATAATGCACTCGGCGCGTTTTTTATTTCTTTATCACAGCACGTCTTTGTGACAATAGAGAACTTACCAAGCAGGTGTGTGTTTTTTTCCAATTATTTTATCCCACCCAAAATCCTCTTCAACCCAACGTGCTATGATTGCTCTTTAACGTTTCTTTGCGTGAATGATAAATCAAACGACGTATGACAACTCAAAGAAAATCCGCGTTCTGTCTTGGGAAATAATAATAACCAATGAATACGTGACACATGAAATAGATGACAAGAATTATATGTATCAATACTAGTTTGAAAATTGCATAACGAATCCGAATTAAAAAGTTAAAAACTTTTGTTGTCTCTTAACTACAGTTTTAGTGTGCGCTTTATATCATGCTGCAATGTTTCATTTGTTTCTTTGGATAATTATTCAGCGATCAGATTTTTGAACAATGCTAGCTGGAAGTTGTGCCCAACTCCTCGGCCCACAATATTTCTTTATTTCTAAACCCTTTTACCGATACGGCAGCCATATTGATTTTGCCTCCTGGGCATCCCATAATGATCATTGAAGTTAATTGTAAATAAAGGAATATATTAATTTCAATGGTCAATATGAAAAGCCCAGGGGGCAAAATCAATATAGCTGTCGTATCAGTAAAAAAGGTCCATTTGATATATTTTTTTTTGGTTAGTCTTTATTCATCCACGGTAAACATTCATCAGGTTTACAGAAATATGCGATTAGAATACCGTCAAAAAATTACATTTTAAAGTTCAAACTGGAATTTAAAATCTATAGTCACTTATAATCATTATAACATGATGTTAATATTAAAACGTGCTTTCCATGAATACCGTGCCTCTAATTGTTAATATAATCATACTTTTAAGATGTTCGAAATTCATTCAGAGATTTTTAAAACATTTTAAAACTTTAAAAAACCGACGACGTTTCGACGCTACTTCACGTCATTATCAAGGACTTGATTATGACATGAAGTAGCGTCGAAACGTCGTCGGTTTTTGAAAGTTTTATGTTTTTTTTTAATCTTTTAGCGTTTAATTTTATGATAAAATCATTTTTAAAATCTCTCCTTTTACAGTTTGAGTCTGGTAAAGGAAAAGCAAGTTTATTTACGGAACCTCGGTGAGAGTATGAAGTTATATCATTATATCAGAAGTACGAAACTAAAATACTCAGGGGTAAGATCATTTATGGAACAAAATACTCAGGGATACCATCATTTAGGGATTTATAGCCCATCAAGGCTTTTTGAATTTTGCGCTGAGTATTAAGATTTTTCCAACCTAGCTAGCTAATTAGCTTATTAGATGTGTGGTATTATTTTCATAGCTTGATAAGGTTAATAAAACCTTTATAACAATATATTCATTGGAGTCGTGCATGAGTCGTACTACATTTAATTCCACATCCAGAAAATTGGGAAATCCCTCGGATCAAAACACGCCTGTTGTGATTCTAGAAACGTGACGGAGAGTGTACAGCAACTTAGTTGAATACTCCATTTCATATGTACTAATACACAGAACAGATTAAAATGTTCATTTATTCAACTCGTTTAGTTTACTTAACGTGTCAATTTCGGGGAAATCCCCAACCTCCAATGAACCTTCACTTTAGCTCCTTAAATATATCGCAAAATTTACAAGCCACGGTTGGGTTTTACCAATGTAATCCTTTTCAAAAACTTAAAAACGCCGTTTTTTGCGAGAGAAAGTCGACGTTTCGGCAACGCTGTCTTCGTTTTGTGCCGTGAAGAGGATGTATTGCCGACACATCGGCTTTCTCTCACAAAACGTGTTTTTGAAAACGATTACAATAGTAATTTAAGTCTACGCAGCGCAGAAAATCTTATTTGAACAATTCTAGGTTTCACCATCGTTACCTTACACAGTATACGCCGTATTCAATCGAATTAGAGGACGCTTAAAGTTAAAACACATCTGTTAATCCAAGTTAATTTTTTGTACATTTTCTTCCTAGTTTTGTCGACACTGAAAACGTTTTGTATCTGCCTTCCTTTTTCCTTTCACAAATTAAAATAATAACCTCACATAATCAGTTTGTTTCCACGCATACTGTTTATGTAACCGGAAAAGCCAATGTAAATTCACTAGCATATAAAAAAATCTTGTTTTTAGGATGGCTAAAAAAGCCACGACCGAATGCGTCTCACAGTGTTTTTATTAGCTTATAGTTAAGCGCACTGTCTACACGTCCCTACGTTTCATAGAAAGTTTGTAACGCCAAGAAACTCCATGTAGCTCAGTGGTTGATACACACACCGCAAACGTTAACACGGTTTTGATTAAGTCAGAAACTTGACGAACAAGAACACCTTCTCTTTAACGCTATTAATATAACACATCACATAAGTGTATTATAGGTGCTGAGTACAGTCAAACCTGTATATAACGGCCACCCTCGGGACTAGAGGAACTGCCCGCTTAATACAGGATCACTAAAAATACTCAGTTAGCTGCGTTCGTGATTTTGTACTGTACTTCAGCACATTGCGATACTAAACGGCCGATTATCAGCTTACAGTAGCTTTGCACATGTTATTTCTTTATAGTGATGATGGATCGCATTTTAAACACAATAAAATACCGCATAAAATGACATGTGACTTAGTTTTCGTTCAAAGGTGGCCGCTTAACACAGGTAAAAATAACAAAGAAAGACAAACATAGGACTGCTACAGGGTGACCGCGGCCGCTTAATAGAGGTGGCAGCCTAATACAGGTAACAAATACAGCGTTTGTATGAGCGAAAAATCAGGACTTTGAAAACTGGCCGCTTAATAGATGGTGGCCGCTTAATACAGGGCCGTTATATACAGGTTCGACTGTAGTTCCATGGAACCTAATTATTAGCTGAATACTCGAAAGTTATAATCTCCGGTACCAACTCAACTGAAAAGTGAAATTTAACGTCTTTATGTGATATACATTAATTAACAGAACAACGAAGTTGTTTGATTGTGTCCTTCACTGCTTTTCTCACTTCTCTGATCTTCCAGCAATAGAGTATCGGGTTTAAAGATGAGTTTAAGAAAACTAAAGTCACTGTTAATTCCTTAACAATGTAAATGGTTGGAGATAGTTCACTTTCAATCAGCAAAATACCTGCAATAGCAAATGGTAGATAACAAAGAACTAATGTTGACTGCACCCACAGTGCACTAGACACTGCTTTTCTGTACCGAGCTATGTTCAATTTACTCGTCTGGCTGAGTTGTGCTTGATCACGATAATCACGGTTTTGTACTAGAGTCCGATTATGACGAAGAGTGAGGGAAATCTTTGTGTAAAAGAAAATTGAGACTATTAAAGAAACCAGTATGCCTATATAGGTAAACCATAGGCTTACACGCTCATTCCAAAGATGCATTGCTGTAGCGACCATGGCTGCAATCCATATTACACTTACAGCTACATATGTTCGCCTTAAAGTCACAAGGCGCCTGTATCTTAGACCCAATAACAGGGCAAGAAGTCTGTCCACGCTTATTGTGGTCACTATCAACAAAGACGTCATGACCAAAATATTGCTCACCAAGAAACTTGAAAGCGATGTGTAGCGACAAATAATCCAACTTTCGGTCATCAAAGATGTCAAATAAATAACAAAGAGTAGTTCTGAAATAAGACCAGTGAAGAGATCCGTTGTTGCCAGACAGCGAAACAAGAGTTTAGTTGGCGAATTAAGTGAAGACTTCTTGCGAAGGGCAACTAGGATCAGAGTATTCCCCAGAAATGCAGTAACGGACAGAATGATGTTTAGCACTATAAGGCAGGTCAGCCAGTTGTCTATCCCAGTTAACGCTCCTGGAGAGCAGTACAGATGTAGAAGCGACTGGTTTCCATTACCAGTGAGGTTGACTGTGGTATTCATTGTACTGCAATAGCGTGTGAACTGTGTCGAACTGTCGTAAATTGTACACTGCAACACACACTAAACTGCATTATTATACATTGGTGTCACTAGCTCGATTTTGATTGACTATAAGCACGCAGCTAATTATTGCTTGCTGTTTCTGTTACGTCATACCTACAGACAATGAATTTTATATATGTACAAGTGACGTCATACCTACAGACAATAGTTTTATGCATGCAGAAGTGACGTAAGTTGTTTACTTACAAGTTGACTGCTGTGCATTTATCACTTTTTTGTGCGCGCTCTTGTCTTTACAAGTGCAGCTCAGGAATATGCATAATAAAACAATTATTGGATTCGGTTTTCGCATGATAGCGATAATTATCAAGGCCTCAGTTTGTGTTATCCGCCTCAGCCTTCGGCTTCGGCAGATAACACAAACTTTGGCCTTGATAATTATCGCTATCATGCTCAACCTCATCCAATAATTGTTAATTCACAGCACGTCTTCGTGACAATAGAGAACTTAAGAGCGACTTGCTGTAACTATCAACTATACCTATGCAAGATAGAAAAATTCGATTTTCTCATACTTCGTCACAATAAAGGTCTTTACTAGCTTGTTTAAAAAATATAACTTTTAGGTTGTTTGGATTTTTTTTTTTTAGCCGAAGCGGCTCTTTGTATTTACCGCCCACACTCGCCCAAAATCGCCTCTGAAAACCCACGTTTTTCGCGAGCAAGGAAACTAAAATTAAAACCGTTTCTGGATAAACTATACCACCCTGTTAAAATATCGCCTTTTGAAAGTCATTTCGCCTTGTCAGATCAGAATCGAACCTGAGCCTGAATTTTTTATCGAATTTCCAAATTTATGTCCTTCGACGGCTAGGAACCACATGAAAATTTAGGTCAAATTCGTGGGCCAAAAAGTCAATCTGGTACATGGATTTAACCATCAAAACTATTTTTTAAGAACAAAGTATCATTTCATCTCACTTTTTATCCAAAAACTGGCTTGGGTAAATAAAACGAAAAATTTTGAGGGCGTCTTGAAAACAAGGCACTTAAGCTAATTACTTGACATTTTGACCTTTCATGCTGCGAGTGTTATCACAAACATTGATCCGGAAAATTTAACTGTGGGTCCCATCTCCCGTGAAATAGTGGTCAGTGTGTCTTAAATATCTGAGAAATATCATTTATGGTATTTATAAATCAACATCAAACCCAAACCGAGCATTTTTGTGGTCTAACACAGGTTTATTTTGAATTGCGAACTGTCCATTTGCTAGCGAGTTTGTACAATACATGCGACAAAATACCGGTTTATAAATCAGCATCGACAAAAAACGTCAGGAAACCGGTACAATAGATCATTAACCAAATCTGTACAAGTATTTCTTACCTTAATCTAGCATATCTTGATAAGAAATAGTAACATTGTCGCCGGCTTTACGATAGCGTGCACGAAACGTTCACTGTTCCAAAACTGTTGCCATTAGTTACATATTAACTGACAGCCACAGGAACCCCAAGTTCCATAGTTCCATAGTTCCAGGCTAGTATCAAAACCAAATAAAACATACTATTTTCTTTTTTAAGGTGATTCCATTGAAAAAGAAGGAATATTTGGTACAGTTGGTAATTATGTCACTTTCCATTGTAAAAATGCAATAAAAAATGGGGTCACCGTGCTCGTTTTTGCACAACATGGATGGCCATTATGGTTGGGACCCATGAGGTTTTTTTGCGAGTCCTAATAATTAGAATCTAGAATTACAATTTCTATGTAAAAATCATTTCTTGCTTTAAAATATTACAGAAGTTCGCGAGAATAGACTTTCATCTTAAAGAAATAAAAAAACGCGCCGAGTGCATTGTTGAGTTATATAAACACGCGGGAATTTTTAAGAACACGAGAGAAGTGCAGAAAAATGCTTCTCGCACTTCTCTAGTGTTCTTAAAAATTCCTAAGTGCTTATATAACTCAACAATGTGCGAGGAACAATTTTTTTATTTCTTTTATAAAATAAAAACGGGTATAATGAACATTACGTCACACGCGTGCTTTATCGAGTTATAACGAACTCGATATATTAGTTTAATAGGAATCAAAATCATGAAATAAATTAACCCTCGGACGTACAAGGTTTTTCTCCGATATTTTAAAGACCATTTAACATAGACCACTTTCATAATGGCGGCCGATTTATTTATTCTTTTATATGTATGTTAATTAGCCTCACTGGCCTCGGTGACATGTGCAAAATTCAAAAGAATTTTTACTCTAAAATGAGGCCAGTGAGGCTAATTAACATACAAATAAAAGAATAAATAAATCGGCCGCCATTATGAAAGTGGTCTATTAGCATGTGCTGTTCTCAATAGCTGTTAATTTATGCTTGAGACACATTTTGATAAAGTTTGGCGACAACCGGTTGCTATGGTAACGAGATATGATGTCATAAGTAACATGAGGTCAACCCATTTTGGGATAAAAATGCGTGCTTTTCACCTTTTTTCAGCAAAAAATATATAAAATGCTACCAAACGCATCAAAATGTTTAATTATATGTTATTTTGCAACTCTAGCGAACAATATTTGCAATTCCCGCATTTTTCCGATAAATTTGAATTTTTAGTAAAATCCAACATGGCGGCCATCTTGGCGGCCATTTTGGATAATGTCACGGACCCCCAGCAGCGCCACAACCCATAATATTTACCTTATCTTGTAGAGCACATCGCTGGCTATCTATTAGATGTAAAATATTTCCGAAATATTGCAACATCGCAAAAATCCAAGGGGGGTCCCCCCCCCCCCCTTGTACCACGGTGGGGGTATACGTTTGCGTGTACGTCCGAGTTTTAAGGTGATTCCCTAGAAATAAAAGTTGACAGAAGAATTTCTTAAACTTTCCCTGATTGTTTCCCACAATATAGTGATCCGAAATCTGCAATAAAAAATATAGGTCGCCAAGCTCGTTAAGGAGATATAATTGTTTCAAGTTACCCTTTAAATCCTTGCAACTGCATTTATCAAGCGCGCGTTTATTCCATCAGCTCACACTACGTTTCGCAGGGACAGGAAGCACAGCTTTAAAGAAATTCTTGAAATAACAAAATAGATGTAATGCATTAACTAAAACGAACAATTTGATGTTTGTTTTATGGCAC
The DNA here is from genome assembly GCA_024195265.1 of Dendrophyllia cribrosa. NCBI lineage: Eukaryota > Metazoa > Cnidaria > Anthozoa > Scleractinia > Dendrophylliidae > Dendrophyllia > Dendrophyllia cribrosa. Next base: position 32,005,864 of record JAJLRJ010000003.1, on the reverse strand, counting down.
AGGCACACGTCCTGAAAAGGTATTAACTGAAAATATTCGTCGGGTGCGAGATCTTGAGGATAGAATTTTGTGTCCACGAGCGATGGCCACGTATGCTTTTTTCGCGATAACTTTTTTTCTGACATGATTTTTAACTGGCTCGTCGCTCTGCGACGAGACAGTTCTTAAAATACCCTCTTTTTTTCCCCTGTCGGGTCACCTGCCCCGGGAATTGCTTTTGCTGCGGCCAACACCGTACCTAGTTTACTTCCGGTTTTCAGAAATGGGGTAATCAGTGATGTCAGCAACTATAATTCAAATATTTACCGTTCTAATTTCGACGGAATTGTTAAAAATTAAATCTCTGTGATTTTAGGATGTGATCTATTTCTGGTAAAAGGAAAGCGGGTTGAATTTTTCTAACCAAATCAATTGTCAAACAGTCGAGTTTAGATCGAATAAATCGTTGAATAAAACACGTCCCGGCGAGTCAGAGAACTGCCGAGTAAACAATTCTCAAGCATTACGTCATGGAGTCACGCTCAAATTCCACACATCTCGTATTTATGTCACGCTATGGTCGGCTGTTAATTATTTGATCGATCATGTTGATATTGTTAATTTATTCCTATCAATGATTCTCCAAAATACCTGTATTTACATGTAAACAATCCTGATTCCTTGTAGTAGGTGGTTTCAAGCATTTTAAAGGGAAAAAAATATACAAAGTTCTGAACTTGTGTTTTTTCTAACAGTACGGAGCCGATCAGAGAAAAAATAATAGACCTGAAATTGTAGCCTACTAAGGGATGGACCATTTTATTTTTATGGCAGGCAAGCGGCAGGGGGCAGCAATTTTTCTGATCATGAATTTATTTTTTCCGTCTTGATGTTGTGCAAGAATTTTGTTTGGGGATCGTTGGATACCTTTTTTTCCTTTGGCTCGCTGTGCATGATTTTTTTTTCTTTACTTTTCCAGTGCATGAATTTTTTTTGTGGTAATTACCCAACCCCCGCCCCTTAAAAATAAAATGGTCCGTCCCTAAGAAGTGCTTGAAGCGGGGTGTGAAATGTAAATGTTGATGTGGACTGGACTGTGCATATTAATAGATTCCAGATTGTATATTGTGGATTGCTAATATAAAACTCTAAAATGAAAACCGGGTGGAAACTGAGACCAAACGAGCCAGTTGCGAAGCCCAACGGGCTCCTTGTCTTTTTTAATTTTTACAGCATGCGCAACCTTGGGATTCCTGTGGCTGTCAGTTAATATGTAACTTATGGCAACAGTTTTGCAACAGTGAACGTTTCGTGCACGCTATCGTAAAGCCGGCAACAATGTTACTATTTCTTATCAAGATATGCTAGATTAAGGTAAGAAAAACTTGTACAGATTTGGTTAATGATCCATTGTACCGGTTTCCTGACGTTTTTTGTCGATGCTGATTTATAAACGGGTATTTTGTCGCATGTATTGTACAAACTCGCTAGCAAATGGACAGTTCGCAATTCAAAATAAACCTGTGTTAGACCACAAAAATGCTCGGTTTGGGTTTGATGTCGATTTATAAAAACCATAAATGATATTTCTCAGATATTTAAGACACACTGACCACTATTTCACGGGAGATGGGACCCACAGTTAAATTTTCCGGATCAATGTTTGTGATAACTCTCGCAGCATGAAAGGTCAAAATGTCAAGTAATTAGCTTAAGTGCCTTGTTTTCAAGACGCTCTCAAAATTTTTCGTTTTATTTACCCAAGCCAGTTTTTGGATAAAAAGTGAGATGAAATGATACTTTGTTCTTAAAAAATAGTTTTGATGGTTAAATCCATGTACCAGATTGACTTTTTGGCCCACGAATTTGACCTAAATTTTCATGTGGTTCCTAGCCGTCGAAGGACATAAATTTGGAAATTCGATAAAAAATTCAGGCTCAAGTTTGATTCTGATCTGACAAGGCGAAATGACTTTCAAAAGGCGATATTTTAACAGGGTGGTACAGTTTTTCCAGACACGGTTTTAATTTTAGCTTGCTCGCTCGCGAAAAACGTGGGTTTTCAGCGACGATTTTGGGCGAGTGTGGGCGGCAAATGCAAAAAGCCGCTTCGGCTAAAAAATAAAAATCCAAACAACCTAAAAGTTATATTTTTTAAACAAGCTAGTAAAGACCTTTATTGTGACGAAGTATGAGAAAATCGAATTTTTCTATCTTGCACAGGTATAGTTGATAGTTACAGCAAGTCGCTCTTAACAAGCAGGTGTGTTTTTCTTTCAATTATTTTATCCCACCCAAAATCCTCTTCAACACAACGTGCTGTGATCGCTCTTTACTGACTGTTTGCGTAAAAGATAAACCAAACGACGTTCGACAACTCAAAACAGACTCCAGAAATCCGCGTGCTGTCGTCTTGAGAAATAATAACCAATGAATATGTGACACATGAAATAGCTGACAAAAAATATCAATACTAATTTGAAAAAATAATGCAAAACTTGTCATAAAGAAAACGAATAACGAATAAAAAAACCTATCGCTAGAATTGACATTCCTCGTCTAAAATACAGTATTAGGGTGTGCTTTATATCATGCCACAATGTTTCATTTGTTACTTTGGATAATTATTCAGCGCTTAAATGGAGGGAACCGTTATATGAACTATGTATATTTCAGGTTAGGCAGTTTTCGGTTACCGTTATGAGATTATTGACCCTTTAAGCCCTTAGAGTGATCAGCATCAAATTTCTCCTTGTACTATTAATGCCTTATCAATCAAAAAAGTCATGAGAATAAAGAACATGATCACACAAGATGAGTTATCTTAATATCCAAAGAATATCTCCCTACTACTTCTATAGAAAATGTATAGGACTAGAAAAGAGAATTTAAACTTCGATATCAGGGCTTAAAGAGTTAATCACCCATATACTGTACGACATAAAATCACCTTGAGAGTCTTTTTATTAAACATGCAACAAACGAACAATAAAATATATACTACGAGGACATTTTACTTACCTTCTCAGTATTTTTTCTCATTATTTTTTTTAAAGTGCACACAATTTACAACGTGGTTTCAGATATCGATTTAAATGTTATAATAATAATAATAATAATAATAATAATAATAATAATAATAATAATAAAAAAGAGAGATCTCAAAAGTAAAATTTACCATATTTTTAATATTTAGACTGCACAGTTTATGTTTATTATTCATTTCCGGTTTGTCATCTCCAGAAACTCTTGTGAGTTATTCAGCTGCTTATGCTTGCTTTAGAAGCAAAACATATTGGAGTAATCGATTTGAGGAAAAGTGACCTTTATGTAAATGTTGAGTCGTGCCTAATAAGTGGTCAACTTGAGATGTTTTATTGGTTTTACATACTTGGTTTTGAAGGCAGGAAAGTTACTTGATTGACATCTTCTGTGCCCGATACTTTCGTTTGTTAAAAGCGACATAGTCATAAAGGCCCTGTCACACTATTGCGTATTAAAGAAACGTATGAGTTTCGTATGAAAATTCATAAAATAATTTTCATACGCACAAAATTCTCTTTAAAATACAGCGTTTGACCAGCGTACTTGACCTTTGAGTAACGTACCTCTAGCGTAACTCTCGCATATTCAGCTTATGCCTAGCGTATAAACCATACGTCCGAATACGCACAACATTTTTAAGCATGCTTAAAAAAATTGTCTGCCTCGCCGTATGCCAGCGTATGCCACCGTTCTTGAAACGTATACAACCTATGCCTAACGTACCCCTAGCGTTTGTCAGCGTATACCAGCGTATGAGTGACATTTTTCATACGCTGGCATACGCTAGTACGATACGCAATAGTGTGACAGGGCCATTAGCAGAAGCATACGAATTTGCGTCAAGTAAAAACGAACATTGGCATAACAAAAGAGTAAACAACGAGAGACGTTATCGTTCATCATGGACCAAAATGTCTTCAATGAAAATTTTTTAGTTGTCTTCCTCTTCGTTTAATGTGTTTGTATGCTTACACGTCTATAGATATATATCGTGGCTTAAAGAGGGGTTCGGTTTTAGTTTTATTCTTTGAGGTCATATTTTTATGAGAGCGTTTTCTTACACATCGAATAATAATAATAAGATTAATTATTATGATACTTTCAAATTGCTTCGAAATAGACATACAAAAAAAGACAATTCAAGATAATTGGACAGACAGAAAAGCTGCATGGCATCCTAGCGGTTTTCATTAAAGTCCCCATTATGTAGAGCGAATTGGAACTAGAAAATGTCAAAAAATGAAAATCCAAGGAATAGCCTCCGAACATGGCTCGAATCAGCCACAAATGCAATAGGCCATTTCCGAGTTGCCTTTTGCCTCTCTATCAAAGCGAGGCTAGGTGCGAAACCTTTCATATGAAAATGAGTTTTCATTCACATGCAAATAAAACGTATTTGCATGTGAATGAAACTCATTTTCATATGAAAGGTTTCGCACCTAACCTCGCTTTGATAGAGAGGCTAAAGGCAACTCGGAAATGGCCTATTTACCTATGACGTAGAAGCCTGCGCTCAAATACACTAGGAAATGTTCGTGCAACTTGTCTCGTAATTTCTTTCCGACGCAAGTTGTACGTGTTCATTGGTCATAATTCGTGATCGCAGCGGACCGATATTGCTATGTCGTATGTCGCTCAATAATATGTAGTCAACTTACGATTTCTCAGCGAATGAAAATGAGATTCCTTAGTTCGATTTCTGCGATATGTTTTTCTCCAAAGCAAACATAAGCACGTGAATACCTGACAAGAGTTAGAAGATAACAAACCAAAGGAATACTTAACATAAATTATACACTCGGAATATCATAAATGTGGTAAATTTACTTTTACTTTTCTAATATTTGGTTCGTTTTTCTGTTTTTATAAAGGTTTTCGACGTCCTGAAACCACGCTGTAAATTTCATGCACTTCCATTTGAATAGCGATAAAATACTGGAAAGGTAACTCAAATGTTCGCGTAGTTTATATCTTTTCGATTATTTGTCGCATGTTTAATAACCGGAGAACCAAGGTGATTTTACATGTCGTTATTTCGTATCCGGGTGATTAATAGCATCATAACGGGAAACCGCCTACAGGTGAATTGAAATATGCATCTTCCATAAAATGGATCCCTGAATTTGATCGCGGAATAAGTATTCAAATAAACATTGCGGCATGATATAAAACACACCCTAGCGACAAAGATTAAAAGGTTTTTTCATTTTTAATTCGCTATCTTTGTGACAAGTTTGATATTGTTTTTTTTTTCAAATTAGTATTAATATTTCTTGTCAGCTCTTTTATGTGTCATGTATTCACTGGTTATTACTCTTTCCCAAGACAGACAGCACGCGGATTTCTTGTATTAGCATTGAGTTGTCATACGTGGTTTGGTTTTTCATTCACGCAAACAGTCAGTAAAGAGCGATCACAGCAAACTGAGTTGAAGAGGATGTTGGATGGGATAAAGAAATAGGGAAAAAGACACCTGCTTGCTTACCAAAGGTTTCTATTGTCACGAAGACGTACTATGAATGCAATTTAGTGAGTATTGCAGTGTACAATTCACGATAGTTCACAGCATACAACAGTTCACTCTGTGTACTGCAGTACAATGACTACCACAGTGAACTCTTCTGGGAATGGAGACCAGTCGAAATCATTTGTACATCTGTTTTGCTCTCCAGCAGAATTAACTGGAATACACAACTGGCTGACATGCCTTATAGCGCTAAACATCATTCTGTCTATTACTGCATTTCTGGGGAATACTCTGATCCTAGTTGCCCTCCACAAGGGGTCTTCACTCCATCCGCCAAATAGACTCTTGTTCCTTTGTCTGGCAACCACGGATCTATTCGCTGCTGTTATTTCAGAACCACTCTTTGTTATTAATTTGATATCTGTGGTAAACGAAAGTTGGATAATTTGTCGCTACACATCGCTTTCAAGTTTCCTCGTGGGCTATATTTTGGCCTCAGTGTCTTTGCTGACAGTGACCACAATAAGCGTGGATAGACTTCTCGCCCTGTTATTGGGTCTAAGATACAGGCACGTTGTGACTTTAAGGCGAACATATGTAGCTGTAGCTCTTCTGTGGATTGTAGCCGTTGTCGCTACAGCAATGTACTTTTGGAATGACCGTATAACCTTTTGGTATGCCTACATAGGCATACCGCTCTGTCTAGTAACCTCGGTTTTCTCTTACACAAAGATTTTCCTCACTCTCCGTCATAATCAGGCTCAAGTACAAAGCCATCAAGAGCAACACAGCCAGACGGGTACACTAAACATTGAAAGGTACAGAAAAGCAGTGTCTAGTGCACTGTGGGTGCAGTCAACATTAGTTGTTTGTTATCTACCATATGTTATTGCAGATGCTTTGATGACTAAAAGTGGACTATCTTCATCCGCTTACATTGTTAAGGAATTAACAGTGACTTTAGTTTTTCTAAACTCGTCTTTAAACCCGATACTCTATTGCTGGAAGATCAGCGAAGTGAGAGAAGCAGTGAAGGACACAATCAAACAACTTTGGTGTTCAGCTACTTAAGTCATAGAAAGTTATGTTCGCACTTTTAGAGTTACATATATCTGAAGACGTTTAATTTCACATTTCAGTTGCGGAGATTATATCTTTCGAGTATTCAGCTAATCTTTAGGATTGATGTAAGAAGTCAAGCTATAAAATAGGTTTTTGTTATGTTGACACCGTTGTTTTTGAAAACAAAATTAAAACGATTTAAAGATTACATACAGTTTTCCATCCAACCCTTTCTGCGTTCGTGTTAATTAGTCAAACTGAAACGAATTTCGTAAGTCCCCGACAGAATTTTGGTGGCAAATACCTGCTTAATATCATGCAACTACCAGTAGTTTCGTGGAGCGAAATGGTAGCGCGGGTAATTCACGTTGATAAACTTCGGTCATTTTGCGTTTAAAGTGCCGTGTTGCCTCTAATTCTTACTTTGTCGACGAAATTATTATTTTATGCGTTTTAAAACCTTTAAATTGTATATAGATTTGAGTACTTTGTATTAAAACTGAACGATTACGGGTTTTTATGCGCGACACGGTCAAACTCCTTGAATATATTTAATGTACTTTTTAACACCAGCTCAGTCTTGGTAAAAAAACCCGAGCGGATCCGTGCGGATACTTCGCAGTTAATTTTCATGTAACGACGCTGTCCAGTGTTCACTTTTTATTAAACAGGCACTATGTATTCGTCTGAAATCTTCTTCATGTTCGTTTAAACATGTTGTAGCGGGTTTCTGTCCTGAAGGTATCGTAGAATTCATCGCGAGAGTGTCAAACACTTTCGCATTGTCTTCTTGAGTTTCCTTACGCATATTGAATATGAAACTGTTAGATTGTCATGTCGCCTCGCATCGACAAACAACAGGTTACCCACCCAAGCCCATTCCCGTCCCCAGAGTTGCGCAATACTACACATTTGTGCACTACCAAACTACATTTTTATACTTGGCCGCTACGCGCAAGTAATTATATTTTGTCCGCCGTGGTCTGGGTGTGTTTAACACGCCCAAATTTTAAAACTTAAAAAAAAAAAAATGGCACCACTTTCAGATCCTATCAGCTTATTATGGAAATTTCTTCTTCGACCTTGCTGGAATTGAAGGCAAAGATTTTATTTGTAACTGAAACTTAAAGTTTAATCGACGTGTGGCGGAATGGATAGATTTGAGACTTTGCTGGGTCAAAAAAAAAACACATTAAAAGAGCTTGTCTATAAAAAAAACATCAACATTTGAAAATGAACTTTTTCGTTAACTCTGATCTTAAAAAAAGCTGGTGGAACCCATTTTAGAAACCACCCTATTTATTACATTAACGCCATTTCATTTTCAAAAATAATCATTTTTACTGTTTGCTAGACTGTGCTTCGTCACATTGTCGACACGCAGTCTGGCAATTATCAGACCAAAATTTATTTTCTGTAAATCAACAGACATTTCGCTTCTTCAAATGCTTGAATTTTTGAAAAAGAAACATCAAACGTAAAGAAATTACAGGGTGAAATTGTACGCTGAAAGAATCTAAAAGTAAGGCCAATTGCAGAGCAAATAGTTGGTATTTTGATACACAAAGGAGATAACTGTTTCTTTTGCTTCGTGGAACTATAGGACCCGAAGAGAAAGGACGAATACCGTTCTCTGTTTTGAATGTAAAGATGTAAAGATGTATGTCTTTTCTCGCACAGCGCAATGTTTCAGTTATACCGGCTTACGCTTATGCTTATGTTGCCGGTGAAACTTGCCACGTATCACGGTATTGCAGTAATAAGCAAACAATTTTCTCAGCTCTTTGTTGCCGTATAAATTTTTACACAAGTAGTACTCAAAGAAATCATCTTTGCTTTCCCAAAAGGCTGAGAAGTGATGTTCATTATTTTTTACTGATGCATCTGAGCGGGCCGGAATCCTAAATACTTGAATCTGAATCTGTTTGGCTAATGACGCGCGCTCCAGTGGTCCGGATTTTTCCATCCTGACCCTGCGTGCGCACCGGTCCTAATTCTACAAAACATTTTGTTGTTTGAATCTTAATATCATTTAATTTTCTCGTAAATTATGGACCCAGACGAAAGCTACCAAAGCGAAAGTGTCCGTAACAACGAGATCTCTTAGCCACTTAAAACAACAACTTTCTAGAAAAGTCTAATACTGAAGCTTTGAAGGTACTTAAAACTGAGAACTTTCTAGAACCCAACATGCTTATCGTCGAAATCAGCCCCTTAAAACTTCCGTTTATAGAACCGCATTTGGCTTAAAGCCAAGTCCGGCTCAATAAAGACTTTTAAGTTTTCGCCGCCATGCAGGTGTCCCTAAGTGGGGCACCAAGATGGCCGTTCCATACATTTCTTACTAAAAATGTCCAACACTCGTTGGTCTATAACTCTTGAACGAAATGCTCTTGCGCTTCCAAGTTTGGCCCAGATGTGTGGTTTGAAACTCTATTCAGTTTTATAAACATTTTGGAATCGAAATCTGCTTTTTAATGCTTCTGAATTTTGATTATTAAGAGCAAACCAAGAATAAGATATAAACTACGACGGCATTTTACTTATCTTTCCAGTATTTTATCGCTATTCAAATGAAAGACAAATATAAAGTGCACATAATTTACATCGTGGATTCAGGTCATCAAAAACCTTTATGCCGGTTTAAATGTTATAAACAAAACAAAAAACAAACAGAAAAGCAATCTCAAATCTTAGAAAAGTAAAAGTAAAATTTATCATATTTATGATATTCAGACTGTACAGTTTATGTTTATTATTCATTTCGTTTGTCATCTTCTATGACACAGAAACTCTTGTGAATTATTCAGCTGCTTATGTTTGCTTTAGAAGCAAAACATATCGGAGAAATGGAGCTGAGAAAAAGTGTCCTTTATGTAAATGTTGACTCATGCCTAATTAGTGGTCTACTTATAGCGATTTATTGGTTTTGAGCAGGAAATTTACTTGATTGACATCCGATCGTTTCGTTTGTTTAAAACATTGAGATAAGCGTAAGAGTAATCAACGAGACACCTTATCGTTCATCATAGAACAAAATGTCTTCAATGGAAATTATCTAGTTGTCTTTCTCTTTGTTTAAATGTGTTTGTATGCTCACAAGTCTATACTTTATTATGAGAGCGTTTTTTTACACATCGAATAATAATTCTGATTATTATGTATTAGATTTTAAATTTCTTCGCAATAAACATAAAAAAAGACAATTCAAGATAATTGGACAGACAGAAAGCTGCATCTCATCCAGGCAGTTCTCATGCAAGTTTCCATTATCCAGAGCGAATTGAAATTTGAAAAATGAGAATCCAAGGAGTAACCTCCGAACATGGCTCGAATCAGCCATAAATGCAATTTACATAGTGCATTTGAGCACAGGCTTCAGTCTACGTCATAGGAAATGTTCCGTGCAACTTGTCTCGTAACTTCGTTGCGACGCAAGTTGTACGTATTCATCGGTCACAATTCGTGATCAAAGCGGACCGATATCGCTATGTCGTATGTCGCTTAATAATGTAGTCTTTACATTTTGCAACAACTCGGTTTATTACAACTTATGATTTCTCAACGAATGAAAATGAGATACCTTAGTTCAATTTCTGCTATATGTTTTGCTCCCAAAGCAAACATAAGCAGGTGAATACCTCACAAGAGTTTCTACGCTATAAAAGATAACAAACTAAATGAATACTTAACATAAATTGTACAGTCTGAATATCATAAATGTGGTAAATTTACTTTTACTTTTATAATATTTGGTTCGTTTTTCTGTTTTTATAAAGGTATTCGACGTCCTGAAACTACGCTGTAAATTTCGTGCACTTCCCTTGGAATAGCGATAAAATACTGGAAAGGTAAGTCAAATGTTCGCGTAGTTTATATCCTTTTCTATTATTTGTCGCATGTTTAAAAACCGGAGAACCAAGGTGACTTGACATGTTTTTATTTCGTATGTGGGTGATTAATAAGCTCATAACGAAAAACCAAAACCGGAGAACCAAGGTGACTTGACATGTTTTTATTTCGTATGTGGGTGATTAATAAGCTCATAACGAAAAACCGCCTACAGGTGAATTAAAATATGCATCTTCCATAAAATGGATCTCTGAATTTGATCGCGGAATAATTGTCCAAATAAACTTTGCGGCATGATATAAAGCAAATGTTTAACGAGGAAAGTCATTCTAACGACAAATGTTAAAAGAGACAGTTTTCATTGTTTATTCGCTATTTTTGTGACAAGTTTGATATCGTTTTTTCAAATAAGTTATATTTCTTGTCAGCTATTTCATGTGTCACGTATTTACTGGTTATTATTATTTCCCAAAACAGACAGCAGGCGGATTTCGTGAATCAGTATTGAGTTGTTATACGTCGTTTGGTTTATCATTCACGCAAACAGACATCAAAGAGCGATCACAATAAGTTGGAAATAGGAAAAAGACACCTGCTTGTTAACTAAAGGTTTCCATTGCCATGAAGACGAGCTAGGAATACAACTTAGTGCATGCTGCAGTGTACAATTTACGACAGTTCACAACATACCACAGTCCACACGCTGTGTATTGCAGTGCAATGACTATCACAGTGAACTTTACTGAGAATGGAGACCAGTCGAAATCATTTGTACATCTGTTTTGCTCTCCAGCAGAATTAACTGGACTACACAACTGGCTGACAGGTCTAATAGCGCTAAACATTGTTCTGTCCATTACTGCATTTCTGGTGAATACTCTGATACTAGTTGCCCTTCGCAAGTCTTCACTTCATCCGCCAAATAAACTCTTGTTCCTCTGTCTGGCAACCACGGATCTCTTCGCTGGTCTTATTTCAGAACCACTCTTTGTTTTTAATTTGATATCTGTGGTAAACGAAAGTTGGATCATTTGTCGCTACACATCGCTTTCAAGTTTCCTAGTGGGTTATATTTTGGCCTCAGTGTCTTTGTTCACAGTGACCACAATAAGCGTGGACAGACTTCTTGCCCTGTTATTGGGTCTAAGATACAGGCACGTTGTAACTTTAAGGCGAACATATGTAGCTGTAGCTCTTCTGTGGATTGTAGCAATTGTCGCTACAACAATGTACTTTTGGAATGACCGTATAACCTTTTGGTATGCCTATATAGGTATACCGCTCTGTCTAGTAACCTCAGTTTTCTCTTACACAAAGATTTTCCTCACTCTCCGTCATAAAAAGGCTCAAGTACCAAGGCATCAAGAACAACACAGCCAGACGAGTACACTGAACATACATGCCGAACGGTACAGAAAAGCAGTGTCTAGTGCACTGTGGGTGCAGTCAACATTAGTTATTTGTTATCTACCATATGTTATTTCAGATGCTTTGATGACTAAAAGTGGACTATCTTCATCCGCTTACATTGTTAAGGAATTAACAGTGACTTTAGTTTTCCTAAACTCGTCTTTAAACCCGATACTCTATTGCTGGAAGATCAGGGAAGTGAAAGAAGCAGTTAAGGACACAATCAAAGAATTTTGTTGTTCAGCTACTTAAGTCATTCATATCAAGTTATATTCTGACTTTTAGAGCTAAATAACTAAAGACGTTTAACTTCACATTTCACTTGTGTTGATACTTCTAGTATTTAGCTAATCGTTAGGATGGGTGTACGTAGTCAAAAGCTATGAAATAGTGTTTGTGTGCGGATGACTTCACAAAATTACCGGCGGCCAAGTTGGAGGACTGACGTAACCACAATGGTGACTGAAACAACAGAAATCGAGCCGCCGATGCTGTTAAATAATGGCTAAAATCTTGACGGCAAGGTAAAATGTGGATATCTTGAAAAATGTTCTGGCAGCGACATTGAACCGCTTCTTATCCCAGCCGAAACGTTAAGTGTGGAAAGCATTCCATCCGTCGAATCGATGGATTTACTTTCTTGCATTGTGCTGGATATATTAAATTTTTATACAAACGCACAATAAAGCTTACAGAAGCCTTCACGCCTACAACCGCATGAATAGCGGCTTCGTTTCCAGTGTCCTTGCGGGCATATACGATTAACAAGAAGAAATTCGCAGCTAATAAATGATTCACTTGTGCATCTTATGCTGTGTATTAATTGTAACCATGAAACAAGGCAGGTAGACCAGGTATGGCGTGTCAGCACATTGTATGATTTAGACAAAATTCAGACATGGCTAAAGGTGAATAAATTGACTTTAAACGTCAAAAAAACGAAATACATGTTGATTGGGAGTCGCCCCAAACTTGATTTGGTTTCTAATAATTTTGTAGTTAAGGTTGATAACACACCCATTGAAAGGGTGACCGTTTATAAGTCCCTTGGAGTCTCAGTTGATGAAAATCTTACATGGAAAGCACATATTGAAGAAATTTCAAAGAAGGTATCAGCAGGCTTATCGGTCCTAAAGCGTTTAAGCCCAACTATTCCATTTGAAACTAGGCAAATCATGTACAATGCACTTGTCTTGCCCTATTTTGATTATTTTAGTTGTGTTGTGTATGGGGTTATATAGGGATAGGATTAACCGAAAATCTCCAGCAACTTCAGCCCGTTTGTTATTTCATTAAGGTTTTATTGCCATATCAACGTTCATGAATACCGTAAAGCCGTTCCGAAAATAACGACCCCCTGAAGGTAGCGACCCTCTGAAAGAAGCGAACCACCCCCCCCCCCCCCCCCCCCCCCCCAAAGTCACGATCCCCCGATAATAGCGATAGACCCGATAGTAAATTGAAGCTTTGTAAGAAACACAAAAGCGGGCACCTGCGGAAAGATCGCAGTGTAAGACAAAATCGATATTACCAGGCATAATGATACAACTGCATAGCCATACCAAACGGTTACAATGTAGCTCCAAAAGTACATTAACGTCCCAACAGCAGGGTGAGAAGTCTGTCCACACTTATTACAGCCAGTGTCAACAAAGACACTAAACACAAAAATCTGGCCGTAACGAAAGACGAGGTCAAAGCGTAGTAGCAAGTAATCCATCGTTCATTTGCCACCGACATCAAATAGACAACATGTATCGGCTCCAAAATAAGACCGACGAACAGATCAGTTGTTGCCAGACAGCGAAACAAAAGTTTGGACGGCGCGGATGAAGAGAAGACTCCTTGTGAAGGGCAACTAGGGTCAGACTGTTACCCAGAAATGCAGTTATGGAGAGAAAAATGTTAAGCGCTATAAGGCCTATCAGCTGATGGCGTAATTTTCCATTTATTCCAACTGAGCAATACAGTTCGAAAGAGTTCAAATCGAATCCATCTTCAGTAAAATTGTTCACGGTCATCTGTTTACTGCAATGCAAGTATAACATAAACTAAATTTTTTAGCGCGGTTCATGACACCAAAAAAAGAATATTTCAATAATTAATTCCATTAAAATTAACTAGGTGTTTTTCCTTCCGTTCCTCATCTCATAAAACGTCGTTACATAGCTCTTTGGTTTTTCATTTTGTTTGCGTAATGTATTTTGCAATTAGTTTTCAAAAATAGCTGATGTAAAACGAATTAAACGAAGGGCGATTAGCTGACATTCATAAGCTACAGCCATTATAAAGCATAAAGCCCTCAAATAGAGGATGATAAGCTCGTCGTTTCCTATGTGAAACATAAATGAGCTTTATGACAAATAAAGGAATTTTATGGTTCTTGGTCTCAAGGCGTTTCCGTTAGTTATAACCACACGTTGTAATTATATTAACTTGACTTAACGGTTGCCCGATTCCTTCCTTAACGTCGCATATTAAGAATGTAAGGGTGTGGAACCAGTTTTAAAATGTGCCATAGTACAGATGGTTTCCCATTAAAAAAAGATCTCCATGCAAGGAAACGCATCACTCACCTATTGGCGCGAACTGTGCACTTTACGCACTCTAGTTCCTTCACTAATCTCAACTAATAAAGAAAATAGTCAAACGCGGCCACTTCCTTGGTTAATATTCAGCCAACATCTCCTCATTGATAATTTTGTAGTTTATTGCCTATTTCCCGGAAAAGACACTGGATGATCATCTATAATTTGCGATCAAGAAACATAAAACCTACAATTATTAGCTGACTCCTAGTGTACAATTCGAAACTAGAAATAGAACTCGAATTTCAGGAAATTTCCAAAATCTCGCTATGATTTGCTACGTAGATAGCGATTTCGTAACAAACAAAAAAATACAACATGATGTCTTTTCTCCCGTTTGCTTTTCTCACTGCAAATTAACTGCTTCATCCAAAAGTGCGATTTTAAAGTTATGGAAGAACAGGATAGATCATCTCAGTAAGAAATCTTTTATTTCTTGTTTTCATAATGAATTCTAATTCATTAAAACTGAAAACTTTTCGACGAACTAAATTTGACTGGGAGGAGCCTTAAAGGTTAGTCGTAAAAAAACCCAGACATGACAGGTTTCCATAATGAGGTCAAACAAATAAATAATATTAAAACAAGCTAACAAGGAAAACTTTTTAGTCAAAATGCAGCTCCTGTTATTAATTACATAAAGCAAATGACAACTCAGATAATTATTTACTAAGAAAACATCAGTGAACTTGAATACTGAGAGACAAATTAGCCAATATTATTTTAAGACTTCAGTTATTTCCGCCAAATGTTATCGGCTGTACTCTAATGCAAGACAAGAAGGGATGGTATCCCGCAGAAAGGGACGGTATCCTGCAGAAAGGGACGGTATCCTGCAGAAAGGGACGGTATCCTGCAGAAAAGGACGGTATCCTGCAGAAAAGGACGGTATCCTGCAGAAAGGGACGGTATCCCGCAGAAAGGAACGGTATCCTGCAGAAAAGGGACGGTATCCTGCAGAAAGGGACGGTATCCCGCAGAAAGGGACAGTATCCTGCAGAAAGGGACGGTATCCCGCAGAAAGGGACGGTATCCTGCAGAAAGCGACGGTATCCCGCAGAAAGGGACGGTATCCTGCAGAAAGGGACGGTATCCTACAGAAAGGGACGGTATCCTGCAGAAAGGGACGGTATTCCGCAGAAAGGGACGGTATCCCGCAGAAATATCGAAATTTCGATTTATTACTTCTTCGAGGTTTTATCTCCATTATAAAATTCAGGATATTTAGAAAGGAAAGTCACATCTTCCGTAGAACGTTGGTATCCCTCAAAGCTGTGTCTGCTTATGTTTCCCTGACGCAAAAGGCTCCAGTACAAAATAGATCTTTAAAATAAATGTTTTGTTGCCTCATGAATAACATTAAATAAACTAATCATGTTCCTCTTTTACAAGACTGAGCACAGAATTTGTCAATGACTTCACTCGCTGAACATTGCAGAAGTTTTCTGATTGTATCCTTCACTGCTTGTCTCACTTCACTGCTCTTCCAGCAATAGAATATCGGGTTTAATGTCGAGTTTAAACAAATTAAAGTATCTGCAACTTTACGAGTAAGATAAAGGGAAGAGGACAATTCTACTTCCGTCCTCAAAGATTTCACTACAACGTATGGTAGATAACAAACAACTAATATCAACTGCAGCCATACTGCGCTGGAAACAGCTTTTCTGTACCGAGCTATGTTCAGTGGAATTGTCTGGCTCGGTTGTTCCTGGTGAACATGGTTTTGTACTTGATTCTGATTATGACGAAGAGTGAAAAAAATCTTCGTGTAAGACAAAATCGATATTACTAGACATAATGATACAGCTGCATAGCCATACCAAACAGTTACAATGTAGCTCCAAAAGTACATAAACGTCCCAACAATTGACACAACCCACAAAACAGTTACAACTACATATGTTCGCTTCAAAGTAACGACTTGTCTGTATCTGAGCCCCAACAAGAGGGCGAGAAGTCTGTCCACGCTTATTGCAGCCAGTGTCAACAAAGACACTAAACACAAAAAACTGCCCGTAACAAAACTCGAGGTCAAAGAGTAGTAGCAAATATTCCATCGTTCATTTGCCACCGAAATCAAATAGACAACATATATCGGCTCCGAAATAAGACCCACGAACAGATCAGTTGTTGCCAGACAGCGAAACAAGAGTTTGGACGGCGGATGAAGAGAGGACTCCTTGTGAAGAGCAACTAGGATCAGACTATTCCCCAGAAAAGCAGTTATTGAAAGAAAAATGTTAAGGGCAATAAGGCCTATCAGCTGATGTCGTATTCCCCCTTTTATTCCAACTGAGCAATGCAGTTCCAAAGACTTCAAATCGAGTTTATCTTGAGTAAAATTTGTCATGGTTATTTTACTGTAATGCAAGTATAACATGTACAATATTTATAGCGTAACATTTTTCAAGCTCATTTTACTGCAAAAAAGTACAACACGCACTATATTTATAGCGCGGTTTCATGACACCAGAAAAAAATATTTGAGTAATTAATTCCATTCAAATTAAGTAGGTATTCTTCCTTCCGTTCCCCATCTCGTAAAACGTCCTTGAGTTGCATAGCTCGTTGGTTTTTCATTTTGTTTGCGTAATGTACTTTGCAACTAGTTATCTAAACGAGCTGATGCTAAAACAAATTAAACGGCGGATGACTAGCTGACATTCATACCTACAGCCACTATAAAAGCATAAAGCCCTCAAACAGAGGATGATAAGCCAGTGGTTACTTTTATGAAACATAAAAGAGCTTTATGACAAATAAAGAAATTTTATGGTTTTTGGTCGCTAGGCGTTTCTGTTAGTTATAACCACACAAAATAATTATATTAACTATACTTATCGGTTACCCGATTTCTTCCTTAAAGTCACATATTAAGAATGTAAGGATGCGGAACCAGTTTTAAAATGTGCCATAGTATTGATGGTTTCCCATTAAATGAAAATCTCCATGCAATGAAACGCATCACTCTCCTATTGGCGCGAACTGTGCACCTTACGCACTTTAGTTCCTTCACTAATCTCAACTAATTAAGAAAATAATCAAAAGCGGCCACTTCCGTGGCTAATATTCAGCCAACATCTGCTTATTAATTTTTTTGTACTTTATTGTCTATTTTTTTCTGAAAAGACACTGGCTCGTCATCTATAATTTTCGAACAAGAAACATAAAACCTCTAATCGTTAGCCGACTCTTTGTGTACGATTTGCAAACTAGAAATAGAACTGAAATTTCAGGAAATTTCCACAATCTTGTTATGATTTGCTACTTTGATAGCGCTTTCGAAACAAACAAAAGAGACAATATGGCGCCTTTTCTCTTGTTTGCTATTCTTACTAAAAATAAATGACATTATCCGAAAGTGCGATTTTAAAGTTATGGAACAACAAGATGGATCATCTCAGGAAGAAATCTTTAATTACTTGTTTTCTTAATAAATAAACTTTTGCGAACTAAATTTGACTAGGAGCTTTTAAGGTAAGTGGTCAGAAAAATAAATAAATAAATAAACTAAACAAAAACAGACTGGCAGCTTCCCATAATGAGGAGAAATAAAAAAAAGTAATATAGAAGAAGAACTACCAGGGAAAACCTTTTAGTCAAAATGCTATCCTGTTATTAATTGTCATGAAGCAAATGACAACTCAGATAAGAAGACATGAACTTGAATACTGAGAAACAAATAAAGAAGCCATTAGTATTTTAAGACTTTCGATAATTCCGCCCGGTAGTGTCATCAGCTACTCTAATGCAAGGCAAGATTAACGGGACAGTGTCAAGCCGAAATATTGAAGTTTTGCTTTATTAGCTCTCCGAGGTTTTATCTCCATATAAACGTTAATTAAATAATAAAATAAAAGTAATGAGATTTAGGTTAGCATCCCCGAGGGCTGTGTTTTTTTTATATTCCCCTGGCGCAAAAGGCTCCAGCACAAAATGACTAATACTAAGTAATCAAAATGTAAAACTTGGTGTGTTCCTCTTTGATCAGACTGAGCAAAGAATTTGTGAAATGAATTAACTCGATGAACATTGCAGACGTTGTCTGATTGTCTTTCTCACTGCTTGTCTCACTTCACGGATCTTCCAACAATAGAGTATCGGGTTTAATGCAGAGTTTAAACAAATTGAAGTATCTGCAACTTTACGAGTAAGATAAACGGAAAAGGACAATCCTCTTTCCGTCCTCATAGCTTCTACTACAACGTATGGTAGACAACAAACAACTAATGTCAACTGTACCCACAGTGCGCTGGAAACAGCTTTTCTGTACTGAGTTAAGTTTAGTGGAATTGTCTGACTCGTTTGTTCCTGGTGAACATGGTTTTGTACTCGATTCTGATTATGACGGAGAGTAAAGAAAATCTTCGTGTAAGACAAAATCGATATTACTAGACAAAATGATACAGCTGCATAGCCATACCAAACGGTTACAACGTACAGTGGAACCCCGTTAATACGACCACCTTCGGGCCATGGAAATTTGGTCGTATTAACGGGGTGGTCGTATTAACGGGGTAGGGTCAAATTATGGTGCAACAAACTACAAACTACATTCTACTACATGTATACCTTTAATTGCGCTATAAATCAACCTTTTTGCAGTTAATTAACAACCTTACAACCGCAATTTACGGAACACTGCAATTTGCCGGATGTCATATCAATTGAACATGCTCACCACTAACACCTTTGCCTAAAACCATGCAATAAAATATTAATGCGTTATTGTTTGTCAGATTGTGTCCGTTTTCGTTCAGCAGCCTCACCAGGCAATTTGACTGGTCGTATTAACGGGGTAATTTTATAAAGAAAATAACGATTGAGGACTCCAAAAGGTGGTCGTTGGTCGTAATAACGGGGTGGTCGGATTAACGGGGTTTTCAGATATGAAAATGAGTGGGCTTTTGTTCGGGCCACAAAAAAGTGGTCGTAATAACGGGGTGGTCGTATTAACGGGGTGGTCGTATGGCGGGGTTCCACTGTAGCTCCAAAAGTACATTAACGTCCCAACGATTGACATAACCCACAAAACTGTTAAAATTATATATGTTCGCTTCAAAGTAACAACTTCTCTGTATCTGAGCCCCAACAAAAGGGCGAGAAGTCTGTCCACGCTTATTGCAGCCAGTGTCAACAAAGACACTAAACACAAAATGTTGGCCCCGAAGAAAGCTAATGTCAATGCGTTGAGACAAATGTTTCGCCTTTCATTCACCACAGACAGCAAATACACAGTATATAAGGGCTCCACAATAATACCAACGCAGAGATCCGTAGTTGCGAGACAGCGAAACAAGAGTTTGGACGGCGGATGAAGTGAAGACTCCTTGTGAAGGGCAACTAGGATCAGAGTATTCCCCAGAAATGCAGTTATGGAGAGAAAAGCAGTAGCCACGCACCTCTTCAGAACCTCTAATTTCATTGGACCTGGTTATCACGCACTTGTATTGTTTTTAGGTCTAGGGTCCATTGTTCTGTTGTTTGTTCTATTGTTTTCTTAGCCAATTTTGTGAGGCGTTCCGAGAGGTGCGTACCGCCTCGAGAAAAGCGTTTAGCGCTATAAGGCCTATCATCTGATGGCGTATTCCTCCACTTAATTCTGCTGCGCAATACAGTTCGAGAGATAACTTGCGTCCATGTTTAGTAACATTTTCCATGTCATTTCACTGCAATGCAAATAACACTGTACACTTCATTGATGTCGCGTTTTTTGTATTTTACATCGGAAGCTCTCAGCTAAAGAATAATTAACGTCAAAGCAATTAAGCAGGTGTTCCCTCTCCTGCTTAACCCTTTCATCCTACAACATTCTGTTCTTGAGTGATTGGTTGCGTGAACGGCTGGTGTATTTAAAGCTAAGACTTTACAAGCCTAATGGCTCGCAAATGCCGCAGCGTAACCCGGTTTCTGTAGCATGAAGCTACTGGGAGTATAACTACTTCCCCATGGATGGGATGATAGTCCATCGCAAGGTTATCCCCCAGCAATATGTCGCCGGTACCCATTTATGCGCCTGGGTGGAGAGAAACAACGTGGGGCAAAGTTTCTTGTCTAAGGAAAAAACACGACGGCAGAGACCAAGGGCGCATAAAAAATCTCTTGACATGGCAATGTTATTCGCAATTCCCTTTTGGGAATTCGAGCTAGTTATATTGCTTGTTTCCATGCGGTTCACCCATTGACATCATCAGTCACAAGCTCACTTCCCACCCGCCCTCGGCACGCTATTGTTAGCTCTTCTTTAACCTCCAGGGAAGCTATTTGACTAACACGCACTCAGTTTGCAGAACATGTTTCCGGGCATCGTCCGGTTTTTCGCGTCCGGCGTGCAGTCGCATTGTTTCTTATATTTTGAGACTCTTATCTAGTTATTGTTTAACACCGTGGTAGTTATACTTATCGTAAACCGAACAGTGTTTTGATTCGCATGTTTTTTTTGTTCCTGAATCGAATAAAGCTTGTATGGCTTGTCGGTCTCTCCCTATTAGCATGTCAGACAGGTATTCTATGTACCTTTCGGAACGCCTCATAGGAAAAAAAAAAACAATAGAGGTGCACCTCATCCTCATCCAGGTCCAATGAAATTAGAGGTTCCGAAGAGGTGCACTACTACTCAGTGAGAGAGAATAGAATCGTGGCAAAAATAATCAATGATTGTTCTTTTTAATACATGCAGCAGGGTCGTTGTTTACATACAGTTACATCCATCAGGTGTAGTACGGACAAGAAATACAAAAGGAATTTAAAAAACTCATCTCACAATTCACGAAAATTCGAAAATGATATTTAAAGTTATTATTAAGGTAGTGAATTTGTGATGACAGTGGAAATGAATTTCTTTAACTACACAACTTACTCTCTAGCTGCCTAAGCCGTTTGCTCATCACGCGATGTCCATTTGGGTTTAAGCGGCGGCTGGAAACTCTTCAATTTGGAATGGCAACTAAGATAAGAGTATTCCTTAGAAGTGCGTGAATATAGCAATAAGTTGTTCAGTGCTGTAAGGCATGTTATCTATGTGTATCCCTTAACAAGTCCCACTGTAAAAAAAAAAAACTGTTCTGAGAGCGTTTCCTTTGAACATTACATTTCATGCAATGACGACGTGCAGTGAATTTTACCAGTGATGAAGGTAAATCCCAACAACACAAACAAGTGAGATAGTTTTAATTAAGAAAAAAAGAGAGGTTTTCCTCTTTGCAGAAACTTTATAATGTAATTTAGCACATTTCATTTTTAGCCAAATATTCATTTGTTCAGTTAACCCACATTATACACTTCGGTTCGTGTTTCCACAGCTATTCCTCGTTCTCCCAAACTCCCGCTCGTGTTACCATAACTCTATGGAAACACGGAAAACGTTTTCTATTTCTTAAGCTTATTCATACCGGGCTTTTTTGGTCTTCTGGAACCAGGGGGAGGGGGACAGTTTCCGCCCCCTCAATAACGTCTAGAATATTGAAGCTATGGTTATGAAACTTGGAAGGTTTATAGTACGTCAAAAACTGTCTAAGTTATTAAGGTAGGTCATATGACGTGGTTTCCGCTGAAGTCGCATTTTTTATGAGATCCCAAAGACAGGTTGTTTTCAAAAACAATTTTAATGTAGAAAATTATTTTTTTTAACTTAAGTTTACTACTTCGGAAAAGATGAATAATATTTGGATTTTTACTTCATAATGAGCATACATTGTATTTTTTTCAAGGAGTCAAAGAATTAATTAGGTTTTAAAATTTGGTGCTGAGAGCAACCCATCATTTTCCTACTGAACGTTTAATCGCCCTGGTAAAGAATTGGGGACCACGCGAGGCAAAGAAAAACAATTATTTGACCTCGGTAGGATTCGAACCCACGACCTCCGGACTAGATCTTCCGTCTCTTTACCGTTTGAGTTACAAGGTCACACGGGAACAGATCGTGGGTGATAAAGCGGTAAATCGTGGCAATAAGAAGGTAAAGGGTATATTATATTTTGCCAAGACAATTGATGGCAAAAATGTATATTTTTTTAAGTTTGCCTACGTTCGCAAAGACACTGCACACAGCACATTGCCTACCTTCTGTGATTTCAGTTCATGCACGTTTGTCCCCAGATCACTTAGCTGCCGCTGAAGTTGGCTCAACTGAGTTCGTTTCCTGTCAATGTGGTTATTTAGAGTGTCTCTGTAAACAAACCAAACCAATGGCAAAGTGATGATGGGAATGATGGGAATCATAGACCTATAGCTAATAGGGCGTACTGACCAACAAAAAGCTCAAAGATCCCCCACACACCAAGACTCAAACAAACCATAAAAAAAAAAACTCGCATACCATATTTCTTTGAATAAAGGAGTAAATTAAAAAAATATTGGAATGAAAGGAAAGTTAGGTACCCAAAAATTGTAATGTTCTTAAATTACTGTTAAAGATAAGGCCGCACACGAGCCACAGGTGGCCCACTCGGCCGAAGCTGAACCCAGTTTTGTAGCATGAAGCAACCAGGAGTATAGCTACTTCCCCATGGATGGGATGCTAGTTCATCGCAGCCAGGGTTACTCCCAGTATTTTGTCTCCAATACCTATTTATACACGTGGGTCGGGTTGTTCAAAGCGCGATTAAGCTAACCCAGAGTTAGCATCAATTTTGATTCCAGTTAAATAATTAACTGAATCAATGGAGATTTTTCCAAAGTATTTTTGCCCTTTAGTTTCGTCTCTGACTTGTCTTCGCGTGTAAGTTATAACTAGCTTTTGAAAACACGTCTAACGAGAGAAATTAAATCCTCGGTTAAGTTTTAATCCTGGGTTAGCGTTAACCGGCTTTCGAACAACCGGGCCCTGGTGGAGAGAGACAATGTGTAGTAAAGTTTCTTGTCTAAGGAAACAACACGACGGCAGAGAGCAGGCCTTGAACCACTAAGCTTCAAATCTGAAGTACAACACGCTAACCACTACACCACCGTGCCTTCACTTAAATGACTGCATGGTCTGAATAAACATCCACTCCCTATTAACTCCAGAGGCATTTTAACCTAATTCTAGTTTAGTTTAGTTTATAACTCTTATAATTCTTATTGCTTTGCATGTAAACTCATACGTTTGTTGAGTCTTTTTATCAACAATAAACAATAAAGATTATTATTCTTTCGTGACCGTTCAACAAGGAGTGTGTTTTTTATTGAACAGTATTGCAAAACACACAACAGAAGACTGCAAATTGATATAGCGTCTATCTGAATGGTCAAACTGTACAGTTCTCTCCCGAGAATGAAACGTTCAAAGCCCATGTAACGTTAAGATGGAGTAGTAGCAGGAAATGTTTATTAAAATATTTAATTCTTACAGTCACTAGATTTAAGTTGTAATTTTTCTTTATCCTTTTTTATTTACCATTTATGTATTTATTATTACTTACGATCGACCTTGTCTGTCGGTGATTTCTTTGGAGACAGACTGCATGGTACGACCAGGAGCTTAAAAGAAAAACATTCCATCAAGCAACACACTGAAAAAATACTTATAAACTGTAACGTCTTTATCAACAAAAGACCTAAGAAGGAAATCGCATAACAATAGGGACATTTCCATACTACAATACATGTCCATAAATATAAAATGGTTTGCCTATCGTGTTTTTCCAAAGGCCCTACAGAACGTTGGGAAGCTCCCTTTTCACTGGCATAAAGCCACTCAGAGAATCAAGCAACCCCACCCCTTTCTTTCCCCCACTCCCACCCGGAAGGAATGCTAGTCCACCCCTGTGTTAGAGGTTAATACTGCAGAAATCGACCATTAAAAATAAATTACGGAGACATGTAGTGCAGTTCTAACTTTTGAGTCAGACGACGAATTCTTCTGGTGTGACCATTCAAATGAAACCTCTTCAGCAGTACTTTTGCATGGTACCATTTGTTCTAACTTTTGAGTCTGTTGATGAAATCCTATGGTGTGACCATTCAAATGAAACCTCTTCAGCAGTACTTTTGCATGGTACCATTTGTTCTAACTTTTGAGTCTGTTGATGAAATCCTATGGTGTGACCATTCAAATGAAACCTCTTCAGCAGAACTTTTGCATGGTACCATTTGTTTTTCAATATTTTACAAAATTAAATTTGGGATTTTTCTTGAATTTTGATTTTGGCAATTTTGGGAGTTTAAGGGACGTTATATGCACATAACGGTTTAAACAAGAGAAACGAAAATCTTAATAACGATTTTGGGTTAGCATGAAACGGTTTTTAAACAACCGAACCCATGGTGACAGGAACAGATAAGTGTCATTTCTTATTACTCAACAGAGTGAGTGTCATGAAGAATCTTCACTTACCAACTCCATGAAGTTTGGACTGCAGCAAAGATATATTCCTGTCCATATCCTTCAGCTCTGATTTGTATTTTTCCAACATACGAATGTCTGGTTCCATTTGTCGAGCACTTTGCTCCTCTGTTTCGGTAATACTTTGAAGATCTTCAAGCTGAAGAAAAAACAAATATATAGGCTAGCATAATTTGGAGTGTTCAAGTAATATATCAAACACGAGGAAGAGTGTTTCATCATGATTTCCAAACACCGAGAGGTGGGTTAAAAAGCGAGGCGCAGCCGAGATTTTTTAACCAGCTTTAAAGTGTTGGATACCCGATGAAACACTCGAGTGTTTGATATAGCTTCTCGAACTTTAAATAGAGAGAAAACTTGTTGAATTATTAATGAGTATGAGAACTCGATATTTCACGAGTGAGATAACTCCTCACTTCCGCAATCATAAAGATGCCAATGGCACCTTAAATCTGTTATTGCCCTATGACCCAACAACGAGAAATCCTCATAAAAGTATTCTGTGGATTGAGCAAGATAGCTACAATTCATGGCTGTTACGTGACGTACCTCAGTGATCTCGTCCTCAATCCTTTGTACTTCACTGTCCATTTCTTCCATTTTGGATTTGATGTCAGGAATTTCATTGCTCTCTAGAGATTCCAGCTGAAGAACAAGATTAAATATAGTTGTACATGTGGAACTTCTGCAACTGGCAATGGGGAAATTCGCTTACTTTCAAATCCAAGTGTAGCATTGTCTACGAATACTCCCTTATTTCCCTCAGGGATACTCGAGCGAGTGATCACTCGAGCGAACGGGAAAATCGCCTCCCGCGTGAAGGCGCGACGTGCGGAGTCGGAGAGCCTCATTTCTCTCCTCTCCCTCGCGTTGCGTCTACCCACAAGAGGCAATTTTAGTTCTTGTTCGCGTGATCACCCGCTCAACTACAGTGGAACTCCGATTGCGATATAACGAATCCCCATTATAACGAACACATTTTCCCAGTCCCTTGGGGTTCTTTTCCACACATTTTACTATAACTGGACTGACGAATATCGTTCGTTATACCGGGGTCTTTATTATAACAGGGTTTCACTGTATCCATGAGAGTAGTCTAGGTGTAGTCTATTGTCACGCAACAATCTTTTGTGAAGAAAAGAAAGATGTATTTATGACTTTGCGTGACTAATTTATTAGTGGTACTTGACTCTTTGGAATACGTTATTTCGTAAGTGAATGGTTTCATGCATAAGGACATAGCACTTACAGATTCTTTAGCTGGGGCCAGTTCAAGAATATGATCATAGCGTTTTTGTTTTTCGGTGAGACTTGCTTCATTTGCCATTCGCTTCTCGGGAAGAGTTCGAATTTTGGTCTTCAGCTGTAAAACAAACCAGAAGACAATAATTCAAAAGTTCTGAATTAATCGTAAAACAAGAGGCTACCCGTAGCCTATACTCGTACCGGTAATGTGAGTTACTCGCGGGAAACACTTACGTAACACAACAACAGGCAAATAAAACCATTTACATTTACTCTGCTTGCATGCGTGCGCATTCTCGTACCCAGATCTCATGCGATGCACAAAAAGAGACGAAAACAAAAAGAATAAAAAGAAAAACAGGGGGCAAACTTTACCTCGTTGCCGTATCCGTCACGAGTAAACAGCAAGAAACAAAACCCAAATTTGTTTCGTTTTTGTTTGCAAAACCACGCCGTACCGTGAGCTCAAAATTTCTTGCAGTGCATGCGTGCGTATTCTCGTACCCAGATCTAACGCAATGCACAAAAGTAGATACGAAAACACGGAGCAAAACAAGGAGAAAAACGGAGGGCAATCCTTAACTCGTTGCCGTACCGGCACGAGTAATTAGGAGACTGAATTGACTGAAATTAACGCAACCATAATTAGAAGTAAACACCTAACAGGTCTTTCATTGCAGGCTCTTGAACAATAATTGAAAACCAAATAACTTTAAAATGTCTTACCTCTGAAACAAGAGCGGCAATCTGTCTGTTGGAGTCAAACGTTCGGTGACATAGAGGACAGCCGCTGGCGTGAACATCTTCGCTCTCCAGTTTGGAAACATACTTGGAGTAGATTTTCTCCAAGGAGCCAATTATACCTCGTTCACTAAGAGATTCAAAAGGTAATTGTAAAAAAAAATGATTGGATGAGAGTGGCTGGAAGATAAGTAACATGATCTGAAGTATATGGTAACATCTTCGGTGGCCATGCACAAACTTGTAAAAAGCTAGTCGAATGTGAAAGGTATTGATTGGTTTATGACAGGCTGCGAAAGGAATTTTTCTTACCTTTGGTTTTATGTTTGTGGAGTGCTATCATCGATTAAACCTTTCCTAACTAAGTAGAGCAGGCAAGCTGCCCTTGAATGTGGAGCTAACCTGAAAGGCAGAGGTTTCTCCCATCCAATCGATAAGAAATCTTTGTATCCGATAATCTGGAATATAGATATGCCACATAGATTACGTGTTTTGCTACGCTGAGCAGCCGTTAAAAATTGTTTCGAGAACTGACAATGGTCTGTTGTGTTATTTGCATTTGCTGTGTTTGGCAAAATGTAATTAATCTGGTTTTGGTTGTGCGGCAGCTTACTTCGCTCAATATCTGCGTGTTCGTACCGCGGCTGAAACAATAAAAATAGGAACATTACAAATGTACATGTTTCGCCTGATTTGTCGAAAATGCGTTGTTCTTCCGCCTGTCTAGCTATTTCAACGACAGACCTCTCAACTGCATGACACTTACTCCTGTAAAGTGGCAATGCTGTCACGGATGTTTTCTCTGGTTGTGTTATAGTCGTTCTCTCCACACGCTTCGGATATTTGTTGTCTGTGCTGTTGAGCTTGACTTTCTTTGTCCTTTAAGTTCTCCCTGTTGAGTAATAAAAGGCAAAGCTTGCAAAAGGAACCATACAAAGCGTATGTACATACAGTAGTTATGTATTAAATAACATTTTGGTTTATCCTGTATATAGCGCGTTATCTGCTGTTTCAGCAACCGAACCCTGGACAACGACAAAGAAACTGTTGGGGGAGGGGGGGGGGGGGGGGGGGGGGGGGGGGGTAACAAGCGACTAACACTGAAGGCTCCCAGGCACTGAATCCGGGAACCAGGAACAGTATCAACCCCTGCCACAACGCAGAAAAATCTGACGAATATATATGTGCAAAATTGTTTAAAAAAATCTATTCACTCGTTCCTTCCACCCCAAACGTTTTGTTAACTTAAGCTGTTCAAGTAATACCTTCAAGTATAGTTTCTTCACCAGGAGCCCGTTTCTCGAAACTCCCGGTAACGTTTCGGGCCCGAAGCCAAATATTGAAATCAAAATCTAAAGAATAAAAGCGCAGGTCCTAGCGAACAAACCAGTCCATTTTGTTTTGCTAACTGATAGTTTTATCGTATTATCTGCGAAACTTTTGAAACCTCAATCTTCAATGAAAATAAAACAGCTTTCCGGGCCCGGTAATTACCGGGTCTTTCGAGAAACGGCCCCCAGAACAGTTAAAGAAAGGAACTATTTGCCAAATATTCTCATTGAACAATCAACTCTCGACATCTTTCAGTCTGCCTTGGACACCCATATTACTGACCAATGACAACTTTAATTTTAATTATTTTACTGTATTTACACCTGCACCTGTAATTGCACATTTTCTTTTTAAATTAGCACTTGACACCTGCACTACGCATTCACGTGTATGGGAAACCTTTGCGGGTTATGATATATAAATAAATAAACAAATAAATAAATAGTAACGTTCCTTCTACCCTCATGCAATGAACATCAGAGATGAACGCTGACCTGATAAGCAGTAATTAACGGGCACAACCTTTTACTATTTTACACTAATGGAAAAAACTTTCTTGACTGTCTTTACTGTTCTTACGTAATCATCCGTTTTCGTGTCTGTTTGGAAGACAACTGTTGTTTCATTTTCTGTAGATTGTTTCTGGTTTCCCTCAGCTCTCTTTCCTTCACTCGCAAGTGTTCTTGTAATCTTGTATAAAGGTTCTCTGATGTACCGCGTGTACCCAGCGTGGATTTCAGATCCTCCTCATGACGGTCCATACTGGAGACAAAAAAAAAACACAAGCCAGGGTTTTTGTTTAAGGTTTACAATAACAGGGACCATTTATTGGCACGCAGTCTCAATTCGGGGTAAGTGTGAGAAGGGGATGGCCCCCTCCCAATGGGGGGGGATGGGGTGCTCCCCCCAGATAATTTTTGAAATTTTGAGGCCCGAAGTGTGCATTTTAGGCCATTTCTGACAAATTTGGGTGTTTGTTTTAACTTTTATGAAATAGGCCTTAGTAACGAAGCACAGTTTTATTTCACTCGTAACCTCGTAATAAAATAGCCTCAACACAAAAGTCACAAAGCTTAGTTTATGAGTTTCACCAAATTTTAAGTGATCAAGCCAAACCAGTATCAAATATTACTTTGAAACTTCCCAAACAAAAATGCAATCCTTCACAGTGCATTTTTTACTTCTTGGAACTTATGCTCGATGTTTTTCTTTAATGACTTTTTTTCTTTAATAAGTTTCATGCGGAAAGCAAAAAATGATGATCCAGTTTGGTTTAAAGTCACTACACTGGTACTTTGAATATATTAATAATTTTCTTTGGTTATGGGTGGGCAGAACGGAAATGGATTGTTAATTGAAATCATTGTTCTAAACGTTTTACGTTCTGCCACTGTATGACGATCAAGAGCTTTTTGTGTACGCTCGAAGGTTCATCTTATAATATCAAACACGAGGAAGTGTGTTTCACCAGGTTTTCCAAACACCGAGAGGTGGGTTATTAAAAAAGACAAGGCACAGCCGAAATTCACATTGTAGGAATTTATCGAAAAGATTTGGATGCGTTATAGGCCTTTTTCATAAAATAATGGCAGCCGATTTATTATTCTTTTGTATTCATGCTTATTAGCCTACCTAGCCTCGTTAGCAAGTGTAAAATTCAAATTAATTTTTGCTCTGTAATGAGGCTAGGTAGGCTGATTAACAAGAATATAAAAGTATAAGAGATTGGCCGCCATTAATACTTTATGAAAAAGGTGTATTTGAATTTTAGACGATAAACGAGTCACCAAAAATGCAAGATTCGTCGCTGACAAATATCGAACATTTTAACTGACATTTGAATCCACCCACCACCCCTCCGCCCCCCATCCAAACACACTCATGACTGACAAGTGTGTGGGTTGTGCCTAAATCATACCGTCCAGAAGGACGTCGGACACCTTATTGAGACTTATATAACGTAATGCCGACACTTGATTGAACCTGTGACCTCAGCTAGGCTCAGGCTAACATAGCCTACCGTACCACTGTACCACCTAGCTTCTCAGGTTGCTTAGTCCTAAATTTAACTATATAAACTGCTACCCCCAACTTCAACTGAAAGCCAACCAGTTACTCCGTTATAAAAGTCTCAATAAGATGTCCGACGTCCTTCTAGACGGTATGATTTGGGCTTGACCAAGTGTGTGTGTGTGTGCGTGCGTGCGTGCGTGCGTGTGTTTTGGTTTTTGTTTTTATGAGAAAGAACAGATCGACATGGCTCAGAATTGGAGTGGGTAGAGGAAGCTTGTGGTGGACGGTGATGATAATGTACAGGGATCGTTCTGATCACTCTTACATTTTCTGAATAGCATCTTCTTTGCTGCTCTTTTCTTTGGAAAGCATGTCCAGTTTAGCTTGTGTTGTTGACTGCATGTGCATCGCTTGCTGTTCTTCTCTCAGCTGGCGCAGTTCATTGTCAACAGTACGCTTCTCAGACTGCAGTCTATCAATCTCTTTTCCCAATTCGCTGACATTGCCACTTTCTTGAACAGCCTCAAGCTCCCGTTCCTGAAATAAAATAATAAACCATTCTACTTCTTACGTCTGTATTAAACATGCAGCAATTCTTAATTTCAAGTCTGTAGATAATGCCCTAAAGTGAGAGTTTCTTTATTGTTTAACAATTTTTATTAATTAATTTGTTGTTTTTTTTAATTGATTTTAACATTTTACAAAACAAAATTTCGCAATTTTTTCTAGTTTTGAGTTTCACCGATGATTGCGGTGTAGGGCTTAAGATCTAACAGGAAATTTCAAGTACAAGAGTTAAGTGGTGATATGGCAAAATTGTGGATTATGGTACGGCCACTGGCACTGTACTGTTACTTCACTTTTACAGTGCAACGTGTCTTACCGTGACAAACTTTTTTACCCTTTATCAGAGAGCGCAAAGTAGAGCACGATCAAATATCATCTTGTCGCTTCGTGTTTATGACAGGAGTGTAAAGTTAGTAACAAAAAACAAAGATTTTATTTACTTCATTGCTTCACGCGTATCCGCAGTTACGAAAATGATTATCAGAATTAGCTGGTGATATCGTGAAAACTTGTAAAAAAATGTGTTGGGTGCTCAAGGTAAGTCGCGTCGCACTGTAATAGGCCATTTTCGTGATGACGTCATTTACTACTCTCATGTGAATGAGGGCTATTGTTATTTACATGTAAGCTCCACTGGGATTACAACATTTAAGTATTGTTCCACATAAGAACGATAGCAAACTTCATTGTTCTGCGACATTAGCTCTTTCCCACATAGAATATCTTTAATTTCAAGAATAGAGGAGGAGCTGATGGTTAACAATTATATTTCATTATAAAAAGAAAGAAAATCCATTTGCATCAAATAAATTTTAGGAAATGTTCGTGCTTAACCAATCAAAATAGCAGAAGACAATAGCTAATAATTTTGCTTCTTTGATGAAGTTCCCCAAATACAATTTCTTTTAAAAATTGTATGTTGTGCGATTGGGTCTCAAATTACTTGAAACCTTAAAAAAATTAGACAAAATGCACCTTGAACCTTAACTTTTTAGCGGTTTTTGAGTCTAGGCCAATGAGATCACTAGTTGTAACAATGAAAAATCTTGACATTCCATCGTGTTTGACATTCCATTGCCGTTCAGCGCTATCCTTCTTATGCGGATCATTACTTAAATAAGAAGGGAAAAACGAGATGAATTCTGGTAGACTAAATGTAGTAAAATAACGCCAAGGTGAAAATCACCTGTTCGTGAGAATTACCTAAAACCAAACAGTAGCATTACAAACACGCAGCTGAACAAAACCAAAAACTACGTTGTCGTGCAAGCATACATGTATTAATTGGGATATTTGCCTACTGAAGATCTACCAATAATTTCTTCAAAAATATTAAAGGTGACATAAAGTAATTTGTAAGACGAATTTCTCTTTTGAGTGCTACCCACCGCCCTTTGCAGTTCTTCCTCCAGTGATTTGAGTCTGTTTGCTGAAGCATCAACATTGCTCAACTCCTGGCCAATCTGCCTCAACTTCTGCTGATTTTCCCGCTATGAAGCAATAGCACAAAATCGTGACAAATTGTTATCAACAAGGAACCAAAGGTTCTTATGAGCCAACCAGTGAATAGGAAACAACCTTCGGACCCTTTCACTTTCCTACACATTTTGCTCCAATACCCCCCGCCCCCTCCCCCCACCTTCTACGCCGTCCAACCCCCCAGCCTCCCCTCCCTCCAACGACATCCCCATAGGTAAGGTAGGTGACCATTACCTATCGCATTTGTAACGGCCAAAATATATATCTACGCAAGCCTTATGTACTGGTTAGCAGAATTACCAAGAAAAGTTTACAGCTGATGGACGGAACAAGTGAAAATTTGCACATCTGTCCCCGTCTGCTATAACTCGTTTAACGCTTCGCGTATTCACGAGTTAAAAATGCACGGCAGCCATGTTAAATGGCAGGAACAATGAAAATGTTTTGCATTACAAAGAACATTCTTTCCCATAGCGAAAAGAATCTATTTTTCCTGCCATGCAACATGGCTTCCGTGCAAAACCTCTATAGCTACGAGAATGGGACCTTACATATATGCAGTTGGTGTGTTGTCCGCAAGGACTTTTACCGACTTAATAAAATGTAGATGTTGATGTAGATGTAGATGGATATGGAGATGTAGATGAAAATGATGTATTGTTTTAATTTCGGTTAAATGCTAAAACGTACAAAGAAGTCTTTGAGCACCTTTACCTGAATTTTCCACAAAAAAACTGACCTTAATTTAGTATTTAAAGACAAAAATGAAGCTGCTTTTTGACAGTGCAAATAAACTCTAAGTAAAAATTGTCAAGTAAGAAGTTACAAGCCAAAAGGCAACGCAAGCTGAATAACCTAGGAACACTGAACATATTTAAGTACCATGAGTTTGTTCTTGAGTCGAATGGTTTCCTCCCACTGTGCTTGGTTCTTCTTCATGTCGTCAATTTTTCTCTGTACTTTGTTCAGGTTCTCATCAAATACTTGCTGTCAAAACAAATGCAGAAACATATCAAACTTGTGCCATTGAAATTAGAAACTAAAATAAAACAAGAGGCTCCAAGCAGCCTATACTCATGCGTATGCGTAAGAAAGTTTTACGATATATTTTAAACATGATAAGAAGATGTCCGATATGGAGAAGAGTTACTCCTTTCATTCAGTCATCGTTCCTGCAAACCACGTTGTTTACTTTTGAATGTTTTGTAAATGAAGACTGTACCACAATGAAGCCAGTGATTCGTCTAAGTCTTATATATACCTAACGTGAACATTAGTAATGTAAGTAGGGTTGTAGGAGACACTGTCGTGACACTTCAGTAACGCTGTTTTACCTGAAGTGAGAGTAGCCGGAAGTCACTAAATAGGAAGTGTAAATGGCAAAGCTATGAACCGGAAGTGCACAATTTAAAATATGCGTGCATACATTTGCATGCAAAATCGTGACACAAAAAACAATAATAAAAAAGAAAAACAGAGGGCATTTTATAACTCATGCCGCCACGCGCATGAGTAATAAGAAACTTTAAAAAGTTGTTGACTAAAAGTCTCAGTCCCCACTAGCATGTATTGGTAGCTATTTGTTGTTTCAGCTATTTGTATTAAGTTTTAAAAATTCTACAGCTACTTAAAAAGGAAACGTACAACCTAGCTCCTAAATCTTGCTAATGTATTTTTATGTATAAAATGATCACAATAAATTATAAAAAAAATACAAGCATGCAAGCAATTTTATTAACACTTTCTACTGGACAAGCCCTGTGGTTTTGCTAATTATGCAACTCACGTGATGGTCATGACATTTGGCTTGTATTTAGGCTGGACGACCTTTCTTACCCTCTTTCGCTTTGTTTCTTCAATGACATTTTGATATTTTTTCTTCATTTCTTCCATGAATTGATCTACCCTTTTCTGGGAAAAGGGACCCTTTTCATAACCTAAAGAAATAAACGGCATCTTTATGATAGCATGCTTTTGTAAACAAAAGACATTCACCTGAAATATATATAGATTACTTCATGGTTGATGAGCGCGTACGATTTTTATTCACACGTTGTGTCTTGTGAGTTTGTAATGTTTCATGAAGTAATAGACCTTATTCATAAATGGCGGCCGATTAATTTTTCTTTTATATTCATGCTAATCAGCCTACCAAGCCTCGTCAGCATGGCCAAAATTCAAAAGCATTTTTGCTCTAAAATGAGGCTAGGTAGGCTGATTAGCATGAATACAGCTATTTCAATTAACGTTGTCGGATGAAAGCTCAAAGCTACAAGCCATGATAGTTGGGATCGGCGCAAAAGAAACGTTTTTCCCGCTCGTCGCATCGCTCATTCGCCAGTTCACGCCGTTTCTTTTCGTTTCGCCGCTCCCAACTATCTGCATGCCTGGAACAGGCACTCAGTTTACTCGTTCGGTCTTGACTTGTAGGCTTTGAGCTTTGAGCTTTCGCCCGACAACGTTAATTGAAATAGCTGTATAAAAGAATAATAAATAGGCCGCCATTTATGAATAAGGTGTATTTGTTTACTGAGATTTACAGTATGAAAATTATATCTATAAACTATAATCACGTCAAGAACAACCAAAACAACAACTTTTGGAAACCAACTCCCGCCAACTAGCCACTTTTATTAACGTAACTTAACAAGCTTACAAATCATAATTTAGCACAACAATTTCGCTACTGGTAGTCCTGGCGAAATAACAATTCTTAAATAAATAGTAAGGTCATAAAAATACCTGCAAATGTTGTACATATAGAGCGTTTTCACTTGACGTCATAGCCGCCATATTGGTGTTCCTGTACAAAAGAATTTTAATTAACTTCTTTTGTTAGGAACACCAACATGGCTGCCATGGCCTTTGTCATTTGAGTCCCACGGGACTGAAGGTCACGTGAGTGAAAACGCTGTTATAAAAGTCAAGCCAAGGCTTGCTGTAATGCAAGTACAAAATGTTGAAATTTTTAAAACAATTTATCCGAAAGCTCACGGTAATACATTACAAATCGAATCAAAGTCAAGGACCCTTAGCCTTTTGTATCTTGTTGGAGATCAGATTGATTTAAGCTATTAATAGAAATGCTGAAACTTGCACCATGAATGACAGCGCCGGTGAAAAGCGACATCGCTTGCTGGCCGTGTGAAGGCAAACTGTTTAAGCTAGTCAGGAAGCGGCGCGAAAAACTCATACGATTTTTGTCACGAGTGGTAGATTTCGTATCTGATCTCTGATTGGTTATACCATATTATTTTTCCCTGAAGTGAGAAAAATCGTACGACCAATCAGATTGCTTTGCGTTTGTGGCGTAGGATATATAGATTACTTCATGGGCAGTGCGCGCGTACGGCGTTTACGCACAAGTTGGTGATGTGTCAGAAATCGAACGAGTGAGCGCAGCGAACGAGTGAGATTTCTGATACAAACTAAGGAGTGCGTAAATGCCGTACAAAGCACTGCCAATGCTGTAATTTGTTTATTTTATACAAACTGAGATTTTATGCCAAGGTATGTTTTATTTATTTTTGTCTCGAAAATAAACAGCTCTGAATTAAATTACTTTGACCGGCAGAGTCTCAAACAATCAAGTAGTGAGAATA
Organism: Dendrophyllia cribrosa; assembly: GCA_024195265.1. Classification (NCBI taxonomy): domain Eukaryota; kingdom Metazoa; phylum Cnidaria; class Anthozoa; order Scleractinia; family Dendrophylliidae; genus Dendrophyllia; species Dendrophyllia cribrosa. The sequence continues at coordinate 31,970,155 of JAJLRJ010000003.1, read as the reverse complement.
CAATAATAATTAAAAATTGTACAGAATCGATCGGAAATCATAAAGAATGTTCACCTCCTCGTCGCTTAAAGCTTCGGCTGCATTTGATCTGTTTCCTTTGCCTTCTTTTTTCAGTTGTTTGCTTCGAGCTTCCAGGCATTTTCTTGCTTGTTCAAACGCTTTGTCTTCAATACAGTGAAAACCCGCATACAAGAACACCCATTTTCGGGGTTCAGGCTGATTGGGTTCTTATATATCGGGTATTTTAGGTGAAATCAGCCTGAAAGTGTTCTTAAGTGTTCTTAATTTTTTACTTCTAAAAAAATGTAAGGGATTTACTTACTATGATGAAATACATAACTTTGAGAGAAAATTAATACAGAGAGAAAATTAATACAGAGATCTTAGTGCAATACCACAGTAAAGCTACAGACACTGTTTGTTCTATTAAACTGAAAAGGGAAGAGATTTATATATAAGAACAATTTTCAATTTTCAGGCTGAATGTGTTCTTATATATATGCTCCTTTTTTATATAAAATTTCAGCCTGGGTGTTCTTAATCCACATGTTCTTGTATGCGGGTTTTTACTGTAATGCTCACAGGGTATTTACTTTCTTTCAAATGCCGGTTGTAACTCGAAATCAATCCTCGAAGGCTTGAAGGCTCGTAGTCTTCGCCGTGTTTTGGTTTAACACTTAAAATAAATTCGCATACGTACTTGTTGAGTTCTTCTGGTTGAATTTCTTGTTGTTGTTGTTTCCGTTTCGCTCTTCTCTTTTAAGAATAAGCTTACGGTTAGTAGATTAACATCTCTTCGCGTTTTCGCTCGAGTGTTTTTGTTTTCCTGGTCTTGAATGTATTTTTCAATTGGTTTGTCCAAGGACATAAATCCGGAACTTTCTGTCATCTCTTGAGTTTTGAATAAAGAATTAAAAGTTCAATCAAATATTTTTGTGAATGAAAAGGCTAGCGCCAGCGACAGTACAAGCGCCTTTGAAAATACTGATATGTTTTGACAGGTGCTTTGTGATTGGACGAAACGCTTTTCTCACGTGTGAGAAAGTCGTTTCGCCATTCTGATTGGCTGCGAAAATTTCCGAACGGGGTTTTCACGCGCGAAATTCTATCAGAAAATCTCAGTATGTATAAAATAAATTTATTTCGTGGCTTTGTTTAGAGTAAATCTTAGCACTTATAATACAAATATAATGATATGATAATCAATCACTTCAACTTCTGCAATCCACACGTTTAACAGTTATCCTGATGTTTTATGTACCTGTGAAGTCAAACTCCTTAGCTAGATCTACAATAGCCTTGTCCCTATCAACAAGATTTTGTTTGTGTCTCTGTGGAGAAAGCAGAAAAAAAAACATTTTGTATTTAAAGAGTACGTAAAAGCAGTAGAATTCACCAATAGGAGGATTTCATTTATTGTTATTAATGAGTCTGGCATTCCTTGATTTCAGTTGAGGCAGGGTTTTTTTTGTTTGAAGACTCGAAGTTGCTCAGAATTGAAAACGTTACGTCAGCTGATATCCAACTGTACAGCTATCATTAGGACCGGGTTATTAAAACGAAGTCATATTTAAACCTCCACTATTATAACAAATTGACTTAAAATTGTTGGAAATAATGTTTAAATTTCAATTATCTTAATAACAAGTTGAAATATAATTTTAGTGTACCCAAAAATTGGATATGAATATCGCCTATTTTCGCTTTAAAATTTCCTGAACGCCGCCATTTTGAAGATTTATGACGTCATATCGTTGCCCACTTGTGCACACAAAAGAATGTTGATTCTTAACAATAGCGGCAACCATATGACGTCATAAAAATTCAAAATGGCGGCGCGCTGGAATTTTAAAAGCAAAAGTAGGCGATATTCATATCCATTTTTTGTACACTGAAATTTCCTTCCTATTTGTTATCACAATGGAGGTTCCCTTTAAGAGACCTTCACATCTGTTTATAAGTGGTTCATTTTACATGTAAGTAGATAAGTGTTTTTCTAATAATAAAAATAACATTTATTGCTTATATTGTGCATTTTAACATTGGGATATGATCACATGTGCATTACACAACGCTAAAAATAATTATATACAAATAATAAAAAGTCCTATTAATAGTTTAATGAAGATAAAATCTAAATATATGAAACCATCCCCGCCCTACTATGAATTAATTCAAACCATGGGCCTCTCTAAAATAATATGTCTTAGGGAGGCCCTAGAATTTGCTATATGCCTTTTTGACACTGGTTACAGTAAAAAAAAGATTTAGATTGCGATTTTGTTAAACACCATCTAAACTTCCTTTAAAAAACCGGCCCTAAAACCAAATTTATTTCATTGTAACACAAAAAATGATCCAAAGAGACAAATAAACAAAGTTAAGATGTTTGTACAAATTCGATTCCAGGAGAGGACAATTTTGTACAAGAATTAAATCCATATCCATCTTCCAGATGGTGTTTCCATAACATTTCTCATTCTCCAAAAATTTCACACTTTTTTCATAGCTCCATACAGAATTGGAACATAAAATACATTTTCTTAATTCCTTAAATGCATTCTGCCCATAAATGATTACAGATCTATTGGGCAATTGCTGTTTTAAGCATGTAGATCTGTGACTGTCGTGAAAATGAAACCAAACTATCCTAATCAGTTGTACCTAATAAACGAAAATCTGCTGACGTCATTATTTGCATTTTGTCTCATTGGCATACAAATTTACATACATTGTAGAGTAGGCATCGTACTAAATACGAATTGACTTAAAAAGTTAAAAGAGCTTGTTAAACTTCGTAATATAACCAATTTTTAGCTCTTTTCATGGAATATTTAAGGAAATATTAGCTATCCAAAAATACAAAATTGTTGGGTAGCAAAAATGCTAATGGCCATACATTCTTTGTATAATTTTCGAGTTTGAAATCAGTTTTGTGCAAAGAGTATCTAGTATATCGGGCTCAAATTACCAGAGAAAGGGAGTTGTGCTATGCCCTTTTAATATTCAGAGTAGGTCTTTTGTAGCGCGATTAGAGAATGAGGTGCATAAGCTAATGAGGCAAAAATTGTAGCCTATTTTGTTCTGCTACAGTGTATTCTTACCTGTGCCTGCTGTTCAAGTTTTCCTCTTGCCGTCAGAAGCTGGTTCTGATCAGCAGTCAACGTTTGCTCGGTTTTTTTTAACGAGTGCAGTTTTCCTTCATTCTACAATGGATTAAGAGCCATTTACACTTGTTAGAAATCTCTGAGATCATGTTTCAGAAATTGATTCTTATTATTACAGTTAATTATAAATAATATTATCGCTTAGCTGAACATCAATAAATTCGTAATGAATTGATCCATTTCAACATCACTCACAAATGTGATTATTACTTTTCCCAGTAAAAAACAGAAACCGCGACACCCACAAATATTTTGGCAGCCTTCGGAGTAACGATCGTGATGCTGCAAGAGTAGTTCAGATGCATCGAGTGGTACATTTGCCTTTACCTTGACCCGGTTGTTCAAAGGGCGGATGGTGCTACCTACCGGATAAATCACTATCCAGTGGATAACACAATGGATTTTGTTAATACTTATCCACTGGATAGTGATTTATCCGGTTGATAGCGCTATCCACCGGATAAATCACTATCCAGTGGATAACACAATGGATTTTGCTAATGCTTATCCACTGGATAGTGATTTATCCGGTGGATAGCGCTATCCACCGGATAAATCACTATCCAGCGGATAACACAATGGATTTTGCTAATGCTTATCCACTGGATAGTGATTTATCCGGTTGATAGCGCTATCCACCTTTTGAACAACTGGGGCCAGGTGATGGCATTCTTTTGTGTCACATGTTTGATTTCAAACACTGTATAAAGGAAGAGTGATCGTATGGAACACAAAAAAGCTTGTGGGTGTCGCAGTTTACTGGGTAGAGTAGTATTGTATTGAATGAATTAATTCAAAATTAAATTCTTTGTTTTTAGAATGTACATGTCAGCCCTTACATCTCTCAAGGTGTCTTCCTTGTCCATGACTTTTGTTTGAAAATCTGAAAAAATCTGGTGCAGTTCCTCCACAGGTCCTGCATGTAGAACAGTTACAAGAAACACTTACACAACAGCAAGATTTCACTGGCAAGGGACGTTTAAAAATTTAGTTTATGCAATCAAAATTGACTCAAAAATTACTCCACTTATAGCAGAGCTCTCGCCGGCCGAAGGCCCAGTCGCGTAGCTCCATACTCATAGAGAACCGATGGCCATAATTTTTCATGGTCATGGTCCGTACATGTGAGTCCGTTGGGCAGGGCTAGCTCGCGGGCACGTATGACATCACGCATCATCCGGGATCTTAGCAATATTGAAACCAAAGCGAGGCTTTACTTTTTGCGCGGCTACACAGCCGATGTCACGTTAGCTGCAGCAAACACTTTTGCAAAATCATAAAAGCGGGGAAAACCGTTTGGAAAATCGTTTTTCCCTGCATTTTTTTGCGGTTTACTACGCAAGACAGGGATACTAATTAAGGGATATTCAGAAGCTGCTATAGTGCAAAAACAAGAGCTTTTAGGGATAAAATCTTGCTTCGAGGAACGACATACATTTTTATTATTTTATTTTATTAAACAAGAAGTGGAGATCAAAAGAATTTCCAAGCAGTCAAGGCACATAAAGGTAAAACTAATTACATTTTTCGATGGGAATTTATGTTGATATCAATCTGTGATTGACTTTTTCTTTGTGTTCTCCTTAGTTTTTTGAGAAATTAATGTTTATAAAACGTGCTCAAATTCAGATGTATTGATTTCTTAAATTTCATCGAAGACAGCTCGGCCTCGATGCGCTATAAATGGAACGCATTTTGCTTTTAAACATAAACTAATGGATATTTAGATAAAATATTTCAAAAGAAGATTGTGTTGTCCATTTTTATGTGTTTGTTCATTCATTGAATAGATTGAAAAGCGATTTTATGCAAACAAGACAAGACTTGGATTTTATAGTTTTAACTTCACTTGCGTCGCCTTATGCAAAGATGTCTGTGTATTTTTTGCAATTTTGATTTCCAAATCAGTTTCTCGGGCAATTTTCGATATGCAACAGGTATATTTTATCCGGAAATTATCATACTAGTTATTCTTGACCGAGACAAAGTTGAGTTTTCTGAGCTTTTGTACGGTCTAAATGTACTGTGCAGACAGTCAAGTAATACTGTTTTTGAGAATTGCTAAAATTAAAAAATAGCCCGGTTGTCAATCTGCTTCTGACCTTTCACCTTAGTTAAGCTTATCATCGGCTTTCTGTTCAGAGAGCTACGCCGATAGGCCCAGCCTATCTATATAATAAGCTATAGTAACATCAGTATGGTCCCTTACGAACACCGGCAACAGGGCTGGAAACTTATGCTCGCAAACTCCTTAACTGCAAGCGATTTTAATAATATGGAGTTTGCAAGTAAAAACAAAGTCTACTAGCAGATGTTTGCAAGTAAATAAATATTTGCTATTTTTGTGAGTAAGAAACAAACTGACAAAAGTAAAAGATTTGTTGGTAGCATTAATGACAGTGATAAGAAGCCAATGTTATCAGATACAGGTATACAAAATGATTTTGTCATGGACACAGTGAATGATCATAAAATCAAGTAAATTCTTGTCATCACTGACTGTAGTAGTTGCCCCTTGACATAAATTCCATGTCAATGACGTATTACCCTGCATCAAGCTATATTTAATATGAACCCAGCTGACTGCATAAAATATATAAGCGACTTTCCTTGTGCTGCTAATGAAAAAAATCAGCAGAATAAAACGTAAGTTTGGGTCCAAATACATTGTACATCATGAACATTGCTGACCACGAAAAATGCTAGTGACTTTGCTTGTATTGCTAGTGAAGAAATCTCACTGATAAATAAGTACTTTTTAAAAAATTTGTTTGTGGACTTAGGCCCGATTCAAACGTCGAACTTCACGTGTGCCGAATCTAACGCAAATGAGCAAGAACAAAAGATTTTGCTTATTTGCATTAGATTCGGCACATGTGAAGTTCAACGTTTGAACCGGGCCTAAAAGTTCAAATCCTGAGCAACACATCATCTTCCTTGAAAAGAAAAGAACTGTGGCACACCATTGAATGTGGTGGTAAGCAAGATCTGATTTCATCTGATTTGCTTTGATCTCATGATCATAACTGAATTCAGCCACTCAAGATAGAAGCCCAGAAATATCAAAATATGAAACTATCCGACCTAGGGTTCTCTTTGCAAAGCAAAAAAGATTCTCTTAGTAGATTTAAACTTGTTGGAGAAGTAAATACCATTGAATAGATTGGTGATCTTGTCTTTGAGGTCAGCTTCCACTTTGAAGAGCTGTCTCTTTTCGGTTGACAATGATTCTGGAATGAAGAGATGCAACAGAATAAATACATCAAAAAAATAATTACACCTTTTTGCAGCGTGGAATTTAAACAACCAGAGTAAAAAACTATGAGCCTCAATTTACTCTCTACTCAGGTGTTAAAATGGGTACTGGTGACAAAATGCTGATAGTAACCATGCAATGAACTACAGCTGTAGCATCCCATCCTGGGGGAGTAGCAATACTACTAGTTAATCATGCTACTTGCAAAGGTTCTTTTCAATCGAAGATGACACATACCAATTTTTTTCTCTAGTTGAAATACATCATCTGCAATGCTTGCAAGTTCAGCCAGCCTCGACTGTAACAAAGTAAAACAACATAAATCAGTTAAATTATTGCACACTTAACTATTCAGGTAGCCTGCTATAGTTTAATACACTTTATCACTTATTCTCTTAGAATTTCTTCCCTCGTTAACACAATTTGTGTGATAACAGAGATTTGTACCATGGCAGATAGAGTTGGTTGTCCGGGCCAACAGGAATTTACTTCATATCCTGCTGTAGTGCACCAGCCACCAGTAAAGACCCATTTACACAGTGCAGCAAAACCTGCTGGTAGCTGTCCAAAATGGTCCAGGGAATATGTTCTATGCGGGCACTTTTTAAGGATGGGCTGGCAACAATGACCATTTAAATTTGGGTTAAAATTTAAAGGCAGGATAATGTGTGTGTGTGCTGAATGGTGCCGTTCAAGAAAGGAAACTGCCAAGTTTGACAATGCAAGAAAACATGTTGATAAAATTTCAGCAAATAGCAATAAACATTACCAAACATGCTTGTGATATTTAATGTACTGTTCTGTCACTGAAAGTTCATTTTTGGACCCACCACCAATAGAAACATATAGTACATAACACAAAGCTAAAATTACCTCCACTGGTTCAAGCTTTTTATTCAAATCCTTTACAGTATCCTTTGTTGCTTCAACCTTTCCTTGGGTTTGTTTGAGTTCATCTGTTAACTGTCAATAAAAAAGAAATTTAAAACACTGTTTATTTATTATTATTTTGTTTGTTTGTTTACTTGTTTACTTACTTACGTATTTGTTTATTTCATTGATTTCATTACACTTAATAATGCATAAGTATATAAACCAACTGCTACTAAATGGCTTTGTGGCATGTTCTGCAGCCATTCAGAATACATCATAATAGGCATATGGGACTCTCTGAACTCTTCGACAAGCAGAACATTTTGGTATGCTTGCTTTTATCTTACAAGGAGTCAGCTTCATAAATATCAATATACGTCATAAATGCCATTGGATCAAAATAGGTTTATTGTCAAATATATACCTGTTCTGCTTTCTCCTTGTTTGCCTTAAGATGATTCAAGTCTATGGAATACTCCTTCACTGTTTGGACCTGTAACATGAAAGAAACCCCTTTATTATGTATTGAACTACAGTTATCACTGTTCAAATTGCATTATCGTCCTAATGGAAAAATGATACTTCTGTGAGCTAATTTGAATAAACTAGTCTATAAATTGATGAAATGGGTATGATGCATTTGTACATTTGGCATCCCACATGACATACATCAGACTCAAAAAGGCTAACAACATAATGAATGATACATTAACAAGCCAATCTCCACAAACTGGTCCATGGATCGTTTGCAGTTTGTGCAAATTGGCTTGTAGAAAGACTAATAAATGATAATTCAACAAGCCAATCTCCACAAACTGGTCCATGGATCGTTGAAATGAGGAGGGTGCATTGGCAGCCCAAATGGGATACATTGGACTAAAAAAGACTATCAAATGTACTACATTTGCAGCTCAAATGGCATCCATTGGACTCAAAAGAAGCAACAAATGCTTCTTTAACAAGCCAAACTGCAAAAACTGGTGCACGGATTGTTGAAATCTGGAAGGTGCAAAATGAGCCTAAATGGCATCCATTAGACTCAAAAGGACCAACAAATGATACTTCAAGAAGACAATCTGCAAAACCTGATCCATGGATCGTTGGAATCTGGAGGGTGCATTTGCAGCCAAAATGGCATCCATTGGACTCAAAAGGGCCAAGAAATAAAACATCAACAAGACAATCTACACAAACTGGTCCATGGATCGTTGAAATAACGAGGGTGCATTTGCAGTTTGTGCAGATTGGCTTGTAGAAAGACCAACAAATGATACTTGAACAAACCAATCTTCTGCACAAACTGGTCCCTGGATCGTTGAAATCTGGAGGGTGCATAAGCAGCCTAAATGGCATCCATTGGATTTTAAAGGGCCAACATAAAAAAGAATTGGCTTGTAGAAAGACCAACAAATGATACTTGAACACGACAATCTGCACAAACTGGTCCATGGATTGTTAAAATGTAGAGGGTGCATTTGCATTTTGTGCAGATTGAACACGACAATATGCACAAAATAGTCCATCTATTGCTCAAATGTGAAGGGTGCACTTTCAGCCCAAATGGCATCTATTGGACTCAAAAGGACCAAGAAGTGATACTTCAACAAGACAATCTGCACAAACTGGACCATGGATCGTTGAAATGTGGAGGATGCATTTGCATTTTGTGCAGATTGGATTTACTTCGGTGTAAGAACCTGTTCCATTGTTTTTTTACCTTTGTAGTATTGCATTCCCAGGTGTTTCTATTGTTTTATGCCTTTTGTTTTCTTTGTTTTACGTCACTCATGAGTTTCACAGGTTCTTACACCGAGGATGAGCCGTGCAGATTGGCTTGTTGAAAGACCATCAAATGACACTTAACAAGACAATCTACACAAAAAGGTCCGTGAATCGTTGAAATGTGGAGGGTGCATTTGCATGTTTTGCAGATTGACTTGTTAAAAGACCATCAAATGACACTTCAAAAAGACAATCTGCACAAACTGGTCCATGGATTGTTGAAATGTGGAGGATGCATTTGCATTTTTTGCAGATTGGCTTGTCAAAAAAACCATCAAATGATACTTCAACAAGACAATCTGCACAAAATTCAAATGCACCAATGGACTAAAATTAAACAGGCCAACAAAATAATCTGCACAAACTGTTTCGTGGATCGTTAAAATTTGGTGGGTTCATTCACAGACCAAATACACTATAGCATTCATTGGACTCAAAAAGGGCAAAGAGAGTGGCCATGGGAGTATGTAGATTGTCTGACTCTAACACCCCTGCTAGTGTACATCCACCAAGGCAGAAGAATAGCTTTTTAAGCCCTTTATATCTCAGCAATACTGGGGAGTGACTCTGCATCATTAACTGGACAAATTCTGTGATTTTCTTTTAAAGTACATGTACATGTAAGGGTCTTGGGAAAAGTTATCAGACTATGAATCGCTGTGTCAACGATACATGTAGCCTTTGTGTAGAAAAAAGATGGAGATGTAACAGTCTACATTGGTTTAAGCAAGACAATGAAGGAAGCACACCCCAGTTTCCAAAACTGCAGAACTGATGGAGGCCGTTTGGGGTCAAAATGGTTTTCCTTCTCTTAATCATCAATCAGATGCAGGAAGGAACGGGTGGGAAAAAATGAGGACAAGCTAAAGACATCTTTAATACCACTCACTTAGGTCTTAGTAAACTTAATGAGATACCCAATGCACCTTCCACTGTCATGGTCATGTTTATCACCATGTTAGCATTACCATAGAAAATCTCCCCTTGATTATGTTGGGAATGGTAGTGCCGAAAATATTTTCAGATGGTTAAAATTCTCATTCTGAGTAAGTAATAAAGCCAGTCAGATTTTAGGAAAAACCTACCATTTTCTGTGACTTTTAAGTCACAAAACGACTAAATGTTTCCCTAAAAACGTCTGAACAGATCAAACTTTGCTGGCTTACAAATGTCTTACACTTGTCCACTAAAGTTGGTCTGAACATAATGATGTTAACAAATGTAGCACTCAAGGTTTCGGGGTGTAATAAAAGAGATTTTTTGAATTTATGCATATCTTTCAACATAATACCCAAAATAATTTGTAAAAACAAAGAAAAAAGAATTCAATACTTTTGCTTATTAATTTTTAGGTTATTAGCCACTTGGCTAGAACGAAATATTGACCTATTCACATCACATTATAAAGACCAACCTGCTCTAGTCTAAATTTGCGAATAGCCTCCAATGCTTTGATGTATCTGTTGAGAAGAAAGAAAATTTGTACATTTACATGTACCATTCCCTCAGAATGTCATAACTGCAGTGAAAATCTCTGACTACTCACTTAAGAATAAGTAGCACTGAATTTAAATGGCCACAAATTATCATGAATTCAAAACAATCTGCAAATCAAAAAAAACGCATACCGTTAAGAAATTTGCAACATACCTTGTGGCAGCAAATATATCATCAAATTTTTGTTTTAAAGTTTTTCCCTCACTGAGAGGCCTGTAATAAACACCAAGAGTAAGACAATTGATAAGTAACAACTAAGCATTCTGCAATAATTATTACCGGTATTTATTCAATGTAACAAACCAACTAAATGAAGAATGCCTTTGTTGGTGACCTTGACAGATACTGCCAGACACACTTGGACTAGCTCTACCTGATTGCCTAAGAGAAGTGTCCACCATATACAGTGTAGAGAGTTAAGTTACAGTCAAACATGTGAAATTCCCGCCGGAACCAGAAAACTGACTTAGAGAGGTGCCTGCTTCACGGGGGTGTCTGCTTTGAGAGGCTTGACTGTATCTTTTATGTTCATGGGACAGAATGAAACCTTGAGTCATAAAAATAAATGTAGTATACACCGTATGTATTAACTTTGCCATCGGTGGATTATTTTCTATACTGGTGTTTCTTTTTTAGTCTGTTGTCAATTTCCAAACAAACTTAGTGTGATCACAAATGCGTGGCAGCATTATTGTGTAAGTCCGAGCCACAGACATTGAAACCAACATTTAGAGAAATGGCTCAGATGACCACGTAGAAATGGTGGTCCCGTCTCCCATGGAGACATAAAAGAACAACTGAGGATGCAACGAACCCTGGCTGTGACCATCCTCAGTGTCATACTTGAAGTTGCTCATGGGTGGGATGGGTCTGATTGATTGTGAAGCGCATTTGAATATAAGTATATAGAATTTGCACTATACAAATGCATGCATTTATTTTATTTATTTATTGTCAAGGCATTGAAATGCACTTCTCAAACTCATTAAAATATTTACTCATAACAGTGGTTTGGAAACCCAGTCTTAAGGTTACAGTGTACCTTCAGATCGAAAATTTATGGAAATTTTTTTTTTGGCATCAAAATAAAGTTTACAGAATGAACTTTCATTCAAAAAAAAATTATCGAAAAATAGTGAAAATTGACGGAGAAATGACGGTATAACTTTTGTGGGCGGAGTTTGTTTACGAAGCGATATTTTTTTTAAGCGCTGTTTTCTCAAAGTTAATTTTTCGCTTGTAGGGGACACTTTAAAAAGCTACAACTCAAAGGGAATTTGTTCGATTTTCCTCAAATTTGGACACAAGCTAGGCTAACATATAATCAACAAAAATGTGTCGGTGAATTTCTTATTTCCGAAACCTTTTTCGTCAAGAGCCATTTCCGTGCGATCACTCCAATTTTTTTCTCCCTTTTTCGAAAATATTCTGTAACTTTTCACTGCAATTGAATATGGGAAATCGCCGACACGTTTTTTTAGCGCTTCGTGTCTGGAAACCCGAGAACAAATCAAATTAGCAAAATACAATAATCGCTTTGAGTTATAGCGTTTTAAAGCTAATTTGGACGTTCGAATTTAGACGTCGTAAAAAATTCGACAATTCATTTCATTACCAAATAGTTTCCATTTTTAGATAGCCAGCTCTATAAGCTTTAATTTGATATCTGGGTTTAGGTATATTAAGTGTAATCTTAAGACGCTAGAGCTGTTATACTGGAGACACCCCCGAAGGTACACTGTAACCTTAACAGAGATTTTGGCAATTTAATTCCTTTGTTTTCTCCATATTTAATGATCAGTATGAGAAGCTATTGACACTCGATAGAGTATTTTCATGAGGTATCCAAACACCTCAAAGTTGGTTACAAAAAATTCAGCTACACCTTTTTTTTCAACCCACTTCTCGGTATTTGGATATTTTGATATTACATGAATTTGAAAAAAGCTTGACAGTTAAAGATTTTTGTTTATAGACAAGACTAAAGGATAGAGTTAACTTATTTTAGTAGAAAAATATACAACCTGACAGTCATAGTACCATACCAATGATCCCTGCAGTGAAAGTCCAGTATTTACTACTTACATGTACAAATATTTGATCTTTTTGAATTTGTAAAGCCACGAGCAAAGTTTTAATTAAAAATGTTTAAGTTCTTTTTGTTGTTGAACAATAGCTTAATAATGTATAAATTCAAACAGAAGAGTGTTGCATGTTGCACAATAGATACACACAAGCATTGGGTACGTTTCAGCAAGAAACCTGTCATTTAATAATTGCAATGTTTTCAGTGTTGCCTACCAGTTAGACTCTTCTTGGTGGCAAAAAATCACATTATCCAATACTGCTTTGGATACTCCAAGGGATGAAATCATCTGCATGAAAACAACATTATTAACCTAATTAACAACAATTATTTTTTTAGGAGTGCAGGTATATTTACACGAAGAGACACAATGGTCTAGCACATTGGACCTTTAACACTTTCAGGGAGAACATGCAGCAGTACTCCTTTGCTTCATACTAAAAAAGATGTGCTTATAAACCCTGGATGTGTGAGGCATTCGTGGCCTAAGTGTGGCTTTACCCACCTTTACCTTAACCCATTCACACCTGAGGATTTTTACGTTTTTGAGTGATTTTCTGCATACACACGCCCCATAGGATTTCGTGACTTCATATTTGGAGTTACCATTGAAAGTGCTGCTGTTCTAAAACACTGAAGGCTCGAGTTTACTGGAAACGTCATTGTGACGATCTCATTTTGCTTGGTTGATTTGCAATAAAGGGTCCAATATGAATTATCTACGATTTTTGGTAAGTTCACAGCCATTTTTCATCTTTAGTAGCTGCCTGGTGAGCATCATTAAGCTTGGAGGTAGTTCTGAGTCCACTTCTCAATGAAGCGAGTTAGGTGTTGTACTTCGTTTACGAATTTGGCTCGTTGCTCGTTGAACTGGAAAAATGGCCGCCTGGAAACGAAGTGGCTTTGGGACTCGACTCTGGATAAATTTCTTATTTAAAGCAGTGGAGTCTTGTACGGGCGGTTACGGGCGGTTCAGGTGTCAATGGGTTAAATAAATACAAGTTTTGTACAATGTAAGCAAATGACAGTAATAGTGGATATTGAATGCCATGTCGATACAGTAAATATTCATTAATAATGATGCTAACCTCTCTATTGATATCTGCACACTTTGAGCTCAAACTTCGCCTCTAGAAAAAGGATAACAGAAAACTCAGATTTATGGTACTGTACATGCATTGCAAGAGCTTAAAAATTAATGTCATCGAGGGTCATTCTGAAAAGCAACAAATTACACAAGTCTGCATGCAACTGTATTTGTATTGTATTACCTCGCCATGAACCTCTCGTACAATGTTGCCCTCCATAGTCCTTGTTTGTGTCTTTTTACCCTGTTAGCATAAAAAGACTATTTGAGAGTTCTCCCGGATATTTTAAGATAATTGTAGATTTAGGTTATTGATTCATATACTGTATGACACAACTGAGGCTCGTTACTAGTTCTCCCAAGTGACAAACCCCGTGCTTGGAAGCCGTGTTTGCTTTGAGTTCAAGTTGAGATTTCAGTTGGTCAGTTGAAATAAAGGCCTCAAAATAATAGTCAACAGGTCTCAGACTCTTCACTTCAGTCAACAGAACTAGAACAGATTGAACTACATGTAACTAACATCACACTCTTGTAAAGATTCAGCCCTGTCAGAATGTTTTGTAGTGGTAGGCAGGGTAACAGAAGTAGTACATGTAGGCAGGAAGGGCTTGAGTTGTATTTTGTTATTAGTCACGATTTGTGAACTCCAGTGTGAAGAAGACAGCAAATAATTGACTGTAGGCGGCAAAATTGCAGCTGCCGTCACACTCTGGCAGGGCTGAAGATTCAATTTAGCGCCCTTCTACCAATAAGCATCCCCCATCAGGGCAAAAAAACGTTTTTTTCTTTCCACTTGTCCATTGGACAAGTGCCACTCAAATTTTGGTTGTCCAAAAGTGAAATTCACTCGCCCAAAAAATGAATAAATTAAAAAAAGTAGCTGTAAAACAAATTTACAATGTATCGTAAAACTGGCGAATAACCACATTTGCCTAAAAGTTTTACTCAAAATTGCGGCTTATCTGTGGGAACATCTGCAATAGATTATACTTTCCGGTGATATAAGTTGACCAGACTTTTTGAGCCTTGAAATTGAACATTCTATTTATTTGAGGTGAATAATGTGGAGCAAACATTCTTTAACTTTAGATGGTGTAGAAAAGTGAGTCTTGTTTCTCTAACAGGGCTGCCAGAGTTCCTCGGAGACCAAAAATCAAATTGAAGAATGAGGATCCGCATGAAACACATATTCTCGTAACGCATGAACATGAGCATTGTGTTTATAAATTGTAAAATTTAGCCTCAAATTGTGAAAATACCTGTGTTGAAACAGTGCTCCCTATCTTTGTTGGACATCTTGAAGCCTTTAGCAATGAAGGAACACCAAAGACAAACAAATTCAAAGCGGACATGTGCTTAAGAAATTTGCATGGTCGGAAAACGGGTAAGTTCATGAGTAAAAAGAAACAGAAATTTGCGAAACCAGGTTAGTTTACGAAGTCCAGAGATGCTTGGGAAACTTAGAACTCAGTGAAAAACGAGACAAATTTCTCCTGGTAAATTGTACTTGTCCCATTGGACAAGTGCTTTTGGAAATCCACTTGTCCAAGATCAAGAAGAACTCGTCTCAGACGAGCGGACGAGCAAAAGGTTTTTGCCGTGCCCATTGAAAAAGCACCCCTTTTGAGGGTGATTTTGTTAAAACCCCCTTGCCAATAGGCATCCCCACTTATTCCAATTAGGGCCCTCAACTCCTGTTCAGACAGTAACATAGGGACAATAGACATGCACCATAGTTACTGTTAGTACGATGTTGCCATTCTGCATTTTTTCTGTTATTTGTAAACCCTACTACCTATACCTGTTATTTAAAATGATTCAGATGATTAATTTTCTTAATATAACAATTCTTGAACTTGACATGCACTGCATGTTCTTGTACTGTGTAACCTAAGGTGCCAGGAAAATTATAGTACTGTGGTAAAACAAATGTGTCACAGTTTTTGTGACTGCATTGTTGCATAACTGCCACATTGTTGTAATAGAATTGGTTTTCCCAATTTGTTTGCCGAGCCCGAGGATGAGCGTTTTCCTGCTCTACCAGCTCCACTTTTGGCTAGTTAACATTGCCAGCCTTCTTAGCAAAAAGAGAAACCGTCATCTTCACGGGAGGGTAATAAAGCCCAGTTTGAGCTGGTTGCCGACATCAAAAGATAGGATAAGCAGACCAAAGCAGCCTACCTGGCCGTCAGCCTCAGCAGCCCAGCTCAGGCAGTGCTTGGTGATCTCGACAAGACCCAGCATATCGCCACTCTGACCTGGTGGCGGCACTCAATAGTAGGTTTGGGACATCCAAAAGAAAATGAATGTTTCAGGTTTCTCTATGAAGCTGCTCTAGACAACCTGCCGAAACCCTTTTAGAACTAGCCCAAGAAATCCAGTGCCTGACAAGACAAGCCTACCCCATGACTCAATTTCCCTCAGAGAGTTGATCGTCAAAAACCAGTTCATCAAGGCAATGGGTGACCCTGAACTCCGTTGGAAGGTTCATCAAGTCAAACCAGGCTGGATGCTGCTGTAGAGGTTCAGGCCTTTTTATCTCAGCTGAGAAACAAAGTGGTGGTGCAAAAAAAGATAGTGCAGGTGGTAACTTCGCAGAACCCGAAGCCAGTAGACTCAGCTCCAAAACAAGAAGACAATGAGTTTCAAACAATGGTGCAAAGGATGGTCCAGCAACCAAGAAGTGGATCGGACACCCTGCAACAGAGTTGGCGGAGGACCTGGACTTCACCACGGTGTTTGGCCTGAAGGCGACAATGGGGACATTCAACATTACTGCCCTAAATGGCATACACCCTCGCACACACTGGTGCAAAATTCACCATACTAAAGTCTAAGACATAGGCGACCATCTTTTGCACATAATAATCAACGCCAAGACAACTTAAGACTATAAAATTGGCAGATGGATGTTTCTCGTCAATCCTGGGACACTCATAACAGGCACCCAGGAACCCTAGGAGCAAGGCTGTGGTACAGTAGCTGGCAAATAGTTGATCTGTATGCCCCTGTTCTAGCAGGGTTCTTGTTAAGTTTTTGAAAAGAAGGTAATAAGCCCAACTTAGCAGGTAACTTTGTTACCTGCCTTCAAGCGGGGTGAGGCCCCCCACGGGGTCCAGGGCAGTGCCACAGTAGGGGTGCAGGGGACGAAGTAGGATATCTCGGTACGATTTTCATCACGATAGCCAGTACCATTCACGTGAATAGACGGTAAAAATAACCGGTTACTGGCTCTTAACAAGAACCCTGTTCTAGGGCTGCTTGAACCCACCGCAAGGCTGATGGAAGTCCATCAACTGATGCTAACTAGAAGCTTGGTAGACACAGCTTCAGGCATTGTTCCATTGCAAGTGCTAAACCCTACAGATTCTCCTTGCACCTTGTACAAGGACACCATAGCAGCCATGTGTGAACCTTTCAAACTTGTAAAACAACCGAACAGCGTTCATGTATGTAGCTCTCTGCCAAGTTACGAAGGAGGGGGGTGAGGTGACAGCTCCAATAGAGCTTGATAATGGTAGACATTCTGTCGTTCTGTTAGACCTGCTTGAGCACAGCTCACATCAACTGGATCCCGAGGAGCACTTACAAATTGCCCAGCTGTTTTCCAAAATATTTTCTGTCTACTCTGATGACCTTCGCCACACCAGCTTAGTAACACACAAGATTAACACTGGATCCTTGCAGCCCATCCGTCAGCCGGGAAGATGCCTTCTGCTACATAAGAGAGCTGAAGCTGACACCCTCATCCAGAAAAAACTTCTGAAGGGAGTGATTGAGCCATTTTAAAGTCCTTGGGTGTCTCCCATAGTCTTGGTTAAGAAAGAGGGGACCACCTGTTTTTGCATTGATTATTGGAAGCTGAATGAAGTGACAGTGTCTATTATCAGTGGATTTTAACAAAAACCTGATTATCACCTCCTATTGAAACCACTGTGTTGTATGGTACATGACTTGTACTTCTCAGTGGACATTAGAAACTGTTGGAAACATTAAGTAAAAATATATTCCCCAGACAGATTTAATTACAGAAAAAAAAATGCATTACTTTTTATGGATTCAATAATACTGATACAATTCATGTGCTTACCTTCTGCTCAGAGACCAGCGTACGGGTCACAACGATAGGGCTTCCAGTCACATCCCTAAATCTCAGTTTAACTTGGCCTCTCACTTCTAGTTCACCAGCAATCTAAATTAATAAACAAACACATGTATACAACAGCTCAAACTGCACATACAATTGTAATTCAAAGGTTTGGTGAATGGTGAGACATATACATGTACTGTAAGTGCTGATTGTTTTTGTGTGTGTTAAAAAATGACTGTTAGACACAAGGTTTGATTGTTTTTGTTTTGTTTCTTCATATCTGCTTATTTATTTATTTATTTATTTATTTATTTAATAAATAAATAAATATTACTTTGCGGCTTGAAGTTCGCATTTTTAATAATTTTGTCATAAGAGGAGCACTTTACACAATTTTTTATGATAAAACCAAATTAAAGTTGCCAGAAATGCTAAATACTTCATCCATCCATTCATCTGTCTATCTATGTGTATCCGACAGTCAATCTGTCCATCTACATTGTATTCATTTATTCATTCAATCATTTATTTTACTAGAAATACATGTCTCGCAGAACCTTGCAAAGCTCAGAGGAGAGTGCACCCCAAAATTTTAGTGACAGGGGAGGGAGAGATGGATTTCTGGTTTCATAAACTGGAGAAAACAAAATTATTAAAAATGTGTTGCATGGCAACAATGACCCTGAAATTTGAAGTTGAGACATTCTTGCTCCCAGTAGCTGGTCACACTGGATAACAACTGCAGGACACCAACCCAATATATACATTAAGGCAACCCAAGATTCCACCACCCTTAAGCAATCCACACAAGGCAAATTTATAAATCTCGCTTTGTGATGAATTACATGTATTGATCATTCTTTCTTTCTTTCTTTTCTTCCCTCTTTCATTTGCTCGCACCTTCAACAGAATGATCATGTACATGTACACTAAATTAATTACCTTTGGATCGTGAACAAAGAGATTTCCTTTGGCACCTGGAGGCATGTCCCCAGTGGCAATGTAATTCAGGCACTCTATAACTGACTGTCAATGCAACATTGAAACAAAATTAGTGAGAAATTTAATGTTTGAATAAAAACAGGGTGTGGGGTATATGGTAAAGATATTAGAGTATTAATTACAGCAGTTAAAAACATGAGCAAAATAATACTTTGCTGCATGCATGCTTGTTTTCCAGATTCCACCATGCATACACATACACTATTTAATCCACATATCTGGACTGGAGTTTTCCATACAACTGTTTATGAACACACAACAAAAAACTGTTATACCTCCCAACTTAAACTCCTTTTTGATTTGACAAGAACATTTCATGTGTCTAGGACGAACAAAACTCACTAACTCTCTAGAAAAACAACAACTTGAACTTTCGACTTCTCACAGGATCAGGTCGTGTGTCTTGAAACCAAGGAAAATGTGTGTGCCAGCCGCACCAAGCACGCATTTTTTCTCATCTCAGCCACATAATTTTATATTTTTGAGTTGGGAGGTATAACCATAGTTAGTAGAGGGAACTGTTTTACTTGAGGCCAGTCATTAAGTGCTTATTGTTCCACTCCAGCCCAATGACTAGGCTCATACAAGTAGGGAGATGCCCAAGTAGGCGGGTGTTATGAAAACTCTCTCTTAGACCCCCTGATGATGTAAACTGTCAAAATTATGAGTTTTATGTGTATTAAAGCCAAACCTTTACATGAAAAGACTTTAAACACTGTATACATGATTAGCTGTTGTTTTGCTTCTTTCATGTAAGTAATTGTTTTGGCTGATTTGCTTTGCAATGTTTCAATAATATGTGGGAGTGAGTTTGGTGTGGAAAAAAAAAAACGGGATAAAATTAATGCGAGTCAGAGATTTGGAGGCTGGATATTGCCCTAAAAGCAAAGGTTCATTCAGCCTGATTCTCAGATGGTCTGAGGTTGAATTTATTCTTGTGCTCCCATGGTTGATCCAGGGTTGGGTGACGGAATAATGATAAGGCCTGACAGGAAATGAACAATAATTTGACCTCAAAGAACGTCTTTGCAGATCATAAAATGAGTACCATATCTAGCTACACTGTACATAGAGTAGGACATTCGGAAAGGCATTTTAACTGGGAAATTGCTGTGAATACATGTAGTTAGTAGTTCTTTTCACTAACGAGAGAGGTCTTAAGTCTTAGGGCGCTTACTATTGTCAGAACTGGCTGGCCAGACCGGTCTGTTTAAAACTAGAATGCATTATTTTGAAGACTTGTTCCTACAAGTCCATCAAAAGGGTGCATACTACAAATGTATTTCCAAATTTACCAGTCTGGCCGACCAGTTCTGGCAAATAATGAAGTAATATTTACGAATTGAGCAGTCCGGCCGGGCAGCTCTGACAAATGGTAAGCGACCTTAGTTTTCGAGGGTCTTTTTAGTTAGTTTTTTAACAACCCAAGTAGGTTACAATGTACATGTAGAAATTTGCAAAATAAAGTATGTCAATTACTGTCTTTCCTGCCCCATTTGGTCCAACAATTAATGTCAGTGGTTTCTGGAACTCAATTACACTGGGCTCAGTGTGGGAATAGCTACGAATCCCTTGAATCTTCATCTTTTCAAGGCACGACATCTTTTACTCCAGTAGTCTGTATGTTTACAGCAGCTCCTTTGTGATTGTCAAAGCTATAAATTAAATCAGTTAAATGTAATTTAACAGAGTTTACAGCAAGGAGTGCCAGTGATCACCCTGAGGTCAGTGCTATTTGGCATGTGTTCAAATTATGCTGATTCCATGTGCTCTCAGAGCCAAGCTATATTTATGTAAGGAACGTCCTTGATAGGGATAACCTCTGACATTTCCTTTCATGTATGTATTCTTTACATGATAAATATGATTGATTGATAAGCATGTTGAGTGTGGTGTTTTGTTGTGGCAGGCATTCTTTGAGGTCTCCTGTATGGTTTCAAGCCTCAGCATTCCCCAGGGGAGTAGCTAAGAAAAAACTGAGCAGGCTCATTAACAAGCCCAGCCAGTTTTTCTGGCTTGTGCACCTTCAAAATCACCCCAAGTCTTTGTTTTCTAGTGAAATTTCAGCCGGTGATAAGTTCTCTTACAGCTGGTGAAATTAGCCGGTAGCTGGTTCTAAGGCTACATCCCTGATTCCCCCCCCCCCCCCTTCCTTTCCTCTTTCGCCTGTCAGTGCAATGGGTGCCTGTTTCCCTGGCTATGAGGACTCATGGCTGGGTTGCCAGGATTTGCCAGCCAAGGGGGTGAATCTCCATCTAGGAGCTGGCAGCCAAAGCTCCTAGATGTAGATGCTCCTCAGGGCGCGACAAAAGCGCTGTCCGATAGCCCGGGACTAGTGAAGCAACCCATCGGGCTAGTGTCTTTTTGTCGGAGTTTGCCCGAGCAAACAATAATTATTTGTTATTAACAATAATTATTATTTGCAATAATTATTTGTTGCCTTTTCTTATCATTAAGTTAAGAATTAAAATAAGAAGTGTGTAATAAACAGTTCTCTAGTGAAAGTGAATGTGAGGAACATTTTAAAAATGTAAGAAAATATCAACGGCGAACAAAAGAAATGGAATTGAATGATGTGTTTTCGTAAATAATATGTACAATAGCGGCTGTAATTGTGTTCTCACTCCTCTGCTTTTAGGTCTTTAAAATCGCTGTTGTTTTCATTGTATTATTAAGTTCAAAGTAAACCAGTTAGGATCTGTCTTGTCGATTAAGACCGTTTTAATTAAACAAGCTAGACAACTTGAACATTTGCCGACACAGTCGTTGATACTGGATAGATTTTTACGATTCGAGGAAAAGAAAGGATAATAAACTGCAAGCTGCCGTTTGCCGTGTGCGCGTAGAACGCCGTGCGTAATACCCGAAGGGCAAGCTGATTTTTTCATTTTCATCCCACCCTGAAATATGTAACTACAGTACCGCTTAAACTTGCTGTAAACTTGTCAACTTTTATTCCCAGCACGGTGAGTTTTACAGTTACTGCACAACGTTTCTTTTGCTTTGATCTCTCGCTGATCAGCAGCTAGCTACTTTGCCGTGTGTGGCTAATTGCAATACGGCAGAGAATATTCGATGATATCTGATACATGTAATCATGAGGGTTTCTGTGGATCGAAAAATAATCGCCACCTGCAATTATCTTAATAAAGTTTGAAAACCTGACCCACCGTTTTTTTTTTCTTTTGCTTCTACATGTATAGGTTTTAAATTTCTTAACTTCCGAATCGAACCTTGGCTGTTTGGACGATTTTTTCTCAACGAAATGTCACAGGGGAAAGCTATGTACGGTGTGACATAACCGTTGAGAAGAAAATCGCGCGCAAACCAATCAACCGCGAAAGCAGAAAAAACAAAAATTTTAAATTATACGACGGTATAACTGCAAAAGAGAACAGAAGCAAGGGGTACTCGTTTGGGTTGGTTAGTTACAGAAGTGTCTTTAGGTGCAAAACTACAGCGAAGTGGCGACGATTCTTTTGCAAAGAAACAGAGAAGCGTGGTTTCGTGACAAAAAACCGTTCGTTTGGGTTTCTTGCAGTTTCGAGTCGCTTCTGATTGGTTGCTGCACAATGGGAAATGTCAAAATCAAATCAAAGTGTTCACAGTTTTTGGAAAAGTAACAAAATAATCAGGATAAAAAAAGACTCAGTCTGCACAGTCTGCATGGTCTGCACAGTCTGCACGGTCTGCAGTCTGCGTTTTAACATGACCGTCTTAGATGAGTCAGTTTTGCCTGTGTTATAACTTCATTTACAGGTAAACACCATTTCAATAACAAAGTTCTCCATATTACTAGCAGAAGATGGCGGGAAATTCATAATAGATGAGTAATCAACAGGTAATCAATGAGTAATCAATGACATCAATGACTAATCAGTGACATTGATGAGTAATCAATGACATCGATGAGTAATCAATAGGCCACAAAATATTTTGTCTTCGATTAGTCATCGATTATTCATTGATCATCGGCAATAATCAATTGTAATCAGCTGATTACTCGTTGATTACCCATCGATTACTCATTGATGTCATTGATCATCGATGAGATATGCCTGGCACATTATCAATGCTGAGAGGAAACATACATTGTATATTTAATAATTTCCCAGGAAATGGGAATCTAAAAATAATCCAGTCTGTAAAGATGTTGTGACAAGAATATTTTTCATTTCTGTCTAAAAACACAGTTGCTTGCTCTGGGTTATGGGCTTCTAGCGGGGCACCTATGGAGTGATATGCAGCCTACTAGCAGGGGTTCCCTGGGGTCACCTCCCCAGGATACATACATGTACATACCGAAACATACATAGACTTTAAGCTTATTTAATTGGGATTTACAGAGCAGCATAGATATGCCAGGATGGCTGCATAAAACTGCATAAGAGCTGTACATGTAAATTAATTTTCTTCTTAAATTGGCTTAGAAAAGAGATGCTCCAGGGTTCTGACGCCCGCAACCTAGCTGTGGTCAGGATTTAATTTCTGTACTTCCGGAGAATTTTGAATTTCAATCAATGAAAATGTGTCACTCTTTACGGTACAATTTCGGTAAATGGAAAAGTGACCCGAGTTAGGAGTTACCTAAAATTCGAAGTACGACGCACGAGAACCATTTAAAATGAAACTGAAACTCACACGTTTTATTTCATTCCCGAATGCATCCTTAGCTGCTTGCTGAACACTGCACAGCTCAGCTGGTTGCTCATCTCGTTGGATGATCAACAACTCGAAGCCAAACCATGAATATTTGACTTCGATAGCATAACACGGTGGGCTAAAAGAGACCAATTAAACTTAATCAATCTTACCTTGCAATATTGCAATTGATGGTTGATCTCACTCGCAAACCTTGGATGCGAATTCTCCCGCCATTTTGAAAAAGAAGTAAAGGCCTGGCTACTAAGAAAAGCAGTGGTTACTAAGCTGATACCGGCATGGGGCTACGGCACGGGCCGGTATTTTTTTTCTTCAGAGCAGAATATCGATCGCTTAGGTTTTTGGGGGGACAATTTTTAATACGATGAGCGAAGCTGCTGTCGACGGCGCCTCAGGTGAAAAAGAGAAAAAAAAGGAGAAAAAGTCGAGCTATCAGTATGGAACGTTATGTCCAGCGGTTGCAATGGTACGGTTATGTAAGCTGTGCATTTTAATTTTGTAGAACTTCATACACTGTACTGTACAGTGGAATCGCCATTAAGGGAACACCATCGCGACCAGAAGAAGTGTCCCCTTCATAGAGGTGTGCTCCAGGTGGGCATAACTACAGAATACAGGGCCAGTTTCCTAGGTATATTTGGTTATAGTGGCTCGGCGGCTCCACGGCTCGGCAGTCAAGTCCACTGGCGAGCCGCCGAGCCACTCAGTAATATACCTTACTCGTTCTTTAAACACTCGGAACCAGAAGAAGTGTCCCCTTAATGGAGGTGTCCCAAAGTGTCCTATCAGTCAATTCCAGCAGTGCCCATGTACCCCTCCCCCCTCCCCCCTCTAATCTGAGACAACCCCTGGGCAATAGCATTTTGTGAAAAAAATAATTGCCCCATACACCGAATGCAAATATGGCCGCCAGGCAATTTTTTGTTTGGCCATGTTTTCAGAGAAATTAATGATATCACGTAAACAAGTGCTACTAAGTGTATTATCTTGCAAAGTTTGAGTGTTTTCGGTTTAACGGTTGCAAAGTTATGGCTCACTGAAATTGTAAGCATTTGTATGAGAAAAGACATTCTATCCTGACTAGCCTCCCTTTCATGTTTTTCCCAAAATTTGATTGCCTATAACTTCTCCTAAAATAGGAATATGGCCTTGAAAATGCACACAATGACTTATTTTGACCTGATCTTTATCATTATTCAATTGCTTTTCTTTTCTTGAGAACCTGTCCAAACAAAAAATTGTTGGACGGCCATATTTGCATTCGGTCTATGGCGGGTACAAAAAGCTGTATAAATGCTCCATGGTACACTATATAGTAAAAACAAAGGAAAACTCTTTGAATCTAGACTCATCCAATGGTCAATTGAAGGAAAACTAAGTAAACAGAAAAGTGTTTTTACTCAGTTTTTCTCTAGTGACCCATCAGAGCAAGTTCGCAACAAATGTCTTGTCAGAAATGGAGCCAGCAAGGATGTCAAATGCCCCAGGGTATACTGAGGGTAGGCTAATGCTTGACCCCTGGGATTCAAATGTGAGCACATGCTTAACTCATGCCTCACCGCTAGGGGGATGGGCACTGTTGGAATTGACTGATGTATAACTTGTAGGAATTTCCATCAACATGTACATGTACTCCTCGCCCAGGCTTCATAATCCCTTTGCGTAAAGAGGCCAGTGCTTATTTTTGTTTACGCCATTGTTTATTCATCTTATTTAGTATGGACCATATACTGTGGAAAATTTAGAACCAGGCAAGACCATGAAGTGGTGTACATGTGGATTAAGTAAGAAGCAGCCTTGGTGTGATGGTGAGTGTAAAACAAATAAAGTTATTGAGCTCTGCATGTATGTTTGAGCTTAAGTGAACTGTAAAGACAAAAAATGAAGAAAATTATGATGATTATTGCAAAGAAGATTAAATGAAAGTCAGGGCTTTAACTGGATTTGAACCCATGACCTCCGCATTACCAGTGTGATGCTCTAACCAACTGAGCTATGAAGCCACACATATTGGGAGCCACGTTAGGCGAGTTCATGTGTTGCTGTGAAAGTTATATAGCACGAAATTGCTTAAATTGCTAACACAACTGTGAGGATCATTTCCTCTCTTCACATTCTCTATCTGCAGTTTATACATGTACGTCAAGTATATGATTCATTCAGATACTGTACTTTATTAATTTTGTCATTTTTAAGTGAACTGCTATTAAAGTTGTTAGTCCCTTACATTGCACAGCGGTGAACTCTCTCTAAGCCAAACAAATTCGGGACCAGCTCTAGCTGTATGCCTTAGAGAGGTGTCTGCCTTATTTATTTTATTTCTTCACAGACTATACTGTAAAGCCCCAGCTACAGTACATGTTCCAACACTGAAGGTTTTATTAGCTGGCACTTAATAGTTCTATTTATAAAATAATAAAATGGCTTTTCCATTATTGGCAGTTGCATCTATTTTTTTTAACTGAAAATGATTCATGACCAGCCCATCTAATTTTTCCTAATTTGTCAATAACTTCAATCTGCCACAGGGAGCCCCGATATTTGAAAGTATTGAATAAATTAATAAAATACAAAGTTTATCAACTCAATGGCTTGTTTTCTATCACTCTTTAGGCGCACATATATGCAGCCACAAAATGCACTAGGCCACTAGTACATGAATGGACACGACGGCACTGCACTTGTGTGTGCGAGCGGCTCCGACAGGATTTCTTTATAAATACTTTCAACTATTGTGAGCACCCTGTGATTAAAACCAAATAGAAGTGTAAAAATTACTGGAAAGTTTTTTTATGCCACAATTTATCAACTTATTTTTATGAAGTCGCTGAAATTTTACCCTTTCACTCCCAGAGTCAGTTATGGAGACATGAAGTGTACATTGTAGTTCTAACTTTTGAGTCTGTGGATGAAATCCTATGGTGTGACCATTCAAATGAAACCTCTTCGACAGTACTTTTGCATGGTACCATTTGTTCTATCTTTTGAGTCTATGGATGAAATCCTATGGTGTGACCATTCAAATGAAACCTCTTCAACAGTACTTTTGCATGGTACCATTTGTTCTAACTTTTGAGTCTGTTGATGAAATCCTATGGTGTGACCATTCAAATGAAACCTTCTCAGCAGTACCTTTGCATGGACGTACCATTTGTTCTAACTTTTGAGTCTGTTGGCGAAATCCTATGGTGTGACCATTCAAATGAAATCTCTTCAGCCGTACTTTTGCATGGTACCATTCAATATTTTCCAAAATGAAATTTACGAATTTATTTGAATTATTTTTGATATTTGGCACTCCTGGGAGTTAAAGGGTTGAGGCTTTTTCCACGCACCTTTTATTGTATAATAAAATCCTGCAATTCCCATCACTAACCCTGACCATGTATGGATGTGTGTTTAGGAAGGCACAAGTCAACTGGCTTCAAGTCAATGAAATGGAAGGTTCCTGAGAAACCTCAGAAACTGTACACAATATGTGGCTGCAAACACACCAAGAACCCTCCATTCTGCGATGGTACCCACGTCAACCTTCCAGCAGTAGTGAACGAAAGGCAAAAGAACTGCAGAAGTGCTCACGAGGAAGATACAAAAATGTGTACTGGGTGTGGGTGGGTTCCCAACTGGTGAAATGTTTTTAAAATTGACTTGCAAAAATTAATGACTTTATCCAAAAAAACAAATGGTATGAAATTTTTTGTAGTTAACATTAATTATTGGAATTACAGTGAAACCTGTATAAAGCAGACCCCATATACTGTAAAGCTGGAACCCTCTATTAAGCGGACACCAGCTGCTTCAGTCACTAAATTTTCTTCACATATTTGCTGTAAAATGAACCTGTATTCAGTGGACCCCTTTACAGTGTATTAAGCAGACACTAGCGAGGGTCCCGAGGGTGTCCGCTTAATACAGGTTTCACTGCATTCTACAAATGCAGGAAATTAAAAAGAATAACATAGCCTTTTTTTATTATTACTCTTAAGTTTGGACTTATAGCCTTCACAAACTTATCTGTTTATGCATCTGCCATTACTGAGTACATTGTAGTCAGTTTGCTGAACGTTATTGAAATCTAATCTTCCCTAGTTCTTCAATCTATCTTCTACTACTACAGGAATGTGAGGTTCTAGAAAATATCCAAAACTCTGGGGGGAGGGGGTCCCAAAAGTCAAAGTTTTTAAAGGAAAGTATGAAGCTAAATTTGAATTTCCAGAGGGTGGGGGGGGGGATCCAAACCACCCTCTGTGGTAGGGGTAGGGATATTCTCTGGAACAACACAATGAAACAAATAACAACAACCAATGGCAGATATAGGGGAGGGCCGGCCCCTCCCCCCCCCCCCCCCCCCCCCCCATACACTCTGGCACTCCCCCTCCATCCTCAAAGATTAATATAAGAACGAAAACAATACAATGAATAATATAACAATACATTGAAAAACAATTAAATAATATTAAGAGTCTATGGATGATAATTGACATTTTCAAAGGCTTTTTTTAATGGTAAAATTCCATGAAAATATCATTTATTTTGACCATAAAAATCCTTTTAAAAACCGATGAAAATGCCATGGATTGGGGGGGGGGGGGGAGGGAGGGGTGCGCACCCCCTGCACCCCTCCCCTAGATCCGCCCCTGACTGTGACGTTAACGGTGGTGACTGTTGTTGTTTGGAGAATGTTGTTCTTTCTTTGATCAAAGTGTCAGAATTACAGTGTAAGGGTCACAAGCAAAACAACAGACTGTCTCATTGATTATTTTAATGAAGTATGGTAATAGCTAAATCAAATAAATATGACTTTAACAGGTTATGTTGTATCAGTGAAATTCTTTGGTTTTTTATTTTCTGGTTCATCACTATGTTTGTCATCATTGGTTGCCATGGTGCTGTCAAAGTACTCCTTTAAAGCCTTGAGAGCTTTGCTTCTGTGCGAGATGGAATTTTTGGTTTCTGATGGCATCTCTGCATACCTTGAAAATCAATGAGACAAAAAATGACCATCAAAGTCTTAACAAAATCTGATGATATTTAATACATGCGCAAATAAAGAATGCTTACAAGTGTAGTTGGACCATTTTTTATTATTCTTTTATATCCATGTATTTAGCCCTCTTTGCCTCATCAGCATATGCAAAATACAAGAATTTTCATGTGAAATTCAAAATAAGGCAGAGGGTTCATTACATTCATCAATATGAAAGAATAAATAGCCCAATTTCGATACACATGTATTAAAATTCAACTTGAAACAAAAGACATCACTACGAGGCTTAGGGGAATGATAGTAGGGATTTATATGGTTTATTTCCCAAAGCCTCAGATTGATGTCTTTTATTTGAAGTTGAATTTTAATATATCGAAATTGGGCTATTGGTCACCATTTTGGAAGTAATATATCAACAACGAGTGCAAGGATTTTATCAGAGGTTCCAAACACTGAGAAACTGATGAAATCACAAGTTGTTGATTATGCCTTCTCAGATGTGCAGGGGGGGGGGGGGGGGGGGGGGGAGTATGCATATAAATTATCCAGGTGGAGGATATAGTTTATGGCACTCCTGTACAATGTATTGATTTCAACAGCCAATTTCTATTTACAACACATACAAAATATTAATGTACAGTATATGAAGACGTGAAATCTTCACATTCTACCACCTCATAATGTTTTGATAAAATTCTAGACAACAAACATGTATTTAAATGCCAATGTATAATGCTACCATTATAAGCAACATTATTAAAGTCTGCACTCTTAAACATTAACTTGGCCTTCAATGGTATAAAAAAAAAAGTTGACAACAAAATGTTACTCACGTCTGATCAAACCCGTCAGGTTGAAAGCATGGATCCCATCCGAAATTCCTTGGACCTCTGGGTTCAACTATTTTGCCCTTTGAGAAGAAAGAGTTGATAATAATAATTATTGTCAAAACCTCAGTCTCTAGCCCAATCTAAAATTTAACATTATATACAGCATAAATAAAGATCACTTAGGCAGTTTTCAATCAAGTATCACAAAACCAAAGTAATCACTCTGGCCATAATGTACATTGTACATGAAGCTGGTGCCAAGTGCAGGAAAGCATGTGTGAGTAAATACAAAAATTTGGTTTTGGCATTACTTTTGATTGCTTGAGAAGGTGGCACAAGATTTTTTTAGCCAATCACAAAGCATTGCCATGCAAAACCGAAGCAATAAAAATTGTGACATTACTTTCAACGCTCAATTGAAAACCGCTCTATTGCATGTTTGTATAACTATGACAGAAATTTTAATATTGAAACTCCATGCATTTGTCATTGAGTTACAGTGTATGACATGATATTTCATCCATTCGTCTTTTGCAGGGGATGGGTGGCTGGGGAAATTGAGTGGGATAATGCAAAAACAAATTGAGGGGGGGGGGGGGGTAGATACATGTACAGTACATGTAGTTGATTGCCAGTGGTAAGATGATTGCATTGCATAGAGATTAACTGCAAAAGTCCATTTTAATTGTACAGCTTTACACTGTACTGACAGGGCTGTACATTAGTAGCCAGCAACAGGCTATTATGGTCGGCAACTGCGGTGAAGATGAACAGCAGTAACTCAAGGTTTGAAAATGACTAAAGGACAACAGCCATCATGGAAGACAATCGTAAAGTTTCCAAAGTAACAACCTTGTTGCTTCTTTCAGGGAACAAAAATCATTCAATAAAGGTGGTGCGAGCTCTATTTCTGAATGACATAAAAAAAACAGATGTTCGCAACCAAATAATTGCTGTTGAAAACTAAGTCAAAATTTGTTGGTCCAGTTTCATGTCACTGCCACATGGGTGGACTTCGTATGTCTAGATTGTGTTGCTGTACAAAAAACTTGCATGGTCTCGTTACTTTCTGGCGACTTGCTACTTTCTGGAAGTCGTTACTTTTGGGGGGCTCGCTACTTTAGGGGAGTAGCTAATTTTGGGGGGCTCGCTACATATGGGGAGTAGCTAATTTTGTGAGGCTCGCTACTTTAGGAAAGTAGCTAATTTTGGGGGGCTCGCTACTTTCAGAAATTATTATTAATAATAGCGGCCACAAAGTTTTGACGTTACTTTCAAGGAGTCATTACTTTCAGGACTTCAGATATCTTGAGTTTATGACTGCCTACTTTCCTTGTTTAACCAGCTACCTCAAAGCTTAATGACAGCCCTGCCAGGCTGATGTACAGCTGTAGTCTTTACTTCAAATTTACCATAGTTTTTCCCCTGAATAACTTGACAGGGTTCTTTAGATTTCCGGTAGAATAAGCAAATGTACAGAGTGCATATGCAGACTTGTTCTCCCAGCCTGTCAAAAGTCTGTGCAGACCTAGAACAAAAAAATTTAAAAAATAATTTTAAAAGACGTAGCTCTCCAACTCCCTCTAGGGCATAAGGTTCCTATTATACCACATGTTTCCTTCATTCCACTTGGGTGAATGACTACTTTTCGTATCACATATTATATGTAATGTATCATGTATATGACATGATGCAGAACGCTCAGTATTAATTTTGTATCGCTTCACATGTTGCAACTTACCTTCTGGTCCTAACTTCTTTAAGAACCATTTCCTTAATTAAAGAAAACAAGACACAAAGTCATGTTATTTTATTTAACTATTAAGAAAATTAGTGTTGAAATGAATGCTTAAAAAAAGTTCTGCAGCATGACATACATAAGGGAAATTGTCAACAAAGGATGCAATAATATTTTGTTTTATCCCCAATACTAAATCAGTTAATGTCACTGTTCCGTTAAATTGAACCTCCAAATAGCGTCTCCGTAATTGGTTAATAATTCGATCCATAACTTATGTAGAATAAAGACCACCAGACACAATTGGCGTTAAATAGGGGGACACCGCTCGGTGATTGGCGTGACAGGCGACTTCCATTGCGTGACCTTTTAAAGCCTCACTTCTTCTGGCACTACGAGCTGCAACCTAGGCCAACAACGCGCTGCAGCGGCAGCACACCTAAGGCCAGCAACGCGCCACTCTGAGAAGAGTATTGGCAGGTCTAAAAACTAGAGCGCTACGAGCTGAAAACTAGGCCAGCAACGCGCTACAGCGGCAGCACTACGAGCTGAAACCTAAGGCCAGCAACGCGCAAACATAAACAACTAAACGACCTATTGCGCCTCACCTATCTAACCAGCGGTGCTGGATCGGACCGGAATATTGGCAGGTCGATAACGTGAAAAAACGATAGAATAAACTGGTAAACTAAGCTTGGGGAAGTCGCTGCGCAGACTTAACCGCCACAGATGCACGCGAAGCGGGTATCCCCCCAAGCAAAAAACAAATAAAATTAAAATAACTTCTAGGAAAAAATGAACATTTATTATTTAAGAATGCTAGCCATCCTGGGGGCTGCAGACAGCAGGACCTGTCGTGGTGTCCTTATATACAATTGGTAGCAGTCTGAAGACCAACGGCCTAGAACTTTAATCAACCAGTCTGGCAAACCGGCAGCAGCCGCTGTGGAGGCGGCGCCTATGCGAAAACTATGACCCTTAAGACTATGATAGGGGAGCCTAGCGTGACGAGCGGCGTCACGAAGCAGGCAGATAACGGTTGACCTAGTGAGAAGTCTACCGGATTGAAAAGAAAAAAGTGGACCCGGACAAGGACACGCGGATTGAAAATACTGTTGCATGGCGGGCAACGGCACACACGGGTGTGTCTGCCCGGGCAATGAGAAGAGACTGACCCGCTCGGAAGGAGTCGGTCTTAGACGATTTAAGAGTAACAATAATGTGTTGCGGGCTAGCCAGACTGGGGTGAAATGACACACATTCGGTACTTAGGTCAAAACGAGGGCGAAACGTGTGAACCCCTTGGTAGGTGAATTCACTGCAGCGCAGGAAGCCATAAAAGGCAAGAGTGAATGCGGCCCAAACCATTGAAAAATCTTTGGGACCCAACCAGGCTTGGAGAAAGGGACGAATAGCAAGTAAAACCCCCGGGGTAACGGGTTGACGTAGGATCCGTTGTTGCCCTTGGTAACGAAGAATACCTCACAGAACTTTTTTAAGAAGCAGTTTACCCACTAAAGGATCGCTGTACCCACAGGAAATGTGGAGATTACGCACAGCTGCAAGATACAATTTGATTGTACTATGACGGACTGACCTTGCTAAGTAGGAAGCAAAGTAAATAAGGGTTCCTTCAGAAGCGGGGAGAATGTCACCACCCTCATGAACTAGACGGTGCAGGAGACAAAAGCGTATAAAACGTCTTTCGCCAGAGCCATAAGTACGATTGGTTCTCCAGGCTAGACCCCAATTGGCATACATTAAGACTTCGTCCTTCAGAGGGTCATTAACGAAGGCGGGATGATGCAAGGGTCCCGATCGGCCTTGGGAGCAGCTGCCCGGAAACGCACCTCCTGAAAGCGTGAGAGGGCGTCAGCGATGTCGTTAGAAACCCCTGGGACATGGCATGCCCT
Source organism: Dendrophyllia cribrosa (assembly GCA_024195265.1). NCBI lineage: Eukaryota > Metazoa > Cnidaria > Anthozoa > Scleractinia > Dendrophylliidae > Dendrophyllia > Dendrophyllia cribrosa. The sequence goes on along the minus strand of JAJLRJ010000003.1, from coordinate 31,937,185 downwards.
AACAAAAAAGTTGTGTTTCATGGAAATCAGGACTAGGAACCTGAGAAGGTCCATGATGCGTGGGGCCTTTGAATGACCCGAGTTGATGATAGAAACGACGGATTCGTTATCACACCAGAATTGTAGGCGTTTCCCTGCAAAGTGGGGGTACCAGATGGCACAAGCGACCACTATGGGGAAGAGTTCTTGCCATTCTATGCTAATTCCCCGTTCTTTGTTAATGACCATGTGGTTTGGCCACCTGCCCTGAAACCATTTCCCATTAAAGTATCCCCCAAACCCTACTGTACTGGCAGCGTCGGTAAAAGTTCCATGTCAGGGGAGGGGGTAACGGTTGGGTCAAGGAAGAAGGAACGACCGTTCCACCCAAGAAGGAAGGCTTGCCACATGGTGAGGTCCTTAAAGAACTCTTTGTTTAGGCGGATGTGATGGAAGCGACTACGGACCCCCCTAGTGAGATTAATAATGCGCTGTAAAAACGTTCTACCCGGGGTGACGACTTTGCACGCGAATTGTAGGGTGCCAATGAGGGATTGTAACTCCACGAGGCGTACGGACCGACGGCCCCGAAAGGACGCAATAAGATCCCTGGTACGGTAAGTTTATCATCGGGAAGCGGGCCTCCATCCGCGTAGTGTCTAGAACAATCCCCATAAATTCTAGTACCTGGGAAGGGCCCAAAGTTTTGGCGGCCACTACCGGGGCTCGAAGTGACATAAATACCCGTAAAAGGGTGCTAAAGGAGGTTAAACACTGTACCCGGGAGCGTTCAGCCACAAAAAAGTCATCTAAAATATGGAGTACATTTTGTAGGCTGTAATTGTGTTTTAGGATCCATTCCAGCGCATCAGAAAGTTGGTTGAAAAGATAAGGGGCGCTACGGAGCCCGAAGGGAAGGTAAAGGTCCACATAAAACTGGGCTTTCCAATAGATACCCAAGAGGTTCCAATCATCGGGATGAATAGGGATGAGGCGAAAGGCTGACTTAAGGTCAGTCTTAGCCATGTAGGACCCCGGCCCCAAGGACTTAAGAACGCGTATAGCGTCATCCACCCGGACATATTGGAGAGAATAGGGGTCCTTTGGGATATAGTCATTAACACTATGCCCTTCTGGGTAGGATAGGTGGTAAATGGTCCGCCACTCAGAGGTGTGCTTCTTAGGGACCACGCCCACCGGGTGACATTGCAGGTTGGGGAGAGGGGGTGAGCTAAAAGGTCCCCTACCTCCCCAAGTTAACCTCCTTAGCAAGATTACTGGTCACTACCTCAGGGTGTTGGGAAGCGGAAATTAAGTTGCGAGATACCCTAGGGGACTGGGGACCAGTGTAACCTACATGTGTGCCAAATCTTAAAGAATTAAGTAAATTATTAACAAAGGTACGATTAGGGTGGCGTAAGAGTTCATGTTCAAGGACATCAAGCTTGATTGGAGTAGACACTGAAGGTTGCTGGGAACGAGACTGCTGGAGTACTTTACTTCTTGCCACGGTCGCTGGAGAGCTGGGCCCTGGGCTCAGGTTGTCCGGATTTGCAGCGCAGGATTGAGTGCGATGGAGAGCGGCATCTGCTGCACACATGCTGGAATTGGCAGACCGGCGGGTGCAACCGCCAGGTTTGTTAAAGTTGTAGCAGGTTGATGAACCGGGACTCCTGGCTGGGCGGCGGGCGGGGTCAGCAACGGGGCAGTCTGTTTGACTGTGGTAGGGGCTGGAACACAGGAAGCAGTGAGGTTTAGCTTGCCCCGAAAAGGTGACAGTCCACAGCTCCAGGTCCACGAGACCCCAATTAAGGGTCAGGTCCTGGAGGCGCGGCGACGAAACTGTTCATCGTAGTGGAGCCAGGCGAGCCCCCTAAACTTAGCTTCCGCTCTACTGATGATTTGTAAATACTTAATTAACTCCACGGCCCTCCGAGGGTAGGCGGTTACAAGCACGAGCATGAACGTCGAATAGGCGTCGACCCACTTGTGAAAAGAATCAATCACAGCTTTCTTTTTGCGGACCATCGTGATTGGGGTACCCGTGGTGCCTGGGGCCGAGTCTTCCAAACGAAACTGGAGGGTAGGGGCCTGGGGGTGAGTTAACGAGTCTGGCAAAAGTAATGAAAAGTCAACGTACTCACCCCGCAGGATTTTGTCCTCCAAAGAGCGATCCAAAGGACGATGGAGACCAAGAGGAGAGGCGGTACCCGCAGGACGTGACGAGGGCAGGACAGGGTGAATTTCAGTCGGCTGGCTGCGAACGTGCCTGAGGGCTTGTTCGATTGACACCTCGACCGTGTGTTGTAGGACGCGAAGTTGGTCGTCCGAGAATGGCGAGGCTGGCGACTTCGATGCCGCGTTTGTGGTCTCGCGAACGCTCATTATGTCGTCAAGTGAGGAAGCCCCGTCGTCCGACAGCGTAGAATTGTCCTCATCGACACTTTCGTTCTCGGAAAGGAGGGTGGATCTGCGGCAGAATGGGAGGCTCGCGTGGATGGTGTTACGTTCGCAGTCGACTCTCGTTTGCGCCTGGCTGGCTTCCCGACCCGATTATTGTGGCGGCTCGCGCGGAGCGATTGGTATTGTTCGCTAATGCAGCTTTTAGACGAGAAATTAGCTGCTGCCTGGAACCGTCGATGGGGAGGTTGAGCGCCTGAAGGCGGAGGCGAAGCACCTCACTTGTCAGAGAAGAGAGCTTTTCTGCTGGCTTGCGGGTTGAGGAGCGAGTCGAAGCACGATGGCGAGCCATTTGGAAACGATAACTTTTACAAAACTTGACAGTGAGTAAATCAACTGAAGGCAAATGTGACTTTGAACCTTTTACATTGCATTTTATAGCTAGACAGTGTTCGTGGCCAAAACCAATGGCTGAGGCTGTACTATATAGTGCCTAGATTTCGCATGATAACAAATGAGACATGAATAGAGTATTTACTGATTTAACCACTGAGAAAACGCGAACTAACTAGCAAACCAGACAAGGTTGCAACATGCTTACAAAAGTAAAAGTACTATTGATAAAACAACCTTTGTACGTCTGGGTTGCGAGTCTAAAGTACAGTACACAATACAATAGCATAAAAATAGATGCCCCACGGGGCCAAGAGCGTCACGCTCCATTAACTGCGTTTTACATTTGTATTGTAAAACTTTCTTTATCATAGTAGGCCTATTTTAACATATTCTTTATCAAAATAATAATAATAATTAATATGAGCAACTCACACATAAGGGCCTGGAAGATCTCCCAGTGCAGAAAAACATAAACATGTGTCTTCAACTATCACTGGCCCTTGTATCTGACATTGTAAAGCAACAGCAAAAATTCTGGTTAGAGGTCGTTTCCTAAGTTATGTTCAAGAGAACATTATTTTATGCCCGGTTTAGTTGCTTTGTACTCCTTAGATCTTGTTACATACCACACAGATATAGAGATATTATTGAACTATCCACTGTGGCAAAAAAAAAAGAACTTGACCAAAACTATGGACCTGCAAACAATACGGACCAAACAAGCTAGTTCAATAAAGTTTATATTAATATTGGCTTTTGAAACGTTTTGTTGAATTATTGGTTCCTTTTTCAGCAAACGCATGCACCAAAGTTAAGCATCTACTTGCATTTTTTAGGCCACCATTGCAAAAAGGTTTAACCAAAATTGTCCACCAGACATAAGGAAAAATGTTCCTACTTAAAGTGCATACATGTATGAAGTAATTTTTTGTTTTGTCTATTTTTGGAGGCTATTATGTCTTTATTTCAAAATGATAAAAGAAATTTCACAGAAAAAAATTTAAGGCCTCTTTTTTGCCGTCCAAAGTAGCACAATTTGCAGAAATCAGTGTCCCGGAGACTGGGAACGAGTTGTCAATATCCGTAGAAAATACTTGAGATTCATTCTTTTGTATGTTCACAGTGTGTTTTGTTCCATTTCTTCAAATTAAAGAATGTCAGACTGTGATGAAGTTATGTCTTCTACAGAGTCGACTGTCATACAGGCAGAAAATCACCGAGGTCGAAGATTTCTCCTTTGCCGCCATGATACTCGTGAGTTGAAGTATTTTCTTCGTCACAGCCTTGTTTGGCCGCACACTCAATAGAGACACTTTCTGGCGGAAAATTCAAAACTTTCAAGCTGAATAATTTCACAATGGGAAGGAACTTTTCGATGAAACCCACAAATTTAGATAAAGAAAGTAAAGCACTCCCCTAGCTATCAAACGATGGAAATTCTTTTTTTACTTCATAGAAAACATTTTTTTTTTGTTTAATGTTTCATGAACGGAATTCTGCAAAATGAGTTCATAAGTGGTCCATCTTAGCATGATTTCATATTGCAAAATTCAGACTGCAAAGGGAACCAATCAGAATGCTCCTTTTCATCATGGAGTAGTTTGCCATGATATAATAATCTTCTGGTCGATTGCAGTCTTGGTAAGATTTCCGTACATGTATGTATAACTCCAAACATGTACATTAATTATATATGAATGCGTCATTGTTTTTCTTTAGGTGTTCTATTGTATCAGCTTTTGTTTCAGTTTTTCGAGCTGCATATTACATATTAACTAATGTATGGGGTGATACAGGAATCTTTCCCTAGTCTCTCACAGAGATGTCATGGCTATGATGAAATTAGAAAATCAATGTGACACAGTAAAATGATTAAGATTATAATTCTCTATTTTTCTGCACAATTTACGGTTTCAAAAATACAAACCTCTCTGGCAGCAACTTTGCATTTTTCTATTGATATTTCATCAGCTTCACCTTGAAACTCTGGTACTGTATAGAGTAAAGAAATCACTTAAAAAGTCATTTCAACTGAAAAGACCGACTGAGATAATGTGTCACACAATCAATCAAATAAACCAACAAGTATGGCAACCTTGTTAGCACTCAGTTATTACCTCAATGATACTTACAATCTATATTTCTGGACTCCACTTTCCATGGAAAAGCATCCCTAAAATTGCCACAACCTAAAGTTTAATCAGAGGAAAATGAACTTAAAAAATGGCTGTTCTAACACTTGAAAGCTACAACCTCAGACAAAACTAGTTGAGACATACCGAAACTATGCTCACATTTCTCTATGGTTCGAAAAAAAAAACCTCAAATACCTAGTTATAACTCTTTGCCTCCCCCCCCCCCCCCCCCCCCCCCCCCCCCCCACCCCCCCCCCCCCCCCCCCCCCCCCCCCCCCCCCCCCCCCCCCCCCCCCCCCCCCCCCCCCCCCCCCCCCCCCCCCCCCCCCCCCCCCCCCCCCCCCCCCCCCCCCCCCCCCCCCCCCCCCCACCCCCCCCCCCCCCCCCCCCCCCCCCCCCCCCCCCCCCCCCCCCCCCCCCCCCCCCCCCCCCCCCCCCCCCCCCTCATCTTTCAATCACAGGATTTGTATGGGCCAATTTTCAGTCTAACATTGCATAGGGCATTTGGAGGGGGAGGGGGGGGGGGGGGGGGGTGGCAATTTGTTTAAGTTTGTTAATGCCAAATTATGGCACAAAATTGCAAAACAGATGGAACCTCCGACAAAACTAGTTGAGAAATACTGAAACTATGGTCACATTTCTCTATGGTCTTTAAAAAAAAACCCTCAAATAACATTAAGAAACTGTTTGCACTTCCCCTCCCCTCTTACAATGTTGTTTTGGGGATCACAGGATTTGTATGGGCCAATTTTAAGTGAGCTTCAGTCTAAAACAACATTGCATGGGGGGGGGGGGAGAGATCGATGGCAACTTATTTAAGTTTGTTGATGCCGAATTATGGCGCAAAATTGAAAACAGATGGAACTGTCTCGACAGGTTTGTCCGAGGTTGTACAAAATGTAGCTGTAAGCTGGCTGTACTATAAAGGTTGGCGCTTTCTCAGTCAGTATTGCGACATGCGCCTGCCCGGCCCAGCATCGATAAATCTTTCAGCCGTAAATTTTAACTTCAATGAGTTATTCTTTGCCATGAGAACTCAGAAAATTTGGCTCGTTGCTATTGTTGCTATAAATTGCAGAACTAAACAGATTACAGTCGACGCACACCGGGTCTGCAACCATTAAAAGCTGAGAAATCGAAAGCAGCAGAAAGGAAATAAGAACATACACTATTTTTTATTGAAGCACACTTACCTCTTTAAGTTTGTTTTGATTTCCAGTTACAAATACTAGCGATTTCCTAGACATCCTGTTCTATTAAAATTTTCTAAATCGACATCAGGACATTTGATGGTATCATACATGGCATACTGACCCATCAATCTCGTCCCCAAGGCCTTTTCCGTGTTCAAAATGGCGGTGCGCCGGAGGTGCGCCGGGTGCGCCGGGGCACATTTCCCTTTCGTAAACGGTCGATGCCATTTTAGCGACACTAATTTTAGAATTATTTTTTCTATCAGAAAAAGAAAAATGCAACTAATTACCTAGAATCGAACCCGGAACCTCTGCATGTTAGCATTTCTCCTTTACCACTAGACCACTGAGTTGATCCGGCAAATCCAAGAAAAATTTAATTATAAAAGGTGCTTTTCTTAATATATATCAATAACGGGTCACCCTAACCCTAAATCTTACCTAACCGCGAATCTAGCTTAAATCTAATAATCGCTTTACCTAGGCCCAGTTTTATCTAATAATGATAGCCTACTTTCGTCCCAATCCACGCATAAACTAAAGAGAAATGGCATCGACCAATTTCAAAAGGCTTGGTTACTAATGAATGCTAATGATGGCATCGACCGTTAAAAATGGCATCGATCGTTTGCTAATAATGGCATCGACCGTTAAAAATGGCATCGACCGTTTACGAAAGGGAAATCAGCTGCGCCGGGTGTGGGCGTAGAAACCCCGAAAAGAAGCTTCTTGCTGATTGGCTGACTGTATTCTGAGGGTATTGAGAGGACCATTTAAATCGCAGAACTCGAAAAAGTTTCACTCATTTTCTGGTTACAAAGATCCACTAAGTACAGAAAAAAAATAGATGTATTTATTTTTCTTTAGGAGCGCTTTAATTCTGAGCCGAGACGAATTTGTCCCCAACGATCCCGAAAGTACGTCGTTAGAATTCCCTCACTTCTTATCCCATGCCTTGGGAGAAAACAGGAAAAGATCACCATCGTTAGAAAGCAATCGGCCTGAGCAAAATCATACATGTATACCTGCCAAGTCTCACGCCTAAGGCGCAAGTCTCGTGAACGTCTGCGAGTCCAAAACTTCGATCTTACGTCAAATCACGCCTATGGAGCAATTTCTCTCGCCTGACTTACAGATTTGAGCTATCAGCCTTTACTGATTTCATGGTCCAATAAAAAAACATAGTTACTTTCATTAAAATTTGGCGCTTTTCTGTAGGTTTTTATCATTCTGACGGAGGTCCGGCTGAGGTCCATGGAAACTTCCGAATTCTTCGAAACATCTTCGGCCAACTTCGGACATCTTCGGAATAGATCGGATTGTCTTCGGATTTGGTCGGGTCGCCTTTGGAAATCTTGGCACTCCCACGAAAAAATTCGCACGCCTATCACTCTGAAAAAGTTGGCAGGTATATACATGCACACATTATTAGAATGCTTTTCTAGAAAGTTTGTTTTAAGCACCTTGATTAATTCTCTACTACTAACAGCCCGTGAAATCTATTATTAAACATTTTTTTTCCGTATGGCAACTGTAAGTCACATCAAGACTCATAACTTGAAACACAACATCCTCCAACTAAAACCAGGTATCATATCTACCCCCCCCCCCCCCCCCCCCCCCCCCCCCCCCCCCCCCCCCCCCCCTCCCCCACCAGATCGAAATGATGGAGGAAATCCTGACTAATTTGGCCTATAGCCTACAGACATAGGCGGCGGAGCAAGGGGGCAGGGGGAGGAGGGAGCACAGAACCCCACGTTTCGATGCCGAAAATATCGCTAGAGCAGCATTTTCTATACCCTCCGACAACTCAAGAACTACCTAAGAAGGACACTGTTAAGATTGCAGAGGCTTGCTAGTGCCAACGAACTACGCAAAGGAAATTTTTGGAAATTTGAGTTGGATTATGCGCTTGGCTTAGTGTACGATTAGCCCCCCCCCCCCCTCCCCCCCCCCCCCCCCCCAAAAAAAAAAAAAAAAAACACACACACACACAAGTTTCAAAACACTCCGCCGCCTCTGGCAGATACAGCTGATTCTTTCTTCCGGGTTAAGCTCCGGCCGGGTGGGTGCCCTGTGGCTCGTAAGTGAGTTTACCTACCTTAACAACAGTTTTAGAGTCGTTGCTAGGGACATTTTGTGGTTAGCATTTCTCACGTGTCAAAATGCTAATATGTTTTCTAATAAACTGCTTGTTAATCCGGCATTTGTGATTACATGTCAAAAGGAGATTTAACACAACGACCACAATTTTAATTTTCTTCGACAGCAGGCTAAAGCAAGTTTATTTACACCCCACTTTTTTCATGCACGTAAAACCGTGCAACTATTACAATCTTATTACAAACTTACGGAGATCAGCTCCCAAATTCTTTACAAACCCTAATGCCTTTTTTGCGTGATTTTTTTAAATGTCAAGGAAAATGATATGTCCATATTTTTTTGGGAAACTTAAAAAGATATTAGAAGAACTCATTTTTGTCAGATCACTCTATGGTGATAAATTCTGTCGCGTCCAGCAAATATTCAACCACTGGCAAAATTGACGAAAAATCCTTGCGAAAAATGGCATTAGGGTGTCCATAAGGATTTATATCCTGTATAACCCACTTCTATTATCGATGTTATAGTACACTGTTCTTTTCTGTCGTGAATTATTTACCGATGTGAATAACGAAATCACTCAACGCCAAATTCGATTGTTGTTACCAGCGGCGGATCCAGACTTCATGGTGATGAGGGGGGTGAGTGGTGGGGGTGGGGGTGGGGGACGGAGTGAATAAGAGGGGGTGGTGGGTGGTGGAGTGAATAAGGGGGGAGGGGAGAAAACTTTACGGCCCTTTTTTTGCAAGATAAGGGGGGAGTTGCAATATAAGGGGGGCCGGCCCCCGGGCCCCTACCCTAGATCCGCCATCGGGTACTTCTAGATACCGAAAGTCATTTCCTCTGAAATATCTCGAAATTCCTCTGAATGTTTCCGAAGATGATTCAGAGGCACTCTACAACCGGACATCTCCGAGGATTCCCGAAGATACCATATAGGAAACATGCGTTGACAATTGAGTAATTTTGCCAGTCACAAACACAACTTATCAGTCATAAAAAATATTGCAATTTAGGATCAACTACTCGTGAACTAATTTTGATGCACTACAGAGTTTTCTCGCCATCTTGTTGTATTGCTGTCAGGGTTGTTTTGAATCGCAATCCCGGTTAAAGGCTCTAAGCAATCACAGCAAACATACTGTTTTACAAATAAATAGAAACCCGTTATTCCCCGCTTAGCACCGGTTGCACAGTTTCCCGCGCTCGGAACCTGTTGCAAGTTTTCCCGCGCTTAGCACCAGTTGCAAGTTTTCCCGCGCTTGGCACCGGTTGCAAGTTTTCTCGCGCTTGGCACCAGCTGCAAGTTTTCCCGCGCTTGGAACCGGTTGCAAGTTTCCCACGCTTGGCACCGGTGACATGATTTTGTTTTTAGTTCTGATTGGTTCACGGTGGTATTTACTTTCTGTAATTGGCCATGGTCAGATGCGATGACATGTGTTACCTTTTTTCCGCGCTTGCAAGCAGCAGTTACTAGATTTAAATGTTTCCAATTAATTAAGATTGGCTGCTGGTTGTGCATAAAATTTTAATTCACGAGAAGAAATCCTGATATATCATAAAACGCTTAAGCGAGCTTGCGAACAATAATATATATAAAGCAATTTTAAGTAATTGTCATTTGTATAGGTACTGAGACTTCAAACTGAATTCAAGCGAACTCAATGATCAATCGTAAACCTATTTAGAGAGGGCTAGTGAATTGGTATATACGTAACTCTTCAGTAAAGAGACAAGAAAATCATTCATCAATGAAATGAATTCACGAATGAATTGAAAATGAATTGAATTGAATTGAAATGAAACCACCTTATAACTTTTCCTTGCCAAACATTCAGTGAATGCATGGTACTGACCGTTTCCATTTGGTACAGCTGTTATAACGTAACGTATTTCTTGGTTCGATTAGGTATTGTCTTATATTCAGGGCCAATTGCAAAACTAAAGTTTCTTAAATTGGAAATTTTTTAAATTGGGTTGTTATTTTCGTAAAATGAGTCCAGTCCCACAATCCATATCGGGGTTGCATTATCATTTCAACTTGACCTTCCTGTGCAGTCGTTATTTGGGCCGTCACGCAAGGAGGAGTGATGCGTGACGACCCAATATTAGCGACTGCGATGTAGGTAGCTTCAAGAAAACTAAGAGACATGTGTATAGAGTTAAGATGATCGATGCCTGGAAGTTAAATCTAACTTAATATTCTCGAATTTTTTCGCTGTTTGTTTATTATAATGCTAAATTTTAAAATATGTAATAAACAGAATATGACCCTATTCTCGCGTAGATGTGATACTGGCGCCCAACGTAACTTTGGTTGTGGGTTTCCTTGCCTCGCTCTCTTTCGCGCCTCTCACCCTTCTCCCCCCACTATTTTAACTCCCGGAACAAGCTAATAAAGAAAAATAGGAGCATTTTTATAAACTAGGAACCACGACAAGAAAGGAAAACCACGATGTTTCGAGTGTGGGTGGCCTCAAGGCGACTGTTTACATGCAAATAAAAATGCCGTGAAGATAAGCAAAGTAAAACAAGGGAATCTTCTTAAATCATTATAATGTAAATTACTGTTTTTCAGTATTTTCAATTACAGAATGTCATCATTTTTTACTGAGAGTAGGGGACAAGACGCACCATGCAACATTGCATACAATATTGGGAGCATTGCTGTGGTTTACTTGTCAGAAGTTGAAACAACTGCAAACGATAATTTAAAAAATAAAAACATACAGACAATACTGTTTATTATTGTTGAATGACAAGGTAACAAAGTCGTCGTCAAGTAGTAAGCCGACTAAAAAATAGTTCATAGTTATGTAGATTGTTGGAATGTTGCAGAAGTTGAAAATACTAGGCGTAGGCCGTTTACATTGCATACTTTGTTTGCATGAACACTCCGTATAATGGAATCAACCTGATATGCATATGCATTGCAATATGCATTACATTGCATATTGTGTGCTTTTCTTCAGTCGCGAGTATGCAATATACCAATATATGCAACATGCATCGATTAAATGCATTGAAAGCATTTCTGTGCAACTTAGCCGTTTGTGATATGCATCATATATAAACACTCAATGTATGCAATATGGCATCGTGCGTCGAGACCTTTACGTGTGTGCAATGAAATCTCAGTACCTATTACCCCACTTTGTTAGTAAGGGGGATATTGATAAAAAGCTCGGTATTTAGCTTCGTTGGCTGGGTGGCGTGTGCAACATCCTTGGCACCGAGCCATTGAAAATTGGCCAGAATTGTAGGCATATGGAGTCTGGTACATGACAGGAAGATAGACCTTTGGAGAGGGAAGCCTTTGTGGGCGGCCCTCAGATGAACTGCTTGAGCCTTGCCTTACTTCTTTGCGCCACTTGAAACGTCGGTTCTTGAACCATGACTGAGAAAATTTAAAAGAATAATGCTTGTAACATCAATCTTCATACCACAGTGAATTCTGTCTTAGCCGGACACCTTCGGAACCAGTCCGAGCTGTCCACCTTACAGAGGTGTCCGTCTTATAGAGAGTTTAGGTACAGAAGAACAAGTGAAATTCGGCCAGAACCAAACAATAATTCATGTCCGTCTTAGAGAGGTGTACGTCCTCCTGTCAGCCTAGAAAAAGAGTTTACCGTATTATTTTGCATAATACCTTGGAATTTCGAATGTGGAAACGTTAGGAAGTCGCTTCCATCAAGCAGTCAAATTCTCTTTGCATCTACTAAGTACAAGAGAATTTACTTATTGCAATACTTAAAAACAAGCAAAGCTGTTGATAATTTGTACTTTACCAATACGTAGCCGAAACATTCCACTCAGTTTCTCGTGCATTTCCCTCTGAACGGATCGTTCTACTCTCATTGGACGTTTGCCATATAGTGCGAACGCCACTAGTCCGCTTTCTAGGGACTGGCTGCTCGACGACCAGCTCCAAAACCTTATTACCATGTATGACACCTTCGTGACTATTTATCCATTTATTCTTCTTTCACAACCTGTAAACTCGTGGCTATATTTTCGCTCAAAGGCGTTGAAGGGTTGGGGGGACTAATACTCCAGACCAGTAAGTTAGAAAGAGGGTGTCTTAGATACACGGGTTTATTCTTGAAGGTGAGGGTGTTTATTCAGCAGTCTACGGCATATTTTACATTCAGATTATCGTGGAACCCCGGTGTTTATGGTGAAGCTTGTGATTTTCTAACTAATTTACGCTGAAACGGGGGTACAATTTTTTTTAATTGAATACGACTGTTCTTTCAAAGGCGAATTTGCAAAGCGTGGCGGGGTGGTGAGTCAATCTTCAAATGGAAAAGGTAGAAAGAGAAGTGACCACGCAAGAGTAGTTGGATTTGACAAATTGCTTCATATGAACCACATAAGATAAATCATGCTCGTTGATGTCTAGTCTAATCAAAGGCTCCTATATGAAAGACTCTTATGAGCCAAGTCGTGAATACAAAACGCTCTAAATAAAAGATTCTGCACACTTTCGGGCCCTCCCCTCTCCCTAGGCGTTTTCATCCACCGACCACCACCCCTTGCGTTTAACTCCCCACCCTCCCCTCCCTCCAACACTTCCCCCATAGGTAAGGCAGGTGATTCGGATTACATATCACATACTCAATGGTAACAGCCGATCAAGTGAGCAATCGACTGAAATTTTTACACAAATGCTGCAACTCGTTCAGCGCTTTACGTATTCACGAGATAAAAATGGGTTTGACCAGCTACTAAGCATTACTTCAGTTCCTGTGGTGCTGATTATTATGCTGTACAAGGTGCTTCTAACTTTTGAGTCTCTCGAGGAAATCCTAATAATGTGACCATTCAAATGAAGGCTATTGAGCAGTACTTTCCTGTAGTGCTGTCTATGACGCTGTACAAGGTGCTTCTAACTATCGAGTCTCTCGATGAAATCCGCCTACAGTGTCACCATTCGAATGAAAGCTACTGAGCAGTTTTTTGCTGTGGTACTGTTTAATGCGATGTACAAGGTGCTTCTAACTTTTGAGTCTGTGGTAAAACCTACTGTGTGACCATTCAAGGCTACTGAGCCGTACTTTCCTGTGGTACTATTTAATATGCTGTACAAGGTGGTTCTCTAACTTTTGAATAGGCGGACAAAATCCTAAACATGTTAAAGTGTGGCTAAACATTTAATCAGCATTTCCGGTGGTAGTATTTGTTTCTCAACTCAATTCTCCTCAACTAAAAATGTCGAAGTTTATTCTTTCAAACTTTAATTTGTCACTCTTTGGTAAACGTAGAGATTAAAATTACCTGCACGGCCTCGGAGTTGACTCCCAATCTGTCAGCGACGGCTAGTCGTTGTTTTGGTGCAAGATATGGCGAAGCTATAAAAACTTTTTCCAACTCCGCCCTCTGAAAAATGTTAAAACGAGTGCGTTTTCTCTTCTTCCCCACGACAGGGAAATAATCTTGTTCCTGTAGATTTTCCAGATTTTCTTCCTCACCTACGAGAACAGAACAACGATATAACTAATATAATTGCTGTAGTAATTTTATAGTTTTCCAAAATTAAACAGGGGAGCATTTCTTGCAGAAACGCGCTTTCCAGTTCAGATTAGGGAGATATTTCTTGTGTGAATACAGTGCTTATGTTGGCTTCTATGTGATTTGCCACAATTAAATATACTACCAACAGTCGCTCTTGCTCTTGCTCTCTTTGTTTTTGGGAACGACACGAAGGAAAAAATTGTGAGCCGAATTTAGGCCTATTACCCGCCATCAGCGCTTGAACGTTGTTTTCTTCGCGCGCCGCCTATTCGCTCCCCAATATCTCAGGAGCACCCAACGAACCGTTTCGGTGGAAATCTATTCGGAAGGCCTTAGTCATCTTAAAGATTCGTAATAAACTAGATCATAAACTAGAGTTTTCTAAAGTAAAATGTCACCTTAAACGTTGCTAACATTGGAAAAATTAATGCTTTTTGTTTTAGGAGGGATAAAAATGTCGTTTTGGGTACGAAATAGGGTCGGCTATGATTTTCGGAAATGTAAAAGCAAACTGTTTTAGCTTTCATATAGTTTCCTTCAAGTTTCTCGGACAATTTTTGATAAGCAACAGGTGTATTTTATTTGGAAATTAGTCGTACTAGTTATTCTAGACGGAGAAAAAGTTGTTTTTGTGAACTTTTGTACGGTCTAAATGTACTGTGCAGACGGTCGCGTAATTATTTTTGAGACTCGCTAAAATTGAAACATAGGCACGCATTGCGTGCATGAGCTATTTTGAAAATTCCCTAAATGATATGAAATAGTGAAAGCAACAAAACAGCTGAAGAAAACTAGCACAAATAACCGCTTGCAGATATACGTTTTTCAAATCCTCCGGCCCGCCCCCTACCCAAAAAAAAATACCGAGATCACGAACTGCGTCCCGTTTCTCGAAAGTCCCGATAACTTTTCGGGCGGAAAGCTATCTTATGTGCGCAATGTATTCATTAAAGATTAAAATTTTGTTGATTTTGAAAGCTAAGCAATAAAATTCTAAATTAACAAAACAAGTCGAGCTGGTTTGAGGGCTAAAAAATGCATCACCATTTTATAGATTCTGATTTTAATATGAGTTGCGGGCCCGAAAAGTTGTCGGGACTTACGAGAAACGGGCCCTCTGGGACCAAAACTCTATTTACGTGGAAAAATGCAAAGTTTGCTTTTGTATTCTAGCCTAAAGGGTTAGGGTATGAAAATAGGTAGGAAGTTTTGGTTAGCTTTTTCACGGGATTTTCGGAGTTATTTTATGACGAAACTACGGCCCCAGTGAAATGAGCAACTTGTTTCAGTAATCAGTGTATTAAATGTCAACCAGAAAAGTCCTGCACAGAAATTTGATGCATCCAAATTGAAGGATTATTATTTCCTGAAAATTTGTATCTAATCTTTTTTTAAAAAGTTGCTTTTATTATTTACAAAAGAAACGTGGAAATGGTTCCCTTTGGCCTAGAAGACGCAAACGAATTAAATTAAATTGTTTTCAACTCTAAACCACAAGCTAATTAAATTAGTGACACGAAAATTCTTTGAACCACCTGTTTCTGTAATGTCAACCAGAAAAGTCTTTAACAGAAACTAAACGCATGTAAAATGAATATTGGTAGTCTCCTTGTGAATTGCAACTAATAGTATTTAAACAACTGTTTTTATTCTCCACAAAAAAGTCGTGCAAATAGAAACAGAAACTAATTAGATTAAATTGTTTTCAACTCAAAACCACAAGCTTGAAAATTAGTTACACGAACATTGTTGAGGTTAACATTTGGAACCAAACATCTTTTCCTGTAATGTCGACCAGAAAAGTCTTAAATCAGAAACTTAGCGCATCCAAAATGAATTTTGCAACTAATAGTTTTTTAAACAGGCGTTTTTTAACGCACCATAACAATTAACGTTTTCTCGAAAACATGTTGAATTCCATCACGTACCAGTTTCTATAAGGACAAAGTTCAACATTTGCACGTGCACACAACGTGACTGCTCATACAAAATACAGTCGCTACTCGCTTGTAGCAATCGCTTGGGGCATACAATTAATAACCTACACATCTGCTCACATTAATTCAAAGAAAGATAAACGTTTTAAATACTGTAAATTGTATATTAATTGCATTACGTTTTCTGTTGAACTCCATGCATCCCGGACAATGGACAAAGTTCAACATTTTCACGGACAGACAACGTGACTGACAAAAAAGATACAATTTCAAATAGCAATCGCTTGAAACCCAGGTTTGAAACATACAATTCATGTTCCGCATCACATTATTTGAAATCCGCTTGCCTTTTTTACAATAAAGCTATACTTTCTTACTTCAGCACAAGCTCACCTATAAACGTAACCGCAGTCGGTCCACATTTTTTGGACGTCTCATCCCTCACAGACCATTAATTGTACAATTCATGCATAGAGCACATTTTAGGCGGTATTTCCGAATAAATGCCCCTGACTATTGCCATGTTAGCAAGCCAGTCGGGATTAGAGCACAGGTCCCAACCAACAAATCTTCAAAACTTTACACTTTTAGTGTTTGAGGCAACAATCGCGAAGATTCAAGATGGCAGA
This sequence comes from Dendrophyllia cribrosa, assembly GCA_024195265.1. Taxonomy (NCBI): domain Eukaryota; kingdom Metazoa; phylum Cnidaria; class Anthozoa; order Scleractinia; family Dendrophylliidae; genus Dendrophyllia; species Dendrophyllia cribrosa. The sequence continues at coordinate 31,920,899 of JAJLRJ010000003.1, read as the reverse complement.
TTTTCAATTCATGTCAAGTGCCCTTCTTTGACCTTCAGTAATACCATTTTAGAAGCGAGAATTTGATTGGCTGACATAGTACACGGTGTACATACTAGAGGCAATCTGATTGGTGTGACATAACCCAAGACATACATACAAACAAACATACTAACATCACAAACCAACCTTTGCGCCTGCTAATGAGCTATTTTTTTCAAAATAGCTCAAAAAATAGCCCGGTCGTCAATCTTAATTATTGTGCTTCCGACCTTTCACCTCAGTTAGGTTTATCATCGGCTTTCTGTTCAGAGAGCGACGCTGTTAGGCTCAGCCTATCTATATATTATTCCTCGTTGGGTGCCTTCGACTATCTGAAGGCATGGAGCAGACTAACGCGATGATCTTGTAAAACGGCGTTTCATGTGACAGGCGTCAAATGACATCTGGTACGAAACCTAGGCAGACATAGTTAACATGTGCGGTATTCCCGTCAACAGTGCATGGTAGCTTTAAAAATTAATTTTGTTCCTGCGATCTGATAGAAGATTTGTTAGCCTTCTACAGGCGTTAAGATTGTTGGGCCGGCGCGGGAGCAGCTAAAAAATGGTGCGCGAACGAGCGAGAAAAACGAGGGGAGACTGGGACCCGCTCCGTCATGCAGCACTCGAAATATTTTAAGGATTTGTCTACCACTTTTTTATTGTTAAAGTTGTGATTAACTCGTGACTGCAATCGGATCATCGCAGTTCATGGTCTGTTATTTATCATATTCGATCAACCGTCGGATTGCCTTCATTTATTAAGCAGAAGCGAAACAGTTCTTTCCGAAGATAATAAAGGTAGGTAAGGTCGCACACGAGCCACAGGTGTCCCACTCAGCCGAGCTTTTTTTTTTTGTAGCATGAAGCACAAAGGAGTATTGCTACTCCCCAGGATGGGATGCTAGTCCATCGCACGGTTACTATACACCTGGATGGAGAGAGAGAGAGAGACAATGTCGGGTAAAGTTTCTTGTGTAAGGAAACAACACGACGGCCGAGACCAGGCTTCGAACAACCGATCTTCCACCGCCTCCGAAGATAACAATCGAGCAAAATTTGTTGAAAATGCGCGTAAATATCATTATTTGCCATTCTAATAGAGGGAAAACACGATCTTTTTTCCGGCAGAGACTACAACTATTTCCCTCTTGCCGCGGCATTTGATACACGATATTAAAATTTTATTGAACAACCCTGCCCCAATCGTTTGGCGTTTTATCGACTCCTGGCCGTTCGAAAAAGAAAAATTCGCTAAGATTATAGTTTTATCGAAAGCTACCTTTTTTAAAGCTTTCTAGTTTGTCATAGTTCTCTTGAAACTTGCGCGTGTACGACTTTTTTTTTCAGAAAGACATGCACCTACGGATGTTGGGAGTACACGAAGGTGACATGAAAGCGGCACGGCATTTTTTCGTTAATGATGACTTGTATGTTGTTTTCACAAACTCCGCAAGGCTAGGGTCAACCGGGAGGCTAGCAATCCCACCACGTAAAAGGTTGATATAACAATGAAATTAACTTCAGAAGGGTACGTAATTTAAGGCAATTTAGTTTATTAATTTCAATGATGTTATAGTTTGTACTTTTAGAATTCAGTGTTGTTGTTTTTTTTTTTCACGTAAAGGTAGACTCAATGGAAAATATAAATATTGCTTAATAATAAAAAAACTCAAATCCTCTGAAAACGTAAATGCAATCTGAACTTTCGGAAAAGAGTTTCAAGCCATGCATGATGCCGAAAAGATCGATTCACACGGTTATTATAGCTTGTCCCATTTGCTGAACGACATGTATATGAAAGCAGCACGACAATTTTACATTTATGGCACTTTGAAGGATAAGCAAGAAAGAAAACAAGAAATTCCTCCAGCCATAACCAGAAAACATCACAAACAAAATTTCGTAATATAGACGATAGCTGCCGTAAACGTAAAAATATGTGAGCCGTTAAATTAATTGTTCATAATCAAACGATTTTTACACAATGACATAATGATTTTAATTATCACATAATTTGAAATTAACGGTATAACAAATAATATTACAGTTTGAATAGAGGAGATCTCTGGTGAATGTCCATCTCAGCTAAGATCGGACTTGATTAAGTGAACAGATCGAAAGCGAAATGATAAAACATTTTCCGGCTAGAAAAAAAAGCTACAAAGTTACATACCACCATTGTTCGTTTTGCTATATATTTGCTTTTTATAAGTTACTTTTAATTTAAGGGTCTGAAATTCTTACAGGTTTCCAATACAACGGATTGCTTGGTCGTTGTTCGGTAAAAACCCTGACTATATAAGTTTAATTCAAAGGCAAAGAGTTTTTTGGTTCATGAGAAATGAAGAGACTACACTGAAAATTAAACACGAAAAGTTTGGTTTTATCACCCGAGATGACAAGATAAATTGGACACCGTAAAAAGATTCAAAAGCTGATGTTTCGAGCGCTGGTCCTTCGTTAGAGCGAACCAGACTTTCATTTTTCACTTCCCCGCTGACGCAGCACCAAAGTTTCTTTAAAACTTAATTCCTTTAAAAACTAACTCCCTTAAACAATGAAATTTAGTCAAGCTTTCTCCTTTTCCGCTGTATTTTCAAGCGCTGAAAATACAACGGAAAAGGAGATTCTGCTAGCAGGGAAAAAAAATTATTATTTTCAACGTTGTTTTTAGCCCCATTCAATTTCGCTCATTGCGCAAATATCGTTCAAAACACTGTCGACAAATACTGTGAGATCGAAACTTTAGATCGACTCTCAGTATAAAATGAGTAGAAAAGCCTATTCAGTTTTTGCCAGGATCGACTCAAAAAACAAGAAATTCTTTTCAATTCGAAGTGTCAATTATATTCCACATTTTCTTTTTTCTTGATTTATCATTTCATGCATACTTGAGCAAATGTGTTAATATACTTAGTAAATTTTCTCGCCGTTCGCCATTCGTTTTAACTCTGCTTTTTCGCCTTTTCAATTTTCATTTTTAACAGTACGGACAAGACCGAGTAAAAAATAAATATACATAAAGGCTAATGAACCTCTACTATAGGCAAATAGATGCAACCAATATAACTCAAGAAACAAGGACATAGATATAAATATATCCAATTGTAACAGAGAAAATTATATCTATGTATAAACAGCTTGAATATTATCGCTAACTCAGTGTCAACTTGATCTTGATTTTCTAGAATATTTATCATTTTTGATATACTTTAGAAAACGAAATTGTACCGACTCTCTTCCAGCACAGCCAACAAGTACCATCTTTCTTGTTCTTCTACTTTCGTTTCTGGTCTTAGTTTTTTTTTTTCATTTAATTGAGCATTAATCTGAGCTTTTGCCCAACATCTGAGTTCTTTTACTGAAAATTCTTCTATACCGCACCAAACAAGAATCTCAAACAACGAATTTCTTAATGCCCACTCACTTGATTTTTTTTGCTTGGATGGTTGGGAATTAGCTTCTGATTCATCATCTGAAGATGGTCTTTCTTCTTTGATGGGAAAAGGAAACGCAACTTCTTGGATGTTATCAGCCCATTCTGGTTCGGAATTTTGTTCCATTTTCTTGATTGTAAACGGGATAAAAAAACGCAACTACAGCAACAAGTTCGACGTTTAAACCTTACTGTCAGGCAGAGAAAGTCCAGTTCAAGTGAAACATCCAGTTATTTTTCTTTAAGCTGTTGATTTAAATTGCTAATTCGTTCAGGAATGATTCCCTATTATGTCGTAAGACGTTTGAAACTTCGTTCCCATGGTTACGAAGTTCAGGTTGCTGTCCTACGTTATATGACCTTTTATAGAAAATAGTCCAATTATTTAAGTAAAATAATCCAGTTGTTATTCCTCTAGCTGTTGCCAATTGGTTCAGTGACCCTCACATGATGCTTACCAAAACGCGTCATACTTCCTTTTATGGTGAATAGTACCTCGCTAGAGGTTCTTTTGCTAACAGAAGTTATTAATAGCTTTGACGCTAGCTTCCCGCCCACGTGGTATTACCTTTTATGGCAAATAAATATTATACCCAGGCCAGTATCTAACATAGCAAATTTATTCCTGGCACGTGCCTTAACTACTCGCAAGCTTTTTTCGCACGTGCTTTAGGCATGGTTCAAACGCCATACTTTCCATAAGCCGAACTTAACTAGAACTCGGGCCGACCCAATTGATTTCAGAGCGGCTGTTAATTCAGACGCCGTGCTTAATCAGCCGAACTTATGTAAATAAAGTAATAGAATAAAAGTGTACCAGCGGTTACCTGCGCGAGTATTGAGCGAAATTTTCGTCGGCCCAACATGGCCGACGTGCCAAAGTTAAATAGGGCTTTCCTTTCAATGTTTAGAAATGCGAGACGGAGGAGAGCACGCCTACAAAGCGCTGTACGGTTATATCACGGGGACGACAGCTAGTTAATAGGGAGCTTAAGCAACCACGACGCCGACGGCAGCGAGAACGGCACAAAACAATAGGCTTAATGAGCGAAAACAATACCTCTGCACGTGCGTTTTACATTTTGGTACATTTCTTTGCCGTTCCCTGCAAAACAACAACGTCAAATGATCAAATTATAGGTTTTTTGGAGAACGTGAACACACGACGGTTAATTTTCCTTTCTCCATTTGAACCGGAAAGCCATCCCTTCAAATTCAGCTCCTGGACAATCCAGTCACATTAGACAAACTAAACAAATTGGAGCAACTGCAAAGTAGTTTAAAATAGCGCGAATCCTTTTTTCAAGTGACGTTTTGCTTGGCGTTGCCGTCGTCGTTGCTTAAGCTCCCTATTGCCTGTTTTCTATTTACTTTGCTGCTACTGTCTAACGAGAAAGCAAACCCTGAATACAACCGCTCCTGTCGCCGACGAATAAGAAATCGGGGATTGTTTGACTTGGTTTGGACCGAATACAGCCGATGCACACAAATTTCGACAGGACGAAGCAGGTCATACACACATCCTCATCGGAGTTCTCAAGCATTCAGTGATAAGCCGCCATGTTGCGCCACTGGAATACACTCTAATTTAAATAAAATGTATTTTGTGGATGCCAATATTCTACGCTTGGCTCATGTACGGTACGGCGTATGAAACAACAGTCGTACGTCAGCCGGACTTTAAGGTTAATTGCAATTACAATATATTAGAGCAGTTTTCAATTGAGTGTGGTTAAACCAAACTGACCAAAGTAATTACTCTGACCAATCGCAGCAGTCGTAAACAATCCAATGAACCAATCAGAGCTCGAAGCAAATACATGTAACTGGCGCCAAGCGCGGGAAAACGCGTGCAAGCAAGTCACGATTGGTTTTGGTTTTACTTCTGATTGGTCGAAAAAGTTGCGCGAGATTTTTTAGCCAATCATAAAGCTGAGCAATGCAAAACCAAAGCAATTGTGTAATTACTTTTGACACTCAATTGAAAACTGCTCTATAAAATCATTAACATAATGTGTCCATTCGATACGGCTCATGGTTAGCACAGCGTTTGAATCAAAGACGAACCAGAGCTGTATTTTACGGCTTAGTCAGCCGTATAGTACGCCTGAAGGCGAACCTAATGTTTAAGCCGAACTCAACTGATTCAGACGCCGTACTTTTCATGAACTTTTAAAAAACTTTTCGATACGGCTCATGGAAAGTACGGCGTTTGAACCATGCCTTAGAAAAATAAAATCGCGGTATAAAAGGGCTAAACCCAGCCCACTTTCAAAGTTTCAAAGTGGCACAAAGTGTGATTTGTGAATTATTTTTTGTTATAGCAAAGCAACATTTGTTACTTGTCGCAAGGACAAGACTCTTCCTTTTTCCCACTGTTCACTGAAACAGTTAAAAGAAAGTGTGAGACTGAGCGCTGCATGTATAGGTTAATTTTAGCGGAGCACTCGCCGGGCCGAAGGCCAGGCTGCGCAGCCCCATCCTCATAAATTCCATGCCCGTCATTTTTCATGTTTGTGGCTAGCGGAATGTTTCGCGGGCGCGTTGTGTGCCCGCCGTGTGCGGTACGCGCCGTACGCGCCGTACGCGTTGGGCTAGCTCGAGGGCGCGTATGACTTCGCAAAACATGCGCGCATGACGTCATCAACATCCGGGATCTTTGAGGCTTTGTTTTTTGCGCGGCTACACAGCCGTCAGCTCGGTAAACATGTTTTAAAAAGTTTGGATCTTTCGCTGGTCAGTGTTCAGCGGAGAAGAAAAGTCGTTATTTCCCTGCATTTTTTCGCGGTTTGCTACTCAAGACAGGGATACTAATTAAGGGATACTCAGAAGCCGCTTTAGTAGAAAAAGAAGAGCTTTCTGGGATAAAATCTTGCTTCGAGGAACTTCATTTCAATGCGGGGAGATATGTTTGTTTTTATTACAGATTCCAGAACCAAAGGAGCGGAGATTTAGAGAATTAACAAGCAAGCGAGGGACTCAAAGGTAAACTGAACAGATTACATTTTTCGATGGGAATTTATGTTGATATCAATCTGTGATTGACTTTTTCTTTGTGTTCTTGTGTAGTTTTGGAGAATTATTTTAATTAAAACTAGCTTAACTTCAGTTGTATCGATTTCTTGAATTTCATCGAAGGCAGCTTGATGCGCTATATTAAAATGGTACGCGTTTTGCTTTTAAACATAAACTGATGGAGATTTGAATCAAATTTGTCGAAAGAAGATTGTGTTGTCCATTTTTATGTGTTTGTTCATTCATTACATAGATTGAAAAGCGATTTTATGGAAACAAAACAAGACTTAGACTTCACTCGCGTCGCCTTATGCAAATATTTTTGTGTATTTTTGCAATTTTGATTTCCAAATCAGTTTCTCGAGCAATTTTTGGCAAACAACAACTGTATTTTATTCGGAAAGTAGTCGTACTAGTTATTCTAGACAGAGAAAAGTTGTTTTTGTGAACTTTTGGACGGTCTAAATGTACTGTGCAGACTGTCGGGTAATAAGCCTTAAGCTTACTGTAGTTTTTTGAGAATTGCTAAAACTGAAAAATAGCCCGGTCGTCAATTTTAATTCTTGTGCTTCCGACCTTTCACCTTAGTTAAGTTTCACCTTAGTTAAGCTTGTTCAAAGTGCTACGCTGTTAGTTAAGCTTGTTCAAAGTGCTACGCTGTTAGGCTTAGCCTATCTATATATATTAAAAGATATTGTATTTGGGGAACTTTCTATCATCAAAGAAGCAAAATTATTAGCTATTGTCTTCTGCTATTCTGATTGGTTAAGCACGAACATTTCCTAAAATTATTTGACGCAAATGGATTTTCTTCATTTTTATAATGAAATATAATTATGAACCATCAGCTCCTCCTCTATTCTTGAAATCAAAGATATTCTATGTGAGAAAGAGCCAAAGCCGCAGAACAACGAAGTTTGCTATCATTCTTATGTGGAGCATTACTTAAAGCCATTAACCATAAAACATAACCGCAGTTAATAAGAGATGTTAACAAATAGATACTTACGGGCCGTAGTTGCTCAACTATGTATTTTAAACTGTTGCAAAAAAAAAAAAGCTTTATAGCAATTTGTAAATAACTATGTTCAATAAAAAAACAAAAAACTGATTGAGAGGGCGTTTAGTTGTTGTTTTTCGCTGACAAGGTAGCTTTTACTGAAATGGTTGCTTTCTAGAAAACACCATTCGCAAAATTTTGATCCCACAATGGATCTTACAAATCATCCCAAATCACCAATCCGAAACGGCTAAAATTTCATAATAGACGATAGCTGTACGCGTAAAAAAATGCGAGCCGTTAAATTAATTGTTCATAATCAAACGATTTTACACAATGACATGATGATTTTAATTATCACATAATTTGAAATTAACGGTATAACAAATAATATTACAGTTTGAATAGAGGAGATCTCTGGTGAATGTTCATCTCAGCTAAGATCGGACTTGATTAAGTGAACAGATCGAAAGCGAAATGATAAAACATTTTCCGGCTAGAAAAAAAAGCTACAAAGTTACATACCACCATTGTTCGTTTTGCTATATATTTGCTTTTTATAAGTTACTTTTAATTTAAGGGTCTGAAATTCTTACAGGTTTCCAATACAACGGATTGCTTGGTCGTTGTTCAATAAAAACCCTGACTTTATAAGTTTAATTCAAAGGCAAAGAGTTTTTTGGTTCATGAGAAATGAAGAGACTACACTGAAAATTAAACACGAAAAGTTTGGTTTTATCACCCGAGATGACAAGATAAATTGAACACCGTAAAAAGATTCAAAAGCTGATGTTTCGAGCGCTGGTCCTTCGTTAGAGCGAACCAGACTTTCATTTTTCACTTCCCCGCTGACGCAGCACCAAAGTTTCTTTAAAACTTAATTCCTTTAAAAACTAACTCCCTTAAACAATGAAATTTAGTCAAGCTTTCTCCTTTTCCGCTGTATTTTCAAGCGCTGAAAATACAACGGAAAAGGAGATTCTGCTAGCAGGGAAAAATTTAATTATATTCAACATTGTTTTTAGCCCCATTCAATTTCGCTCATTGCGCAAATATCGTTCAAAACACTGTCGACAAATACTGTGAGGTCGAAACTTTAGATCGACTCTCAGTACAAAATGAGTAGAAAGGCTATTCAATTTTTGCCAGGATCGACTCAAAAAACAAGAAATTCTTTTTAATTCGAAGTGTCAATTATATTCCACATTTTCTTTTTTCTTGATTTATCATTTCATGCATACTTGAGCAAATGTGTTAATATACTTAGTAAATTTTCTCGCCGTTCGCCATTCGTTTTAACTCTGCTTTTTCGCCTTTTCAATTTTCAATTTTTAACAGTACGGACAAGACCGAGTAAAAAATAAATATACATAAAGGCTAATGAACCTCTACTATAGGCAAATCGATGCAACCAATATAACTCAAGAAACAAGGACATAGATATAAATATATCCAATTGTAACAGAAAAAATTATATCTATGTATAAACAGCTTGAATATTATCGCTAACTCAGTGTCAACTTGATCTTGATTTTCTAGAATATTTATCATTTTTGATATACTTTAGAAAACGAAATTGTACCGACTCTCTTCCAGCACAGCCAACAAGTACCATCTTTCTTGTTCTTCTACTTTCGTTTCTGGTCTTAGTTTTTTATCATTTAATTGAGCATTAATCTGAGCTTTTGCCCAACATCTGAGTTCTTTTACTGAAAATTCTTCTATACCGCACCAAACAAGAATCTCAAACAACGAATTTCTTAATGCCCACTCACTTGATTTTTTTTGCTTGGATGGCTGGGAATTAGCTTCTGATTCATCATCTGAAGATGGCCTTTCTTCTTTGATGGGAAAAGGAAACGCAACTTCTTGGATGTTATCAGCCCATTCTGGTTCGGAATTTTGTTCCATTTTCTTGATTGTAAACGGGATAAAAAAAAAACGCAACTACAGCAACAAGTTCGACGTTTAAACCTTACTGCCAGGCAGAGAAAGTCCAGTTGAAGAGAAACATCCAGTTATTTTTCTTTAAGCTGTTGATTTAAATTGCTAATTCGTTCAGGAATGATTCCCTATTATGTCTTAAGACGTTTGAAACTTCGTTCCCATGGTTACGAAGTTCAGGTTGCTGTCCCACGTTATATGACCTTTTATAGAAAATAGTCCAATTATTTAAGTAAAATAATCCAGTTGTTATTCCTCTAGCTGTTGCCAATTGGTTCAGTGACCCTCACATGATGCTCACCGAAATGCGTCATACTTCCTTTTATGGTGAATAGTACCTCGCTCCAGGTTCTTTTGCTAACAGAAGTTATTAATGCTTTGACGCTAGCTTCCCGCCCACGTGGTATTACCTTTTATGGCAAATAAATATTATTCCCAGGCCAGTATCTAACATAGCAAATTTATTCCTGACACGTGCCTAACTACACGCAAGCTTTTTTCGCACGTGCTTTAGGCATGTTTCAAACGCCGTACTTTCCATGAGCCGTACTTAACTAGAACTCGGGCTGACCCAATTGATTTCAGAGCGGCTGTTGATTCAGACGCCGTGCTTAATCAGCCGAACTTATGTAAATGAAGTAATAGAATAAAATTGTACCAGCGGTTACCTGTGCGAGTATTGAACGAAATTTCCGTCGGCCCAACATGGCCGACGTGCCAAAGTTAAATAGGGCTTTCCTTTCAATGTTTAGAAATGCGAGACGGAGGAGAGCACGCCTACAAAGTGTTGTACGGTTTATCATATCACGGAGGCGACAGCTAGTTAATGCCTGTTTTCTATTAACTTTGCTGCTACTGTCTAACGAGAAAGCAACCCCTGAACACAACCGCTCCTGTCGCCGACGAATAAGAAATCGGGGATGGTTTGACTTGGTTTAGACCGAATACAGCCGATGCACACAAATTTCGACAGGTCGAAGCAGGTCATACACACATTTTCATCGGAGTTCTCAAGCTTTCTGCGATAAGCCGCCATGTTGCGCCACTGGAATGCACTCTAATTTAAATAAAATGTATTTTGTCGATGCCAATATTCTACTCTTGGCTCACGTACGGTACGTCGTATGAAACAACAGTCGTACTTTAAGGTTAATTGCAATTACAATATATTAGAGCAGTTTTCAATTGAGTGTGGTAAAACCAAAACCATAGTAATTACTCTGACCAATCACAGCAGTCGTAAACAATCCAATGAACCAATCAGAGCTCGAAGCAATTACGTGTCGGCGGCCCCAAGCGCGGGAAAACGCGTGCGAGCAAGCTACGATTGGTTTTACTTCTGATTGGTCGAGAAAGTGGCGCGAGATTTTTTAGCCAATCACAAAACGTAGCAATGCAAAACCAAAGCAATTGTGTAATTACTTTTGATACTCAATTGAAAACTGCTCTATAAAATCGTTAACATGATGTGTCCATTCGATACGGCTCATGGTTAGCACGGCGTTTGAATCAAAGGCGAACCAGAGCCGTATTTTACGGCTGAGTCAGCCGTATAGTACGCCTGAAGGCGAACCTAATGTTTCAGCCGAACTCAACTGATTCAGACGCCGTACTTTCCATGAACTTTTAAAAACTTTTCGGTACGGCTCATGGAAAGTACACCGTTTGAACCATGCCTTAGAAAAGGAAAATCGCGGTATAAAAGGGCTAAGCCCATCCCACTTTCAAAGTTTCAAGATGGCACAAAGTGTGATTTGTTAAATTATTTTCTTGTAATAGCAAAGCAACATTTGTGACTTGTCGCAAGGACAAGACTCTTCGTTTTTCCCATTGTTCACTGAAACGGTTAAAAGAAAGTGTGAGACTGAGCGCTGCATGTATAGGTTAGTTTTTTGTAGGAAGACTATTGTAAGAAGTATTGTGCGAAGTGAATAAATAAAAATGTTTGTTAAAAAAAAGTTTAAAAATTGCGGCAACTTTAAAATGAAAAGCGGGCGAAGCTTCGTCAATTGAAACTCAGCCCAATGTACACAAGTAAATTTTCCAGTATATAGAGCGTTTGCACGTGACGTCACGGAGGCGATATTGGTGTCCCAAAACAATGAAATGGCGGTCTTATTGGTGTCCTAAACGAATTCTATGGGACTTTAGCTCTATATTCAAACATTTCCTATTGTTTTAGCACCCCAACGTGGCCAAAATCTTATTTCTGGTGAAGTTGTTTAAAAAGAATCTATTAGTTAAAATTTTAAACAAGGGTACGTAAATCTGATACTTCAGTAAACAATAGTTAAGCCTATATAATGAACTAAAAAATGTTGAAAATTCGTTTTGAGCCTTACCTAAGCTTACAATTACAAAGAATGTTAATCAAAGAGTGGCAGTAACCCAAAATGATAATTTCTTGTCATCATTTTCTCATCGATCAAGGCTTTAAGGTGATACACGAAGATTGTATACAGCGGTCAAAATTTGTAGATTGGTACCGCTTAGGGTGCTAAAATCTAAAATGACCACCGTTAGAATTATCGCGGTATATTTTAGGGTATTGAGCCGAAAACAGTTTGACACAATATGATATGTGTTGTTTTAGAATTGGTTCTTTTTAGGGTTGAAAATGAATTTGAGCCACACCCAGAAAACAAGTACCTTTTAGGGTATTTTTCGAACATTTCCGACGAGCACCCCCGTCATTTTTATACGGAAATCCTCCTGGGCATTTATTTTCTTTCGAATAAACGTTTACCTATAGTTATTGGGTGGAGTTTATAAAGTTTATTGCGCCATACTGTATTAATACTGTCTTTATTTTATCTGCAACTTTATGTACAATGTCCCAGTTAGTTTGTCTAAAGCTAAATCCCAGTCAATTAAGGGGGGAGAAACTTAACTACAGTTTTGGAGTCGTTGCTAGGGACATTATTTCATGGTTAGCATTTCTCACGTGTCATAAACTGCTAATGTGGTGGGAACTATGAAACTGAACACAAGACATCACTAAATCGACATTGCACATGCGTAACTAGTGCCAGTCCCCAACCGCGCGTAAGAATGAAAAAGCGTAAAAACTGAAAGGAAACGAGATAAAAATCTGATTTTTTTTGGCGAATCATACGCAATTCAACTTTTTTAAAAATCTGTAGCATGGAATTACCGTTAGACGAAAAAACAGGAAAGTTATTAAAGAAAATGTATCAAAATACACCTTTATGACGTCGTAGCTTTTTCAATTACGTGAATTTTAACAAATCCATGCTACAGATTTTTTATTAGGATGTTCTTAAGCCGTTGACATTGGTTTTATTGGAAAAAAATGTAAGATGTTTGAGTTTTAAGGGTTTTTATGTTCTGGTCACGTGACTTACCAAATATGGCTGTGACTTATGAAATTTAATGGTACCATTAACAGAATGAACATGACCAAACATCATAGCCGAGGAAGTAAAGAAACTCATTATATGACGTTTGGAACTCTTCCATAGCAACCACCTTGTAGTTAAGTTTCTCCCCCCTTAAAAGGACAGATAATGGAATGAGAATCACAACAAAGCCCTCACTCGGGAACTTAGAGTCGCTAGAATGTAAAAAAATGCTTAAGTTCATTTGTCGGGTAAAGCTAACATATAAATGAACATTCCAGGTTAACATGTTTTCAAAAATTCGTTAATAATTCATGAGCACTACACCCGATCTAATTGGTGGTTTTCACGTTACGTCACGGCGGCCATGTTGGTGCACACCTACAAAAGAATTTTAATGAACTTCTTTTGTTATGTGCACCAACTTGGCCGCCATAGCCTTTGTCATTTGAGTCCCACAGGACTGAAGGTCACGTGAGTGAAAACCATCTATCGATGATAATACGACGTCACTTGCATGCACTTTATATATATTGAGAAAACACTACTACTCGCTTATTTAACATAACATAAAAAGTGATTTCTGAGGTGCAGACTGTTAATCATATTCAAGAACTCGCCAATCGAAAACACTAACAACAACAACAACAACAACAACAAAAATCTTTATTAGTTAGTTATTATAGAGTTTATAATACTGGCCTGCAGGTAGCAAAAGCTAATCTAGGCAGACCAGTGAAATTAATTACATGATTAGAAATCGCTACACACACTAATTTGTTAAAATAAAAAGAAAGGATCAAACAATAGAAAAAAAAAAGAAAAAACAAAAAGGAAAAACAAGTGATCAAAACAAAAGAAAGAGAATTGTGAAAATATTTTCATGAAAATATTTTCATGGCTTACTAAGAAGGAGGAGGAAAAATGGACCTGTCTTACTTACTCTGTTCTTGCGGTGTTGCTGGTTGGAAAAGCCTATATAATATAATAGGCGAATCTTTGTTTATAATTATTGCCTCATTGTATAATCGAGCTCCAAAAAGAATAAACTTCGAATAATGAAAGGGCGTAGCACAATTATCTTTCTCTAAAAATTTGAGCCCGATATACTAGATACTCTGTGCAATGCTGTTTTAAAACCTCGAAATTTTACAAAGAATGTACGACAAGTACGGTTCATTAGTCTTTTTACCACCCAGCAATTTTGCAGTTTTTGATAGTTTATATTTAATTCCTAACAAATTACATACAAAGAGTTAAAAGTTGCGTAGATAATTAAGTTTAACAAGCATGGTGCATTAATTCTCTACGTGAATTTCTCTGCTAATGAAACAAAATGCGAACAAGGACGTCGGCAAAAATTCGCCTTTGTCATTCTTTTGGCTTCACGGCTCACTGCTTTTCTTACATGATCACCGACTTGTCCCACAAAACATCTCTTAATATGTTACGCGCCAATTTGCACACAGTCCTACAATCACAAATAAGAAGACCCGAAATGTTTTAATAGACAAAGGGTTAGACTTGCTACAGGGATCCATAAGCTGGTCATTGCAGAAGTCGCTTTCACAACACAGTTTGCAGTGTGAGGTTTTCTGGAATGTGCCCACAGTCCATTTGATCACGGGTCCTTTACATTCTCTTTCGCAGCTTCTTACAACTTGCGCTGTTGTCCCATTAGGGAATACTTTTCTGTACAGCGCGCAGTGATCATAATCACGAGCGCAAAGCGATTCTCTTGTTCCATGCAAAGAGTCCGTGCTACAGTCTCCATCTTTGGAGTTACAAAAATGGCACACGATACCTCCTACGAGAGAATCAGAAATTAAAGAAATTATTAAAACACCCTCAGAGCCAGCACAAAGAGTTGTAATTATATCAACTGATGGATTTTCCCGGTGATGCGACAAATGCGTAGGCAAACAGGCGAGTCAGTGAATGTGGAACCTCGTATAAGGTGAAGCATTATCTTGGAGGCACATATTGTCCCGCGAACACTGTGTGAGAAGGAGGCCTAAGAAGATGGCTCTACTTTCACTATCCCTCTTCTAGACTAAAAGGGACACTGTTCCGCCAAAATAACGAAATTGTGTTTCCTTAATTTCTATGTTATATCGCCAAATGCCACCAAATATACAACTAAATGGGATAAAAGATTCTACAGAGCAAAACAGAAGCAATAGTTTAAGAAAAAAAGTACAGGATTACAAGAATGGAAGTGGATTACTGAGACATGAAATTTGATTTAGTGACAGGCGGTCAAGAAATCAAAGTTCCCATTCAGGTGGAATTTTGAGTTTTTAAGTCGTTATTTTCTTTTTTTTTAGTTCAAATCTTTTAGCGTGCTTCATGATATTTCAGTCGGAACAGTGCCCCTTTAACCAAGAAACACAACAAGAGCCGCAAGTACTAACATGATTACAATCATAAAAACAAACATAACCTTTCACTACCGGGAAAGAGCGGACAAAATCAAACTTCAAGAAAAATATTAAAATTGCATTTGTAAAATATAAACAAACTACACCATCGAAAAGAACTGGGTAAAACCTTGCATTTAAATAGATAAAGGGCTTTAGAGTTTCTAATTAAAAGAAACTTTGGTGCTGTATTTAAGGTAAATTGGCCACCGTAAGATATTCAAAATCTGTTTCATTTAATTGGTCACATCTTGTGATTTCATCCAAAGACTTGAATTTTTTAACCACTTCACATGATTCGAGGTTTTGCTATGGTTTTGCTCTTTGCTCTTTTGGTCGGTTATGGTCGAGGAAAGCGGTGGTACCTAGGGCCTGCTCAAAATGAGGGGAGGGCGTAGAAACCCCTGAACTGAACTCCTCGTTCCCAGGGCCTTCTCCGCGTTCAAAATGGCGGGCGTAGAAACCCTTAGACAAGGAAGTCAAAATACTCTAAGAATCCTTTAGTATTTTGCCATGTGACACACCACAAAATGGCGTTTTGGAGGTTATTTCCAGAGATTAGCAGCCGTGTTTGCTTTCTGCTAATCTGAAGTCGTTGCTCAAACGAAACAAGGACATTTAAACATGTTTTATGCTACAAAATGCTCCAGGGTTTTTGGAGTATATTGGCAGTAGCAGTTCAGGGGTTTCTTCGCCCGCCATTTTGAACGCGGAGATTGAAGGCCCTTGGGACGAGGCTGGCGGTGGAGCATGACGTCCGCTGGACGAAGTAGGAGATCTTACTGGCGAAATACGAATGCGAATTCTCTGAGAGCAAAATGAGATCTTCCTAAAGACTTTTGTTCTGGGGCCATCGTAGCTTGATAAGAAATAGAACACAAACCGCGGTGATAAATATATTGAACTTATTCATTTTTTTATAAAACTTGACGTTTCGTATGCTACTACGTATACATACATTTTCAAAAGTGACCGTTACAGTGTTGAAAACTATACTTATATAGTATTGAAAAGGGACAGGGACCGAGATTAAGTACAAAACTTAACAGTTGATCTATAAAACGAAACAGCTAATTAATAAAGCATCAGCTTCTCGCTACTGACGTTTGCATTAAAAGCTGGCTTCATGATCAGTTCTTGTATAAACAATGTTTATTTGATTTTACATTGAGATCTTCCTACTGGCTTTTTTAAGTATCATAGTTCAGGTAGTTCTGGGATTACGTACCTTCTGTCTGAAGCAAACGTGTGAACACCAAGATGCAAAGTACAACTCTACGAAAATGTGAAGCACTCATTGGCGAAAACTGTTATCAAAATTGTAGAATAATACTCCATACATATCTCACACTCATCAACATCAGCCTGAAGTAAGCAAAACAATAAGTGAATGAATTCACATGTACTGTATACTGCACTGTGAGTCACGAGAGTTTTCTTACGAGTTGATTGAGTTCAGTTTATTATCAATCAACGGGCTCTAACGGCATCTCGTGAATACGAAACAACGTAAGATTAATTTTAGTAGTTCTTGATGTTTTTTTATTAAGTTTCAAGCTTTTGATAATCCTTTAACTTCGAAACATTATCCATTGTTTCAGCCAGCAAGGAAGTAAACAGTACAAAAAATTGTAATCCGCAGTTGACACTTATAAGCGGGTACGAAGAGGGGTCATTTCACTGTATTGAATTCGCTGGTAGACGCGCGAGAAATCCACGCTTTCGGTGCTTTATGCCTTTGCGAGCAGGTGTGGGTTGCGGTTAGGGTTAGCGATTTGAGCTGTTAACGTCTCTGTTACATGTCCAGAACTGAATATCTAATGCCTTGCAATCACTACATATGTACAAGGTGTGCAAAGGTGTAAAGTATACAAAGGTCCGTGCAATAATATGGTAATAACATGTTAGTGCAACAAAGCATGTGATACATAGAAAAAGCCTAAAACAAAGAGCGAAAAAAAAAGAGCAGTAAAATGATAAATGTAAGCTTTCCATTCGCGTATTCACGAGATAAAACGGGAAAATAAAACAAAATTACCAACGTATAGGTTTTTACAATGCGACTACTCAAACCGCCATTTGGAAAATAATTAACCAATTGCAAAGATTAATGGATGGCGACCGTTTTCGTAAGCACCCAGACAGAAGAGCTTAACTTAATTTATAAACCATCCAATTTTGCAGACTTCTCAAAAACTAACAAATCTTTCGACTGGTTACTTTCGATCCTATGTTTTGAGCAAGTAAGTCGTCCGGTCCGGTTCGAGTAGTCGCACTGTAATACAATCCTTTAGTACCAAGAACACTGGAAAAGCTATGTACTGCACTAAATAAATATATTCCATTCTTAAGGTATCCTATAATTACAAAATTAATTAAGTAATAAATGCGACAGCGGAAAGAGTTAAACTACGAGGAAGAGCATTATTTTCTTTTGAACATTTATATTTATACATATTTTAACGTTCTTTATAACGTCCATCATCATTAGAACAGAAAAAAACATCTTTCAGCATTGATGATTTTATAAAGAAAGACATCGACTTATGAAAATTCTACGAAGAAAGCTTGTCAGAATGGCTGCTCTATAAGAAAAAGACTGAAATTCGAACACATATTTACTTTATTTATTTGTTTTAAATGTCGTTGGAAAATGACAAAGCTTTTTCGATAAATTTATAACTTTGCTAAATATGAGATTGCGTATTAGATTCTTCACACCTTTAGATTGAAAAGTAAACGTGGATGCCATGGTTAAAACATTTCTGTTTTGCCACAGATAATAACATTAAAAGATTTATCCTTAATTGTTCAAGATTTGGTTTCCGTTATTTGTCGGATGTGACAGATTTAGCTGAAAAGAAGCCAGGCTAGTGTAAATATAAAAACGAAATATTAATCCTGAATTTAAATATGCAAATGTTGGTAAAAATTTAAGCAGTAACAGAAACGTTTAAATAATGCACAACGAACACAACAGGATTAAGAACAAGAAAAGGAAGTTCTCAGTCGGCTAAGGTAATGGAACGATTTTACGAATATTCTAATTATAAGTTAACATGTTTTGTTTTATGGTACATGATGAGCTAAGCCGAAAACCGACCAAAACACACACCTGCCCTCAGTCTTAATAAATATTATTCACTACACGGCAAAATCGCTAGTATTATAAGCTTTATTCATCAGTTATGAGTACTCACCGCTTCTTTTGGAAATCCCTGTACGGAAACTTATCGACGCGAGAAAAGTAAAAGCGCTCTTCCGCATTTAAAAAAAATATACGTATTCTTTTCCGATAACCAGCACCAAAATTACTATATTACCATGATTCCCTTGAGAATAGAGTGGTTGCTAGGTTTCTTGAAGAGCTATCTGTGACGTCATGTCGCACACGCGAGATTTTGGTAACGGAAGTGATTCATATCTTGGTTTCTTTAATTTGCTCGTATCATTTTGGACGCAGAAATGCTACTGACTTAAACGCATCCACGGAAAGGAGCTTTATTTTATCACACTGAAAACTATATATAAAAGTTAAAGGACGAAGACTACTTATATATTTTTTTGTTTTTAATAGTGGACTCATGCAGGTCATTTCCTCGGTTTACTTAAAGGTACAAAATACCTTCAGATCGAGCATTTCTTCGAAAGTTGTTTTTGGATTCAAAATAAAGGTGTCGGAAAGATAGCCCTGGCCTACTTCGAAAACATTCTTTAACTTTTCACTGAGATTGCATATGGGAAAACTCAGACACGTTTCTTTGGCGC
This sequence comes from Dendrophyllia cribrosa, assembly GCA_024195265.1. NCBI lineage: Eukaryota > Metazoa > Cnidaria > Anthozoa > Scleractinia > Dendrophylliidae > Dendrophyllia > Dendrophyllia cribrosa. The sequence goes on along the minus strand of JAJLRJ010000003.1, from coordinate 31,901,934 downwards.
TTCGGTTCCGGAAACCCGAGATCAAAGTAAAATTTCCCTTCATGTGCACAAAACTCGCAACGGAAAACCGTGATTTTGGCGCACAAATGAAACCAATTTTGGACTTTGTAGCTGAAATTGTCAGCCTGAACAAAGTTACAGTTCAATCCCAAGATCGAAAAGTATTTGTAAAAAGACGTTTTACAAGTTTAAGTGGCCAAAAATAGAAACTATTTGTTATTACGGTCACTTTTGCCGACAAACGTAAATAAGCAAAAATCTTGCCGAAATACCTTGTAATTGAAAAAAATCAGTTTTTCTGTAGGCGAAATAAATTTATACTTTAGATTAATTGCAGCATTCTAATTCAAGATTTACTTATTTCACATTTTGACTTTGCGAACAAGCAAAAATTTTTCCCGGGTGGGCGATTCATGTGTCCCTATATATCTGAAGCGCTTGAAAGGAAAAACTTTTCCCGCTCCTAGTTAGGGTAACCCTAGCACTGGGATAACTTTAGCTGTGTTTTTTAAAAACAAGGTGAGGAAAAACAGAATAAACGTGTGAGGGACACTACCTTGTTAACAGACCCTTACATCCATTCATGGGTTTGGTGTTGGGGTGAGTTTATAGGACTGAATGGACAGATGGCGGCTGTCTTCGGCGCCGTTGCAAATTTCCCATTCGTGAACGATCGATGCCATTTTAGCAACATTTCAATTTTCACTAGTCATCGAAATTTTTTTTCTATCAGAAAAGAAACATGTAATTAACTTCCAAGAATTGAATCCAGAACTTCTTGCATGCTAGCATCCTTCCTTACCGCTACAAACCACTACGCATGTTGAACGGTAAACCCACGAAACTTTTAATTATAGAAAGCGCTTTTCCTAAACGATACATCTATAACGGGTGACCCTATCCATTAACCTTAGTCTCCCACGCAGCCGTTATTTGTCTCGTCACGCAACGCTCCTCCTCCTCCTTGCGTGATGAGACAAATAACGGCTGCGTGGGCCTATATGAACCTCAGTGAGCGTGAATTTTTTTTTTTAAATTTGAACTTTAATGAGATATAATACAATAAAATACAACAATAACATGACAAAGGGAAATATATAAATGGATCGAAAAGAAAAAAAACTTACATACGCACATAAAAGAAAAAGAAAAAAATACATAAAATCATTACTACTTTCGACTACGTGGGTGAGGAGTGTAACATGAATTTAAATAAATAAATAAATAAATAACGAAATAAAAAAAAAATAGAAAGTTATAGTTATTAAGGGGTGGAATTATTACTACAAATACTAAAATGCTTACTGAAGTAGGTCAATGAAAAGTTTCCATTCTCCAAGGTGTAGGTTCATTTTGCGGCTTTTTTGTTTAGCTAGGAATTCTTCTATTTGAACAATTTTTTTAAGGTTTTCAAGAAAATATATTGAAGTTTGGAGCGATGTTCTTTCGACAGCAAAGAAAAATAGTTTGTTTAGCTATAAGAATAACGTGATTATGACTCATAAAATGTTCATTAATATCTAACAAGCCAAAAATAATATTGGTTTGATTGGTCAAGTCAATTGCGGTGCGAATGTTACAATGCTCCAACCAGCAAGAGATTTCTTGCGAAAAACCCTTTGAAGAATTACACAAAATAAATAAGTGTTCGGGGGGTTCTTATTCCTTGCCACAGAAGTTGCACAAAGGTGAATCGGCTAAGCCAAACTTACATAATTTTGTACAAGTAAATATTATTCTATTTAAAAGCTTATACTGAAAATCTCTTGTGTAAGTATCTAACGCGACTCGGAAAGGCAGGCTTTAAATTTTGCTACAATCAAGTTTACATCCAGAAAACATTTCATTAAATCTGATTTGTGCAGTGGGCGTTTCTCGTATATCGGATACAAGCTCATCGTAAAGTTTTTTGGTATGGATTTCAGTTAGCGTTAAGTCGTTTAGATTTAAGTTGCAACGTAAAATTTGCAGGAACAGAGGGGGTTCCGGGCCGGGTAAAGTAGACACAGTTCTCAGGTGAATGCTCTCACCAAAATCGGCGGCCATATTTGACGCCATGAAAACCTCTCTACGTCTTCACTGGAGTGATTTTTCTTCTTTTTATCGGCTGACGACGAGCGTTCGCTGTCTTTACTTGAGTTGCTACTCCGGTTTGTCCTTTTGTGGCTCTCTCAGCCATAAACAAAACGACAAAAATATCTATGACATTTGCAATGTCACGCGGAGCTTTTTGGGCACGTCTTACTCTGACACCATCCTGCCAGTCTCTCGTGAATCCAGCATCGGTCTCAGGCGCGGATCCAGGAAAAAACTTGACCGTTTTCCTAGACTCTAAGCGCTAATATACATTTTAGATTTTTATTATTCTAAAATTGCTGTCCCTCGATTTTGAGTAATTTTTTTAACAACCTGACCGATTTCCGTAAAACGGTGAAACCGGTCTGGATCCGCGCCTGGGTCTAATAATCGCTTTATCTAGGCCCAATTTTATCTAATAACGATATCCTACTTTCGTTCTAATCCAGGCATAAACTAGAGCAGAAATGACATCGACCATTACAAAAGGCTTGGTTACTTATGATGGCATTCTGATCGACTGTAAAAATGGCATCGATCGTTTACGAAAGGGAGATATAAGCGGCCCCCGTTTAATACATCATGAAGTGCGATCTCGCTCCCCATCAAAGTGTATTTAAATATAGACCTATAAAACTTGTAACTTCTTGCATGGCTACATTGAGTCTGTAAATGGACTAAATGCTTGTAACTGTTCCATTCTTAACCGCGGTCAAACGAGAGAAATTTGCAAAAGTTAAGCAACGGACAAAAAAGTTAAGGTTGTCATTTTCACTGTTTAAAGTTTAATATTTTGCCAATACACTGTCAATTTACCAAACGTTTTGAAAGTTTACCAAAAAAGTTCTAAGCGTTTAAAAACTGTGAACTGCAGAATTGTCGGCGCCATTTGCCAACTTAATTTTGATCAGGCGCAAAGAGTTTTGGTCAGTTTTCAACCGCGGAAAAAAGCTCATCATTTTGAGAAAAATTAAAAGATAGTAACGTCAACTAATTATTTTTATCCATCCTTGCCCATATTTCCATTTAATATTAAATAAAATCCACTAAATAAAACGAAAAACGCCTCGGACGTTTGACCGCGGTGAAGTTCCATTCATAGGTAGTAATTCAAATGTACAGGCATAACACCGAGCAGAACCATAGTTAAAATCCTGCATCCCAAGCGTCCTGCTTTCGATTCTGGATTACATGGGTCTATATTGTAGTCATTACAAAGGTATCCATCACAGCACAATATGCAGTGTTTCGTCTTTTTATATTTTCCTATACTGTATGTCGTATTAAACCTTTTGCACTCTGAGGCGCAGTATCTTGTATACTGATGAGTGGAGCTGTTGCCCGGTGGTTCTTTCTTGTAAACGGCGCAAAAGTCATTGCCTCTGGAACATGAACCGTTCCCCGCTTTGCTAGGTGATTTAGGAGTGCAGCTGGCATCAGTCTTTGAATCGCATTCATAGCAGAACGCACCACCTGTATGTAATCCCAAATAAAAGAAACGTGAACGTTATAATTCGCTTTAGTGAAAAATTCCAATGGGAAGTACACTCAAACTATGCTCTTATCGTGGTACAAGGGCGGGAAGAAGGGGAGGGGATTCAATAATTGAAGCCTGACCGCCTCGTACTTTAACCATGGTACAAAGGACCAAAGGAGGGAAGCGGAGGGAGAGAATTTTTGGAAGCCCCCTCCCTCCTAGTTTCTGTTGTGTTGCGATAATGTAAGAAAGTTTCACACGGCAAATTTTCCGTTTATTCAGAAATTATTCTTTTGAACTTATTACATGTATGTATGAAGCTTTAAGGAAGCACACAAGAACAAAAAAACTTACCTTCGCATCTTGAACTTAAGAAGGCTGCAGCAAACAAGACATAAAAGATGAAGTGAGTACAAGTTGTGGTTGTAATCATCTTGCGGTGAGAATCTCACGAAATAAACGTCTGCAAAAGGAACAAGATAAATGTTATCTTTTCACTCCTTGAAGTGTGCGAAAATCAAAATTCAAGAAGATGCTATAAAAAAAGTACTGCTGAAGATTTTAGGGTTTCATCAACACACACAGAACAAGTTCACCGAACGAGGAGTGTTTAAGGAAAAAGCTCGGAGGAAATTATACGTGACAGACAGTCTCAAGTAATAAACTGAATCAACTACAGTGTACCAATGCACCGGCTAATGTACATTGTCTGAAGATAGCATCACTTCTGGAATTTTAGTAAAAACACAAATGTTCTCTGTTACTTTTTAAAATATATATAGAAGATATAATTTTGTGACTGATTGGTGACCCATTATATTGGTTAAATTAATGACTGTGGTTACAGATCGAATTGGATTACATTCATAAATGATTACCATGCATTATGCTAAACGACGTTTACAGGTGACGTTTCACTGCAGTTCATTGCTAGGAATATATTTATTTAGTAAGGCATAAATACATTGCAAAAGTCTTGCAACCCTGAAGAATAACAAAATTATTTGAAGAAACTCGACTTTGAGTCTCAGAAGCAGTGCATAACGACAGTGTGCACTAATGCTAGTTCATGCATGAATGATTACAAATAGAGGAAAATATTACATGTAAAGTAATACTTTTAAAAGAATGTGGTTATAAGGGCATAACTTTGCTTCATCAGAACAAAAGTTACTAAATAAAAATCAAGTTTGTATCAGCGTTGCCTGGGGCCACGATCATTTTGCTTCCATAAAAGTGGCTTATTAACATACCGAAAGTTTAATATAATGCTGTGTTCAAACTAGTGCGAAACATGTTTATTCTGATCACGAATGAAACGTGTTTCGCTGTAAAAAGTATTCATGATCGAAACATATTTACTCTGAGCATAATTGCTATCTCACGAGGTAGTTTCGATCTAAGCCAGACAAAACACGTAGCGCAAACGTCGTCCAAATCGTCACCTTGTTAAACACTGCATCACTCTTCGTTTCCGAAGAGCTTGACAAGTTACTGAGATTGCTACAAAATCATACAACAGCAAGTTCGAGCTCTATCTGTTTTGTTTCATGTGTAATTATAAAGATTAATATATGCGAGGTTTATATGCCTTCTCGTAAAATAGTATAAATTATCGAACCAGGGGCCCGTTTCTCGAAGTCCCGATAATTTTCCGGGCCCGGAGCTTAATTATAAAATCAGAATCTAGCCTTTAAAATAACTAACAAATATGCATCTTTAATGTGAAAACTTCAGACAGAAAATAGCTTTCCGGGCCCGAAAAGTTACCGGGACTTTTGAGAAACGGGCCCAGGCGTGAAACGTTTTTTGAAATTAACAACTAATGTGAACAACGAAATTGTTTCGGTGCTGATGTGAACACAGCATGAGACATATAAGTACTAGTCGATAATAAAGCTAACAACCAAGCTCTGTAACACAACGCGAACAGAATATTCAACAGAGACAGCGGAGATGAAAGTTTTGGTTTGCCGTTCGAATACTTAATATCAGCGTCATCAGTAGCGTATGGAGCAACTCTCCATGCACTAATCTTACAGACAGGCAACTTACGAGGCCGTTTGATCAACAAAAAGTGTTTTACATGCTGTGGCTCTCTTTCATGACTTTCATTTCACCGATCCGATTCCCTGAAAAACCACAGATAGATCATCAAAGAATAGTCGTGAATGCGGTGTTGTCTGCTTATTCGTTAAGATACTTACATGTTGCAGCTCCTATTCGATGGTCTCTGGAATCGATGATCTTCGTATAGATTCCTTGGATTCGATTGGAAAAGCTCAAACATGTACAACTTTCTTTGACGACATTTTAATAACCCGCTGGTGTTAAGGTGTCACGGTTGCATGCATTCCTTTATAGATTGACGTCAGAATGCAATCAATATGAGCTCTATAACTATGGAAACTATAAATAACATTTTTTTGCTTGTTTAGCAGTTTAAAGCAATTAAGAAAGGGGAAAGAGAAAGGGAATTTTTGTTTCGGAAGAGGCGAAATTTTCAATTTTTCTGTAAAACAGATAATTATATTGTGGTACGTGTGAAACAAATAGTCGTTTTTGATGTGCAAGAAAGAAATAGGGGGAGAGAAGGGGATGGTGATGGGGGACAGCGGGTTCTGAATTTCCAACTACCCGTACTCTTGGTTCTGGTTCCAACGCCTTCCTCAGAGGTTGTTCCCCAGTTTCCTGCCAATAAGGCTTTCCATCCTCTCTATCCCTGCACGCCGTAGATGTTCTGCCCCCTCCCCCCAAGTTACTCCTCCCCCCTCCCCACTCATCCATTGTGCTTGCCAAATACCTGTATAAACAACGACATACAGAGACAAAAGCGAAGTGCGAAAGACATCAAAAGTGCGTTTTTAATGGATCATTTTACAACAACGTTGTAGCAAAATTCCTTTGTTCTCATTTGCTAAATACAGATATTTTCATTTTCCACTGGGCCGTATAAAATTGAAATTAAAAGAAAGGAACGAACGAAAGCGAAAACGAAACGACAATAATTATTGTAGTTTCGTAATTAAATGACCAGAAGAACCCAACGAAACGTTTCGGTAGAAAACTGTTGGTAATCTGAAAAATTCGTAATGGAATCATACTATAGATTAAAAACTAGAGTTTTCTTAAGTAAACTGTCCGCTTCGCCTCAAAGTTTCGTAACATCGCAAAATTTAACGACTTTTGTTTTCGAAGGAACGGAAATGTTGTTTTGGGTTCGAAATATGGTCAGCTAAGATTTTTGGAATGGTAAAGCAGCCAGTAAATTCCTTCCCCTAAAATTTTCTGCCGCTGAAATATTCAGCTAAAAAACCGAAAAGCGCAAACGTTTTTAGCTCTCATTTCAGTTTCCTTTAACGGCATTAACATATGGAAAAACAGCACAGTAGATCGCCATTCCCAAGCCGCAGTCGTAAACATTACCCATCGGGTGTCCCTGAATGACGTCATCGTAAAAATGTCTTGTTTTGACTTTATTATCGTCATTGCCTTGTTTGGTCAATATCATGTAACAATTCGTTCACAGGGAAGTTGTTATGAAGACAATAATTCTCGGTCACTTTATAGCAATCTGGCCTTCGTTTTTCTGCTGCCCTTCGTTTGCATTCGAAGTCTTTACCACTTAAGTCACTAAAACAGATGAAACGTCACAACTTAATAAGTGGCGTAACGATTGTAGGTAATACCTCGGATACCTTGTTATGCAAATATATAGCACAAGGATCCCGATCAGCGTAAAGGCAAATATCACTGAAGGGTAAGTAGCATATTGGTGTGCTGAATGAATTAGAGCTAAAGGGTACTCACAAAAGGGTGTCTATAAACACAGAATGTTGAGAAGCTGTCTGTTTGTCGATTCATTGGCTAGACACCCGCACCAAGTTATTCTGTTATTGTTATATATAGATGCTTGAAGACATGGTAGTAGTGGGAATAATAACAAAAGCGGGAAGTTGTAAGATGTTATATCATTCATCATAGCATTTTCGGGTGCGAATATGCACCAAAACAAAAACAAGCGCAAATGCGACACATAACTATACGTCTTTGACCACGCGCTAAGAAAAACAGTTTCTAAAACTTTACAGTTTGGAGAAGACGACTGTCGTTATGGTAAACAATTTATTCAGCGAAAAGTTGTGTAATACAGCTGGGCATTTTAACTCGTCAGTTTTTATTTTTTCTCGCCTAGACTCGAAACAATAAAGACTCTTTCGTAAAAATACGCAGCCATATGTCATATTACACTACTTTTCGCTGTATAACCACTATCTCTTTCCTCCTTGCTTTCTTTGAAGGATTAAGCTCTGACATTGCTATAAGAAACTGACTCAGTACAAAATGCAGGTACTGAAATCAATCTCGCCAACTGGCATTAGATATTGTGAATATCAATGAAGTGCCAATAAAGCGTTCGTTGGTACTTTTATTGTTGAGGCTCTTTAAAAGAAACGCCGGTCTATTTTTATAGCGCAACTTGCCTAAAGTTTTTATTTGTCCTCAGGCCGAACATGCGAGATGATTAAGCACGGATGATAATTATACATATTGCAAAGAGGCTACTTTGAATAACAAAGTATTCCGTAAGGTCATTGTTGTAATTATCCTAAAATAAGCAGGTGTGAGCCAAAACAATAGTGAACAACTATATAGACTCTTGGTTATTCGCAACTGAAACCGAACTTTGCAACCCCAAGATGTGATTTTGTCAGTTGATCAGCAGTTTACTTACTACAGTCTGTAGTGAATTGGTAGCAGTTGCAAGGTAGCGCTAATTTTCCTCAAAGTTTAGTACATAACATATTGTAAATACATTGTATCACACGAAACTTGATGCATGTCTCTGACGTTTGGTTCTATTCTCGACAGAAACTTGGTGGAAGAAAGCGAGGAAATTTATCGATAACAAATATGCAGTGTAATCTTGTGTCCGCGTGTCGCATGATGGCAGTTTTAACAGTAAATGTATTGGGTAGCTGGATTATGCAAGGTTTGTGATTTTTTTTCATTTATCATTCAGTGTTTTGTATTTTAGAACATATGCACATTAATTACTGGGGGTTCTAAAATTCATTGGTGTATAAAAGAGTTACACATCCAGTAACACGGCGAAGAAAACTGACAGACGAGGTTAAAAAAGGTTCAACTCCGTTGTTCTGTTTGAAACCAGAATAGTGCTTAGAACATTATGTAAGATGTTAACTAAGGCCCGGTTCAGACGCCGAACTTTTCATGAGCCGAACTTAATTCGAATTTGGACCGACCCAAATTAACAAAAGTACGCCTGTTGATTCAGACGCCGAACCTAATTAGCCGAACTTAATTCAGTTTGAAGAGAAACAAATCGAAAGGTCAGCGATTTTCAGGCAAAGATGTCAGAACACGCACCAGTCGTTATAATAATTTATGCATTAGGTTCGGCTCATGAAAAGTTCGGCGTCTGAATCAAAGCCGTTCCAAAGCCGAAATTCCCGGCTAAGCCAGGCGGAAAGAACGGCTGAGCCGTTCCAAATTCAAATAGCCGTTCTTAATTGATTCAGACGCCGAACTTTTCATGTACTTAATTCACGGTATTAGGTTCGGCTCATGAAAAGTTCGGCGTCTGAACCGGGTCTAAATCACCTTTTGGCGATTATCAAAGGTCTGAGAATTGTTTCAATTCATTTGTGCATGCACGGCCGGGAAATATATACCTCAAGAACCGTTTTATAAACGAAGTCTTAGGCAAGCTGCATTTTGTGTAGCTCTAAGACTTCTTTTTTGTCAGTGTCTGTGCTATATGCCATCTGGACGCTGTTTACAGTAAGGGATGTTTAAATATTTGGTTTGACAAGATTGAGATTTGTTAAGACCAGGTTTTGTTAAACCCTGCCAAAACGCCTAGTCGTTTAAAAATTCCCCAAATTTTTAATTCGATACTCTTTGGGTGTTATTTTGTGAACAGTTTGTTGTAGAAAACTCAGTGAGAGATTTTGGGCTAAACATCTTCAAAACGACTGAGTGGTTTTCAATGCTAATATCAAACTAAAATATTGTCTTATGGCCTAAAATTACGGGGTATCCAACATAAGAGGAAAAAAATGCTAAATTTTTGTTCAATTTTGTATATAGTCTACTCGTTAAGAAACGGGTGTTATACGTAAGTCAAACTTTGTAATGAGAAGAAAGAAACTGATAGATTAAAATATTATTTTTATTGCCTTTTATTATTGTTTATCCTTTTCTTAGAAACCTGCTGAATCATGTTCGTGTTTTCAAGTCGGTTTTGTTTACAAACTTCCTTTCTCCCTGTTCTTTTATGACGTAAAGTATACGTCATAAAAGGCAAGACGCCAGTCGCGATGAATTGACACTTTTAAATCAACAAACTTGCAAAAGAGTTTCATTAAAAAAATAAATAAAAATCTGAATACCCTTTATTCTTTTCAGGACGGGAGCATAATTATTTTATATATTTCTGGCTTTCTTCCGCATCTATAATTTGCATTAAAAATACAGCCACCAGCTAAAGAGGGTCTGTAAATAATTTCTAACAGGGAGATGGACTTTTCAACAGGATATCGAGTAATTTTAACATGGTTGAAATTCGAAGACATGCTACTTTTATTATTGTTATTATTATTGTTATTATTATTATTACGTTTTCGTATTGAGATGCGAAAAATCATTAACACTGATGCTTGATCAATACGTGTTTGTCGCTCAAAGTGCACAAACAAAAACAATAAATATAACTTCTCTGTAAAGGCATCGAAGCGCGAGAAACACTTTCTTAATATTCAGGAATTTTAAGACGGTCTATTGTTTATACTGATCGAGAAAGATATTTTAGTAACATGTTATGGCGAACTGACATTTCAATAATGACCTTTACAAAATCCCAACAGCAAATGGACTTCAACAAGACTGATAACTCCGTATTGTTAGCACAGAAGTATCACGATTTCCTATGCTTCTTATTAGGTTTTAAAGTTTCTGGCTTTCTGCCACATCTATAATTTACATTAACAATACAGTCACCAGCCGAAGCGGTTCTGTGAATAATTTCTAAAAGGGAAATTGATTTTTTAACAGGAATCAAGTGATTTGAGCATGGTTGAAAATCGAAACCTATTTTTCCGTAAATAATAAAATGCAAAAAAAAGTAGGACCGTAGTGGCAATGATGTTGATGAATACGTGATTGTCACTAAAAGTGCACAAACAAAAACAAAACAATAAATAAAACTTCGTGAAAGGCATCGAAGCGCGAAAAAGACTTTCTCAATATTGCGCAAGGCAACTACTCTTCCCACGAATATTTTGGCCACCTACAGAGAAACGATCGTGATGCCGCAAATCTATCTCAGATGCATTGCGTGGTACATTTGTTTAGCTGCAGTGTAGTGACGTGATTGCATTTTTTCGTGTCACGTGTTTGATTTTAAACACTATACAAAGCAAGTGCGATCCCGCGATACAAAAAGCTCGTCCTGTGGTACAGACAAAAGTACAACCTGATTCATTTGAACAGGATTCACCCCATCACGATCGTTACTCCAAAGGCGGCCACAACATGTGTGGGTGTTGCGCTTTACTGCTACCATCACTGCTACAAGTCATTAAAGGGCCCGAGAAACCGGTAAATAAATTTGTAAGTTGCCCTTCATTTAAAGAAAGTGTAATTTAAAAACCTATTTAAGGATGCATAGCAGTATCAAAAATTTTTGTTATTCCATCCACAGGCATTGATTGTTGTGAACACGATACGTCCGGTTTTTACTTCATTGACGACCATAACATTAAATGTATCGAGTTCGGGTCACTGCATCAATCTAACCCAACTATTCACACAGTCGTTCCCAACATTGCGGAAGGTACAGCCATCGACATAGACGTACGGAACAATATTGTCTACTGGAGTGACACCCATGCGTGGACTATAAACAGGAAAAACTTGACATCTGGAGAAGTAAAGGTTATTCTCAGGGATAATATTGGAGAAGTTTATGCCATCGCTGTTGAATGGGCAAGTGGCTTGATCTACTGGACGGATAACCTCTACGGGAGGATAGAAGTGGCGCATACAGATGGAAGTGCCAGAAGGACTTTAGTGACACAAAATGTGAAATCTCCGATTGGGATTGCAGTTGATCCAGTAAACGGGTAAGTCGACTTTATTACAGCATAATTTAATCCTTGCCCCGTCATTTATCGTAGTAACTTTGATCGTTTTAGTGGCCGAAAGATATGAGTGTCCACGGCTGCAATTGTCCGGTACTTTTTTGGTATACTGCTAATGAGATAGGGATAAAGGATAGTGGTTCCATTGAATTTTGGTACCTTTTAAGATTTCCTTTCAAATTTATAATAAGAATCCTCTCTACCGAAGCAAACCAGCCCCTCCCCGCTTCTCCACCTCTATGGCAGATTGACTTCGATGAGATGTCTCTCGCTCATTTAAGAAGACACTTGTTTCCTTTTGACAATGTATCATAACACATCGGTTAAATTAGAAGTTGAGGGAAAATCATACTGGATTCATGGTTCCTTGTCAATTTTGCGTAAATCTCGTTCCTTTTTACTGGTCTTTTGCCCTATAGGAATTTGATGGTAGATCGCTACAGTATCCATAACTTGCATTGACGATTTCTCGCGATCGTCTTTCTGGTATGGCCAGTTTGACAATGGATCGAATCATATTTTTGGGTATGTTTGGGTACTGACCTGACCCTTTTAAAACTGGTCAAGAAAAAAACTATTATCATACATATTCCTTACTTTCATAATTTAATTATTCCTTATTTAGATACATGGTTTGGTGCGACTACGATTACGCCAATCGCAAGATTTTGCGTGCAGATTTAACCGGTGAAAATCAACGAGTGCTGGTCAATTCATTTTATGGAGTGCCTTTTTATGTAATCATAGACTACAGCGAAAGCCGGGTGTACTGGGTCGATATTCACTATGCATTCACCTTCATAGGCTCGGTGGATCTCAATGGACAGAATTCTAGAGCAGTAAAATTTCTTCACCAAGTTTATTTTCCGTTTGATCTTGCAATCTTTCAAAATAATCTCTACTGGGCTGACGCGAATATGCGTGGACTTGCATGGTTTCCTTTCAAAAATTCATCAACGACAACTCTGTCCGTACGTGGTGGACTGTCTCAATACACTTTGCTCGGAGTTGCGGTATCTGATCTATCTAGACAACCCATGGGTACGTGTGATACTTAGTATGTATGTTAGCAAAGTAAAGGGCCAGGTGCCCGTTTCTCGAAATTCTTCCGTTCTCAGATTAAAGGAGCTATGTCATTGGGGTTTTGACGTTTTGATGTGAAAACTGTTCCAAATTATAACTAATTACCTTTAATTCGTCATACAAGAAATGCTTATAGAAAACTCAGAGGAAGATATCAAGTGAATTTTTGAACAACGAAGAAAACATAATCATAGTTTTAGCAAGTTTTTCTAGACACAAGGCGGATAAACTTGAAAAAAATTCGCCCGATTGTTTTCAAGTTGCAATTCACTTCTATTCTGGCCATCTGCAGCCAAAGACACTTATTTTTACTCTTATAGAAAACTAGTAGAATAATATTGGAAAAACACTGGACCGTTGTTTTTCTGTTTGGCTTTCTAAAGTGACACTTTAAAAAAAACGACGACATAGCCACTTTAATCACCACAGCATAATGGTGGTGAAGTTTTTAGCGTACAAACTAGCCCGATTGTTTCTTCAACTTAAAATGTATTGTATAGCTTTCAAAACCAAGAATTTCCCACATAAAATAGCTTTCCGGGCCCAAAACTGACTTGTCAGGACTTTCGAGAAACGGACCTCAGGAACATTATTTATATAGTTTTATTGTCGTACCACGAGAATACTACCGCACGTTGTCATTTTTTGTTTCTTAATCAATATCGTTCGACTTTAAGAGTACAAGTGACTCGTTCGAGCTGGCATTTAATACTCTCAGATTTCTTTACGAAAATTGCATTTATGAAATTGACTCCTCTTCTTGTGGGCAGAAATCAGTGACTGGGAACATCAAATCAGTCCAGATAAATTTCTCTTTGACACTCAATATTGTCCTACCTCGTGAGTTCAGAATTTACTCCCAAAAACTTTCTAACGTAATTCAAACAGAGATTCAATTTCGTATTCTCGGTATTGAAATGGGACTAGCTTGGAGTCGAGGCTCGTGCGGAGCAAACTGTTTACATGCAAATATTTTTAATGATATTCCCCCGCAGGAGCCTCCGTTCCAGGTCAATACTGAGAATTCGAATGTGGTCTATTGCATTAGGTGTTGAAATACAGCCCCGAATGCTCTAAAACTACACGAGGAACATAAATTAAAAACGACTTTTTTAAGACTTCTTTTCTCGTTGAGTGAAAAATGAATTGTATATGCTGTTTGGCTGGAAGGGTGATTTTGGTAATCTGGAAACTTTGGTCTTTTTACAGCAACTGGACAGCACCCATGCGCAGTAAACAATGGCAACTGCAGTGATCTGTGTTTGGTAACTCCAGGAAGAGGAAGAAAGTGCGCATGTCCTCAAGGCATTACCTTGGGTTCGGATGGAATTACTTGTAATAATGGTAAGCAAATTACCATGTTGTTGAAAACTTATCCAATCTTCAATGATTATGCTGTATTTGGCAAATTCGAAGTCATTAAAAGAAAAATAATTGATATATTTTTTAAACATACATATCAGATGACTAAAGTAGTTTCTTTTTTTCATCCCAGAATCTACACCTGCTACCCAGTCACCGCCGTTTCCAGGTATGTCATATTAATTAAATGTAATAACATATTGGCTTAAAAAACAAGATTCCCCTTCAGGAAGGAGAAGTTTCGTTTCTTAGGTAGGTATCGTAGACCGGCTGATAGGTAATGAGGTTAAACAAGTTAACGAGTGGGAGTCCCGTCCTTTAAATTATAAGAGAACACAAATAAAAAAGAGAAGTCCCTACGTTTTCTATTAGAAAACAAATTTACTGTACCAGCACCAGAAAGTACTGCTCCCTCCCCCCCGTCCCTTATGCATGAATGGCCGAAATTTTTTTTAGTCTCTAACATTTTCACTCCGCCCAACCCCCTCCCTCCCCCCCCCCCCCCCCCCCCACCCCCCCGCCAACTTTAGTCCGAATCCTGTACCGAAATAGGTTTTAACAATAAGAACAATGTTGTAATGCTTAAGGTTTGGTTCTAGGTGTATAAGAGTTGAATCTTGTTCCCGCATGAAGCCGACTATCTACGTTATAAAAGATTGTCAAGAGCTAGAGTTCCACCATTCTAAATCAACGGTTGTAAACATATGGTCACATCATGTATACTATTTAAGAGTACGGATTATGACAAAGCCATCCAGAAAACTATTTAACAATTAGATTATGAGCTCGAGATTTTTATCGCGTGATAGTTGATGAGGGCGAAGCCCGAATCAACTATCACACATAGAAATCAAGAGAGAATATATTATTTTATTATAATGTATTTATTTATTATAAATAATTTATTTATGATAATTTATTTATTATAAATAATATATTTATTTTATTATAAATCTACTAGACGTTCAAAACGTAATAACAAATACTCTTCACAGACACTTCGAAAACGCGAAGAAGCGGCCGCCATTAGGCTACTCACTCTACTCACTTTCTACAACAGAATAGATAGCGAGAAGCGTAGCCAATAAGAGAATAGCATTCGTGATAGAACACTAGTAGATTTATTCTAATTTCAAATAGGGATCAGATAACTCCAACATCGGTTTCATAAGTGGACGAAATATTTATGTTGCACCAATTCAACAAGAGACTTGTCGAGAACATTGAAATTTGCCAACGAAACGATTAACAAGCAAATAAGGCATATGAAAGTACAATGGTGACAATTTAGATTACTATTTGCCCAAATTTTCCCTTTTTAATTGCAAGCTATCAAAGTCCATCTGGTTGGTTCAAGACTGGACAACCAAGGCCGTGTGGAAGTCCGCTATAATGGACAGTGGGGAACAATATGTGACGATTATTGGGGAATATCCGAAGCACATGTCATTTGCCGCATGCTGAACTACTCCGGTGCAGAGTTTGCACCTCGTAAGGCATTCTTTGGCCCTGGCCCTAGTTCTTTTCCCATTTGGTTGGACACCGTGAAATGTCGAGGCGACGAGTCCACTATTGCAGCTTGTCGCCACGATGGATGGAGACAACACGACTGCAGACATTCAGAAGACGCCAGTGTGGTCTGCTGGAGCGAGTCGGCGCCTGCTGGTCAAGGTATTGAGCTTTATACAGGGCTTCGCAAAGAGTGTCAAATATTTTTCCGACTCAGCTGGACAAGCTAGGGGTTCAGTCAAGTAACAAATTTCCGACTTAAGTGATTTTGCTCTCAAAGACATGGTTTCTTTCCACATGAATTATTCAATCTTTTTTTCAAGGCAAGGGCTTAAGGAGCAAGCAACAGAAAAATCCAGATAAGCGTCAATTATTCCTTTAAATTTTCTTTGCAGAACCAACTTTGGCTCCTGGCCCACACCCAGGTATGTATGTATTTATGTGTCAAATGTTCTCCTGATATTTAAAATATTCTGAACCTGGATGGCGTCTACTAAATTTGTTTGTTTTGAAGTTTATCCACCATGTAAAGTATTAATTTATGCCCTTTTTGCGTGATGGTTTTTGATAGGAAGACAGTAACGTTTAGGAACTACTGCTTTACAAGTATATGTCCAAAAAAATACTAAGTATGCCTTCGTTATTGAGAAGTAAAGACATAGGTTACAGACACCAATGTATATCTACTGAAACCGTTCATTTCCTGTTCTTACTGATACGTTTGGTTCTGAGCATATGTTTCCAAGTAGGTAACTGTGGTTGCTAGTTTTGAATGAATATTTTTTTTCTCATCTCAGAACTTGAAATACGCTTGTACGGCGGAGATACAAGTTACGAGGGCAGGGTTGAAATCAAACTCAATGGAACCTGGGGAACAATATGCGATGACTCATGGGGGATCGAGGAAGCGAACGTGATTTGCCGAATGTTGAACTTCATGGAGGGAGCTTTAAGTACACAATGCTGTGGCTTTTATAATGGCTATGGAATTGCAGAGAGGATATGGCTAGATGATGTTCACTGTGTTGGTGATGAACAGAGCATCGCGGCGTGCCGCCATCGCGGATGGGGAAGTCACAATTGCGGGCACAATGAAGATGTGGGAGTTGTCTGCAAACATTCACCATTATCAACGCCAGGTACTCTTGCTTCTTTCAAATATATTACACTGCTGTAGTGAATGTCCCCAGACCCCTATTAGGGAGCTTAAGCAACCACGACGGCGACGGCAGCGAGAACGGCACAAAACAATAGATTTAATGAGCAAAAACAATGCCTCTGCACGTGTTGCACGTGCGTTTTACGTTTTGGTAGATTTATTTGCCGTTCCCTGCAAAACAACAACGTCAAATTATCAAATTATAGGTTTTGTGGAGAACGTGAACACGCGACGGTTAATTTTCTTTCTCCATTTGAACTGGTAAGCCATTCCTTCAAATTTTGCTCCTGGACCGATCCAGACACAGGAGACAAACTAAACAAATTGGAACAACTACAAAGTAGTTTTAAAAAGCGCGAATCCTTTTTTCAAGTTACGTTTTCCATGGCGTTGCCGTCGTCGTTGCTTAAGCTCTCTAATATTTGTGCCTCGAGGTATATTGCATAATCTTCACCTCGAAACGCCCTTTCACTCGTCACTGCTCAGTTTTAATCTTGAATCTCGGTATTTACTGTTTTTTCGTCTATTGACTATTTTTCTAACTCGTTATGGTCTAAAATCCCAAGTTGGATTAATAATTTTACGATGGCTTCTTTATGTAGCGAAAGTAAAGAAATTTGAAATTTATTTTTTCTGGACACGATTTCCTTTTTTAATCATTTGGCCACCCTAAAACATCTTTTGATCATGATTTGACAAAGAAAATACCTATTTAAATGTCACATGTATATCTCTCTCGATCATACACAACCTCGTGCATTGCAACGGTAACAATGAAGTTTAAACATACAATATTTTTTCCCACAAAAGATCAAATTGTGAGACTGGCAGACGGAGCAAGAGAAAACGAAGGACGAGTGGAAATATTCCATGATGGTCACTGGGGAACAGTCTGCGATGACCACTGGGATATTAACGATGCAAATGTGGTATGCAGAATGCTGAATTATTCAAAAGCGTTACGCGCTCCGAGCCAAGCGTTTTTCGGCCGTGGAAATGGCAAAATATGGCAAAGTAACGTTAACTGCGTTGGTAATGAAACTACTCTTCTACAATGTGGACACCAAGGCTGGGAAGTCAATAACTGTGACCACCACGAAGATGCATCCGTGATTTGCCAAAATGACGCAGCAAATTTAGGTGAGCTGTTAGTTGAAGTTTTTCCCCAATAAAATGGAAAAGCCTGCTGTTTATCAAAATGATTAGGTGACCGCGAGCTGCGAGTATAACTGTATAATACTCTTGCCACATTTCACTCTCTGACGGGTGGTTTGCTAGTCCATCGCAAGGTTAAATCATCAGTATTTTCTCCAGGTTTCCCCGACAATAAGAGACGATTTGGAGCTTAGTTCATGTCATGTCTTGTTTTGCCACAGTCAAGGGGATTCCTATTTCTGTAGAGTTCGGAGCGCTCAAACACTTGACCAAAGTGGCTCTACTAAGAATAATACAATAATGAGACTCATCCAGATATAAAAATATCACAGTGTACAGTTTCATGAAACCCACCGCTCGTTAGTACTACTTACGTTCTAACAGATTGGTGTTTTTTTTTAAAGAGTCCAAGAATTTTATCCTGGCTTGCGAGTCTGGAAGGAGTTTAATCTACCACATTCCACTTGATAACAGCTTTCTGGAGAAAGCAGTGCCTCTTGCATTAACGATAGACAAACCACTAGCCATAACTTTTCACAGCAAGGAAAATATGGCGTACTGGACTGAGCAATCTGGATCTATTGTTCGTGCTCACCTAAATGGAAGTAGCAGAGAAGTTATTGTTACAGGGTTGACGTCTCCGTCAGGGATTGCAATAGACTATGTCGGCCAAAATTTGTACTTCACGGACCGAAATGGAATAAGCGTATCAAAACTTGATGGTTCCTACCAGACTTCTCTAATCAACTTAACGTCTGCCGATGGGATTACTTTGGACGAAGAAGCTGGGTAAGTGATTCTGAAATCATGCGTGATAACGTAAATTATGACATTTACTCAACAACTTCCTCTCACTGATATTGCTTTGAGGAAGAGAGGAGGCGCGGTGGTCTAGTGGTTAGCGGTCTCTGCCGTCGTGTTGTTTCCTTAGACAAGAAACTTTGCTCCACGTTGTTTCTCTCCACCAGATGTATAAATGGGTATCGGTGACAAAATGCTGGGGGATAACCTTGCGATGGACTGGCATCCCATCCAGGGGGGAGTAGTAACACTCTCAGTCACCTTATGCTACAGAAACCGGGTTAAGCTCCGGCAGTTGTGAGCCATTAGGCTTGTGAAGACTTACCTTTGAAATACAGATTTTGGGGTAAATTTACCTGTTCCTGATCTTTATCTGTCGGGAAACTATTTATCCCAATTTTGCAGTATCAGGGATATTTATCAAATTACAGCAGACCACGGGGGATAATAATAGTACAATATGAGCCTATGTCAACCTTTTGAGGAAGCAGGGATTGTGTAGTGGTGAGAGCAGTGGTCTCTTAATTTCCCGGATTCAACACCATATGAATTTTCTGCGTTATCATCCTCGCTCCAAGGCTTTTAATCCGTGTTCTCCGGTTTCCCTCGCGCAACAAAAACCAACACTTTAAATTCGATCTGGAACGCACGTACACATTATGAGAAAGTTAGATTGGGTACTATGTGGCCAAATAACATTAAAATTTAGAAGGGCAAAAAGGAAAAAAAAGTGGATTACTCCGAAAGGTGGACTATCACCTCTGAAACGTCCAAACCCGATTGTATATTTCGTAAAAAGACATGGTATATAATCACACAAGCCACTTTAATTCATCCACTCTTATCATTTCCAGGTACATCTACTTTACTTCCACTGGTATCAATCCACAGATATTGCGAGCAGACATGGATGGCAGAAATCAAGTTGTTTTGGCGAATTTGTCTTCCATTAGAGGAACTACCCTTGATCTAGCATTAGACAAAGTTAATAAACGTTTATACTATTCAGACTCAAGCAACAACTTAGTCAAGTATTTTGATATTGCAACTTTGGTTAATCATCCTGTGCTATCTGACCGCCCTCACGGACCGGTAGGTCTCACCTTGTTTAATGGAACACTTTACTGGACTGGCGGTGAATCACAGACCTTCAGTGGTGCCATTTACAAGGCAGACGCGAACAATGTAAATGGTAGCAGCGTGTATAAGGTAACGGACCTTCTATCGCTCCCAAAAGGATTGTACGCACACGATTCTGGAGCCATCGAGCCATCAGGTAAGGTGATCTTTGTACGCGTTTTCTGATGGGTCTTGGGTGTTTTGTAGTTGCCCAGACAAGGACTGCACTGATGAAGTCACTATACTAAAATGGACTCTAATTCAGCACATTTGCTGTCTGTTTAGTTTGGTGCTGGTTTAATGAATCTTAAAATAGAGGTGTACGTTCCATCGCCAGTAATTCAAAAAATGCATCTTGGCTGCTTCTGGCATTGATATATTATTTCCAGCGGAGGCGATTTCTACAAAAAGCAACATAAATTTGATAAAAATCTACGTTTTATGTGTTCTTTGGTAGGACAGGTTTAAACATAACAATTGTTTATCAGAAACAACCCCCCTCCCCCCTCCCCGTTCTTTTTCTTTTTTCAGGAAACCATACATGTACAAAACAGAATGGCAGATGCTCCCACCTTTGTTTAATAAAGCCGGGAGGTTACAGTTGTCTTTGCCCAATCCACATCAATGAACCATGCCAGACAACGCCAACATCAATGGTTTCTACCACTAGAATTCAGATTTCGGCTTCAGTATCAAGATCACCATCATCGAACTCGGCGCACCTCAAGTCTTCGCCACTGTCACGTCAAACAATACAACCGTCCCACAGTTTATCCACTGCTGCCTCGTCGCTATTTTCTTCGTCATCGTCTACCGCGGCATCCAGAGTGAGCGCAAAAACGTCCATTCCGATTTCAAAATCAAGATCACCTTCTAGTTTACCACTGGCGCCGACCATGCCACTCGCCACAACTTCCATGTCGTCTTCTATATCTCCTCTTCCAGATTTCTGTTCCATGAACCACCCATGCGAAAATGGAGGCATCTGTCTGGTTGACGGTCTCAGCTATAAATGCATGTGCACAGGATATTTTACCGGCAAAACCTGTTCTATAGACATAAGTAAGTTCTGCTTTCTTTTTAATGAGAAAATAAGAAACATGTCAGTCAAATGCCTCATGACGCCTTTATTGACCCATATCAAATTAAGATATTCTCGGTTAAATATCGCTAATACAAAACCTATTTTTCTAATCTTTAGTATTCCAGAGATAAACAATTACGGCCGGAGATTCGTCAGGCCGGCGCTTTTTGTATGATTTCAAAGGCAGGAAACGACTGCGAAGTAAAAGTAGCTAAAAGTACATGTTCTCCTTACAGGGAACATAATAAACGTATACCTCCTTCATGTCTTTCCAATAATTGTCTGGTATATATATTTTAGACACTAAGGGCGGATGAGAGAAATAGTAGGGAGAAGTGGCACATGAACTAGGAGTATTAAAAATGTGCATTAGCATATTACTCGAGTGTCGGACAAAGTGTCCCCGACAGCAATCGAACCGCGAACCTATACCGGTGTACGGAAGGAACCTATATACCGGTGTACGGAAGGAACCTATACCGGTGTACGGAAGGAACCTATACCTGTGTACGGAAGGAACCTATACCGGTGTACGGAAGGAACCTATACCGGTGTACGGAAGGAACCTATACCGGTGTACGGAAGGAACCTATACCGGTGTACGGAAGGAACCTATACCGGTGTACGGAAGAAACCTATACCGGTGTAAGGAAGGAACCTATTCCGGTGTAAGGAAGGAACCTATACCGGTGTACGGAAGAAACCTATACCGGTGTACGGAAGGAACCTATTCCGGTGTACGGAAGGAACCTATACCGGTGTACGGAAGGTACCTATACCGGTGTAAGGAAGGAACCTATACCGGTGTTAGGAAGGAACCTATACCGGTGTACGGAAGAAACCTATACCGGTGTACGGAAGGTACCTATACCGGTGTACGGAAGGTACCTATACCGGTGTACGGAAGGAACCTATACCGGTGTAAGGAAGGAACCTATACCGGTGTACGGAAGGAACCTATACCGGTGTAAGGAAGGAACCTATACCGGTGTACGGAAGAAACCTATACCGGTGTACGGAAGGAACCTATACCGGTGTAAGGAAGGATCCTATACCGGTGTACGGAAGAAACCTATACCGGTGTACGGAAGGAACCTATACCGGTGTAAGGAAGGAACCTATACCGGTGTACGGAAGAAACCTATACCGGTGTACGGAAGAAACCTATACCGGTGTACGGAAGGAACCTATTCCGGTGTACGAAAGGAACCTATACCGGTGTAAGGAAGGAACCTATACCGGTGTACGGAAGGAACCTATACCGGTGTACGGAAGGAACCTACATACCGGTGTACGGAGGGAACCTATATACCGGTGTACGGAAGGAACCTATACCGGTGTACGGAAGAAACCTATACCGGTGTAAGGAAGGAACCTATTCCGGTGTAAGGAAGGAACCTATACCGGTGTACGGAAGAAACCTATACCGGTGTACGGAAGGAACCTATATACTGGTGTATGGAAGGAACCTATACCGGTGTACGGAAGAAACCTATACCGGTGTACGGAAGGAACCTATACCGGTGTACGGAAGAAACCTATACCGGTGTACGGAAGGAACCTATACCGGTGTACGGAAGGAACCTATACCGGTGTACGGAAGAAACCTATACCGGTGTACGGAAGGAACCTATACCGGTGTAAGGAAGGAACCTATACCGGTGTACGGAAGAAACCTATACCGGTGTACGGAAGGAACCTATACCGGTGTACGGAAGGAACCTATACCGGTGTAAGGAAGGAACCTATACCGGTGTACGGAAGAAACCTATACCGGTGTACGGAAGGTACCTATACCGGTGTACGGAAGGTACCTATACCGGTGTACGGAAGGAACCTATACCGGTGTAAGGAAGGAACCTATACCGGTGTACGGAAGGAACCTATAAACCGGTGTACGGAAGGAACCTATACCGGTGTAAGGAAGAAACCTATACCGGTGTACGGAAGGAACCTATACCGGTGTACGGAAGGAACCTATACCGGTGTACGGAAGGAACCTATACCGGTGTACGGAAGGAACCTATACAGGTGTACGGAAGGAACCTATACCGGTGTACGGAAGGAACCTATATACCGGTGTACGGAAGGAACCTATATACCGGTGTACGGAAGGTCATAGGTTTGATTCCTGTGACACGATGAACATTACTTCTTTCTCATCACTCGAGTTATACCATGGAAATGCTATTATTATACATTGGTGTCACTAGCTCGATTTTGATTGGCTATAAGTACGCAGCTAATTATTGCTTGCTGTTTCTGTTACGTCATACCTACAGACAATGAATTTTATATATGTAGAAGTGACGTCATACCTACAGACAATAGTTTTATGCATGCAGAAGTGACGTAAGTTGTTTACTTACAAGTTGACTGCTGTGCATTGATCACTTTTTTGTGCGCGCTCTTGTCTTTACAAGTGCAGCTCAGGAATATGCATAATAAAACAATTATTGGATTCGGTTTTCGCATGATAGCGATAATTATCAAGGCCTCAGTTTGTGTTATCCGCCTCAGCCTTCGGCTTCGGCAGATAACACAAACTTTGGCCTTGATAATTATCGCTATCATGCTCAACCTCATCCAATAATTGTTAATTAATATCGATTCTCGCGGTTAAAAACCGTTTGCTCAAAGTAACTTTAGCAATGCGCTAATTTTTTCGCTTTCATTTTCAGGCAGCGGAGTTGTTGTGATTGTGATAAACATGGAAGGAAATCAGGTGGGTTTTGACTGAGTTGAGTTGGGGTTCGTTAGCAAATTGTTATTTTGCTATATTTTTTTATTATCAAATGGACGGCGTCATTTTTGTTTCGAGCGTTGTAAATAGGACAAACGCCGCTTTGACGTCTTCAATCCAACTTCAGCTGAACCTGTAGATAAAGTGAGATGTAATAAATTATGAATGTTTGACTGGCTAAAAAGGATGTTACACCATTATAGCTCATAATGCATAATGCAGTAAAGAGCAATTGTAAAATTTCAAATTCTTGGATTTGTGCGAGTGTAGTGAATTTTGCTACAGCCCTTAAATCGTCATCTAAGTTTGGAAAAATACTTCAGTATTGTTTAATGTTAGTGTCCAAATTCCAAATTTCTCTGTACACTTTCTTTTGACAGTGCGGTGAAAGTTTGTTGTACAGAATTTCAGTATTTTATCAACGAGGGCATATTGTCGCTATGTTGTACAGTACTAATTCGTCATTTCAGGCCGCGGTTGTTTAAAAGGTGGAAAGCGCTATCCACCGGATAAATCACTATCCAGTGGATAACACAATTGGGTTTGTTAATGCCTAGCGCTTTCCACCTTTTAAACAACCGGGACCTGAAATGACGAATTAGTACTGTACAACATAGCGACAATATGCCCTCGTTGATCTCAGATTTAGCTATATGGAGAAAGAGTCCGTATTTTCCACATATTATATGAAAAACTCTATACGATATAGGCGCTGTACTGTGGAACTTTGGTTCGGATTATTTCAATGACTCTTGTAATTTTAAACAATTTTCCAGAAAAGTGAAATTAGATCCCTCATTTAGGGAACAGTTTATCTGTTCAGTCGGTGCCTAAGAAGATGTCCGATTTTACATTTTATATTTAAATTTTTGAAATTCTTGTACGTTTTAGTGTTTATTACCCCTTCAAATCATCTTATATTTTTAATCTTAGTTAATATTAAGAAGGTATTATATTTTTCTTGTTTTATTTTAGACTAATACAAGACCCCTCAAGCATGTTAACTGCTTCAATTACTGATCGTGTTTAAATAAAGGATCTACTACTACCGCTACTACAGTAAATGTCTAAAAAGACAATTATTGGATTTGGTTTCGCATGATAGCGAGAATTATCAAGGCCGAGGTTTGTGTAAATTATTTTTTTATATTAAAGTTTTCTTTCTTTATTTCCAGTTTAATGAGATGGTGTTGGTACAAATCGTAGTCGAAGGCTTGAACAGTCTCTGTGTAGATGGAAGTAACAATTGCCCCATACCACATTCAGAGTAAGAATATGTAATTATTTTAACTTGAGGATGAAACGGAAGTTTAATGCAACAATAGATGGTTTTCACTCACGTGACCTTCAGTCCTGTGGGACTCAAATGACAAAGGCCATGGCGGCCATGTTGGAGCACATAACAAAAGAGGTTCATTAAAATTCTTTTGTAGGTGTGCTCCAACATGGCCGCCATGACGTAACGTGCAAACCACCTATACATTTAAGAAGAGTTTGGTGATATGCATTTCACGAAATCATTAGTATTTTATGTATATTTAGAGCGGTTTTCAATTGAGTATTGAAAGTAATTTCGCGATTGCTTTGGTTTTGCATTGCTACGCTTTGTGATTGGCTAAAAAAAATCTTGCTCCACTTTTTCAACCAATCAGAAGTAAAACCAAAACCAATCGTGACTTACTCGCACGTGTTTTCCCGCGCTTGGCGGCGGCTACCTGTATTCAGCTATAACTGTCCCTTTCAAATTGTAACCTTTTACGTAATTCAGCCTAATGATTGCAACGCTTCAGCGAAATAAACCATATTTCTCTGAACTAAAAACACGGAAAAAGCAAGTGACACACTCGAACACCAACCCCGTGGTCTGGCCAGTACCTTACCATCGTGACTCACTCCCTTCGTATCCCCAGTCCTATCATATCCCAAATTTACACCTATATCAAGACAGAAATACAGTCACCCCTAAATTTACCCCTTTAATATCAAGACAGCAGTACAGTCATCCCCAAATTTACACCTTTAATATCAAGACAGCAATACCAGTCATCCCCAAATTTACACCTTTAATATCAAGACAGCAATACAGTCACCCCCAAATTTTCACCTAAGCGGTAGCAAAATCTGTAATTTACACCTCTAAACTGCTACATGTAAACGAGACGACGAACATTCCTGGGAGTCTCCCCCGAGGGGAAGGGGAATGGGAGAAGGAAATCGTAGGGCGTTTCTCTTTCTGAGCCTTTAGTTTAAAGGGAGGGCTTCACGGTTCGGCGCATATGCAAGCTATGACGTACCCCATTTAATTTCATTGTTTAGACAAATCGGAAGCGAGTAGATAACTCTGGCGGGAAATTTACCCGTGAAAATGTCACGGTCAGTCAGCTGATTAAATGGATGATCATCACCCATGTGTTCCATGAAATCCACCGGAGCGTAGAATAAATCTTTTAGGTCAAAGATCTTATTCAGTGTTGACTTTGTCGGTGTAATCCGTCGAAATTTTTTTTGAATTTTGGCCATCGCTTTGTTTGGATTAATTGAGTGGTTTTTTAACCGATAAAATTGGTGAGAAAGCGAATAAAGCATTTTAATCTGTGCAAATGCGCCGAACCGTGAAACTATCCCTCTGAATCTTTTTACAGGGGACGGAGGAGGAGAAAACGGGCATTACAATCGGCTTCATTCAAACCGGAAGACGTCATAGTGATTAAGCCTGAGCAAGTGGATGCAAACCTTCAAGTGGAGCTGGCTGTTTTTAAAATTTTGGCAGATGGTTCACCTGCTGTGGTATCCAGTGACAAAATGAGTCAGATAATATTGCATTTGGCTGCAAACATCAGTCAGAGACTCGGCGGTAGGTTAATAAGCGTCACGCCTAAGATCCAAGCTCCGACAACTCAACCATGGCACAGTAGAACAGTAGTGGTACCAACGCTGTCACTGGCACCAACCCTCACAACAACAGCAAAACAAGCACCGCCTGGTAAAGCGGCTGCTAGTAAGGCAGGAACCAATGGTGGAGTTATCGGAGGAGCGGTTGTGGCCGTTCTTGTTGTCATTGTCATTATCGCCTTCTCAATCTGGTATTTCAGGTAAACCTTAAGTATTGATTTAGAACCATAACCTTTTTGTTGTAAAGGCTTTTCCCTCTTTTTGTTGAGTAGATTACGTGACGAAGCTTGATAAATGAGAGAGTTCAAACAGCTAAAAAGACAAGCTAAAGGCAGGTGGGACACACCCTTCTATAATTGTGACAAAAGAAAATGAAATGTGTTTCAGACCTGTATTAAGCGGTGACCCTTCTTATTTGAATTCAACTTCTAAGGTTCTGACTGATACGCAACTTATTTTGATAACATATATTGAAACGGTATTTCGCGTTTTTGAATTTCATTGAGAGCACTGACTTTTTGACTTCACTGATTTCAAAGCAAATTTGTTTAGTAACAAGAATGAACGTGAAGTACATGTTTCTTCAACCATTTCAATTTCTTCAATTGCAACCCACAGCTGCAAGGAATCCAATATGACGTTGCGTAATTGCCGTGTAACTGCAATTAGTATATGACGTACATTGATGTGTTGAACAGTTCACTGTACCTGTTACACTTAGCTGATCACCAAACAACCGAAAACATTCCAAACCATTCTGTTTAAACAGTTTGCCTTTGTAATGTCGTTCATTATTCATGACTTCATCACATGTATTTAGGTCACGTGATCAGGCAGTAAAAATACACAGTTGTTTTTCACGCACAAGCATGACGTTGTGCACTCTATGGCTAACAATAAAAATAATAAGCAAATTGCCCCGCAATCAGTATAGTACAGTAACTCCACCGTGGAGAGTTAACTTGAATCCACTACAGTCTCTTTGAAAACTGCTGTGTGCTTAATCGCTAGGATGGAAATTTCCTCGCTTTACTATAAACCTTGATTTTACTCTTTCGTCAGGGTACGAACAACTATTCCATACAAAAAGAACACAGATGCGCCCACTGCACATACAACTTCATTCGAGAATCCAGGTTATGACAATACCGCCGGCTTTGGAACTACTGATGATGTACTTTTTGAGGATATTCCCCCCATTGTTCTTTCTCCATATGAAGACATCAACGAATTTGGTGCTGCAAGCAACCCGATGTATGCTGCAATTGGCCAGGAAAAGTTCTCTTCGCTTGATGGTAAACGTCAGAATTTCGATAGATCTGAAAATTATAATGTCGACAATGATTTGTTTGGCCTCAACCCCAGAATGCCAAGGAATGATATCCTAAATAACACTTCTTTGGAGATAACTGCCAGCAAAGAGCTGCAGAAGCAAGAGGGATCTGCAGTACATTTGGAAGCGGATACTCAGGAAGCGCCATCAGTGTTAATCTTGAAAGATAGCGAAGGGTTCGGCAAAGATTCGGAAATGTAGAATGCATGCTTGCCATGATATGAGCAGAAATGTGATGCATTGCTATGCAATGTTATCATTGTACGATAAGTGTCTAGAGGCTTAGTTGTACATCAAACATCTAAACATTTTTTATCTAGCTAGAATCAGCGTTTTAATACAAATTCTTAGTAAGGCAGGCGTTTAAAATATCTCAGCTAGTTAAACATCTAATGTTTAACGTCCCAGCCAGCTCCAGCCTGCAGAGCGGGTTTTTTATCGAGCGGCCCACCAAGTACTCCTGGTATTTTTTGCGACACGACAAGCTTTAATTAATATTTTAGGGTAGAAATGCATATTTTGCATCTTTTGCCGTGAAACACTCGATATACATGTAGAAAGCATGTCTTCGTGCATTTTGGAAAGAAATTGCTTCAAAATTAAACCGTTATCGCACTCGTAATACCCCAAGTAAATATGTATCATAGCAGATTTTTGCCTTCGTACAAATAACTTTTTACTAGATCTTCGGTAATTTCAACAATAAACATGTAATATGTTATAATAGTGTTATAATAATGTTATAATACCGCAGATCTTAGGAAGACTTTAAAAGATACATTATACTCCCATAAGATCTAACCTGGCGCAGACGTCTTCGGTGTTTCTTTTCATTTGAAGAAGGAAGAAAGGAAATTAAGGAGACGTCTGGGCTCGGGCTACTCAAAAGCAAACCCGATGTAAACAATCATCCTTAAAAATTAAGAGTGAATGCGGAAGTGCGGTACTTTGGAAAGTATTTTAACTCATTTACTTTCATATTTTGACTAAGAGCATTAGATGACAGTAGCTGCTATCAGCTGTACTCAGTAGCCCATTTCCGAATTGCAGTTAGCCTCCTTTTCAAACCGAGGCCAAGTGCAAAACCACATGTAAATAAAACTTATGTCCATATGAATGGTTTTACACTTGGCCTCGGTTTGAAAAGGAGGCTTGAAGGGCAACTCGGAAATGAGCTATTTCGGTTTAACGCTGATTACCCAAACAAACTGACCGTCAGTGATATGTTAGCTAGTCAAAATGCTCAGTTTCTGTCGCTGAGGTCCGTTATGGAACCTTCCATTCTGGAAGGCGATATACTACTTCTATATTGAGAGTCATATGACGTCACGTTTTAAGGACGCAAACGCGTGCTCTGCAGACTGAGGTCCCATTTATATGGAAAACAGTTGTCCCAGGTACCCGAGACAACGTTCCCATAGCAACCCCCCCCCCCCCCCCCCCCCCCTCACCCCCTCACCCTCCTCGAGAGTTTACCGAACGTTTATATGAATTTTTGCCGACTCCAGTAAATAAGTCACCTCCTTTGGGACGAGATTGAGCCATCCCTTCCCGGATATGATTAAAATATGATGAAAAGCCCTAAAATATTGTCCCGCCTGCGAGGTTACCCTACCTGCCGAGATGTGGCAACTCCCCCCATCTCCGAGTTATCTCTTCCCCCGAGACAGCTCGCTTGGGTTAATTCGGGTGGAGGGTTGTCTTTATACCCTCGTCCGTTGTGTTACTCCTTGATCGCACCCTCTACAACTCGTGAATACGCGAAGCGTTGAACAAGTTACAGCGGTGCGACAAAATATTGCTCAATCGCTTAATCGGCTGTTAATATTGAGCCCGGGATATGTAATGGTCGCCTGCCTTACCCATGGGGACGGCGTTGGAGGGAAAGGAGGGTGGGAAGTTAGATGCAAGGGGTGGGGGGTCAGTGGAATAAAACGCCTTGGAGAGGGTCGGTGAACATTGAGCCCATGATATATAATAGTCACCTACCTTACCTATGGGGATGGCATTGGAGGGAGGGGAGGGTGGGAAGTTAGATGCAAGGGGTGGGGGGTCGGTGGAATAAAATACCTAAAGGAGAGGGTCGGTGAACAATGAGCCCCATCATATGTAATGGTCACCTGCCTTACCTATGGGGATGGCATTGGAGGGAGGGGAGGGTGGGAAGTTAGATGTAAGGGGTGGGGGTCGGTGGAATAAAATACCTAAAGGAGAGGGTCGGTGAACAATGAGCCCCATCATATGTAATGGTCACCTGCCTTACCTATGGGGATGGCATTGGAGGGAGGGGAGGGTGGGAAGTTAGATGTAAGGCGTGGGGGTCGGTGGAATAAAATACCTAAAGGAGAGGGTCGGTGAACAATGAGCCCCATCATATGTAATGGTCACCTGCCTTACCTATGGGGATGGCATTGGAGGGATGGGAGGGTGGGAAGTTAGATGTAAGGGGTGGTGGGTGGGTGGAATAAAATACCTTAAGGAGAGGGTCGGTGAATAATGAGCCCAACATATGTAATGGTCACCTGCCTTACCTATGGGGATGGCATTGGAGGGATGGGAGGGTGGGAAGTTAGATGTAAGGGGTGGGGGGTGGGTGGAATAAAATACCTCAAGGAGAGGGTCGGTGAACATGGAGCCCATAATATGTAATGATCACCTGCCTTACCAATGGGGATGGCATTGGAGGGAGGGGAGGGTGGGAATTTAGATGCAAGGGGTGGGGGTCAGTAGAATAAAATGCCTAAAGGAGAGGGACGGTGAACGTTGAGCCCATAATATGTAACGGTCAAAAATAAAAGTGAAACCTACAAAGGAAAGCAAACGATAATGCTGCTAACGGTATACGTAGGATCTGCGAGAGACCTAACCAGCCAAAAAATGACAAACATACAATAAACTGCAGGGCTGATCTGATTACGTAAAAAGTAGACTTTGCGAGACACCTTCACGACAGAAACCGATAAAGTAGGATCGCAACCGTGGGCAGCCGTTTCGTTGTTATTGCAACTCATCAGCACGGTGTAGCGAACTAAATGTGGCCAGCGCAAATAGATTTCACAATGACCCGTTCACCATATACCAGGTTCCGTATATCAGGTTCAGGTTTCTGTCGTGAAGGTGTCTCGCAAAGTCTATGTTTTTTTACGTAGTCAGATCAGCCCCGCAGGTTATTGTATGTATGTAATGGTCACCTGCCTTACCTATGGGGATGGCATTGGAGGGAGGGGAGGGTGGAAAGTGGGTGGGGGGATCGGTGAAGAAAAACGACTAGGAGAGGGGAGGGTTCAAACGTTTCGTATTCACGAGTTAGCTCAAAGGAGCCTTTGATTACTTGAGGGGAGGGGGGGGGGGGGGGGGGGGGGGGTGGGTGAGAGGAGTGGTTGGAGCAAAACGCCTAGGAGAGGGGATAGTTCAAATGTTTCGCATTCGCAAGTTGGCTCATAGAAGCCTTTGATTTCTTGAGGGGGGGGAGGGGGGGGGGGGGGGGTGAGGAGTGGTTGGAGCAAAACGGCTAGGAGAGGGGAGGGTTCAAACGTTTCGTATTCACAAGTGCTTATGCTTATCGGATCTAGACAGAGGCTAAGTACTCTCACGGATTCCCCAGCACTTGCAATTAAAGATCTTCAAGTTAACCGGGTCACTACCACAAAATCACTTGGGGTGACCATTGATGACAAACTTGGCTGGAGTGACCACATCGAGAAAGTCACAAAGAAAGTCGCTTCTGGTATTGGGGCCATGAAACGAATTAGGCACCTCGTTCCTCAAGCGACCTTATACTTAATTTATCAAGCATTGATACAGCCACACTTCGACTACTGCAACATTGTTTGGGGAAACTGTGGGATAACTCTGCAGAATAAACTACAAAAGCTACAAAACAGAGCAGCCCGTGTTTTGACCTATTCAGACTATGACGTAGATGCTGGTAATCTATTAGAACTCCTAGGATGGAAAAATCTTGCTTGCCAGCAACAAATTCAAAGAGCTACGATGGTTTATAGGTCTCTACACGGGTTGGCTCCAAACTATCTAAGTTCTAAATTTGAGAAGCGAGAAATTAGTTACAACCTAAGGGACTCTGAGGATAAACTTAATGTTCCATTGCCGCGCACAAACTATTATAAAAATAGTTTCAGTTATAGTGGCGCCATGCTCTGGAACAGCCTTTCTCATAATGTAAGGAAAGCTGAGTCCCTTGGGCAATTTAAACGACTTCTCAAAGAGGAACTATAAGGCACGGCATTCGTGGAAAGCAGCTTTTTATTATTTATTAAATTCTTCATATATAGATATTTTTTAATATTAGTTTATTGCTTTGTGTTAGTATTATAATGATTTTTAGCTGACGAATTTTTACCGTGTTTAAATAAAGATTATCTATCTATCTATCTATCTATCTATCTACAAGTTGGCTTATAGGAGTCTTTGATTTCTTGAGGGAGGGGGGGGGGGGGGGGGGGGGGGGGGTGAGGAGTGGTTGGAGCAAAACGCCTAGGAGAGGGAGGGTTCAAACGTTTCGTATTCACAAGTTGGCTCATAGGAGCCTTTGATTTCTTGAGGGAGGGAGGAGTGGTAGGAGCAAAACGCCTAGGAGAGGGGATGGTTCAAACGTTTCGTATTCACGAGTTGGCTCAAAGGAGCCTTTGATTTCTTGCTATGATATCCTAGCTCAGTGAAAGAAAGATAAGGACAAGTGTTACATCTGTACGGAAGTTTATTGCATCACATGCACTCTTTAGAAAACGTTGTCGCTTCAGTAACAAGACCACCTTGCGAAAAATCAGCTGACGATAATTTGACCACATTTGCGCTTGTTGCATGAAAAGCAGACTTTGTATTGTCACATATAATACTGCGTTAGGTTAACTCGCTGCAAACTCTCGAGGGACTTGTAGAATCTAAAAGTTAGAGATAATCTATATCACCGCCTGTGGCTCTGGATCACATTAACGTTCGGATTTGTGTGTAATCCTTCTTGTGTTTTTGCATCAGAGTCATGTACACAACTTTAATTCTTAACTACAGGTATTGGAGCCGGTCTGTCTTAAAACGGTCATTGCTCTTGATGTTTCAGCGGCAATTCGACGTGTTCGAAACCATTGTCTAAGTCCAAGCATTTTAAGGGCCATCGTTCTATATTGTCTGCTCCTAGCAAAATAGATGTAGGGATTTATGAATGAGTTCCACAGAGAAAAGCATTCTGCCCACAGAAATCCTTCATAGAACCATGTCTTAGAAATCGAAACAGTCATTGTATAAACTAATAGAGGAATCCATGCAATCACAAATACGCCGATGACAATTGCAAATGTTTTTGCAGCTTTTCTTTCCTTTAACGTCTTGCCATATTTCCTTTGCACTCGGGTATCGCTAGGTTGCTGTTGAGTATTTTCGTCGTCTCGATATCTCATGGAGATTATTCTTTTGCGTTGATCATGCGCAATCTTGAAAATGTACGAATACATTAAAATGGTTGCCAAAAGCAAAGTCATACAGTAACATGACAAGAAAATATGGTTAGGTTCGAAAAATGCATAAGATGTAGCCATAACCACAGATATCAACCAGGCAATAAATATAAACGTGAAAGCAAATTTCTTTGTCAGCAGCTTGTGGTAACGCAAAGGCCAACGAATGGCCGCAAGTCTGTCTATCGTGATACCCACTATGCTAGCAATGGAGGCTAACAAGGCTAAATGACCAACAAAGCTCTTAACAGTGTTGAAAATAGTATTTTCTTTAAGCCCCTGATAACAAACTATGCCGCTGATGTAAAGAGGGACATAAATGGCTGCTACTATTAAATCAGCCAGAGAAAGGCTAAAAATGAGGAAATCTGAGACGGATCGAAAAATGTGGTTGCTTGTGATTACAAGCAAAACGAGACCGTTTCCAAGCACTCCAAAAACGGAACACACACTGTTGATAAAAGTCAAGGTTACAACTGTGGCTTGACTTAAAGTCCAGTCAATTGATGAATCTATGTCTAACTTTGGAGTATTGAGGCAGGCTGCGCAGTTTAAGAGGATGGATGTGTTTGTCATGTTATTCATCTTGATTCCAAAGATGCCAAAATCAATAAATTGATTTCCACTTGTATAATATACTACCAACTTCAAGATCTGCAATAAAAAGTGTTTATTGTGGGTTACCATTTCTTTCAGTGTTACGCGACCCTTCGAATCAAAACTACTTTGAGCAGTTCGATTTACCCTGCCGTCAATCATACCTTATATGGGAAAAAGTTCGTTTCTTCGGACGCCATTGCAGGCTGGTGATCACGCAGGAGTATACAAACTCCTCCTACTAGGTATGATTGACGGCAGAGTAAATTGAAATTGCTCAAAGTAGTTTTGATTCGAAGGGTCGCGTAACAGTGAAATCAGTGGTAAATGAGTGAATGATTGTTATTGTAATTCATTATAAAAAAGTAGAAGTAGATAGACAAGAAATCAAATCAAATGAAACCGCGAGTTGTGGCATAAATGAAGAAGTTTGAATGGTAAAAAGTATACAAAGTAAATCAGTTTTATGTACACAGGGTACCCAATAAGTCCAAACGCAGCCTGTACTCTCTAGAAACCCCGACAAACTCGCGTTTAAAATAGTCTAAATCACTTGTTTATTCACATGTATTCATTGTGCAGCCCAACGTAAGGACGCTATAATCTGCTCATTTAATCTGACAATGCTTTAGTCTAACTATTTTTGTTTTCTTTAATATTGCATGTTCTTTCAGTAAACTTTCATACTTTTTGGAATAAATCAGTTTTGACTTTCGCACTCTAGTCACTCCAATCGCGTATCAAATATTCTACTAATAATTGTCTGCAATAAGACCAGACTAACGAGGTTGCTTCTAAATTGATACTGAAGATTCCGAATTCTTTGGTTTATTACATGATCTGAGCTAATGGACCATAATTTAAGTTGTTTAACCTGAAAAAAAAATCAAACCAAATACAAAAGCCGGTATGACCAGTGTGTAAGGAGTGACTCCCAGCAGAGACGATCAAGTTCAGTCATGCAATGGATTGGGCGAAAACCATAACAATTCTATGTATAGACACTTAAACATTGATTTTATTGAGAGAGGGTGGACAGGAAATTGCAGTATCATTCTGCGTTATCATTCGGAAGGTGGATTTTAAATTAACGACCCTGATCAATTCACAGTTATTGGTAATGTTTTTTGCTGATATAAATTTTGAATAACTATTTCTTTTTGTCGTTGTTGTAAACTCTCTGGATTAGAGACAATTTTGTCATGTGATGTGTACGTAGGACTTTGCTTTCCCTTGTAGTCAGTAGTTGCTATTTTCATACTGAAATCATGACCTCATCACTCGGGACTAATATCATGTAATATGTAAAATGGAGGTTGTGTGCCGTTTCTGGTTTAGAAGATCACAGGCGTTTCATCAGTATTACTCAAACTCGATTTCTGACAGGTATTTAAGCGAATTTATTCCATTTCACGCCTTTTAGTGACTAGAATCTGTAATTTCTTGGTTTTTCAGTGGAATTTGAAAGAATCGTTTATTAAAATTTATTCATATGGCGTGATCGAGCATAACTTACTGTCATTCCCTGTGCCATAATGATCACGAAAAAAACTACCATGTGACACTGAGCCTAACATTAACAACATTTAACAAAATTAAGCAATGGAAATAAAAATAACAGTTGCCTTAAACGATTTTATTATAAATAAGACTAACTTGAGGGTCACGGCGTGATACATACAAGTTAGCACTTGAATATTTCATCAAAACAATGAATAGAAATACAACGTCTGTATTACGCTTTTGTTGAAAGCGTTAAAATGTCTCGCACATGTCACACGAAACAAGCAGCTGAAGCAGAAAGCCAAACATGATGATTTTTAGAAACGTGATATGTATGAAACTATAAAATGGCTGCTCCTTTGATGGTCTCTACGTTGCATTCGAAGACATTCTAAAATATTTTCGTTATTTCTGTGTTATCACACTGTCGAATGTCGAATTGTTTGTTAAATCGTGATTTTATTTAAAAGCTTGTTTCAGTCGCGATTTTAAACTTTGCGTTTAGACAGTTGTGTAGAACTCCACAGATAAAAAAAGCATCAACAATACAGCTTTATTTCTCAATGTTGAGGCTCAGGTCTCGTAAGTTGCCTACGATGAGGAGAGAAAAACCAGCCAGGAAAAAACGGAGAATCAATTAAAATTGATCGTGTCCGAGTGAAACAATCAGCTTTTGGTATAAATCTGCCAGCGTTCTTTCACGAATGCTGTTCTCTTATTGGCTACGCTACTCACCATTTATTCTGTTGTAGACTAAAATTGAGTAGTGAAGTAGCCTAATGGCGGCCGCTTCTTCGCGTTTTCGAATTGAAGTGTCTGTTAGGAGTATTTGTTATTAAGTTTTGAACGTCTAGTAGATATTAGATTATTCGCTCTTGATTTCTATCGCGTCATAGTTGATTCGGGCTTCGCTCTCATCAACTATCATGCGATAGAAATCTCGAACTCATAATCTAATTGTTAAATAATAGTTGTGTGAAAAGGCAAAACTTTCCCCGTGTAATAAAAGTAGAGCACTAAAAGCCACTGATTGAAGTAGAGAAAGTTAAAACCTACATAAAAGATACGTTCAAATGTATAACTTTGCTGTAGTTTGGGATATACAAAGACTAATCACGATTCTACTCTAAGGATTGTTTATTTCGACTATTTCAAAAGCGTGCCACGCTTGAACTTTACAGTGTAAACACAGCCACTGTAACCATGTCAATATTCTTTTAAAAATCGGCCCACAATCACATTCAGTTGCATTGTTATTATGTAGCGCAAAGCATTTTCTGCCAATCTCAACGGCTTTAGAAGTCAGCCCTTAACTAGTATCGGCATATACACAATAAAAATTCCCAAACAAATAAAATATGCATAAAATAACTTTATAATAAATTTATCCGTTAAAACCCCTAATAACTTATTTCACTTCTTTGCGGTTAGTTTAGCAAACTTAAGAAACTTTTACAAAAATAAAACTCACAAAGGACTTACCACGTAAAATGTTGTCGCCAATAAGCTGGACTGAACCTAAAGCTGCGTGTTTCTTCGAGGATGATGTGTTTGACTTTAAGAGCAAAGATAACTGTTAAAAACGATGGCTGCAATTCATATGAACTGCCAAAATCAACACCGGTAAGAAAAAAAATTGTGACAAACAATCTCACCCCAAGCGAAGGCACTTGATGAACATTATTCATCTCCCATATTTCCTTCTACTATAAATATCTACTTATCTTGCCTCTTGAAAGAAACAATTATCATAAAGAATTGATGTCAGCACAATGAAAAGACTCGCCCATCCGTAAACCACGCTGAATACAACACATCAATGCAATAAAACAAAAAACGGCCATTGTCTAACTTGTCCCGGAATTATCTGTAAATGAATTGTCCCTCATTCATCAGAGGTTAAAATCATTTTCTAATATTAGCATCAGGCCAACCGGACCCTGTTGGGTATGGAAGAAATAACTGACTTGACTGAGAGCTACAGTATAAATGGTGCATTTATGGTGTTAATGGCGTGTCTATTAGCATAATGCATACAAATGCTAAACAGTTGGAACAAATGCTTGAGGTTTATACGATTGATGATCAGTTTCTATTAATAGAGTCTATTGTTACTTTAATAACAGCTTCGCCTCCAACCGTGCAGTGAGCGCTTTCTCTTAAACTAATAGAGTGTTTTCACTGACGTGGTCTGCAGCTATGCTAATTTATTTGAACAAAACAAAGTGTTTGCATTAGAAAAGAGTTCAATCCCCACAGGATTAGCTTGGGATACCAATATGGCCGCCGTTTTATTGTTTTGGGACACCAACATGGCCGCCGTGACGTCATGTGAAAACGCTCCATTTAGACGAATTCTCTTGAAATTTAATTTACGAAAAACGAAACACAACAAAGAGCAATTCAACTTATAAAACGCTCTGCTTAATAGTTTTCAAAGTGAGTAATAGTCAAGTGAGGCCTATCCCAGGAGTTGTGATCCATGATGAACTCACGACTTTCGAATTAATGACTGAATTCCTAGCAACTTACCAACCGAAGACCAACGGGTTATTCCAACAAAAGGTAAAACAATAAACTTTTCGATTATACACTTTGCGTGTTTTAGACTTCCGATAGCTTATGTACTGAATTTCAATTGAAAATTTTATTGTCTTCGCGATCGGTTGCTACGTTGCTACGTTGTTACGATTAGTAATCCATTAAAAACCCTTAGGGCTAAAACGAATTGCTGTGTTCGAAACGCTGATGATTGTAGATTAACGTATTAGAGGCCAACGGTATTTTTTAAAAAATGTACTTGACCACATTATGAAAAGTGAACATACCTTTTTGTAATATTCGCTTGTCTTCTCAATAATAATGCTCTTTGAATTGGTTTGCGTTATAACAATTAAGCGATTAACTGACACGATTCGTTCAACAATTGTTGCTCAACCGTCAAATGTTGAACGATGTTGCAACTTCTTGTGTGAGTGGAAAACACATTCAACATTTTACTGCATTTACTCTCGTCGTTAAAGAAGTTGCGACTTGTTAAAAGGAATAGAGCCTGTCTCTACTTTCGTTCAACTGCGGTCAACAATCATTCAACATGGCATGATACACTGTTGAACAGTTTATTGATCAGCAGTCGCAACATTTGTCGATCAAAAAAAATAATGTTGAACCGTTGAAGAAAAATGTTCAACCGTGGATTTTCCGTGGTTCCAATGAAGGTCTTCCAAAGTCATCATTTTGTATGTCGTACTAAAGATTGTTGTACACATCAGTGATGGTTGATTCATGATCTATTATTTCTTGAAGTTACTTTATACACCCTTGCCTTACACCAGATTTGACATGTTCGAGTCGAGTCTGAGCATCCAACCGATCGCGAGCAGCAACTAGAAGTTAGTATGGAATTGCTTTTCAGACTCGCACTACAATGTGTGAAGGTATGTCATATACCCGGAGGATGTGCCTGCATAAACTATCCCTGTGCACGCTATCAAATCCTTCCTGTCAGTTGTGCCTCCGCTAAGATAATGTTGCCGCATTGTTTGAATGTTCAAAGGAATTTCCGCATATGAAGTGATTTACACTGAAGAATAAGTAAACGAAACTTTGGCGATTTGACTTGTTTTGCCTGGTCTGTCAACTTATTTAGTTTCAGTTTCAGTGTTTGTTTCTCGATCTTAGTTATGGATGCATTTAAAAACTTGAGAGAATATGCTCCTCCTCTTGCTTTTCTTTTGTAAAAAAAATTAAATCGCTTCTCTTTTAATTTTTTTTTGTCTGCAATAACATGATTGGACGCTTTCCATTTTTCCCTGTTAGCTTCTATGCAAGCGTTTATTGGAATCGTCACGCACTCGGACGTAAGATTGCGCGACGAGCCCAAAGGAATTCTGCGGAGTGTCCACCTAATAAAACTGAGCGACTGTCTTGCTCTCCAGCATTACCTTTGTTAATTACGAGACAAAGCATATATTTCGCTTTCTTTAATAACAAGAAGACGTTGGACGCCGCTTAGAACAAGCCTCCCGGTGCATTTTCGGTTTATATAGTTAATTCTTTTCTCGCTCTGGTTCATCTTTACTTCTTTTAAAATGGACTTTTGTTACTAGTTTTGTTTCCAAAAATGGCTAAAGCAAGTCTTAGATATTTCCAAAGAAAGCTTGCTTTCTAACACAGCCCAGTTGGAGGCCTAGCTGTTTTAACATCAAAAGAAAACTATATAATGTAATCTCCATAACAATAATAATAACCATGTGACGTCACTGATGTGATCGCTTGGCGATAGTTATTGAATGAAAATGTACTCATATTATATCGATACTGTTGGCAAGCAAGGAGACTACAACGTTCTAGAGAAAATCTGCTTTGATTTTAACCAAAAGATTGTTGAGTCTTTTAGCGTGTGAGGAGGATTTAGCGATTTGAAACGAAAAGTGAACTCCACACTGAAATTATCGTAGTGAAAGAAAATGTACTTTGCAAAGTAAGAGACTCCGACATTTATACCACTTACCAGCATAACCGACTATAACAATGATCTAAAACGGAGAGGCTAACATTATCCTGGTAAGTTTTTAAAGTTTTATATATTGTTGGAATGAATCTTGTTTAAATTACGACTGAACAGGACGAATGCTCTGTAATTTTCGAATATAATCAATGAGAACGCCAGAAAATAATCACACACACAGCCACAGCGATTTTACCGCCATAAATTTGTACGCAACGTTAATTTTAGTCACTTACAAAACCTCATTGCTGTCAAAATACGGCATACAGACCTGTGTACATGTAAAGGAATACGATGTTGTCTTTTGCGATTATCAGACGTTCGTGAAAATGAATGCCTTGAAACGCACTGTCAATAGAGACGTGTTTACGAGCGAGCGAATGCTAATTATTGTAATTATTTCACGTGTTTTATTTCTGTCCAGTTTCTTGTTTTTAATTTCTTTAAGAGCTCTTCAACAATCTCTCAACAAACAGACGGTATCTTTCAGTCAAAAATGCACAATAAGTAAAGCTTAGCTAAAATGAATTTCGCTAGATCTATATTATTCAGCGATGTCATTGATGGCAAACTCGCCACATCCGCCGTGCGCAAAAAGAGACGCTATTTAATTTAACATTATTTTATGTAAATTACAAAACGAGATTATTTGTTAGGTCAAGATTACAGCAATACACCTTTCACGTCGATCTGTTCTCTAACAGTTTTAAGGGACGCTGTTACGAGTTGCCATACGTGGCGCTAATCACTTATCACTAAATCGAGCTCGGAATCATGGACATGTCATTGTAACAGTTATTATTTTTCCTCCTGAATCTCTAAACGGAGTTTATTTTTAATATTCAAGGTGTCGCAGTTCTACGACAAACGGTGAACACGTACAAATTTGTGCATAAGCTTCATATAAACTCGTTAGAGATTATATATAAAACAACTTACTATAGAGGATTAACTAAGATAACAGTTACCAGTGTGGGGGCGGTGTGGAGGCTTGAAATCTAGAGGCTCAGCCGTCCCTGTGCTTGGGTATAAAACTGGAGTTGTCAATACAGCAAAACGCCGTTTAAAACATTCGCTTTCCGCTTCCCAGTTTCCAGACCTTTTATATATTTAACCTCGATCAACCCGTGAAAGTTCACGTGATGCACCATCCAAGTGACGTTGCCGGTGAAAGTGGTCTACAAAAAGCAATAGAAGTTGTCTATCGCAATAGCTTT
Source organism: Dendrophyllia cribrosa (assembly GCA_024195265.1). Classification (NCBI taxonomy): domain Eukaryota; kingdom Metazoa; phylum Cnidaria; class Anthozoa; order Scleractinia; family Dendrophylliidae; genus Dendrophyllia; species Dendrophyllia cribrosa. The sequence goes on along the minus strand of JAJLRJ010000003.1, from coordinate 31,860,678 downwards.
AAAATGAAAGAAGAAAGATGAGCTTATAGAAATCGCTTACAGAGTGCGAGGGCCGTTATGTACAGGTTCGACTGTAGTTATATTTCGCTTTGGTATCAAGGGTCATGGGTTTAAGGTTTGTGAATTTGCTATTTTGATCATCATGTTCGGCGGTTTTTCGGTTTTGATCGATTTTTATTGCGGTTTTTCGGTTTTCACGGAAATTTTGAAAGGTTTTCCGGTTGCTCTGCCGGTTGCTTATAGGCCCCAGTGCCCCCCTCGAAAAGTGACGGGAAAATCGTGATCATGTGGTACTTTCTGCCGTTCGTGTTTTCCGTAAACGCGAACAGCGGACGCCCAGAGCTCGTGGACACGTTATCAGGCCCTGTAGTCACGTCTGTCGTTCTAAACGCGCGTTTTCATCGTGGAGAGGTAGGTTTTCGCGTAAGTGACTTGCCTGAAGACTTTTTAGCCTTTAGAAAATGTAGAGCTTTTTGTTGTCGTTTGATTAAAACCACTGGTCATGTTTGTAATTCAATATGGCGGCCAATAAAAGTACAAGAAAGGTCATACCTCGGACGGCAAACGCCAAACTGCATCAAACCGCGCTTTTACGTCAGCCGTAAAAACGAAAAACGTCGCGCTAAATGTCTTTATTATTAACTTGCAAACTTGGAGCGGAACTTCTCACCACCAAGCTATATAAAAATCATTTCTGGCACTTCTGTCTTTCCTTTTTAGAGACAATGTTGTCGTCCCACATGCCAGGTAAGTGTGCACTGTAACACTTTCCGTTGACCATTCCGTCACAAAAGAGCAAAAGAAAGTGAATTTTAGGTTAATTCCGAATTGAAATACCGTATTGCACTAATACTGATTCCAACCATCATTGTCCTCTTTAAAGAGAATGCTCTAATTGTCAAAATCAGGCAACATGTAACGGTAATCGCCCCGCGGGCCGCCTAACGAAGGGCTAGCTCGAAACGGCAGCTTTTGAATTTCTCTGCAGTGGCCAATTTACCTTATCTACTCAGTTGATTAAACGAAATTTTAATGTTTCACTCCCCCATCAACGCAGCATCACAGTTTTTTCTTTAGAAACAAATCCCTTTATTAACGATCGAAACGTCAGCTTTACGGTGGCCAATTTACATTAGCAACTCGGTTGATGAAACAAAATTTTCATGCATGCTTCGAATACAACCATGTAAGGGCTTAACGTACAATATTTACTAGACGTTGGTTACGTTTGACGCTAATGGAATGTGTCGTAACGCCCTGACAGTCTTGACAATTTTGTCATTTTTGCAGCCTTTAATTTACATTCGTTTTAGAAAGATGACAACCATACAATCTGATGTGCAAACTAAAGATTACACGTACTAAATTCCCGCGTAGGGTTGCGCGGATGTTGAACTGTAACTTCGGTGGATGTGGATAACATAATTCAGATAATATTCTTATTGAAACTGGAAGTTCACCGATATTTTCATACACGGATTACATTGTATTAATAACATCATCGTTATAATCATCAGCAGTACTCGTGGTCAAGAAGTTCATCACTTCCTCAGGTTAGAATATACGTTTTAAGGGAACAAACGTTAAGTAACCCGATTTCCGACTGTTAGGCTATCCAAAGTATAAAAGGCGGCTTTCAGCTTACTAATTACTGAAAGAAAGCTAACTTACTTACTTACTTGCTAAAAAAGAAAAGGGAAGTTGACATAAAACTGAATGTTTATTGTAAAACATGAACGCTCTGCTCGCTGCAAACATAAAGGTCGTATTTTTAGATGGACCGAAAAAAGAAGACTATTTTTACAACATTATGTCACATCGGACGTTATATACACCGGTTCGGATGGGGATGCTTTGCCAAAATACTTTATGTTGAATAAATTAAAGAATAATGTTTTTACTGGATAACGCAGCATATTGCACTCAGTAAAGTAGTGTTCATTTGTTTGTTCTCAGCAAAAAAAGAATGTGTCATAACCTACAAACAATCTTGACAATCGGCTTTGTTGGCATTTGCTCTTCAGAAAGATGGAAATTTACAATTTTATGTGCAAACTGAAGAGCACATGTAATAAAGACCCAAATAAGTGTCTGAATGTTCAAATTGACTTCGGTTGATATGGATTACATTACTCAGAGCTTAATTTTGATTATTTAAACTTAAGTCATAATACATATACGATGCAAAACGACTACTTCGAAGTTAAATTTGCATAGTACTTGATAATGGCACTGGTCATCGCGACTCCGAAATCCATCTACTACTAAGAAAAACGATCCAATTAGAAATAACAAAAATATTAATAAATAAATAAAGATGGTAAATGTTAAGCTCGGTAAAGAAATGAGAAAGATGTAATGTTCATCATGTTACGAGCGTCGGACAAAGAGCAGATCTGAGTCCCCGACATACACACAGGATTCGAACCTATGACCTTCCGCACACCGGTCGGATGCTCTAACCACTGTGAGCTACGAGAGACTTGTGGCAAACTAGGCCATATGCTATGTTCTTGTATGACACACATCCTACGTACTGCTAGGATCAGCAATGATGCTCTAACCACTGAGCTACGAGAGACTCGTGGCGAGCTAGGCCATATACTAGGCTCATATACTGACACACGTCCTACGTACTGCTGGAATCAGCAATGATGCTCTAACCACTGAGCTACGAGAGACTCGTGGCGAGCTAGGCCATATACTAGGTTCATGTATGACATACGTCCTGCATACTGCTAGGATCAACAATGATGCTCTAACCACTAAGCTACGAGAGACACGTGGTAAGCAAGGCTATGCACTAGGTTCATATATGACACACGTCCCACGTACTGCTAGGATCAGCAATGATACTCTAACCACTGAGCTACGAGAGGCTCGTGGCGAGCTAGGCCATATACTAGGTTCATATATGACACACGTCCTACGTACTGCTAGGATCAGCAATGATACTCTAACCACTGAGCTACGAGAGGCTCGTGGCGAGCTAGGCCATATACTAGGTTCATGTATGACACACGTCCTACGTACTGCTAGGATCAGCAATGATGCTCTAACCACTGAGCTACGAGAGACTCGTGGCGAGCTAGGCCATATACTAGGTTCATGTATGACACACGTCCTACGTACTGCTAGGATCAGCAATGATACTCTAACCACTGAGCTACGAGAGGCTCGTGGCGAGCTAGGCCATATACTAGGTTCCTGTATGTCACACGTCCTACGTACTGCTAGGATCAGCAATGATGCTCTAACCACTGAGCTACGAGAGACTCGTGGCGAGCTAGGCCAGACACTAGATTCACATATGACACACGTCCTACGTACTGCTAGGATCAACAATGATGCTCTAACCACTGAGCTACGAGAGGCTCGTGGCGAGCTAGGCCATATACTAGGTTCATGTATGACACACGTCCTACGTACTGCTAGGATCAGCAATGATACTCTAACCACTGAGCTACGAGAGGCTCGTGGCGAGCTAGGCCATATACTAGGTTCATGTATGACACACGTCCTACGTACTGCTAGGATCAGCAATGATGCTCTAACCACTGAGCTACGAGAGACTCGTGGCGAGCTAGGCCATATACTAGGTTCATGTATGACATGCGTCCTACGTACTGCTAGGATCAGCAATGATGCTCTAACCACTGAGCTACGAGAGACTCGTGGCGAGCTAGGCCATATACTAGGTTCCTGTATGTCACACGTCCTACGTACTGCTAGGATCAGCAATGATGCTCTAACCACTGAGCTACGAGAGACTCGTGGCGAGCTATGCTAGACCATATACTAGGTTCATATATGACACACGTCCTACGTACTGCTAGGATCAGCAATGATGCTCTAACCACTGAGCTACGAGAGACTCGTGGCGAGCTAGGCCAGACACTAGATTCACATATGACACACGTCCTACGTACTGCTAGGATCAACAATGATGCTCTAACCACTGAGCTACGAGAGGCTCGTGGGAGCTAGGCCATATACTAGGTTCATGTATGACACACGTCCTACGTACTGCTAGGATCAGCAATGATGCTGTAACCACTGAGCTACGAGAGACTCGTGGCGAGTTAGGCGATATACTAGGTTCATATATGACACACGTCCTACGTACTGCTAGGATCAACAATGATGCTCTAACCACTGAGCTACGAGAGACTCGTGGCGAGCCAGGCCATACGTTAGGTTTATATATGACACACGTCCTACGTGCTGCTAGGGTCATCAATGATGCTCTAACCACTGAGCTACAAGAGACTCGTGGCGAGCCAGGCCATACGTTAGGTTTATATATGACACACGTCCTACGTACTGCTAGGATCAACAATGATGCTCTAACCACTGAGCTACGAGAGACTCGTGGCGAGCTAGGCCATATACTAGGTTCATATATGACACACATTCTTCGTACTGCTAGGATCAGCAATGATGCTCCAACCACTGAGCTACCAGAGACTCGTGGCGAGCTACATGTAGGCCATTTATGACATGCGTCCTGCGTACTGCTAGGATCAGCAATCTCGAAAGCGTCATGCGCATAAAAATAAAGCTGGTGCGAACTTTTTTTCCAAATGAAGAAAAGACAGAAACTCGCAAAAATAACTGTTGATGAAAAATAAAACAAAATTCGTTGGTCCAGTTTTATGCCACTGCACATGGGTGGGCTCCGCATGTGTATATTGTGTTGTATAATAATTGAAGAAAACGTTTTCTGTTATTTACATTTCCAGGGAGCATTATTCGTTACGGTCGACCGGTCATACATCAACGGTAATAATATTCAAATGTCAACTGACAGTATGTGCAAAACGAATGTTCTAAAAAATTACAATGAAAAGATTCGAAGAAAAATCTTAACTAGTAGAAAATCTAATATACCTATTTCTTTTCCATGGACGACCGAATTTCTGAGCCAAACCTTCTGAAGGATCTCGTTTCTTGACAGCCGCCTCGAGCCTTCGGCGGCGTTGCTTAGAAAACGTATCAGTTACGATGGAAAATAAAATAAACATACAAAAACAAGATGCAATGCTTTGAATATGAACTAAATATTTGAACGAAATCATCTTGAAGTTAATAGACTATACAGATTCCCCGATGTAAACGGATTATTTAAGGAATCAAACTTTCTCGCCACAAAATGGATTTTCGTGGCCCCAGAAATTCTAGAACGCCCGCAATGAGTCACGTTGAGTGACGATGGGCCTTTAAGTTAGGAGGTCTTCGTGAATACCAGTTAACACATGTCTTAAAAATTTAAGAGCTTCTAAGTTTAGGAGAAAAAAATAAGACATGTCTTAAAATAGGAGGTCTTTGTGAATACCAGTTATCTCCTAAGTTATATCTCAGGAGGCTCTTTGGACTTTAGGATGCTTCAGTGAATACGGCCCCAGAGCTCCATTTACTTTTCTCCTTGAACAAAATATTGACTCTGAAGTACTTTATTAAAGCCGCGTGCATGTGTTATCCCTATATATATCCCTATATATATCCCTATATAACCCTATATAACCCTATATATCCCTATATATATCCCTATATAACCCTATATATCCCTATATATCTCTATATATATCCCTATATAACCCTATATATCCCTATATATATCCCTATATAACCCTATATAACCTCGGGGTCGGCATTGAGTTGCGTGTTATCGTCTTTTTTCCTGTTTACGAAATATTTTTTAAAGTACATTACAGTACATTAAAGCTTTGTACATTACAGCTTTGTATCTTTACAAAAACAGTTTTATCCTTGGCAAAAATATTTTCCTACGACAGATTTCAGTCGTCCTTGATAAAAGTTTCGTGTTCGGAGCAGGGAAGCCCTTTTTTTGTCTCACGGATGTTCGTTGTGTCAAAATACACTTCACGTTTCCGTCTCTCAATGGAACCCTTTCATCAGGCCGCGTAAGAATGTTTTACACGGTAGAATATAAAGGTTGTACTTTAAGAACGTGTCAGTTTGAACTTCATAGAATGCACGATCACTGCAACAAACTGTTGAGAATGGCTGGATCTGGGCTTCAAGACCTAGATCAGTATTAATACTTACCACTTGGAATCAACGAACGGACGCGACGAACTTCGTTAGATTTCTCATTACTATATATAGTTAGTTTAGTTTGTCACTCCGTCAAACGCTTCACCAGCCATATTCATTGTTTTTGTATTTCATTAGTTTTTTAGTATAACGTTTTTACAGTTGTTGCTTGTCAAAAAATGCCTGAGAAACTGATTTGGAAATCAAAATTGCCAAAAATACACAAACATATTTGCATACGGCCGCGCGAGCGAAGTTAGAACTATAATAAAATTCAAGTCTTGTTTTGTTTACATAAAATCGCTTTTCAACCTATGTAATGAATGAACAAACACATAAAAATGGACAACACAATCTTCTTTCGAAAAATTTTATTCAAATCTCCATTAGTTTATGTTGAAAAGCAAAACGCGAACCATATATTTATAGCTCATAGAGGCCGAGCTGTCTTCGATGAAAGAAATCAAACCGTCGAGTGAATTTGAGAATGTTTCATAAACAATTCTCCAAAACTAGCGAGAACACAAAAAAAAAGTCAATCACAGATTGATATCAACATAAATTCCCATCGAAAAATGTATTTTGTTTTGGAAATTCTTTAAATCTCCGCTTCTTCAGTTCTGAAACCCGAAGTGACAAACATCTCCCCGGCGAAGTAAGATTTTATCCCTGAAAGCTCTTCTTTTTCTACTATAGCGGCTTCTGAGTATCCCTGTCTTGAGTAGCAAACCGCGAAAAAATACAGGAAAATAACGACTTTAATGGATGGGTGTCTTTTGAAATCGTTTTGGCGAAGAAACCGGAAAAGTCGGTGGAACTTGGCGGAGTTGCTGCGATATTTTGACATTTCCCGTAAAAAAGGAAAAGACGTGCCTTCCTGCAACACAGGAAGTGGTAATAGACGTGACGAATCCCGCGCATGTACGATAGGAAATCAAGCGGTTGTCGGTACAGGTTACTATTCCCACGCCGGCACACAGGGCGATGGTAACTTCTGCTAGCGGGGTAATCTTTTGGCGGATGTCTCTTAGCCAAGAACAGGTCAATAACTTTTTCAATAAGCTGCACGTTGTGCGGTTAAAATTGTTGATATGTTGTAAGTTTCTGTTCTGTTGGGACCTGTCCGGTAGATACAAAGCATAATTTTGTCTTTTTGCAAACTTTTAGAGTCAACGCAAAAACTTTATTCATTGCAATCAACAAGCCTAACCATAATTCTATTTTCCACGCGCTCTCATGGTGTCAAGGGTAACGCAATCAGTTTGAGGTATAAATAGCCCAATACGTACCGCCCACGGTCTGCGTCACCAATTACGGCTCCTGGTTGAAGGCATAAATAGATGAAATTGTCAAAACATTATGGAAAAACCGGTAGATCGTTGAAATGTTTAGTACACTAAAAACCCGCATATAAGAACTTGATTTTTCGAAGTCAGGCTAAACAGGTTCTTTTATATTTTGGGGTAGTTATTGATAATTAGGGTGCGTTCGATTGGGAAATCCGGATTTCGGATTTCCCAAAAAAAAAAAAAAAACCGCAAAATCCAAAACGGACTCCAATTCCCGAAATCCTTTTCCGCGATGGATTTCCATGAACAATGGAAATCCGAAATCCAAATCTAATAAACCGAGACTGGGGGTCGAAGTGTTATGTTTGACACATTCTTAAAACTACATACGCTGTTGTTCTTATGTAAAAAAAAGTTGAATTAACAATTTAAATCCAAATGAATCTTCTCGGGTTAATCAGGGGGCCAGTTTTGAATAGCTAGGTTTTTGCGATAATGAGATTGTCAGTTGGAATCATCTGGCAATTACACAATTTTCTGTTACTTCTTCCGGAAGATTCGAGTACGTGCCATGAAAAACAATACAACAACTTCCTTTGCTTAGGTTGTCTCAGTCTTGATTCATTTATAAGACTATCTATAATTCTGGCAACGCGCTCATTCAATCTTCAGAAGCTGCCAATAGTCAGAATACACTTGTGAGCCTTGACTTCTAAAGGTAAGATGATGCTTTCGTTATATTAAAATTAACGGCTATTTACGCTAATTTAACGATTTTGCCCGAAGATCCTTTAAAAACAGATTCAGTGATCAAGTACGAATCAGCAAAAGAAACCTATAAAAGGTCACAAAGTTTAACGCATTACGTCATCCAATTCTCTCTCATTTCGCACAATGCATATTATGTCACTCGAAATAAAATTCACTTGATTTGAACTTTTACAAATGACAAGTCCAAATGGCTCACTTGTGAGTTGTGAAGCCGTAACCGGCTACTTGTTAAATCTAAACTTGTTAAACAATTTTTTATGTAATGATTTAAATATTTGTTCTGACTGGCTTATAACAGGATGATTAATTGATTACTAGACTACGAGTAGTCCCTCATTTTTTCTCAGGGATAGTAGAGCGACGAAACGCGAGAGCGCGTGAAAATCACCCCACGCGAGAAAGGCGAGACGCGGCGGGGAGAGAGAAAAAGAAGGAATAGGCCATTTGCACGATGACGTCATATGACTACAACTACCAGAATCCTTCAGTTTTTGTTTTGTTGTGCAAATTAGGGCTATTATTATTTTTGTTATTTAAACCGCACTGGGATTAAAAAATTTAAATAAGAAAGGAAAAACGAAATGAATTCTGGTAGTTGTAGTCAAATGACGCCATCGTGCAAATGCCCTATTCCTCCTTTTTCTCTCTCTCCGCCGAGTCTTGCCTTTCTCGCGTGGCGTGATTTTCACGCGTGCTCGCGTTTCGTTCGCTCTCGATCGATCCTTAAGGAATGAGGGACTACTCGTAGTCTATTAATTACTTAATTTAAAAAAAAGTAATAACTTGTTATCTGATTTTAAATTTATTTGGATATCGACGATGGTGTATGTTGAATAATTTGACGATAAATATTTTTTGATCACTCAACATAGTGCGCTCAACATTTCAAAATTCTTTTTATTTATTCAGTGCAACAATGCATGTATTGAATGTCTCAATCAACCAATTTATGTATTCAAATGTGAAGAACCGTTGGAAGACAAACACGACTCTAAACTAAATTCTGTCGTTTGCCATAGATCATATTCGTATTCTCGGTATTGAATAGACCAATTCCGATATATTAAAATTCATACTTGGCTCCGAGGCTTAGGGGAATAAAACAAAAGAAATCACATCGAGGTTCAGGTATGAATAATTTATTTCTTTTGTTTTATTCCCCTAAGCCTCGGAGCCAAGTGTGAATTTTAATATATCGGAATTGGTCTATTGGAACTACTTTGCAGTCGATGCTCATGCGGGGCAATCTTTTCACATGCAAATATTTTTAATGATATTCCCCCGTATGAGCCTCCATTGCAAGCTAGTTCCAGTTCGATTCAATACCGAGAAAACGAATATGGTCTATTGCAATATACTGTACAGCTATTTCAATTAACGTTGTCGGATGAAAGCTCAAAGCCAAGACTGCAAAGTAGTATGGGTAGTAGTAAATAGCCATTGCATAAAAATCCCATACTACCTTGCGGTCTTGGCTTTTCGCCTTTTTCATCCGACAACGTTAATAGGCCATTTCCGAGTTGCTTTTTGTCTCGTTATCAGAGTGAGGCTTGGTGCACAACCTTTCATGTGAAAATTAGTTTTATTTACATGTGAATGAAAACTAATTTTCATATGAAAGGTTGTGCACCAAGCCTCGCTTTGATAACGAGACAAAAAGCAACTCGGAAATGGCCTATTGAAATAGCTGTATGCTAGGGTTTTAAAACATGTTTCAAAATCCTACAACTTTTTTCGTGTTGCACGCAACAGTTGTGAGGAAGTTGTAGGCTAATTAGACGACGCGATTCATGTTGTATGTCGTTTTCTCAACTTGGGCCTTCAAACTACCCGATAATCGACATCTCTTAGAGCATAAAACATTCAGTTTCCAAAGCGACCAGCACGAGCAAACTGGAAGCGTGGTTTTAAAAACTCCCAACATGCTTTGTGATCATAGTACCAACATCATATGATCAGATGAATTTCTGCTGATGTCATTGTTTACATTTTGTCTCATTAGCATGCAAATTTACGGAGAGAAGCCATCGTGCTAAATACGAATTGGCTTCAAACATTGGAAGAGCTTGTTAAACTTAGTAATCTACCCAATTTTTAGCCCTGTTCGTGTAATATTAAGAAAATATCAGCTATCCAAACTTGCAATGGGGGTGACAAAAGCGCTAATGAGCCATACATTCTTTGTAAAATTTCGATGTTTATTAACCCTTTCATTCCCAGAGTCAGTTATGGAGACATGTAATGTAGTTCTAACTTTTGAGTCTGTTGAAGAAATTCTATGGTGTGACCATTCAAATGAAACCTCTTCGACAGTACTTTTGCATGGTACCATTGGTTTTCATATTTTGCAAAACGAAATTTGGGATTTTTTTAATTTCGATCTTTGGCACTCTTGCGTGTTAAAGGGTTAAAACTTACATTGGATCCAGTATCCAGTATATCTGACTCAAATTTCCACATAAAGCTAATTGTGCTGTGCCATTTCAATATTCGGAATTGATTTTTTAGTAGCTCGGTTAGTAAATGAGGCACATATGCTAATAAGCAAAAGTTGTAAACAAATCAGTCTCTTATCTAGGTGAATGGGGTTAGTTTCTAGAGAAACTGTGGTGCTGCGTCGGTGGGGGGATGAAACACGAGAATTTGCCGGAGGCACAACAAAGGCACCGATGCATTACTAAATAATGGGTCTGAGAAGACTCAAGCACGACACCTAGATAAGAGACACGAGAATTTAGTTTTATCGACTGAGTCGATAAGGTAAATTGACCACCGTAAAAAGATTCAAATAGCTGACGTTTCGAGCGCTAGCCCTTCGTCGGAGCGAATCAAGGAATTGTGGGTAGGGTGTGGTTTTATATAGTAAGCGGTGGAGCTACGTTATTGGTGGAAATTTGGTGACGTGAAATATAAATGTAAATTAGTTGAATGAAAAGCGTTCGTTGATTCCGTGGGGTTTGAGAGTGCCGATTTGAAAGATGATTTTTTGTTCTAAGTTTTTACGGCTTTCTGTGTTACCCTGGTGCAGGGAAAGGCCGCAGATTGTCGTGTGTTGTTTAGAATGGTTAGTAAGATTGAAATGGCGCGCGACTGGTTTGGATGCGTCTTTGTCATTTTTTTCAACGTCTCGGAGATGTTCACGAAAACGGCCGTCGCCCAGTCTCCTCCCTGTTTCGCCAATGTATATCTTTTTGCAAAAAGTACATGTTATGCAGTAGATAACATTTACGGAGGTGCATGTGAAACGATCAGTGATTTTAATAGATCGTTTGGGTCCTGTTATTTTGTCCGCGTTGTGAATGAAAGGACAAGTGTTACATCGTGTGCGTGTTCATTTAAAAGTTCGCGGTTCATCGTCAGATTTCAGTGCGCTTGTAACTAGAAAGTTGCCTATGTTTTTGTCACGTTTGAATGAAATTAGTAGGGGTTGTGAAAAAATTCTGCCAGTTTCAGGGTCGTTTTGGAGTAATTTCAAATTTTTTAAAATGATGCTTTTGACTGTGTTGTTGTGTGGGTGGAAAGTGAGGGTGAATGGAATTCTCTCGTTCTCTTCCTTCTGTGACGTTTGTAGTGCTGATTGTCTGTCGATCTGTTGTGCACGTTGTTGGCCCGTATTAACAACAGAGTCAGGGTACCCACGTTTCTTGAAAAACTGGCACATTTTTTCTGATTTGTTTGAAAAATCAGAGTCATCACTACATAGACGTCGAAGTCTGAGAAATTGAGAATACGGAATGGCGTTTTAAACGTGCGATGGATGTGAGGATGAATGTAACAGATAACTGTGGGAATCTGTACTAGGTTTGTAGTGCACACTCGTGGATAAACGGCGTTTTCGAAAATATCCACTTTGGAGAGCGTTTTCGAAAATATCCGTTTAGGGTGACCGTTTTCATCGTTTACGTGTGGACGGGAGGCCTAAACGCATAAAAAAAATATGCGTTTACGAACGTAAACGTTTACGTGTGGACCGGACAGCTCATTGTCACTCTTGTACAATATTCCCGTCCACACGTAAACGATGAAAACTGTCACCCTAAACGGATATTTTCGAAAACGCTCTCCAAAGTGGATATTTTCGAAAACGCCGTTTATCCACGAGTGTGCACTACAAACCTAGTACAGATTCCCACAGTTATCTGTTACATTCATCCTCACATCCATGGCCGCACTTGCAACCCCGTCCAGGGAATATTGTACGAGAGTGACAATGAGCTGTCCGGTCAGAATTGAGTGTTGACTGGACAAATCTTTGGATTGCCGGACATGTTGTCGGGTCATTTACTCATTCAAAGAAATTTAATTTTTAACTTTGATAATCATGAGGGACAACATTCATGTTTCCGAAAGAAAAAAAACGAATATAAAGCTAGACAAATTAGTGGTTGAGAAATTCCCGGTAGTCGCAAATTTCCACGATTAAGGCCCCGTCCACACGTAAACGTTCGCATATTTTTTTAGTGCGGCCATTTGTCTGTTATACGTAAAAAGAAAACCATCTTAGAACACATCTCGGAATAGACATATCGAAAATCTCTGCAATAAAAGCTAAAACAAGGCTTTTACATGTACTTACCGCTGTAATTGTACCCTGGGTGCCAGAAGTTTTTATTTTTTGGTGGAAACGGCGAGTTTGAGCAGCGAAGCCGCGACAACGAGGCGGTTAATTTCACTCATGATATTCAGAGAACGGACCTCTGGATCCAGGGTGCTGTAGTCCTTTTCACGGTTTATTTTTCTCATTTGCATTACAATGTTATCCAACGTGGATGCGAGGCAATTTCGGGCTAAAACTACAAAATAGCCCGAAATTGCCTCACATACATGCTAGATTTCATTGTAATGCAAATGAGCAGAATTTGAAACTTGCACCATCACGTCACTCCATTTCCAGAGATGGTTCCACGCTTACAAACGCTACCGACCAAAACAGCAATTGGCTTGTTTCGTACAATAGCAGTTGATTCGCCGGTAGGAAAATACACCAGTAGAAAGTTTTTCTCAGCCATCTTCAAATTTTGAAACGACGCGCCACGAAATTTTCGCACCTTATCAGCTTATCAACCAACAACAACGATCAACTGAAGCTACGTATAAATCACGTGACTTGCGCGACCGCGCCTCTTCACCCAGTCTCCTCTCAATAACGAAAATGGCGTCCGCCAGTTGTGGATAAGACGATGTCCACGAATTCTTCCTTCCAGGCCAAATTGACGAAGAGGACCCTACAGATAGGTCGACAATGAAAGAATTAACTTATCACAGATAGTTTTAAGTGGTATTCAAGCATATTCATCCAGTGTGACGTTTAATTAAATAAGTGTTAGCCGCGACACAGAAAACCAACCGCTCCACTTCTCAGCGCTCGAGTGCAAAGATGCATCTACCAATGATTAATACCTTGACAGTGATGATGACTTTTTTGCGAATGATGGCAGTTTCTCGGATTCCTCTGGGCACGATTCTGATGTTGACATTTCACCATGCGATTTAGATCTAGACTAGCAAGACACCTTTGTTTGTGATTCCATCGAGAACTATCAGACTATTCATTTGCAGACTTGCTAGAGCCGATTGAACTCCATTTGCCCGAGAATACATGTAGTGCCTTTAGCAGCGAACATGTATGTAAATATGGAGAACCAGATTACATATCTAGCAAACATGTATCATGACTACTGGAGGAAAAGAAACGTATGTACACTGTATGTATATAAACCCTAGCTTAGTTTTGTATATAAATCCTTAGCTTGTTCCCTTTTTTATATCTATTTATCCTAACAAATATTTTTTTAGGGAAAGCATTGAAACATAAATGCAGGGTTGGACACTTAATTTTGAGAGCACTCGCCATTTGGGCGAGTGACCCTCAAAATGCACTCACCCAGACCAGTTTTCACTCACCCAAAAGTTAACCCCCCCCCCCCCCCCCCCCCCCTGTCTCTCCAACCACTGCCGGCCAACTTGCCATTTCATAGAAAACTTCCTGATCCTTGTCTTCTCGTATTCCCTCGTATTTCTGGCAGCTTTCGGGGCTTTTTCGTTCTTCTTCTCGTCAACGACTTCAGAAACTCCTGATAAATTTTTCCACATATTGGCCGCGATCAGTTTACTCCATTTTTAAACTTACTGGGAGAACACGTGTTGATCAGAGCGCTGGGAAAGTACAGGAAAACAATTTGCTCGCAACGTCGTCGAGCACGTGGCAGACCGAGGATTATTTAATACTTCAATGAAAAATTCTATTTAAAGACCTTAAACCCCAAGAAAACACAATGGAGGCACTTACTTTATATTTCAAATAGATTTTTTATTGATGAATCTTCGTGTGATCCCTGCAGTTTGCGAGTAAACGTGTCTGTTCTTCTCGGGAGCGGTCCTTGGGCGCTATGTTTACCTGATCACTGATGGCTCGATAGTGACCAGCAGTATCACTTTGTACAAGTACATGTGTTATGTAATTATCACTAGGAGGAGGCCATATTTGTCTGTGAAGCCCAATGTTGCCTTTCAGCGCCAATTTATTAGACAGTTCGGAATGTAAAACTTTGCAAAATAGAAATGGTAAGTTTATGTTAGGGTTTTTTTTCGGCAAAATGAAATGTAATTATTTTGCAATTTATTATTTAAATAATTTCTTGGTGAGGAAAATCGCACTCGCCAAACGGGCGAGTGATTGATGATTTGTGCTTGCCCGACGCTTTAGACACTTGCATGGGCGAGCGGGCGAGTGCTAATGTCCAACCCTGTAAATGTATACACAATCAATAAAGTCATAACACCACAACATTGACTTAACTTTGGAAATGTCTGTTATGTTTTTATCTGTTGATTGAACCATTTATTATGGTATTTCATTCACTGTAAAGAGAGCAAATTTCACATGCACAAATACACTGTATCTTGAACACTAGGATAAATACATGTACCGTTTACTGAAATCATGCAGGGTTCGAAATTGTGACTGAACCAGAATTTCAGAACTGGTCGCCAGCAGGCAACTAACCTTTTGTCCCCTCTGCAGTTTTAATTTTAAGGTAAATGGATTTTATTTTTGGAGAAAACTTAAGGCTCCTGTGAACAGTTGTAGTGAAACACAGTGGCGATTTTACGATCGCCATGTTTACCCAGCGCTATATATTGTTTCAGAAGTTTCTCCCAATATGTATAATGGGCACACTACATGTAGCTAACAAACACATGCTTCATCTGACATTTGAAGTAGTTGCATATCGGTGAAGAAGAAATAGTTGTGTTACACATTTAGTTAAATCAGGGTATGGAAAGAGGGCCCCATACATGTATGTCTAGTTCATGAAACTTAACAAGAGTCCAATACAGTTCCACGCAAAATTCCATGCCTTCACAAGACTGTTGACAAACAAGCTCTATGAGACCTGTCAGAGCACTCCGATATTGTTTTGGCTTTTGTAAGTCTCTCCTTTAATAGCTGCATTTATACTCACTGTTTAATGAAGCAGCTTTGTTATATGATAGGCAAAGAAAAGTCAAATGTTGTGTTTTGACTGTAGAATGGAAATTTTGGAGTAAATGAAAAAAAAAAACACCATGCACTTTGGTGAGCAAACGTTACGATCTGGCGACCAAAATGTTTAGGTTAGTCGCCATTTGGCTCCTTAGGAAAACGTTAATTTCAAACCTTGTCATGATTGGTACAATACATTATAGACCCTTTTAATAAATACCAGAATGCATCACATTCCGCTATCGACGTCAAATGTATTCTTTTGAATTGCAAGAGAATTCAAAAGAATATGTTTGACGTCATTAGCGGAAAATGATGCATCGTGGTATTTATTAAAAGTGTCTATACAACACAAATTAAAGGTACATGTATCTCCAAAATGTAGTATTAATTTATTGTTTAAGGTTTTAGCCAGTAAGAATACAATACATTGAGGGAATTTTTTTGCACAAAATGTCAATTGCAGAAAACCCAAAGTTACACTGTACTTGTGTTGCAAATGAATGCAAGTTCCATGGATGGCCTAGCAAGTTGTAGGTTTCACAAGAAATCTTGGATCTTTTCTTCTCAATAAATGTGACCTGCAACCAACCTTCTGTTGAGAAGTTCCTTAGTGCAAGCATTGGGGAAGAAATGTACACCAGCCAAAGCTACATGTACACATGGATAGCAAAGAGGAATTGTTACACTACATTTTTCCAAAACTACACTGGTACAACACATATTGGAGGGATTGAGTACAAACTTTATCCTATTGGGCCAGTCATGGTTTTGTTTTATTGTCAATTTTGACACCATTTCAGAGGAACCCACTACCATTATTCATCGGTCACTTGGTTGCTGTTAACCAACAGTAAGTCTTATTTAGTGTATATTTTATGCTGTTTAGAGATTGAACATGGGGTACAATGTATATGTTGTGGTTCAATTTTATCCTTGGTTCAAATTTTATTTTCCTTTGTTTAAAATTCATTATCATACATTACCATAGCCAAAAGCAAAGGAAAATAAAATTTGAACCAAGGATAAAATTGAACCACAACATATATAACAATTTATTGTTCTTCAAAGGTGCGCCAGACATAAATAGATCAGAGACTTATATAAATAGATCAGAGACTTATATAAATAGATCAGAGACTTATATAGCGCACATATCACAATTGTCTCATGGCGCTTTACATACATTGTACACTTATGAGAATGAGATCGGATGTCAGCTTATGAAGGCGCCTCAGGCAGCCGCTATCGGTCCATTGTTGATCTCATCTTCCCCACCCCACCCATGAACAATGTACGGCACTGAGGGTGGTCACAGCCAAAGTTTTGTTACGTCCTCAGTGGTTCTTTTACGTCCCCATCGGAGACGGGACCGCCATTTCTACGTAGTCAAACGAGCCAGGTGAAGGTCTAACCATTTTGCAGATGTCATTGCAAAGGCAGCACCTTTGTCCTCAGTTATTTTAAGACCCTGAGTGTTGGTCCGGCCGGGATTCGAACCCGTGACCTCCTGCTCTGCAGACTGGCGCTCTATCAACTCAGCTAACCAGGAGACTGTATGAAATGAAAGGAAATGATGAAATGATTAAGACATGTACACTGTAACCAATGAGTTGCATAGTGCTGAGTTAGTTACAATTATTTCATACAGTTTCCAGCAAGCCAGAGTGGAATAAGAGTTTCTTTAAAACATATCCATGTATAAGCCATGTTGCCATCCTTGTTGTAAACAACCAAAACCACTAACTTTGTTGCAGATGTTTAAATTTACAGTAATTGCCTTAATTGCACAGAAAGTTCCCGATACTCTTGTCCTTATTGACCATAACAAGTTTGCCTAGAGTACATGTACATTTTTACATGGTACACATGCCTTTCCTTACAAATGTTTTTTTTTTTATTAATTTCAGATGCACAACCAAAGTTGTCATCAATGTTAATCAACTGCAAGGAAAAGACATTTACAATTTTGGACAAAGTAAATGTAGAATTGTTTTTGTCACTTAAACCTTGAACACATGACTGAGAACATTAAGAGACTGATGTGTGACTCAGAATGTGTAAATCATGAAAAGTAACTTTTCAATACATGTAGCTTGTACAGATTGTAAATGTAACCGTTTTATCCAAAGCCATATCAGTTTTCCTAGAATTTAAATGAAACACTCAGTTAATTATCACTTTCCCCCTTTTCATCACAATCAATCATGCCTTGCACAAGATTGTTGTGACTTGTCATGACAAATTAATGAAAAGTCTTGATTTGTCATGATCCACATTTAAATGCCATGACTTATTAAACATTTTTATGACTTGTCATGATAAATTTATGACAAGTCACATTTTGTCATGAACAGTCATAGGTTGATGATAATTCTCATGACCATGTCATGATCAGTCATGACATGAATATGACTAGTCATGACATTTTTATGACAAATCATGAATAGTCATTAAAAGTCATGATTTGTCATTAATTATCATGATAAGTCATGATTTTTCATGACCACTTTTTACATGGGCAGGGTAACACAGAAAGCCGTAAAAACTTAGAACAAAAAATCATCTTTCAAATCGGCACTCTCAAACCCCACGGAATCAACGAACGCTTTTCGTTCAACTAATTTACATTTATTTTTCACGTCACCAAATTTCCACCAATAACGTAGCTCCACCGCTTACTATATAAAACCACACACTACCCTCAATTTCTTGATTCGCTCCGACGAAGGGCTAGCGCTCGAAACGTCAGCTATTTGAATCTTTTTACGGTGGTCAATTTACCTTATCGACTCTGTCGATAAAACTAAATTCTCGTGTCTCTTATCTAGGTGTCGTGCTTGAGTCTTCTCAGATCCATTATTTAGTAATGCATCGGTTCCTTTGTTGTGCCTCCGGGATAATTGTTTGTTTGTTTTGTCATGCACAATTCTAATTATCTTAAGAAATATTGTGTCTTTGTCCTTTGTCTTCTATAAGAAATAAACAAATGGTGACCACATTAGCTTCAGATAAGTTATAGCTTCAGATACGTTCGCTTCAAATGCCAGCTATCAGTCCATTACCATTAATCCACTGAGAGCGCTAGCTAATGTGACCGTCCGTTATCGTTCAATTTTAATTTTCCAACCAAGATATTTCAAATAATTTTTTTATGATCAGTGTGTGCGGAGCCTTGTTATGACTCGGTGACTGTTAGAGTAAAACAACTATATGCAAAATACTGAATTAAATTTTAGCTGTAATGATATTAAAATAAAAGTGTCGGAAAAATTATAAAGTTTTTGTATACCCCTCCTCGACGAAACAGAAAGATCCGTTCATTAAGGCTATGAATATCAGCAATCCACTTAAGAATACCTGCCGAAAAAGATTAATTAATTGATAAAATATTATAAGTAGATCGTCAAACTTGATGTGATGTTAATTATTTACAAACAAAATCTGTGTAAAATGGGAAGAAAATAGAAATTAAAAAGCACAAGCACTGGATTGGAAATATTAGAGCAGCACAACACAACCCCTAAGTTATTACCAACCTGTGAATTGACTGGATAAATGAAGTTGGATAAAGTTTGTTGTGAATTCACACAAGAACAATAGCTGAAGAATGCACTAAAAAACGCACGAGTACATATGATGCCCGATTTAGGGTGTTAGCTCTATTGTACATTGTACACATTCATTGTATTAGGTAAAATTATGTATTCTAATATATTCTATGGTATTGTATTCTATTGTATTGTCGTTCTTTTGTGCTCTAATATTCTATTGTTTTAACAAAAGAATAAGTGTTACCCCTAAATCGCGCATGGTATACACGAGTACTTTAGATGCAAATCCGCAATATTTTTTATCAAAAACTGGGAGGGAGTGGGGCTCTTGCAGTTTTGCAATGTGTAAAGCCGGGCAAACAAGCGGGCCAGTGACTGTTTTGAACCTCATAAGAATAAATATTGGGTATTTCCAAGTGTTTCAGTATATTTGGTGAACATGTAAGTCGGCCTGCCAAAATTACAAAAGAGCTCTCAGCTCCATGCCTTTGGTTTCCCGCATCGGCGGTTATTTTGTTAAGAAAAGAGAAAAATGTCTATTGTCCTGACCGCATATTTAAGTATTTGTGCTATTGTTCAAGGGACATTGTAGAGCCGGCAAGTGATTAGATTTACAGAAGGTCGTTCTGAAAGTCAATTACTTTTTTTCGACTTGCGAAACGGCATCGTTGACTGTCTCGATTCCTCCCGACAGAAACAGCGAGTCAAGGTAAGACTGATTCTAACTATAGCTTAAAACGAGTCAGTTCGTGATCAGTTACAATTCGGTTCGGCCAAAACGAAATTTCATCACTGAAAGAATAAACGATTAGAAATACTTAATTTTTACCTAAGCAGTCTCGTCCGATTTAAGATAGAACTTCATCATCATTGCTGCCAAAATACAAATGCAAATATACCGCAGACTTCTGTATCCGTACGTTGAGCGTAAACCAATTGCCATATAAGTACTTTCGCGTGTTATATTTCAGTTTCTGTCTAGTTTCGTGTTTTTTTTTTAATAACTTTACTATCTCGTCAACAAAGATCTGAACAAAGAGACGGTATCTTTTATCGGATTTACCCGATAAGTAAAGCTTATATATAGGTCAATGAATTTCGCATCGTATATAATTATATTTTTGGTGGTTTTTCGTAGCTGGTGTGGCACAATTTTCTGAACTTTTGAAATATGATGTGTGTGAAGTGTAATTTAAAAGGATCAGGAGAATAGACAGAATATATATAGGATACATACATAAGATGCATGATTGACTGACTCATCCTAAATAAACTATTTCACATTGTTTGAAAAGTTGCGGTAATTATAACGTCGCCGACTAGATTTTTTATTATTGTTCTGAATTTAGATAATAAATAATCTGAGGTGCAAACTGAAGATTACATGTGCTAAATTCCCGCGTAGGGTTGCGGATGTTCAAGCCGTAACAATCAGTTGATGGGGATAGCAAAACTCAGATATTAAACTGAAGATTACATGTGCTAAATTCCCGCGTAGGGTTGCGGATGTTCAAGCCGTAACAATCAGTTGATGGGGATAGCAAAACTCAGATATTAAACTGGAAGTTGAACGATATTTTCATGCACGGATTAGATTGTATCAGTATCGTCATCGGCAGTCGTCGTGGTCAAGAAGTTCATCACTTCCTCGGGTCAGAATATGAGTTTTGAGGGAATAACGGCTTTAAATTCCCAATAACCGAATATCTATCTAAAGCGTGAATGGCGGTCTCGGCTTACCAATTACTGAAGGAAATCTAAAACAGAAAAGATAAGTTGGCGTGATTAAGGAGGCTCGACTCCGTTTCTTTTTTTTTTTTACCTCGCAGTGTATGTTTTAAATCAAAGATTTCGCATGGAACCAATACATACTTCGATTGCTTTCATACTTCACTAAGTTTATGTAATGTGATCAAAGTTTTATGTGTCACTGGTTTCTAAGCAACAGCGGTTACTATAGCAATGCCAGCTTATTGCTTTTTGTTTTAAACAGTGTCGTTTTTCTCAAAATCTAGTTAGACACTTCATAATGAAACTTTAAATTTTGAATTACTCACGTATCACTAGCTGCAGACGAAGTTTCAAGAAAATTTATAAGGTTTTCGAGTAAATCAAAAATCATTTTTAGGGCATGATAGGTAAAACAGTAATAAAGCAAATAATTTACATAAAGCAAAATATTTCCAAAATGCTCTTACATATTCAGTATTTTAAACAGCCAGCCGTTAGAATAATGACTGCAAACTGAAAGAATATAACGAACCCCTATAACGAACGAACTCCCATATACCGTAGTGCCATTTCTCCATTTCGATAGAATGCCCGGGGGGAGGGGGGTACTCCCTATAATGGGCTATACGGGGATGCTCCGCCCGAAAGGGGTTCCTTTTTGAGGCTGGAGGTATATGAAAGGGTCGGGATTTCACGAGTTGAAGTATGTGAAAGGTTTGGGATTTCACGAAGAAGAGGCAAGGGTAGCGAAAACACGAGTTGAAGCATAAAAAAGGTAGGGAAAACTGCCATTTAAGTATTATAAAAAGGGCCTTTCAAAATATATCAGACAGACGCACGTAAAGGCTATATGAAAAGGGGTACCATTTTCAATGAAAGGAATATGAAAGGGGTACCATTTTCAATGCAAGGTATATGAAAGGGGTACCTTTTCTGTCAAAAACGATATATGAAAGGGTAAGGGTTTGGACCTCGGGGCGGAGCATCCCCGTACAAAACTTTGTTGAGTACCCCCCCCGGTATAGAATGCCTTTTAATAATTTAATTAACTTTATTTAAACACGGTAAAACGGCTCAGTAAAACTGGTTTTCAGACATGCCGTGCACTTAAATATAATCTGATCGGTCCTTGTAGTGGTCTGTTTTTGCTTATCACTGTTTGTATACAGCTATTTCAATTAACGTTGTCGGATGAAAGGCGAGTGTGTCGCTGATGTTCTTACCACATTTTGACGTCTTCCGTGATCTATAAAGGCTGGTTCTCATTATCGTCCCGGTCGCTCCGGTCGTCCGAGTCGTTTCAAAAGTTTTTCACAAACGACTCAGACGATCGGGACGACACAAGCGATTTGGGTTCTCATATGATCGTCCCGGTCGTCTCGAACGTCAATAGCGCGGTCGTAAACTGGGTCCGACAACATGTTTTGGGCAATAATACTGCATTCTGGGGTAAATTTGGGTCGCTTCGATCGCCTCAGTCGTCCCGGTCGCCTGAGAGTAGTTCTCATATGATCGTCCCCGATTTTTCACGATCGTCCCAGTCGTCTGGATAGAACACAGTTCTATCCAAGCGACCGCGATCGTCCCAGTCGTCAGGGTCGTTTGCCATCGTCTCGGGTCGTCCGTGCACTTTTTGAAACGACTCAGACGACCGGGACGACCGGGACGATTATATGAGAACCAGCCTTAACTGAACAGACACACAGCAAAATGGTATCTACTTGTTTTATACAATGAACAGAAAAGTAAAAAGACTAAAATTCGAACTTGCCTCGTAGCGCTCGACTGTTTTTCCAGTTTCAGTATTTTTCAAGTCGCCAAGAGCATTTTTCGTCTTGGTTTCTTCTTTTTCTTGCTCGTAAACAGCTCCCGCTAAACATTTTTCTAGGCTTTCACTTGCTCAATCCAGAATAATCTCGCAAACATTTTCAAAATTGTGCGCCATGTTGGACAAAACAAAGCAAACAATTTTTCTGTGACGTTAGCCGTGCGTCTGTACTCTGATAGATCATATGCAACGACCAATCACAGAACGCGTAGTATTCAGTTCATTGTATAATCAGTTATAGATCACAGATGACGTCAAATGCAGTAAGAACAAAAAAGTGGCCAACAATCCGCAGGCGAGTTGGTCACCGATTTTCTAACCAATTTGACCTCTTTGATGGATTTTTTTTTTCTAATTTCGGCATTTCCGCGTCAACAAAACTAATTTTTTTCGCCTCCGTTTGACTTTTTCTTTATTGTCAATAGCTTCTGCTAAACATTTTTAAAAGCCTTCACTTGCCCTTTCCGAAATAATCTCGTCCACATTTTCAAAACTGTCCGCCATGTTGGACGAAACAGAGAACATGGAGAAAAAATAATTCTCCATGACGTAATGATCAATCAAAATGCGCGCGTAGACTTCAGTATATTGTACCCGGCAGGCCGAAAACAATGTTCCGCCAATACAATTCGCAAAGGTGATACACAATGAGCATCCACCGCTCCCACATGAGACCAAAAGGGCTGCCAAAGATCGCAAGCAATGGAGAAAGATCGTGGCCGACTGCCTTGCAGCCGGCTGCGTGAGTGAGTGAGTGAGTATGAATCTATTAGCGTTCTATCACCAATGCTGTTCTCCTATTGGCTACACTACTCACCAGCTGTCCTGTCAGGTAGAAAGTGAGTACCTGCGGTTGTCAGTGTGCGGTTGTTATTTATATCATTATTCAATAAAACGCGTCTCAGCCTGTCTTTTTGTTAAGTTTTGAACGTCTAGTAGATGTATACTAAAACAATTAGATTATTCGCTCTTGATTTCTATCGCGTCATAGTTGATTCAGGCTTCGCTCTCATCAACTATCACGCGATAGAAATCTTGAGCTCATAATCTAATTGTTAAAGGGACACTGTCACCTATTTTTAGTATCACTTTGAAAAGCCAAAAAACGTATTTGTTTCAATGGAAACCTTAAAATAATGGTCCCGTTTTGTTAACAAATACTCTACGAGTGCACAGAAACTAGTATTTGTTATCTTTGGCTGCGGATGGCCAGGATGGAAATGGATTGCAACTTGAAAAAATTGGCCAATTTTTCAAGTTCCTCCCAGGAGTCGTGGAAAAATCGCAGAAAAAACTTATTATGGTTTGTTCTTCCTTGAAGAAATCACCTGATATTATCTTCTTGGTGTTCTAAAAGCAATTTTATGTTTGAGCAAAGGTACTTTGTCATATATTTAGTGTATTTTGACCAAAACACAGCAAAATCTGCGTGACAATGCCCCTTTAAATATTATGGCGCCATCACGACTCCGAACGTGTCGTGTAACAATTGCTTCTTGTATGTATGGTAATGGTATATTAGAAAAGGAAAAGGCTAGCTGCAACGTTAGACGTAATAAATTGATCGGACAAAGTGGAGGCAGTACAAAAGTCTGCTCTTGAAAGAAAGTTTTTTGTTTAAGGATCTTTAAGCGTAAAGAGCAATGTTTTTCCCAATGTTGGTCACAAACTAGAACGTTCCTCTCGTCCAAAATAGCAAGGTCAAGTTTAAGTTAGATGGGCTGGAGTGACAAGGTGCAAAATAATGCTCGCCTTGTGTACCTGACAATTTAAAGGCCCAGTATCACCCAATGCCTCTACGATTGAATTTAACGCAGTCGAAAATTCCCGAAAGAGCCAATCACGAGCAAGCTCGTCATTTGAAAACAAAAACAAACGACCGCAAAGCCAAATGGGTGATACTGGGCCTTTAAATGTATACACGTTGATAGAAGACAACTTTCAACCTGATGTAGAAGTTGAATAATGCTCTAAATTAGGCAGTCGTTATTTATGGATTACGTTCACCAAACTGTTCAAAGTTCACCGATGTGCTAAGGAATGTTTTTGTGAACTCAATAGTTAACTGATCTTACTTTAATCAGTGAGCAGCGGTTATTACGCAAGTGCCTAATGTATGCAAGTGTGATTAAAAGGGAACAGGCCATGCGTGATATTATCCGTGATAAATAAATTGAACAACAGGCGTTAGGGATGAGAACTTCACACTGAAATGAAGCATTCTAGTTATTATAGAAATGAAAGCTCCGCTCGCATGATTGTTTTTTAAACTTTCGCTTTTTCGGCTTTTCACTTTGAATAATTGACATTACGTGATCAGAAATCTGCCTTTGGCTACCAAGTATGTGATGAATGCCTTAACCAATTAATTTATCTATTAAAATGTGAAAAAAAACCGCAGGAGAACCATTGTTAACAAAAGAAACTCCTGCTCGCAGAAAACAGATTCGTTAACTGGTAGTTGTAAAAATTCAAAATTGCAATATTTGTGTTTTATAAGCACTAGTCTATTTTGTTTTACGACCAGGATCGTGTTTGAGTGCTCAGATCTCAGTCCCATTATTTATTATACATCGCTGCCTTTGTTGTCTTTGCTGTGCCTCCAGGATAATTGTTTGTTTGGATTTATCACAATTCTAATACCATAAAAAAATAACAGTATCTTATTTGAAGTCCTCTTCTATCTATAAGAGAAATAGACAAAATTTAACAGCATCACAATGTGTCGTTCAGGCAACTTTGCATTTTCAAACAAGATTCTTTAAAATATAACTATGTTTCCAGAGCCTTCTCATGCATCCCTGAACATTAGAGAAAGAACTGTAAACAAAAGACTGAATGAAATGAGTTGTATATTAATGTCATAGTGTAAAGGCTATATTATTCAACGATGCTACACGCTTAAGTATAGCTGCCGACAAAGATAAATTGTGAAACTATTTTTAAACTGAGAAGGTCAAACATATAATTTATATCATTATTCGCTGAGAAAAAGGGTCAAATGGAAGAAAAATTACTGAAGACCGTAAGAATCCACTCGAAAACACAACGTACTTTAAATGCAAATCCGCAACAACTACCTCAATAACTTAAACTGGCAATGGGGGGGGGGGGGAGGGATCTTGTATTGTATTATGAGAATAAATATTGGGTATTCTAAACTGATGTTTCAGTACATTTTGTATATATGTAACGGGGCGTTAAAAAATCAGCTCTCGAAGCGCCATACCTGAGTTACACGCATCAATGGTCGGTTTTGTAAGAAAAAATGTAGCTTGCTGTGACCGCATATTTAATTGTTTGTGCCTATTGCTCAAGGGCAATCGTGGAGCAAGTAATGACACTTACAGAAGGTCGTTCTGACAGTCAATTACGTTTCTGCCATCTTGCGAAACGGTATCTTTGACTGTTTCGCTAAAACAGCGAAACAGCGAGTCAAAGTAAGATGAAGTTTGACATTGATAGCTTACAAGCAGTCCGTTGATGATCAGTTCACAATTCTTTTCAGCCGAAACAAAAATGACATCCAAGAATGAACGATTATTCCAAGTCAACAATCTCACGCGATTTGAACTCGAATTTAAACTAAGAAGACTTAGTGAAGAAGCTACAATGCCAATTTGTTTAAAAAAAATACGTGCCAATTGAACTAACTAAGTAAATAAACTTGTTTGCAGCATCCTCTCGTGATGTTTTTGTTCGGAAGTCCGACTACGATGTCTTTGATGCGTCTACCCATTTGGTTGGCCCTTTTCGCAGCATGGACCTCTCAAGGTAAGACAAACGTTCATACCCTCCTTTGTATATTTTTTTACCTAATACATTAAATTATTACTTAATCATCCTAGTAGACCCAGGGGCAGTTAGTCGGGGCGGAAAAAAGTAAAAACCCGGCAAAAGTCGGTGAGACGAAATTTTCAAGAGCGAACGAACGATCGTTATTAAAAACCTTTCGTCTGTAGTTTTTAATGCCGCTAAACTTCTATAAACAACTGTCTCTGATTATAGATGGCCAAGATGGAAATGGATTGCCACTCATTGCTAAAAACTAATTAAGGTTTGTTCTCCCTTCAGGATTAGTCAGCATTTTTTGGAGATTGAAAATATCGTGATCTTTGCGGCTTCATATTTATTTTTGGACATTATATAGCTATTCATTAACAAAGACCCGATTGTCGATGCTACTTAAAAACAAAACAGAGACCCCGACAATGACATCTTCTGTTCTTTTGTTCTTTGTTGTTTTCAGTGTTGTTAATTGAAAGTTTTTAAGAGCGAGCGAACGATCGCTCTTTTACACGTTCGTCTGTAGTTTTTAATGCCACTGAAACTTTAAACAACTGTCTCTGACTACCGATAAGCCAAGAAAGACATCTTCTCAGTGTTCTTCGTTTGATTTTTATTGATTTCATTATAGTTAATTGAAACACATCTTCACGATTTTAATTTCTAACAACAAAACGGTGTTTACAAAGCTTCTATTTCCAATATAATTTCAAGATGAAAATTGTCCCACGTCTTCTGGTCGATAATTCAACCCGCCGGGGGAAAGGGGTTGAACCCTTACCCTTATAACGTTTATTGAAACGACACCCCTTTCACGTGCACAAATTAACCCCTCTTAGCTTTGAGTTCCAAGTCTACTTTTTCGACCCTTTCAAATACCAAGACGTAAACGTAGACGTAGACATAGACGTAGTCGAAGCATCCCTGTATAACCCACTATATAGGGTACCGCTACCCCCGGGTTCAATTCATTCGTGCATTCGGTTAATAACCAGTCATTCTGTTACACGTTTCATCGATTGTGACTTGTGCTAATCTGCAAAGGAAATTTAGCTGTTGTTCATGCCTTTTTGATATGTATAGCTTACCGAAACGTCCCCCAGGGATGTAAGAAACTGAAGTTGGCATTTATTAGAAGAGTTATGTAGCACATTTTTAAAACGAGTTAAATTACGATATTGGTTTAAAAAATGCATAAAAATTGAATTTATACATTTTTGGTGGGACATGAATGAATGAACATGAACGTGATTCACAATTTCTAGCCTAAGGCGAAGTACATTCATTTCAATACAAACATGGAAGCTGTCATCCTCAAAAGACTAAATATCTTGTGTCTAATTCTCTATCAATCCTTTGCTGGTAATTCATCATCATCCTTGAGACTCCTACTGAGACGTCTAGCTACCCACTTATCGCTGTCCATGCTTTAACAATTTCTTTTGTGACATACCCCAAGAAAAGCGCGCTCTCTGATTGGTTGATATCAATGCGCCATTCATTTGCCCGTCCACGGTCACGCCACTCGGCTTGTTTTGCCGGCGGCAATTTTGATATGCCATGACATGTTTTAAAAGAAACGATAAACGTCACAGCTGTGCGTACATCGAGTTATGGATGCACTTTGGAGGTTCATTTGCTGAGCACTCAAGAAGCTATCGCCTTGAGCGACTGTTACGCTTCTTTCGTGCTTAGAAGCCTACCGCGTGCATCCATATTAAACTCGATGTATACACGCTGCACGTTGACCAAACTGTTCGACGAACTGTTCGTCCAGACACATTAAATACGCTGGTGCATAATGCGTCTTTAGTATAAAAACGGCCATTGGAGCTGAGAGCGAGCAAACTCGTGAATATGAAAGAATCTAAATAAAATATTTTTCACTGAAACATTCCATAGCTTTAAGGTCGGCACACACGAGGGGACCAGTCCCAGGGACCGGTCGCAGGGACTGGTCCCCTGTCGGAGTTTACACGATGGGACGAGTCGCGGGGACCAGTCCATTGAAGGGTTTACACGCTGGGACCTGTTTCACAACAAGATAGCAGCGTTTATGACGATTTTTAAAAAGGAATATCGCTTTATGGAGATGGAAAAAGAACAATTTTCAACAGAGAAACCAAATTTACTAAATTAACCGCTGAAAGTGTATCAGTCAGCTCTGAGCGTTACTGGAGATTTAGCACTTTGTTTGTTTTAGTTTTATTCCCATTATCTTTGTGAGACTTATCCCAGAGAATTCTGTTGGACTTGTAAAATTCTATCAGCATTCTTGTATTGCTAACGCTCCATTCGGACGATGTATTGTCAACACTTTCACGTCGCTCAGCCGCCATCTTGAAACGGAGAACGTACAGAATTATGGGAGCTTAAAATGCTGATCAGCGATTGGTTCATTTTCATTTCGTCGCAGGGACCAGTCCCACGAACTGTTCACACGAAGGGATCAAGCAAAGTTTGAGGGGACCAGTCTCTGGGACTGGAACCACGAATTCAAACCAGTTTGAATTTGTGGGACCAGTTGCGGGGACCAAAATTCAGTCCCTGCGACTAGATTTTTGCCGAAAATTAGCTGTTCACACGGAGGGATTTTGTCCCCGGGACTAGTCGCAGGGACTGGTCGCAGGGACTAGTCCCCTCGTGTGTGCCGACCTTTACATTCAATTATAAAAGAAGAAAGTGGCAAAGCCACTGGGCGATTTTTTGCCCGATATGCTGTACGTATCTTTATTTTCAACCATTTCTAGTAGTGAGTGGTACATTTGGAAATTTCTTGGGAGCTGGGAGCTTGTAGAGGCTATAACATGACCATCTCAGAATCCTGTGATTTTTTATTAGCTTGAAGCTGGGCATGGAAATGCGCTGTTTGCGAAGTTTTTGTTCGTGGCAACCTGATTTGGGCGAAACATGAGCGACTGAAATTTCGTCTCTAAAATCATTTTTGCGGGAAAATCGGACAGCCGAAAATCTATTTCACTCCATTTTATTGTATTGTTTACGTTAAGTTTTAATTATTGTAGTGTCAGTGAGTAATTTTGAAAAAAAAAGATGAAAAATAATTACAATACATATACGCACTATACTTTTATTCAACGGACAGCATTATCGAAGAAGTGTGAATAACCGGTTGAAGTTATCAAGTTAACTTCATTTTATTTTCACAGAGTCCGATGCAGCTCCGAGCATCTTCTTCGCTGATGGAGACAGCATCAGATATATAGACATCCAAAACGTTTCAGTGCAAGGAATAGTGTTGTCTGGTCTGACTCAAGCGACGTCTTTGGCCCTGTATACGAGGGAGAGCTGGCTCTTCTGGAGTGAATATGGCAATCCTTCCACTATCAGTAGATTGCGCCTCACAGAAGGGTCGACCAAGGAGGTGATCTTGAACAATTTGGGCGAAGTGCACTCCATCGCCATAGAACCGGAGACTGGTCTAATCTATTGGCCGGATTATATGCACGAGACAATTGAAGTCGCAAAGATGGATGGATCCCACCGAAAGACTCTCATCTGGGAGAATACGGCCAATCCTTGGGCAATTGTTGTCGATGTACGGCATGGGTGAGTTGTGCAGCTTTTTAATGCCAGAGGGAACTATCGTTGAAAGAGACACTGTCCCACCTAAATAACAACATTCCGGTTACTTTATTTCCATGTAATATCGCCAAATACCACCAAATATACAACTAAATTGGATAAAAAAAGGTTCCATAGAGCAAAACATCATTATAAGCAGTAGTTTGGAGATATAGTACAGATTGCAAGGATGAAAGTGGATTATAGTTCATCAAATTGATTTCGTGACGGGCGGTCAAGAAATCCGAATTGCCATTCTCAGTGAAATTTTGACTTTTTTGTCGTTTGTCTCTTAAGTTCATTTTTCTTCGCTTTCATCACTTTTGGTGATTTTTTTAGAGCAGTTTCCAATCGAGTGTCGTATAACCAAAACCAAAGTAATTACTCTGACCAATCACAGCAGTCGTAAACAATCCAATGAACCAATCAGAGCTCGAAGCAATTACATGTCGGCGGCGCCAAACGCGGGAAAACGCGTGCGAGCAAGTCACGATTGGTTTTGGTTTTACTTCTGATTGGCCGAGAAAGTGGCGCGAGATTCTTTAGCCAATCAAAAATTAAAGCGTAGCAATGCAAAAAAAAAGGAATTGTGTAATTACTTTCGACACTCAATTGAAAACTGCTCTGTTTCTATTTCAAGATAATAAAGCATACTCCTGGCCATAATCATGAAAGTCAGTGACCCTTTAAGATGACAAAAGAGCAAAAACAATAGACCAATTCCGATATATTAAAATTCATACTTGGCTCTGAGGCTTAGGGGAATAAAACAAAAGAAATCACATCGAGGTTCGGGGATGAATAATTAATTTCTTTTGTTTTATTCCCCTCTAAGCCTCGGAGCCAAGTACTAGTATGAATTTTAATAAATCGAAATTGGTCTATTGTAGTATCTTGTTACATAGAATTGAAGTGTACGCTGTCGTTTAGGTATTCGTTGACCTGCAAGTCTGATCAACATTATATTAAAGTCTTCTGGCGTTGGTGCATCAGGGTATAAAACTTACACTGCAAAATTCTAAATACACTAACTTATTTTTCCGGCGCTTAAATTGCGATAAGTGGTTTAAGCGAGCCTTCTCTTTGTTAGGATTTGTTTTCATTTTTTTCATTACTTTTTAGCTACATGTATTGGTCAGAGCGAGGTTGGGATTTTCCAAGAATTGAGCGAGCGACACTGGCGGGGACGGAGAGAACAATGTTAGTGGATGGCTATCAGTCCTATTACCCACAAACCCAAATAAATTCATTGGTCATAGACTTCAATTCCGATCTGCTGTATTGGGTTGATGCTACAACAGATGTCATTGAGCATATCAACCTCGATGGCTCGGACAGAAATCCAGTCAAAATGTTTACAAGTTTGAACCTCTATTCCTTCAGTTTGACGTTGTATGGAGACATGTTGTATGCGAGCGATTTTTTCAGTAAAAGCATCGAAAGAGTTAATCTCACTACAAGCCAGCATTATAGAAACATGGGATGGTTGGGTTCTAAAAGGATCTATGGCATTGCTTTAAATGATTCTTCAAGGGAACCGCAAGGTATGTATGCCGGTAAATGTCGAGTTCGCAGAATTTTAGGATTTTTATGTGTTTTATCCCCAGTTCACATATTTGAGCATTTCTAAGTTGGTAATCATTTACAGACATAATATAAACTCGCATTTAACCAACAGTCTAGATGAATTCATAGATCATTCAATTTATTGAAAGCCTTCCACCGGTATCCTAATTTCATCGGTTGGAGTCCCTCTTTAGCCTGATTCATTTTCAGTCTTTTTTTGTAACAACCGTATCACGGACTGATTTTTAATACTCTGATCGAAAGCCGTAGGATTTTTGTTTACACCTGTTCTTGAACGCTATTAGTTGTTTCTTTGATTGTGCAAGTGGTGTTTCTTTTTTCAGGAATGACTGACTGCAAAACAAATACAGACTGTAGTCATCTATGTCTACTGACACCAAATGGTGGAAGGTGCGCATGCTCGAATGGTTATGAACTGTTACCAGACAACATAACCTGCAACGGTACGTGGAATTCAATATACTGTTTCCACATGTGTTCAACATTTAACCATCAGTCAATATACTTTTTCTTGTATGCCCTATTATTTACATGGGAATATTCTATTTCCAAAAGACCATGGCGCTGACAAAATGTGACTGTTCTCATGTGATTACTCGCAAATACTTTTTAAAGTATTTTTAAAATAATTTGAAGAAGTCCTGTGAAGTCACGATGCACCCTTTACACCCTTAGAACAAAATGCTTTGGATACTCCAAATGTTACGATAGTTCCAACACGCTTGAGATTCCCAGGTACCAGAAAGTATTAAAGCCTATAGCTGAATTAGATAGAGCTTACCGTAAATGGTGACAAATAAGACCAAAGTCAAACCTTTTTTGTTTATTGTTACAGCTTCTGCGCCAACAACAAAACCTCCTATTCCAGGTATGTTAAAAATACAGTACATTTTTTCTTCTGAATATAAAATGTTTAATGTCTACGAAGAGGGATCTAAAAGTTACTTTCTAACAACAAGGTTGGACCATTTCTAACGGTTTTAAAACAGTTTTTTATCTCAGCTGGTCGAGAACCGTTCAAAACTTGGCAATGGCTACATACCTAACATATAAATATTGTCGCCTCACCATCCACTTAAAATTTGATAGACTAAATCTCTTTACGTATTTTTTTTTTTTTGCGGTGTAATGATTTTTTCTCTCAAAATAGACATCGAAATTCGTCTAATGAAAGGCAACAATCAGTCTGTTTTGGAAGGACGAGTGGAAGTCAGGCTCAGTGGAAACTGGGGAACAATTTGCGATGACCATTTTGACCTTCGAGACGCCGAAGTTGTGTGCCGAATGCTTAATCACAGCGGAGCAGAAAGATACTTTTATGCTACATTTGCTTATGACGTTGTCAGTGATGATGTGAACATATGGCTTGACAACTTAAAGTGCCGAGGTGATGAGAATTCCTTGATGGAGTGTAGGCACCGAGGATGGGGTATCAATAACTGTGGACACTACGAAGATGTCGGTGTTGTATGCAAGAATGATTCTGTTGCTCCCACCGGTATGTTATGAAAGAAACCATTTTGACATGGCCGTTTTGTTCAATGCTTCTTGAACGAACGTACGGCGCACCTTTTTAAAGTAGACGCGTAGATATGACAAACAAGTTTCCTCGTGTCCCTTTTTTTGGCTGTCCCGTTGCCGGAATCACTGAAGCCAATTTTATTCTGTTTTTCAAATTTGTATTTTATTAAAATACGCAATATCTATACCTGATGAAATTATTTCTTATCACCAAGGCATCAATGTGACAGAGCTCACGGTATGTGCCCAGTTAACGTTTTAATAGATTATAACCATTTCAATGTACAAGCAAACGACGTATCAAGACAAATCCATCATCCCCGTTCCTTAATGGTGATAAAATAATAGTTTGTGAGGACAGACAAAACAATAAAGCGTTCCCAAACATAGCGATGCATTTGACTCCTGATGCATTTGACCCCAGGCTGGCTCTTATGCCGGCTGAAAGTCTTGATCGAGATGTCTACTTATCTATCAACCTTTTTCCTTATTATACCTGCATAAATCAATCACAATACAATATTTTTAAAAAATGTGAAATCCATAGTAAATTTGTCAAGCTCGGTTATGAAATCACAATATATACGTGATAGCCAATGGATATTTTGTTTTCTGTTTCTTTCAGTTACTCCTCCGCCAACAGTGGGGCCTCCAGCAAGTAAGCATTTTATTAGCTTTAAAAAATGCCTAAAAAGCATTTAAGAAAACTGAATCTTTCCAGTCTTTCTGAGTACTAACGAACTGACCGATTCAGGGGCATGTTTAGACAGCAGACATTAGGAATTGAGGAAGACAAAAGCGAATATTGAACAAACGCATCCATTCTTTTCATATCATAGGTATCCATTTATGAAACGTGACGTTTCCATTATAAACAAATTTTAAAATTCCGTGTCTTCTGGATTATGCGCGTAATGGCGATTTTTAGTTTCTCGCAGCTTCTTTTATAAGTCATTTTCGGCTTCCTTTTAAATTTTGTGGAGGCGCGGTGGTCTAGTGGTTAGTGTGTCGGACTTTCAACCTGGGCCGGATTGTTCAAAGCACGATTAAGCTTACCCAGGATTAGCGTCAATTTTGAATCCAGTTAAACAACTTAACTTAACAACCTAACTTGTCTTCACCACTAGCTACAAATGACCTTTTGAAAATACTTTTAAACAGAGAAATGAAATCCTCGGTTAACTTTTAATCCGGGATTAGCGTTAATCGGCTTTCGAACAACCGGGCCCTGAAGGTTGGTGGTTGGAGCCAGTGGTCTCTGCCGTCGTGTTGTTTCCTTAACTTCGTAATAATATACATGAAAAAATTACTCGATTCTGATTGGCTAAGAACAGTGCAGTTCAAGTGTAACACCAGTGCAAAACGTGTAACACCGGCGCAAAAAGTGTAACACCAGTGCAAATTACAAATCGAAAGATTTGTTTTCTTTTTTTTTGGCCAAAAAAAGAAGAAAAAAAATTTCCAAAAAAACATTTTTGCCAAAAAAAAATTTCCAAACAAAAATGGATGCAAATTTTTTCATGTATAATTATTAATAAGTGATCATACGATTTACTCGTTCAATTTGGGATTAATTTGCACTTGTAAGTTTTTCAAAAAGCTCAAATTGCACTCGCCGCTTAAAAACTCACTCGTGCAAATTAATCCCAAATTGAACTCGAAACCGTATGATTACCTATACAAAAGAAACTTTCCTCCACGTTGTCTCTCTAATCAGGCGTTTAAATGGGTACCGGCGACATAATGCTGGGAAATAACCTTGCGATGAACTAGCATCCCATCCAGGAAAGAGAAGTAACACTCTCAGTCGCTTCATGGTACACAAACCGGGTTAAGCTCCGGCAGTTGTGAGCCATTCTCTATTCATCATGCATCACTGAGTTGCAAATTATCACGTGCAGTGAAATTTAAAATTTTATTCTAAAAATACGGTTTCTGCAAACGGCAGCTTTCCTTTTTGTTTAAACTGCCTTAGCTTGGAAATCAATTTTGATTAAGTTTTTCCTTCTCTTAGCGGTTAAAATTGTCGATCTATTAGCTCTGTTTGCTTGAAATCCTGTTAGGGCAAGATTTCCGTATAACCTCATACATTAATTATGCATACGCACTATTATAAAAGAGAACAATAGAGAAAACAATAGACTGCCTTTGGGAATAGCATACATTATACAGGTTATTTTTCATTTTTTTTCTGTCTTTTTCAAATTATGTCTAAAATGAGCATTTTCATCCAAATTTGTCGAAGAAAATGCGCCGTTTTTCGTGTTTTTCGAGTTGTAGCGCGAATGAAAAATTAAAAACGTAGAGTTTGGCGAGAAAGGTTAGCTTTTAAATGAGAGTTAGGGAAACTGCGTCGATTAATAGACCAGAGAAAAATAAATTGAAACTCACCGTTGATGTTGTTGTGGTGATTTTTTTTCCGTTTTCCACCTTGTGATGCGATGTGTTGAATCTTTACTTGGTGTATTATTGATTTCACGAAAGAAGATCACGAATGGTGCATAGATTGTTACGCGGAACACTTTATGGGTCTTTGTACACCTCGTAAAGTTCAGCGATATGCTTGATGATGTTTCCAAAGGGATCCTCTCCATAATGCTTACGCCA
This sequence comes from Dendrophyllia cribrosa, assembly GCA_024195265.1. NCBI lineage: Eukaryota > Metazoa > Cnidaria > Anthozoa > Scleractinia > Dendrophylliidae > Dendrophyllia > Dendrophyllia cribrosa. The sequence goes on along the minus strand of JAJLRJ010000003.1, from coordinate 31,824,879 downwards.
CAAAAACTCCTGATCTCGAAGAGATCTTTGGATGTTCATGTACGGGGCAGACCTCGCTTTACTCCCCACCATGTATTCTTGATGCCCTGCGTGTGAGCACCGGTGTCTGGGTCTGCGAAGTTTAGGCCGTGGTTAACTGTGAGATGTTGATAGCCCTCGTCCTGTAGGCAATCATAAGCTCTCCACTTGTCACTCATCACGCGGGTTCCTGGCAATATGTGAGCGCGTATAATTGGCAAAAGAGTTTCTTTATCCCTGCGCTCTACTATTCTATCACCGTTTCTGTAGACGTGGTCCTATCGTCTTGCGAGGTCTCATGCACTGCTTGATTAACGGTATATTTGTGCGCCCAAGCGTAAGTTAGGGCTAATATTTTTTTAATGGGAAGCTTGCTACTAGAAAACCATGAGTTCTGGCGCAGTGATGCCATGCCATTGCAATGTCTCTTCGAGCATCGCCACTCAAACCCGTCTCGCGATTTCGCGCGTTTCGTCCAGCTTAGTGCTTAGCAGCAATCAGGCCTAGGACACTTCACGGCCGACGCGAGTAGGTTCTGTTCCTTGCACCAATCTATGCACCGTTCGTGATCTTGTAATAGAAAACACAACGAAAACCAATTCAACTTGACAAGAGGACGAGAGGACGCACACGAAGGGACAGACGAAGACGTAGACGGAGACGAAGACGGTTGACATAACGTAATGATAATAATAATAAAAACACGGCAGAAAGTCGAAAGGAAACTGAAGGACGACTCAGTGAGAGAAATTTGCATTGGAATATGTTGCTTTTTATTCTTACAGTTAACCAATAGCAAAGACATGACAAGGATTCCTACGTGTAAAGTGCCATGGGAGTTGGGGTTAAATTGTTATGTAGATTTTTAGTAATTAACATAGAACATGTGAATAAAATGTAGTTATTGGTCGGTAACTTTCAACGAGCTTTTGTGGTGTAGTAGAATAGCACATGGACTAATAATCCAGACGTGATCAAGGGGTCACGGTTCGAGATACGGTGCCGCCGAAATAAAAAGGTAAAAAGGAAACCGAGAAGAAAACTGGGTCGAGAAAATGAGAAGAGAAAAGACTGGGGAAAGTGGAACGGAGATGATAGGGAGGAGAAAGCGGGAGGAAAGAAAAAAAACGAAACGACGCAACTAAATCCATTTTTATTGTTGAAGTAAGTAGCGATTAGAGATGCATATATTCAATACACGCGAGAATTGCCATTGTTTAAGAAAACAATTCAATTCAAATGGACAGACTGCAAATCCCAGTAGTTGCTAAAATATATATATATCTCTGAGTCGTAGCGCGCATACATAATTAATGAAATATGCATGCATAATAAATGTATGGGGTTATACGGAAATTTTTCCCCTGTTAGAATCTAAAATAATTAATTTTAACGACTTTTCTTTGATTGACGTCCACTAAAACTCAACTTTATCCGCCGCGTTTGAAGGTCGTGGGTCGCGTGTTATTGCTAACCGCTGTAAAAAAAATAAGAGTCATGAAACAAATTATCCAACGCATGAACTCCCGAATTCGCCAGCTCAAGCGGTTGTACATGTTTCCATGACGCTTAAAATCACCACGCTAGATAAACTGATCAAAGTTTAACAAGGTCAGTCTTCACAAGCCCATTTCTGGCTATTTTCGAATAATATTGCACATAATACACTTTGTTTGCCCCCAAATTTTGCATAAACTATTGTTTTGAAATTCTTTTGGGAATATGCGGCCCTCCCAAGAGCATTTACAAACAATAGTTTATGCAAAATTTGGGGGACAAACAAAGTGTATTATAGGCAATTCGAAAATAGTACGTTAAAAAGATCTTCCCTTTAAAACTGTAATTGACATCGAATTTGGTTGTTTTAAATTTTTACTATTTCTTTTTGGTAAAATTGTTCGAAATCCAGTCGGAATTTTAAAAATAATGGTAACGGCTTTCTTTTGATTGACGTCCACCAAACTCAAGTTTTACCGTCTGGAATGTAATGCGATGGGTCGCGTGTTTATTAACCGGTGGAATATTCCTTTTTTGTAGTTTTAATATTAATTTGTTGTAGTGTATACTAACTTATCACTTTTTGTGCGATTTTTTTTTAATTTTTTTGTATCATTACCAGTTGTCTAGTTTTCTTTTACAGCATTCCTGCTGAACTTGCTTTTGCTTATAGAGCAGTTTTCAATTGAGTGTCGTAAAACCAAAACCAAAGTAATTACTCTGACCAATCACAGCAGTCGTAAACAATCCAATGAACCAATCAGAGCTCGAAGCAATCACATGTCGCGGGCGCCAAGCGCGGGAAAACGCGTGCGAGCAAGTCACGATTGGTTTTGGTTTTACTTCTGATTGGTCGAAAAAGTGGCGCGAGATTTTTTAGCCAATCACAAAGCGTAGCAATGCAAAACCAAAGCAATTGTGTAATTACTTTCGACAGTCAATTGAAAACTGCTCTATTCACTCACAGATATCACTGTTCGATTGGGGGGTGGTACCCGCGAGAATAATGGCCGCGTTGAAGTCAACTACAATGGTACTTGGGGCACAATCTGCGACAACAATTGGGACATACAGGATGCACATATAGTTTGCAGGATGCTGGGCTATAGAGGCGCTTGGTCAACGGAATGCTGCGGATTTTATGGATATGATTTTAGCCTTGAGATATGGATGGATAACATCCATTGCTCAGGAAATGAAACCTCATTAGTCGAATGTGCCCATGGAGGTTGGGGAAATCACTATCGGGTGTGCAGTCATTACAACGACGTTGGAGTGTACTGTATTCCTAATCCAATTGTGATTCCAGGTAATGTTTCAATTACAAATTCATAGCAAATACAGTGCAGCTGTACAAGATAAACTTAGTGGCCGTTTTAGCAGCTCTCGTAAGGTCTCACACCGTTGGTTCGATACCCTTCGAGAGAACAATAGAACAAACAACACAACAATGGACCCTAGCCCTAAAAACAATAGCAGCTGTGTTTTACAAGGCCAATGAAAATAGAGGTTTCTGAGAGCTGCTACACTACCTGTGACTGTCAGCTGAGATTGAATTGGCGAAACAGATCTAATACAAGTTATATTATATATAATTATGTTATAAAAAGACTCCCAAACACACAGTGTTAATGTATCTCGCAAGGAAACGTTAACGTTAAATAGAAGAAAGCAACATTACAAATAACCTGATTCTCAGATGTTCCAAGGTCACTTGCACTCACTCACTTATCTTCTCATCTGATGTCCTTTGGTTGATTCTCAGATGGTCCGGGATTGTTTGCACTCACTCACTTCTCTCCCCCATCTGATGTCCTTTGGTTGATTCTCAGATGGTCCGAGGTTGCTTGCACTCACTCACTTCTCTCCCCCATCTGATGTCCTTTGGTTGGTTCTCAGATGGTCCGAGTTTGCTTGCACTCACTCACTTCTCTCCCTATCTGATGTCCTTTGGTTGATTCTCAGATGGTCCGAGGTCACTTGCACTCACTCACTCCTCTCCCTGTCTGATGTCCTTTGGTTGATTCTCAGATGGTCCGAGGTCACTTGCACTCACTCAAACCTCTCTCTGTCTGATGTCCTTTCGTTGATTCTCAGATGGTCCGAGGCTTTTTCACTCACTCACTCCTCTCCCTGTCTAAAGGCCTTTGGTTGCTTCTCAGATGGTCCGAGGTCACTTGCACTCACTCAAACCTCTCTCTGTCTGATGTCCTTTCGTTGATTCTCAGATGGTCCGAGGCTTTTTCACTCACTCACTCCTCTCCCTGTCTAAAGTCCTTTGGTTGCTTCTCAGATGGTCCGAGGTCACTTGCACTCACTCACGCCTCTCCCTGTCTGATGTCCTTTGGTTGATTCTCAGATGGTCCGAGGTCACTTGCACTCACTCACTCCTCTCCCCGTCCGATGTCCTTTGGTTGAAGGCTTGTTCTTGACGTCATCTTTCCGTTGAATATTTCCACCAATCAGTATACGTTTATTCTTGAAGTTTCTGATGGAGAAGAAAATAACACCTAACAACCACTATGATTAGTGAAGATATTCAGCGGTCAGATGACGTCAAGAACAAGCTCTCAAACAAAGCCAAAAAATCAGACGGGGAAAAGAGGGAGTGCATGAGTGCGATTGACCTCGGACAGTCTGAGAATCATGCTACATTCTAAACTGAACATAAATATTTAAAAACGCGCAACTGGTAGAAGGTCGATCAGTTGCGAATTAAATTATAGCGTGGACTCTGCTTTGGACGACCAGTTTCCAATCCATGAGGTGTTCGAGTTGGAGGACCTGCCTCCAGGACCTTCAGATTACAAGTCCAGCGCTCTAACAGCAGGCAATGAGGCCTTTCAAGGAACCTAATTGATTAAACGTGAGGAATCTATCGCTAAATGGGCTTTTGATTTGTGCATGCACCTGCTTGTGAATTTTTGGTAAAGACCTTGTCGATATTTATAAATACTTGCAAACACTACCGGTCGCTTTATTCACAGTCCCGTCTAATGTTCAAATTTGATAATTCTGATGCTTGTGTTGTTTTGCTAATACCAGATCAGAAAATTCGTTTGGTGGATGGAACAAGTCCGAACGAAGGCAGGGTAGAGATCTTCCACGTAGGGGAACATGGAGGTGAACAAAAAGGTGAATGGGGCACCATATGTGACGATCAGTGGGACCTTAAGGAAGCTGCCGTCGTTTGTCGCATGTTGAATTACAGTGGTGCTCTTGCCGCCCCGATTTACGGAGCGTATGGAGGAGGTTCTGGAGAGATTTGGCTGGACAGCTTAGCTTGCCTGGGGAATGAATCAAATATTGAAGACTGCAAACATGGCGGATGGGGAAATCATGACTGCTCTCATCGAGAAGATGCCAGTGTAATTTGCCAAGCAAACGACAGCGCTTTACCAGCTTATGGTACGCATATATATCTATATATTTAAGGGCACACAGAGCAGTTCGCATGCTTCTATATCCCTAACTGTTTAAAACATCGCTCAGGATTCACTTTCATCGGTGACTGTTCTTGAAATGAAGATCAGAAATTACTTTTTTTGTGAAAATAAGTATTGTGTCCAGGCCTGACCTCTCTAATGCTTTATACATGTACATCTAAGAAAATAATGTACTTGACTTGCTTCTGTCCAAATGGTTGACCACGTTCGAATCTTGGCTTAGACGTACTAGAGGTCAAGTCTGTACACACGTATCCACATATAAAAGGTAAGTTCAGCGGAGTTCCACCTCTAATTTGATAGCTTTTTCGACAATTGTGTCTGTCATTGTGTTATCAGTACAAAGGGACTGTGTTATTTTGATTTTTGTGTTTATGAGAATTTGAAAAAAAACGTTTCCTGAATGGCACTTAGTGTCCTCCGTTACAGACATTTCTTTTCTGCGTTCAGTAACACGTGCAAATGTTTTTTAGGGTTTTTTTACTGTACTGGGAAAATACCAACCATACTCTTTCGTGGTCCATTATTGCTATCCATTTGTTGTTTTTCTATTTTAGGAAACGATTATTTTCAGGTTTCAATTGACTGATTTCAAACACCCGATAATGGCAGATCCAGATAGGTCTGCCTCTCCCCCTCCCCCTCCCCCTCCCCCTCCCCCTCCCCCTCCCCCTCCCCCTCCCCCTCCCCCTCCCCCTCCCCCTCCCCCTCCCCCTCCCCCTCCCCCTCCCCCTCCCCCTCCCCCTCCCCCTCCCCCTCCAGCCTCTCCCCTCCTTGCTATCTCACTATCCCCCCTCCTCCTCCCTTTTACAATGGAATCTGGATCTCCCACTGTCTGATGTAATTTTCTTTGACTTTTCTTTTTATCAACAGACAGCAAGAAGAGCCTGCTGATTGCAGAGTATACGAGGAGTGTTTTGTATCAAGTTGACTTGGAAGCCGATCCCCACCGCGCCGCCCCGCTCCCTATCGACCATCTCCGTGGCCTTACTGCTGTTGGCTTTGATCCTATTGACAAACTTATATATTATGCTGAGTCCTTTCCGGGAATCATACGAAGGTCCTCTTTGGATGGAACCGGAGATGAGACTGTTATCAACGGTGTGTACTACCCAAACCGATTGGCGATTGACTGCATCAATCGTAACATCTATTTCACAGACTCTTCCAGATATAAGATCGATGTTGCCGCCTTAAATGGGATGCATCATACCACTTTGATTTCCACACCTTGGCCGGAGGGTTTAGCTCTGGATCTCAAAAACGGGTGAGTCTCTCAATCAGGGAAATCAAGGAGATCATATCCTTCCGTGCAGTTGTTAAAGGAGAGTGATGACTGAATTTACCTATTTGTAAGCATAAAACAAGTAAAAATCAACCGAAGCGAGTGTGCTCCCCAATTCAACTTTTTAAATAGAGAAAATCCAGCTTGCGAAATGAAATGAAATTACGTAGCATTACAGGATCCAAAAGATAATTTATTTTTGCCCTAGAGGTAAATACACTTCAGTCATTTGGAAAATCAATATGCTTCACAATGCCTGTTATTAAGGTTACAGTGTACCTTCAGATCGAAAATTTATTGAAATTTTTTTTTGGAGTCAAAATAAAGTTTACAGAATGAACTTTCATCCAAAAAAAAATTATCGAAAAATAGTGAAAATTGACGGAGAAATGACGGTATAACTTTTGTGGGCGGAGTTTGTTTATGAAGCAATATGTTTTTTTTAACGCTGTTTTCTCAAAGTTAATTTTTCGCTTGTAGGGGACACTTTAAAGAGCTACAACTCAAAGGGAATTTGTTCGATTTTCCTCAAATTTGGACAGAAGCTAGGCTAACATATAATCAACAAAAATGTGTCGGCGAATTTCTTATTTCCGAAAACGTTTTCGTCAAGAGCCATTTCCGTGCGATCACTCCAATTTTTTTTCTCCCTTTTTCGAAAATATTCTGTAACTTTTCACTGCTATTGAATATGGGAAATTTTAGCGCTTAGTGTCCGGAAATCCGAGAACAAATCAAATTAGCAAAATACAATAATCGCTTTGAGTTATAGCGTTTTAAAGCTGATTCGGACGTTCGAATTTAGACGTCGTAAAAAAATTTGACAATTCATTTTATTACCAAATGGTTTCCATATTTAGATAGCCAGCTCTATAAGCTTTAATTTGATATCTGGGTTTAGGTATATTAAGTGTAATCTTAAGACACTAGAGCTGTTATACTGGAGACACCACCGAAGGTACACTGTAACCTTAAGAATGCTGTATTGGCAACAAGATGTGGACAAAAATATAACTTCAATGTACGAGGATGCTCCGCCCCGAGATCCAAATCCTTAGTACCGTTTTATATACCGTTTTTGACAGAAATGGTAACCCTTTCACATAACTAGTTGACTTTCATCCCTGAGTTACATCTCCGATACATGTTTTAATGACAAAGGAAAAAGAAACGAAGAAAGAAGCGTGACTAATATAAGTATAATTAGCCGTTACGTCGGTGCGACCTTAATGGCAGTTTTCCCTACCCTTTTCTACTGACTTTAACTCGTGAAATCCCTACTCTTTTATATATACCCCCAGCTTAAAAAGGGTAGCCCTCTCGGGCGGAGCATCCCCGTATAGCTCATAAATTGGGAGTACACCCCCCCCCCCCAGATGGTAGCCTTGTGTGTGCCGGCCTTAATAATATTGCAACACGATCACTGACGACCGTGATCACGAGTAAGTTACCTGAGTTGTAATAAGGATTGACTAGTTGAAATTTAATTATAAATAAGTGATTCAAGAAGTAAAGCAACTCACGTTTGTTCTAGAAATTGCTTTATCAATAAATCCTTTCAGTGGCTTTTACGAAACATTGCAAAAACAGTTAAGAGAAAAGAGTTTTGAAGAATGCGTTCCAAGTATATCAAAAGGCTTTTCATTATTATGACAAAGTCAGGGCAAATTTTTTTCCCATCTTCAGAAGATAATAAATAAAGATTTCTGATGAATATCTTTTTCATATCTTTTACCATGTTTACTAGTTTGATTTTCTATGTGACAAATGTTGTTCTATATTTTGCTAACGTCCTTTGTGTAATAATATACTAACACCCGTTTTTAAAAACGTTTTCATAAAGAGAAGTATAAAGATAGTTGTATACTTTTGTTTAGTTGCACGTGCGCACGTGTGCATGACACTCTAGTTATCATTAAACCTGTGAAAATATGAAGAAAGCGAGGCCCCGTTTACACGGGTCCGGACAAATTTTTGCACGGACAAAAACTTGCACGGTTCCACCTTGCGTTTACACGGGATCGGCGGAACTGGACCAATTTTTGAACGGCTAAGTGTGCAAGTTCCGTGTAAACACCACTGCAATCTGTAACAGAATTTGCACGGATCCATGTAAACAGGTGGTCTAGGAACAAAATTCGTCCGTGCAAAAATTTGTCCGGACCCGTGTAAACGGGGCCCGAGAAGCTCTTTTTTTCATAGAACATGGGACATGGGGTACGTAGTTTCCACTTTTGAGAATTATTATCCTCTTTTAACTGATGATTTGAATTAATATATAGGCAAGCCTATAACGCTGGAGCTCCGTTAATATAATTTTAATAAAACTTCAGGCACCTTTACTGGGCTAGCAACGGATACCCGCCGCGAATAGAGCGAGCTGACATGGATGGTAAAAATCAACGCGTTATTCTGGATTTGACGGCAGACTCCTATCCAAGTGGACTGACTGTGCATCACATTTCTGACAATCAAAGTCGGTTGTATTTTACCGACATAAACGCTCAGGAAGTCTATTATATTGATTTGGACAGCAATCAAAGCAGACCGTTTATTACCAGTGAACTGCTTTATCCGGTGGACTTGACCACATATGGCAATAATCTGTACGCGACTGATGCGGGGGGAGTTGGCGCCTGGGATGGTGGAGTATATAGCGCACTGCTTGGAGGGTCTGGCAATGTTTCTAAAGTCATTGACTTGATGAAGAATGCCTGGGGTATAGATTCCTATGACTTGGACAACATTTACTGCTCGGGTAAGTTTTGTTTTCCTTGACAAAAGCAACACTGTCAGTAAACCGCAGCACCTGTTTGTGACTTTCTTTTGTTTGCATTCGTTCAGTTGCTTAAATAAAGTATGACATAAGCTGCAATCACATTCACATAAAATTAATTGAATTAATTAGCCACGTTAAAGGGATACTTTCACGAGAAAAAGTTTAGCCTAAATTTTTCAAGTCGAAGTGTCAATTTCAAAATGGCATAAACGCCATTTTTGGAATTGACACTTCAAATTGAAAAATTAGGCTAAACTTCGAAAAAATTGGCGCATGCGCCCTCGTGACAGTGTCCCTTTAAGCAATACCGTAGAATTTCGAAAGTAACGGTCCTTTGTTAATTATAAACTCTAAAAGTAGTGGCCCCTTAATAAAAAATGTTACCACTCAAAACCAATCAAATATATTGTATTGAATGTAAAGTTTCGAGTAATTTAGTAGTTATATTTTTGAAATGTAACTTGGCTGAGTGAATTGAACGCACCATAAAATAACTAGAATGTGAAAATCGTGTCACTATAATACCACACCAAATTTATTTCAAAATATTTTTTCAACATTTGCATGAATAGACCATTTTCGTATTCTCGGTATTGAACTGGTACTAGCTTGCAGTCGAGACTCATGCGGGGGAATCTTTTCACATGCAAATATTTTTAATAATATTCCCCCGCATTAGCCTCCATTGCAAGCTAGTACCAGTTCAATTCCGAGAATACGAATATGATCTATTAATGAAAGGAACACGAAAAAAAAAAAAGTCGTCTGCTATTTACAGTGAAATCCCGAACAGCGTTATGCTATCGACTTTATAGTCTTAAACATTTTTAACCAATCATCCAAAACTGTATCGGCTACCCGAACGTGGCGACCCCTTTGGCCTGCTAAATCCAAAAGGCCATTTCCGAGTTGCCTTTAGCCTCTCTATCAAAGCGAGGCTAGGTGCGAAACCTTTCATATGCAAATAAAACTTATTTGCATGTGAATGAAAACTCATTTTCATATGAAAGGTTTCGCACCTAGCCTCGCTTTGATAGAGAGGCTAAAGGCAACTCGGAAATGGCCTATTGTAACGGGTGCCGTTGGTTGTAGCGGTCTTATTTTATTGTCATTTTATAGGATCTCCCGGATGCGCCAACAAATGCAGTCATCTATGCCTGAATGCCCCTTCTGGAGCTCACTGTGCTTGTCCAAACGACATGAAACAAATAAACGAGACCACGTGTAAGTAATCAAATCGTGTTTCATTTCAAGTGTCTCACTTGAAATCTTGTAAGACTCAGTTTCTTTATTTATCTACCAATTTATTTATCTCCGTATTTTATTTGTAATGTGATTTCTTATTTACTTATTTATTTATTTATTTCTAAAAGCACCCGCCTCGATTAGCTGATGCTACCTGCGGGTGCCTATAATTAGAAAATAATTTATTTGTTTAATAAAAGATTGATTAGATTGATTGATTAACGTTAATGGCTTAGAAAAAGAAGCATCGTAAAATTTTCACTGTAATTTGGATAAAGTGATGAAGAAATTTTCATGGTTGAAACGAGTGGTTGGAATGCGGGACCTCTGATATCTGAGCAAAGGTCAAATGCGTTCAGAATAGGCCATTTCCGAGTTGCCTTTTGCCTCTCTATCAAAGCGAGGCTAGGTGCGCAACCTTTCATATGAAAATGAGTTTTCATTCACGTGCAAATAAAACTTGTTTGCATGTGAATGAAAACTCATTTTCATATAAAGGTTTCGCACCTAGCCTCGCTTTGATAGAGAGGCTAAAGGCAACTCGGAAATGGCCTATTACAAGTTTGCAAATTGGGTTTGCAAATTATCTATCGTTTCCCACCAATCTCTCCAAAGTCGAATTTCCATACCAAAAACGATAATTCAATCCATTCAGGCATGTTGAGTAATGTCCAGGATTGCACATAAAGAGGGATCCACGCTACTCTATGAAAGGCATAACAAAGTGTCCTCATCTATTAAAGTTCACCATGCCACACATAATTCTGTCACATATGAAGTAATATGAAAATGACAATTAACTTTGTCAAACATGAGGTATTTGTTAAACAACACTTGCTTGCAATCCTGGCCCCGGTTGTTCAAAAGGTGGATAGCGCTATCCACCGGATAAATCACTATCCAGTGGATAACACAATTGGTTTTGCTAATGCCTATCCACTGGATAGTGATTTATCCGGTGGGTAGCGCTATCCACCTTTTGCCGAACAACCGGGACCTGGACATAAGTGGGCATGTTTGTAAAATATCAAAAAATGCCAGTTAACTAGCTGCAACTTATCAATCCATTCCCTTTTCCCAGGTACATACCGTCCCTTAATTCTGCATACCGAGTGTTTCTATAGTGAGATTTACAAGGCTCCATTGGGTGGAAATGACTTGTTTTCTATAGCAAACACTCTGCCTCTTGAGCATGCATCCTGCCCATCAGCTGTTGCATCAAACCCAGCGGACGAAAAAGTCTATTGGACCGACTTGACACTTCAACATATCGCTCGGGCCAACCTAGATGGAACAGACGAGGAGATTATTGTGCCAAATGTCGAACATTCTTTAGCATTGGTCGTGGACAGTTATGGGGGAAATATTTTTTTCACTGATAAGGTCAACAAAACGGTAGAAGTTGCGAAGCTTGATGGTTCGAACAGAAAAGTGCTGATTCAGAACAACACGCATGAGCCGGTCGGCCTGGCGATTGATTCTAGCCGAGGGTATGTTGATTTTACAGTGTAGTTTACCTATTTAAAGGAAGCAGTTTAGATATTATACACTTAATATACTGTACTGCACTTGCACATGGAAATGAGAAGTAATAATACTAATTTCACGTTGTCACTTAAGCAGAAATACAAAAATTTAACATGACTCATCCCTGTTGTAAATATAATTGCTTTTTGAAAATGTAAATGCATATTATTATTATTATTATTATTATTATTATTATTGTTCCATCTTAATTTAGATATTTGTACTACTCGGCTTGGGGAAACCCTGCGATGATCGTAAGAGCAGAAATGGATGGAAGCCACATAACTCCTCTGGTGCTATTCTCCGCATGGTCAACTCAAGGACCCAGCGCTCTGGCGATAGATGTTGACGAAAACCTCTTATACTGGGTAGGAAATCGACATCCAAGCTTGCAGTACATTGACCTGCGTTATCCCCAGAGTGAAATTGTTTATCACATAAACTTCAGCAATTATCTGCATTACCCGATGGGACTCGCCCTCGATGCAAATTATTTTTACTGGACAGATGATTTGCTAGGGAATGTTATACGAGCCAGTAGGAATCCAAAACAGAAAACAGTTGAACTTATCCCTTACCAATATACACCAAGAGGAGTCAACATATACAATCCGGACGATGTGCAAGGTAAGAAGCGAATGGAAAGAAATGAGAACAGAGAGTACTCATAAGTACTCCTTCTTTGTTAGAACTGTCCCACACAGAAGTGCTTTGCCCAACCACGTTGTCAGAACCGTAAATCTACAACCAATCAGCTTGCTTCCTTGTTATTTATTTGCATGAAAAGATTCCCTCCGATTTTCATATTTTGACTTGTGTAACAAGCATTTATAAGAGGGAAATTGTGAGTATGTTGCATTGAAGGACGTTTTATATCTCTCCTTGAAGTCCTAGAGAATGTGCGTGCCGAAAAGACGCCTTTAATTTCATAATACTCCAGCACCTGAATTTGTCACGGGAGAGAAGAAAATAAGCTAGCCTGCGTGGCCAGGCTTTTCGGCAACGAAACCAAGCGAAATTAAGAAGCCGTGAAAGGACCATATATGGGGCGTTTCTCTTCTAAGTGGAGTACAAAAAAATTATTGTTTAAATCTTTCTGCGATTTCTAACCTTTCAACCATTTAAAAGGTACCTACAAAAAAATATAACTTTCGTATGTAATTCAAAATTTACTGGTCGTTAAATGCTATAAGAGGTTTTTGTTTTGTATGATTTACATTTATACTTCTTACTGTTTCTTAAGATAATTTTTTTAATAAACACTACTGTCGTCTTATTATAGTTAGTGTTATTCCTATTGTCGTCTTAATTGGTCTAAGATTTATAAGACCTTTCAAATTTAATTTAATACGTGCCGTCGTCTTGTTCACCATAACCTACTATCCATTTCTGTTTCTTTTTTCTAGATCCTCACCCCTGTGTTGACATTTGCAGTCACCTTTGTCTCTTAAAACCTGGAGGTTACAAGTGCGCATGCCCTATCGATGACCCTGCAATATGCAATGAGACTATCAATATTACCAGTGAGTAATAAGTATCATTCTGTTTGCTTTTCATGTAATATAATAAGTACAATTGTTCATATGTAGGATATTATTTGGCTCAGTGTATTTTAGTAGCCATTAAAAAAACACAGCTGGTTTGGGTTGCAAACGGTTTTTTTTGTTAGAAAATTTCTTTGTCACAGCGACCAGTGTCTTCTTTTTTGTATTGAAGTTTAATTACGAAACGCTTTTCGATTGGTGCGTTGTGGTCCTTTAAGTTAGTTTTGTATGCAAAAGTGTGCTTACAGTGTAATACAGTATTGGTTAATGTTCGCCTTTCAAATGTCAGCCACTCGTCATTTTTCACGGGAAGGGGGGGGGGGGGGGGGGGGGGGGGGAGGGAGGGGGAGATAAGGATATGAAACACTTGTGCTTGTACGAATGCGTATTTATCTTTTCGTATCAGATGCACATGGCTGCACCGATGACCCAAGCCTCTACTTCACCGACCAACGTAACATTAAATGCATTGACATGAAGACTTCCAATGACACTTATGTCAGTGTAAAAACAGTGAAAACTGGACTCGCCGACGCAAGAGCAATTGACATCGATCACCGCGAGAGAAAGATCTATTGGAGTGACCATGAACAATGGACTATAAATCAAATGAGTTTAGTTACTGGTGATACTAAGGTAATATGTGATATAGTTAGCTTAACGATACATGTAAATGCACTGCCTCCGATGAACTAAATTCTCCTTTTCTGTTATACAAATGATTGGTTAAGTCTGTGGTCAAATCAATCGACTTATCAAGACTCATCTGTGAAAGATATTAGCTCCTATCTTTAGTAGCGGAAGCAACCGAGAGCATCACTACCATCACCTACAACTGGTTTTGGTCTACTAAATAATGATTTATCTGGTGGATAGCATTATCTACCGTTTGAACAACCGGACGGGATCGTTTCTCTTACTATTGGTTGACACCCCATTTATACGCGAGGGTAGACATCAAAAGTTTGTAGGGAACTTTATTGTCTAAGGAAACAACAATACGGCAAAAAATAAGTATTCAAAGCATCGACCTTCACCCAGCTAAACGGATGTGAAGACTCGGATATCCGGTGGTTGTGAAAGAACAATAAGAGCTCGGAAATTTAATGGTCGCTTCCATGTTGTGTCAAACTTTGAAAGAGCCGGGACTAAGGAAACTACTTGTAAGAGTCATTTTACATGCATATTTTACATGCATTACAGCATTTTACATGCAGTGTTCCATAGATTTACAGTGCGGCCATGGCTTACAAAAGAACAAAAGTCTTCAATATAACCGTATAGTGCCTTGTAAAAAAAAATACAAGGTCTTTCGGTTCTCTGTCGTATGGCAATGGTAACATGTCCAGGGCAAGCAATCACTCCTTGTCACCAATCTTCACCGTATGAATCCATCTTGTTGCTCGCCTCTGGACTTTTTAGATCTTCGCTTGAAGTGATTTTTGGGCGGGAGACCAGACTTCGGAGGCGTAACACAGCCGAGACTTTATAATTGATAAGTAAAGTGTCCTCCTTACTTTAGTATATCGGTTAGCATAGTACAAGACCTCTTTCGTAGTCGGAGGAATTTGTTAGCTTTGGCAATAATTAAAAGCAAATGGGAGTTGTACGATAGTTCACTGGAGATATTACTCCTAGATCGGTTTCTTTTGCACTCGAATAGTCGGAGTAGCCTTTCTGATCCTAGGAAATAATCGTAGGACACCGGGTTTTTCTTACGTGTCACGGATAGAACTTTGCATTTCGAAGCGTTAAATCGGATATCATTGTCACGACTCCAGATGTCAAGGTATTTTAGCGCTTGTTGCAGGCGCTCCCAGTCACTTACAGATGAGATGGATTTATAAAGCTTAGTATCATCCGCATAATAAGCTGTTTGTGTTTCTCCAGGTATGAGATGTGGCACATTAATTGTTAATAATTGCTACCTTGTGGGTAGCAATTATTAACCTTATTATTAGCCTTTATTATTGTCTTGTCTGATTCGGCCAATTTTTCATTTATGTTCGAAATTTCGGCTTTTGCAGAATTTATTCTGTAGAAAGCGTGGAAAGGTCTTTGCGTGATTGAGATCTCGTACCATTTACTCTTGACGATCTCTTTCCGGTTGCCTGGTGATAAATGGATTGCATCATTGCTACAGCTGTCATTCTGGTGTGGGCGGTTCTATTGTTAACAACGTCATGTTAACAAACTTCCGGTTAACAAACTTCCAGTTAACAAACTTCCCGTGCACATGTGCAGTAGACACAATTATTACCAAATGTTCCAAGAAACTTACTTACTTATTTACTTTAATTTGTACCATGTTGATTTTCAACCCACTCCAAATTCGTCACCCTAAATGTAACGAAATGCTTCGAGTTGAGGCATGTTTGCTTCCATTGTAAGGGAGTAGTGCCAAAATAATCGCTCATCTTAGAACAAGAACAAATGAACACATTTTATGGCTTTATCTTCAGTACCGTAAAGCTTAGAATACTTAATGTACATTCGCAATACTCTATCTATCATATATTCACCGCCAATGTATCGTTTATTGAAGGTTATCATTAGAGACGACCTGGGAGAAGTGAATGGATTGGCTGTTGAATGGGAAAGTGGTGTGATATACTGGACGGATTACATCTATGAGAGAATTGAATGTGCGAAAGTGGATGGGAGTTACAGGAAGACAATCTTTACGAGCGAAATGTACAACCCACGTGGAATCGCTGTGGATCCAAAATCGGGGTAACATATGCATCATTTTTTTTTTCATTTTAACACTCGTTATCCAAAAAAAGCATTGCGAAGACATGGATAGATAAACTTATCTTAACTCTTGAAATTTTGAAACCATCTAGTTTAATTACATTTTGTCGTTGCATTTGAACATCTGAACATAAAATTTTATGCTCTTGATGCTATAGGGGAAAAAGGATGGCATGCACCAGTAGAAGTATGGATAAGTCAGGGAGTAGTAGAATGCGAAAATCTTAATGCCCCAAGCCGCAGACGATGATTATAAAAACACTTTCGCAAACTCCCAGACTACATTGAGTGTGCGTATCAGGCTTTAGTGAGAACAACGCCGTTGTTTGACAATGAGATGAGTAATTTTGTCTTGACAAACTGCAGTGTATAAATCCAAAAGCGAATGAGCAAATTTATCCGGTGAAAATCGACAGGGGTTTCTTGGCCTTGGAATTTGATTGACAATGAGTGACGTTTTTACAACCGAGCCACCCTTGGTGCTTGAAAAAGTGGTCGCTTAAGAGAAGAATCGATTTGAAACAGTATTTGACTGCATGAGAAACAAAACGGTTATTTACAAAGTGGTCGCTTGCGGGAAGTGGTCGCGTAAGAGAGTGGTCGTTAAGAGAGAGTTGATTGTGCTGATTTCTTTGGGAAATTCCAAATCCGAATTCTTGAATCCAGTAACAGACTTTCCTTTTCTTTACTAAAATCCTGAGACGGTTCGGATAATATTCGTAACGTACTCAGTACGTTAAATCTGAATCCAGATTTTTAGGAATCACAATCCCAGTGTTTCATCTCGGCGTTTCTTTGAACAGGAGTTCGAGAAAAGTGCTCGAAGTCAGCGGCAGATGCACATGGTTCCGCATGCCCGCTGTCGTTGCCATGAAAGAAATTCGTCTGATTTTCGGTATGAATCCGGACTCGGATTTTTTTAAAGAAACATAATAATAATATTAATAATAAAAATAATCGAATATTTATGCATGGATAACCCTTCAGTACTCAACAATAGCACTGTTGTCGACGAGGTCCTGCTAAAAAAAAAATATACATAAAAGGGAAATCATGTACTAAGTTACAAACAAAATAAGAAAACTCAAGTTAAAAACATTAAAAACTCATTAAAACCTTGTAAGTAAAAATCGTCTAGCGTTACAAACTAAATAAGAAAACTCTAGTTTAACTCTAAGCCAATTGAAGTATTGGAAGGTAGGTGCCGTAAAGGTAATAACAGAGGAGGGCAGCAATCTCCTCAGCAGCAAGGAGGTCACCATGGCAACCGAGCCACGGCCCACTCCAGGCACCTGTCAACACAACACTGAGAAAACCAGTGTGTAGAATGAATACTTACCCAAGAATGTGGGAGGGAGAGAGGGAAAAAAGGAGCGAGAAAGCAGGCAAAGCAAACGCAAGCAAAAGCACATGGCAATGCCCCTGCTGATCCCCCTGGAGCCCCCCACATAAAATTGGAGAAACCGCTGTATTGGCTTGGATCTAACTTTGCCTAAATTCCATTTAGCCTCATTTAAACTCTAAGCCAATTGAAGTATTGGAGGGTAGGTGCTGTAAAGGTAGCAACAGAGGAGGGCAGCAATCTCCTCAGCAGCAAGGAGGTCACCATGGCAACCGAGCCACAGCCCACCTTCCAAGGATATCCTCCAAGCGAGCAGGTGCTTGGAGAGAGGAGGGCCTGTGGCCATGGGGCCTACCATGTCCCAAAATACCCCAAGCACCAGGACCCAGCACCCCCAGCAGTCACGGGGGGGGGGGGGGGGGGGGGGGGGGGGGTTGAGCAGCAGGCAAACAATGAAAGGCAGACTTACCCAATCGACCGCCGCGATCAGTGTGACAGAAGAGAAGTTGCTTGCGCAAGTGCCTCAGCGGGAGTCCTGATATAAAGCTTGTATGCATCACTATTCCAACGCCCCATGGCTTGAATAAGATGATCTGGGACACCCATACGTGAAGCAACCTTTGCGGCACCAATCCTAAAGCTGTGACTGGAAAACGATCCTTGGATACCCACAGCTGCAAAAATATCTTTTAGCCAGCGTGTCAAAAGAGCACGAGAAAGGGGCTGACCATTTGAGAGAAGAAACAAAGGACCAGGGGACTGGCCATGCAGCGGCAGGTAGTTCATGATAGCGGCCAAACCACCTTCGCAGCGTGGTGAAGATGGCCAATAAGTGATTGAAGTTGTCGTTTAGTACACCAGCGATAAGAAGACCATCGATGTAGCAGATCAAGGAGAGTGGTCAGTTTGTCATCAGGCAACCGAGCTATCTGGTTGACAGAATCAAGTTCGATGCCGTGGGTAACCATGCAAGTGGTAGGGCCAACAGTCTTGGCGGGGTGAAGTGGTAAACCTAGTGCTGCACAAGCAGAGGAAGCAACGGACAAATTTTGATCACATCGAGGGGAGTTGGGTGGACCAGCTGTAATGTAAGCATCTAGGTAATGCAAAAGGTCTGGTATGTGATAGTTGTTACGAAGAATCCACTGGACAAAATCAGCCACAGAGTTAAAGATATAAGGAGCGCATCTCAGACCGAACGGAAGGGCCAAGTCCACATAATACATTGATCTCCATTTCATTCCTAGAAGGTACCTATCACTGGGGTGAACAGCAATGTTACGGTATGCAGACTCCACATCAAACTTGGCCATTGAAGCACCTTGACCAAACTTGTTCACTATCTTGATGACGTCATCAACTTGGATGTATTGCAGAGGGTAATCATTGGGGTTAATTTCTTCATTCACACTGGACCCAAATGGGGAGGACATGTCCAGAATAAGACGCCATTTGTTGGGTTGACCTTTCATTGGTATGACACCAAAGTTGTTTATATGCAAATTGGGGAGTGGAGGGGAAGGAAAAGGACCCACTACCCGGCCTAAGGCCACTTCGTTTGCCAAATAAGCAGCAATAATTTCTGGGTGTTGATAAGCAGACGCCTTGTTCTTTTTTGCGGACCGCAAAGAGGTGCCAGGGGACACCTGTGACACTGCAGGGAAGCTCCCAGAGACTGAAAAAAGAAAAAACAAAGGGTAAAAGGGAATAGGAACCTTTAATAACTACAGTAAGGCAATACAATATTAAAGAAACCTGTATAAGATAAGAGAACAAGTTATACAAACTTGAAAAGAGCTCTACCTAGAATTGTGATTTAAATAAGATAAACTTGGCCTAAGAATTCGTGCATAAAATGAAGGTACCAAAAATGGTAAAAAACCACTGAACGGAGGAATTACAATAAGCCTTCGACACGAGAAAACAATGGCCCAAACAACAAGGGGAAAACTACAACTAAGTGCCAAACATTACGCAGAGGTGGCATAAAGTATAACGTTAAGTTGTCCTAATGAAGTTTTTGTCGCTTGGACGTCTCGGGGCTTGGGGATCTAGTTGATGTCTGCTTTTTGGGCTGAGGGCACTCCGAGGCTCGATGGTTGGACGAGCAAACCGAACAGCGATGAGCGAAGCGGCAAAAGCTAGAAGGGGCCACTCAAAACCCGTTGTTCCAAGACTTGCAAACAATAGCAGACGAACTACCGCTTGGTTCGGTGAAGGACCGGCGAACGCTAGAACCGGCCGCGTGGAAGTTGAAGAGCTGTACATTAATGTTGGACCAATCTGTAAGTCTGGCAGCGGCAGCATGCTCGCAGAATGCTCTATCATACGCCAGCCACGCGTTGCCTTGGAATTGGCGGTAAGTGCGTAAAATCAAGAGTTTATACAGGGTTAAGTCGCGCCACCTGAAGGGATAATGAGTAGCTAAAATCAAGAAATAAATGGAAAAGGCTTCTGACCAGGCAATGATATCCTCGATTTTTCGTTTCGGTCGCTTGTTGGTTGAGGTCAGGACAATTTTACCATCAAAGAGAAACTGAGGATCCTACTCGGAGTCTCTCATATTATCCTAGAGAAGTTCAGACACGATCTGCGACACTAATTTGTAAGGAACAGGTGAGAAACCCGGCCCAACGATGAATGGTTGCTGACGGGAAGGTGTTGTCGCTGTGAAAAGGGGCGCTGTGCCGGAAGCAAAGGATGGCGAGGCCGAAGATGAGGACAACGTAGGTAAGCCTAACGGCAAATTGAGCGACGAGATAGATGGCGACGCGAAAGTGTTAACAAATGAAGGAACAACAATAGGCCTACCTGAGTTAGGAAATGGAGTGGGAGCTGGTAATTGTGGAGCACTGGAAGTAGTCACTAACGAATTGGGGGGAAGCTTAGACAAACTGGAAGTATCCGTGTGCGTAGCGCCGGAAGGGATGAAACCACAGGCTGATTTAGTGGATTTACTTGCGCCGTAGCGAGGAGCGGGCGAAGAGCATTGACGATGGAAGCCGTTAATGTTTCTACGGATAAACCGGGATCCGAAGATGAGCCAAGCAACACATTTGATTGGGTTCCGGAAGCAGAGCTCGCTATTGGGAACGCAGAATTGACAGCTGGAGCATCCGAATGTGTGTTTGCGGGATCGGTGGCCATGTCCGAATAAAAAGCATTTAAGCTGTTGCGAGTGTTCCGTCTTGGTGGCATAAAACTGGCCAAATATGAAGAAAGCACATCGCAAACACTTCGTTAAACAGCAAAGTAGCGAAAACAGATTGAAAAACAAGGAGTTTTTAGCGCCAAAAAGGAGCGAGCGAGCAGGCAAAGCAAACGCAAGCAAAAGCACATGGCAATGCCCCTGCTGACCCCCCTGGAGCCCCCCACATAAAATTGGAGAAATGGATCTAACTTTGCCTAAATTCCATTTAGCCTCATTTAAAAATCATATTAAAAACTCAATAAAACCTTACAAGTAAAAATCGTCTAGCGCTTTCCTAAATAATATACCTTAGTATCTACAATTGCAGACAGAAGTAGTTGGGAAGATTGTGAAAATGAATAGCATCAGTGGTGAATTAATTCTATTAATTAATTAATTATATTAATTATATTCTCTTAATACAAAGTAAAAATAATTAGTTAATTTTCTGAGTCCCTCCCCCCACCCCCTATTTGATGTTGGGATTTCAGCGAACAATTACGCACTAAATATGTCCCGTTATACACAACATTGTAACAGGGGTTGGGTAGAGAAAGAGAATAATAGTGAAAACTACTATTTTCCCAACACTTTTCTCTATGATTGTAGTTTTATCGATCATTTTCATTATGTATCTGATATAATAATAGTAGTAATAATAATGATAATAACATCAAAATGTTATTATTTCCTACTTTAAGGTACATGTTCTGGACAGACTGGGGATATTATGCACCAAAAATAGAACGAGCGGATTTAACCGGTGAAAATCGACAGATGGTGGTTAATCTTGGAATTGGATGGGATTATCAGCTGTTCCCCATGAGTGTGGTTATTGACTATGAAGCTGAACGCATTTATTGGATAGATGCGTACGACAATTACATCGATTATGCAGACTTGGATGGTAATAACAGGACGAATGTGCACTACCTCAGGCAGAACGTTTTTCCCGCAGATCTAGCCTTGTATGATGATAAGCTATACTGGGTGGACTGGCACAGTAGCAGCATTCAGTGGTTTAACACGACACAACCCTTACTAATGCGCAACTTTGGACATCTGACCGATAACTTCCTTGTGGGTGCTGTGGTCTCCGACTTGTCGAGACAACCAGTCGGTAAATATAAATTATTTTACATAAAAAGATGCATTTCATTTTTTGTCCATATTGCATTATATCGTAGGCCCTACATCTTTCGAAAATAAATTGTTTAAGGTGATTCAATCCAAAAAGAAGTTGTAATGAAATTTTCCTAAAACCTCTAATAATAATAATCACCATAATGGGGTCACCATGTCCGTTTCACGTTACAGCGCTGTAGTATATAACTAATTTGCTAGCTTGTGATGGCAATATTAAAAATCCTAGCCCTGAGTGAGAGGCAACCATTATTTCCAGAAAGTTATCATTGGCAATGGAATATTAGTTATCATAGCAGACCAATGAAAAGAGGGGTGATATTGTGAGGAAACAAACCGTTGGGTGTCCCTGCATCATTTATTTTAGCAGAACATTGTCTTCACCAGGAAGACCTGAATATTTTCGCTGTTAACCATAAATTCTTTAAAACAACAAGACCTGACTGTTAACCTAGAATATGATATTACGGGCTACATAAGGACCGCAATAATTGGCTTACCTAACTTTACTTAACGATACATAAACGAGATCCATAACAGGTGTATCATCTTTTAATTCAGACGTTTCGCAAGCGAGTTTCAAGACATTATTTATGTCTGATGCACGTGAATTTTCTTGCAATGGTTACAAATTCACAATCGTGACATGTATGAATTAAAATATTGATTTGATTACCAACATTAGATCAACTACATGTATAAGCATGTGTACGTCCCTTTCATATACCTCCAGCCTCAAAAAAGTACTCCTTTCCGGCGGAGCATCCCCGTATAGCCCATTATAGGGAGTACCTCCCCCCCCCCCCCCCCCCCCCCCCCCCGGGACTCAATCAAGATACTCACATAATTTCTTTGTCCTTTTAGCTTCTCCAATGAACAGACCACCGTGTCGCATAAGCAACGGCGGCTGCAGCCATCTTTGCTTATTGGCTCCTGGTGGAGGTCACAAATGCGCATGCCCAAATGGTGTACATTTAGAAGCTGACGGAAAGACTTGCAGCGGCAACGGTAAAAATGAAATTGTTTATTTCTTTTTTAAGCCAGCCCGAACTAACGTTAGCTGATTTTGGTGTTGATCTGACATGCGAAAAAAAATTAGAAAAATAGATGTGCGGCGAACCTAAAGTATAATACCCAGAAAGCTTTGAAACTCGTGTTTGGTGAAATAATCCAAAAATTAGCGTTATTTATAAATCAGATCCCCGTTCCGTTTACAATATTTTTAAAACTTCATTATAGAATACACGTAAGCCTTTTTAGCATTTATTTCACCCTTTTTAATCGCAACGTTACAGTTACAAACAATCGTTTATGATTGTAACGACGCAATTCCATTCAAGAGCCAACATATCATGACTTTCCTTTCAAATTACACAAGTGTATGCCATGCATGGATATCATTTGTCGCATATAGGCCTTAACATATTTATTTTCTCCCATTTTAGTCACCCAGCCAAGTACACCGCCACCTCCTGTTCCAGGTGAAATAATTAATCCAGTATTTACAAGACACAAGTACGGGTAAAGCTCATGATCAAATTTAGAAAAAAAAATCCAAAAAAACGGACTTTGGTCCAAGGAGAAAAGTCACCTATTTTGGTGTTACTCTGAAAAGTCACCTATTTTGGTGTTACTCTGAAAAGTCACCTATTTTGGTGTTACTCTGAAAAGTCACCTATTTTGGTGTTACTCTGAAAAGTCACCTATTTTGGTGTTACTCTGAAAAGTCACCTATTTTGGTGTTACTCTGAAAAGTCAAAAAACGTACAGCAGTTTTCAGTTGAGTGTCGAATACTAAAGTATACGTAATCACTCTGGCCAATCGCAACAGACGCGGACAATACAATGAACCAATCAGAACTCGAATACATGTGCTTTATTCACATGTATAGATTGTTTTCACTCACGTGACCTTCAGTCCTGTGGGACTCAAATGACAAAGGCCATGGCGGCCATGTTGGTGCACATAACAAAAGAAGTTCATTAAAATTCTTTTGTAGGTGTGTACCAACATGGTCGCCGTGACGTAACGTGAAAACCACCTATAAATAGAAATAGATTGCAGGAATGTAAAACTGGTTTAAGTTCTGCCCTTGTGTCTCTTAAATGTCGCATAGTGGCCCTTTTACCAATACGGCAGTCATATTGATTTTGTCCCCTGGGCATCCCATAATGACCATTGAAATATTCAATTGGAACCTCGAGAAAGACGGAAATTAACCTGTGGAAATTGTACTTTAAGAATTTGATAGCAGGCTTTGTAGAAGCAAATAAATTCATAGATTTAGCCATCTGTTCTTTTTACCTCTTTACTACTTTCGTTTTTTCTTGTGATATTACAGTGGTGTATGCTCGGGTTATTTAGTGACTATGCCAAAGCAGATTATTTCGTAGGGAAAAAAGACGATTTGATTAAAGTCTGGATTGCAAGACAAAGACTGGATTTTGTGATTCTAAACCCCCTTTCCCACATACACGAATTTCGTACGGTCGATCACGATTTTGGAATTTTTAAAAATCGCGGTCTACCGTGGCAATTTGCGCGCGAATCACCAAGAAGCTGTTGCGGTCGACCACGGCAACGCTACGGTGGTACTACGATGCTATTACGAAGGTGTTACGTTTGTCTAAAAATTTGTTTGTGCTACGATGCACCACGATTTTTTTTGACATGCCAAAAAAAATCGTGGTCCTTTCAGGTGTCGTCACGGTCCATTAAGGCGCACCACGAATTGCTACGGTCGACCACGAATTTCGTCCCGACGCCACTGCGATTTTTAAAAATTAAAAAAATCGTGATCGACCGTACGAAAATTCGTGTATGTGGGAAAGGGGCTTAACGCGTCAATACGTTTTTTTAGATATAAAAGTACGTCTTCGGGGCTCAAACTCATCACATGAAGGTCGTGTTGAGATATATCACCAAGGACAATGGGGTACAATCTGTGACGACCACTGGGGCTTTAAAGAAGCAACAGTCCTATGCAGAATGCTCAATTACTCTGCCGCAGTTTATGCTGTTAGATATGCTTATTTTGGAGAAGGAAACAGCTCTTTTCCCATTTGGATGGACAACGTGAAGTGCCGCGGTGATGAACAAAGCATCGCTGCTTGTAGACACAATGGCTGGAATACTCATGATTGTGTACATGACGAAGACGCTGGAGTTATCTGCTTAAATGACTCTATTCCACCGACTCAAGGTAATTGTCTTGCCGACATTGGAATGATAGTAAAAAAAACACGCACAGAAGCTGACAATCAATGTTGTCTAAACGTGTCAATAGCTACCATAAACAGGAATTACATTCCTTAACTTCATCGCAATGCGAGGATTACTTACTCGCGGTATGGGGTTAGTGATTTTATATATTTATAATTATACTACTTTTTTAGCATGGAAATATTTTTTATATACACTAGATTTATTATGGGATGAGTAAGTTTTAATTATTAGACTAGCAGCATTTTTATCTATCTCTATAAGATAAGTTTAATATTATGGTTATTGCTCTGCTGGGGATCTCATGTCATCCAAAATGTGTCTTAGGATGTATATAGCCACTGAATACGGCATGTACTGACAATAAATAATCTTGAAAAATATCCCCCAATGAGTTAGGGTAAGTTACTGAGTGATATTTTAGGAGAGACATTTACTGAGCTTTGCCAACCTGAATTGCAATACTGTTCGTTGTTTCCTTTAACACACTGACCTACCTAATAATACAACTTATTTTTTCCTTTACATCCTAGGTCCAACTTTAGCACCAGGACCTCATCCAGGTTAGTTGACCGTTCCACTCACAGAGCCTGGAGACATTAGTGTAGTTCTAATTTTTGAGTCTGTGGATGAAATCCTATGTTGTGACCTTTCAAATGAAACCTCTAATTGGCAGCACTTTTGCATGGTACCATTCGTTTTTCAAAATTTTATGAATGAAATTTGGGATTTTTAATTTTTTTTTACTTTAGCACTCTTGGGAGTTAAAGGGTTAAAATTGTGTAAAAATTTGCGAGGGTACGGATTAAAAAAGACGGCATATAAATCGAAAAAAAAAACATTTTAACGAAAAAAGTGTCCATATTAAATAAGAATACATATGAAGGCTATTAAAAATAATCTCAAGTGGAAAAATATTCTGTGCACTCTAACAATTATTACTTTCTTGCGGTTTCTTGCAGTCACATTTACTGACATTTTAGCATGTATGTTCCAGTGTATCAATTTTGAGTCAAATATGGCTCTTTTCTCACAGAGTGGAAATCCAACGTTATCAAATCATGTCACTGTCTTTCAAGTTTCATTATGATAGCTTTATACTCTTGAATTTACAGAGGAGGAAGTAGCGAAATCCCTCGCTTTTGAATAGGGTTCTAAAGATGGCTATAATCATCATCATCATTATCATCATCATAATCATCATAATAATAATAATCATCATCATCATCATCATAACCATAATAATCATCATAATCATCATCATAATCATCATCTATCATCGGGAGGCTATAAACCATTCATACATTATCTTTTTTTAACGGTAGATCGAGTCCACCAAACCAAATGGTTTTGTGTCGTCATTTTGATTAATTTACTTACACAGTCTGGCTATTTCCTTTTTGTTGCAGAGTTAAGGGTTCGTTTGCGTGATGGTACCACGTCAAATCAGGGACGAGTGGAATTGTTCCTTAACGGTACATGGGGAATAATATGTGACGACTACTGGGGAATCGATGAAGCAAACGTCATCTGTCGGATGATGGGTTATTCAGAAGGGGCCTGGAGCACACATTGCTGTGGCTGGTATGGTTCTTCCTCTGCACCAAGTCAGATTTGGTTGGATGATGTTCACTGTGTTGGTGATGAACAGAGCATCGCGGCGTGTCGTCATGGTGGATGGGGAAGTCACAATTGCTTCCGAGGGGAAAATGTAGGAGTCGTCTGCAAATATACACCAATATCTACCCCAGGTATAAAATTCATAGATTGACAATGACAGTGACACTGATTCCGACAAACAGACTGATATTGACATTGAGTATGGTTCAACTAAGTCAGTACAAAAGAAACCTCAAGCAACGAAAATGTTGACTTCCCGGCCGACGTCACATTTTACTACAGAAGTCGATTATTTCCCTTTTCGTGAGTACCACCTAATTCATCGTGTTAAGTTAGAAACGTCAAAAGAAGAGCTTCAGAGAGCATTCCTATTCTGTTTGCGGAAGTGACTATTTGACATGTTATTTATTCATAGAACAATGTTATAATTTAGTGATTACAAGGGAAATTGAGTTACATTAATGCATATCAAAGTAAACTTAAAAAAAAACGTACGTTAGTAGAGACTGACTGTTTTTTAGTTATAGGATTGGTTTTCTTTCAGGTCAAACTTTGAGACTTGCTGATGGCTACAGAATCGGAGAGGGAAGAGTAGAATTATTTCGCGATGGTCACTGGGGAACTGTTTGTGATGATTACTGGGATATAAACGACGCCCAAGTCGTTTGTCGTGAGCTTGGTTATACCAAAGCCGTTCTTGCTCTCAAATATGCTGTATTTGGCCAGGGGAATGGTCATATATGGCTTGACAACGTACATTGCGTGGGTAATGAAAGTTCAATTGAGAATTGTCCGCATAATGGCTGGAATGATCACAACTGCCGTCACTCTGAAGATGCATCAGTCGTCTGCGTGAATGAGACTGTAGGCTTATGTAAGTATGACACTGTTATATCTAAAAATCGAGCAGTTTTGTCACTTGAGTGTTGTAAAACCAAAACCAAAACCAAAGCAATCACGCTGGCCAATCACAAAAGACGCAGACAATCCAATGAACTAATCAGACTGCCAAACAAATACATGTAGCCGGCGCCAAGCGCGGGAAAATGCGTGCGAGTAAGTCACGATTGGTTTTGGTTTTACTTCTGATTGGTTCATAAAGTGGCGCGAGATTTTCTAGCCAATCACAAGCGTAGCAATGCAAAACCAAAGCAATCGCGAAATTACTTTCGACGCTCATTTGAAAACCGCTCTATTCAGTTCCAATACATCACCATTGCTTTAATTATTATAAGAACAAACACAGTGACAACAGTGATCAGTGTCTAATCTGGGAATATTTTGACCAGAATGCTGCACTATAGAGACAACTTCCGAACTTTACAAAACAGGAAAAAGCACAAGCAATGTTTCTTTTATCTATTTAATGGAGATATTCGTGTTTCATTGCAGCTTCGGATGATTTCTTGCTCTCGTGTGAAGGAGGTCGTAAGGTGTGCTACTACATTCCATTGCAACCGCAGACACCACACCATCTCGTACCACTGCCGATTCCACTTGACACTACACCGTTTGGGGTATCTTACGATCCAATAGACAATCAAATCTACTGGACAGATTATTATGGAAGAATTAATCGAGCTTTTCTAAGCAACGGTTCGAGCGAAGTTGTGATGAGAGGCCTTTGGCGTCCAATGGATATCGAAATAGATCTTGATGGAAGGAACATGTACTTCGCTGTCGAATATGACAACCACGTCAAAGTTGCAAAACTCGATGGCTCCTATGAAACTGTCATTGTTACTGTTGAATCACCTCAGGGAATTGCATTGGACAGCAGTTCGGGGTAAGCATGATTAAGCATTGCTACTGTTGAAACACTTCAGGGAATTGTGTTGGACAGTAATTTGGGTTAAGAATTTTTTCAATGAGATCTTTTTAAGAATAAAATCATAACACATTTTCGGTAGTGCGATCAACAAATTAGACATAAAGCTCTAAATAGTTTCAAAACTTGATCTGTTATTGGTATGTACTCTGAAATTCTTACGTTCAAGTAAAAGTATAAACATCTATGATGATAAGTAAAGAAAGACAGTAAAAAAATTTCCAACTTTCTTTATCATCTCGCATGACGCTTTCGACGACATTGTTGATCCAAGCAGTATGAAGGACGCATGTCATATATGAACCTAGTATATGGCCTAGCTCGCCACGAGTCTCTCGTAGCTCAGTGGTTAGAGCATCATTGCTGATCCTAGCAGTACGTAGGACGTGTGTCACATATGAACCTGGTATATGGCCTAGTTCGCCACGAGTCTCTCGTAGCTCAGTGGTTAGAGCATCATTGCTGATCCTAGCAGTACGTAGGACGTGTGTCATATATGAACCTAGTATATGGTCTAGCTCGCCACGAGTCTCTCGTAGCTCAGTGGTTAGAGCATCATTGCTGATCCTAGCAGTACGCAGGACGTGTGTCATATATGAACCTAGTATATGGCCTAGCTCACCACGAGTCTCTCGTAGCTCAGTGGTTAGAGCATCATTGCTGATCCTAGCAGTACGTAGGACGTGTGTCATATATGAACCTAGTATATGGTCTGGCTCACCACGAGTCTCTCGTAGCTCGGTGGTTAGAGCATCATTGCTGATCCTAGCAGACGTGTGTCATATATGAACCTAGTATATGGTCTAGCTCACCACGAGTCTCTCGTAGCTCAGTGGTTAGAGCATCATTGCTGATCCTAGCAGTACGCAGGACGTGTGTCATATATGAACCTAGTATATGGTCTAGCTCGCCACGAGTCTCTTGTAGCTCAGTGGTTAGAGCATCATTGCTGATCCTAGCAGTATGTAGGACGTGTGTCACACATGAACCTGGTATATGGCCTAGTTCGCCACAAGTCTCTCGTAGCTCAGTGGTTAGAGCATCATTGCTGATCCTAGCAGTACGTAGGACGTGTGTCACACATGAACCTGGTATATGGCCTAGTTCGCCACGAGTCTCTCGTAGCTCAGTGGTTAGAGTATCATTGTTGATCCTAGCAGTACGTAGGACGTGTGTCACACATGAACCTGCTATATGGCCTAGTTCGCTACGAGTCTCTCGTAGCTCAGTGGTTAGAGCATCTGACCGGTTTGTAAACCTAGTATATGGCCTAGTTTATCACAAGTCTCTCGTAGCTCAGTGGTTAGAGCATCCGACCGGTGTGTAAACCTAGTATATGGCCTAGTTCATCACAAGTCTCTCGTAGCTCAGTGGTTAGAGCATCCGACCGGTGTGCGGAAGGTCATAGGTTTGATTCTGTCGGGGAATCACATAGTTTTTCTATTTTCAAGACCCCAACAATGAAAAACATAGGCTCTCCTTGTACTTAAATGGAAATCATTGAATTGATTATTATTGCAGCTGTATTAGTGGGGTTTTTACTAGTATTTTAATGTACTGTCAATACTCCACACATTACTTTGTCTTTGAATCAGTGATAAATTGAAATTTACTTTCTATTTATTTTATACCTGCACCCACCACGAATAATCTATTGACTAAATGCGGATGACCGGTACTCTTTGCTTCTTCCTGTTATAAATAAATATTTTTTGTTGTTGTTTTAACACAGGGAAATAAATATAATATAAAAAAAATGTTTTTAGCAGATAACTAACTTTTAATTTTCCCCTTTTTTGTAGGTACATGTATATTTCTTCAGTTAGCAGCAGTCCACAGATATTACGAGCAGATATGGACGGTAAAAACAAAATTGTCCTCGCCAATTTGTCAAACATTGGCGAGACTTTTATTGACGTGGTTCTTGATAAGCCTGGAAACCGACTGTTCTTTTCTGACCAATCAAATAATGTGATCCGGTATATAGACCTTAGTACTATGCAGATACACACCCTACTTTCTGGAAACCTTCATGGTCCAACAGGTCTGACAATGTTAAATAACACCATTTACTGGACAGCTCAGGGCGATGGAGATTTTGCAGGAACCATCTTTAAAGCCGACGTAACTGATAAAATAGTTCACATGATATTCGATGGGTTTTCAAGTCCACATGGGATATACGCGCACAATTCCAGGGCGCCTCAACCACCAGGTAATTTGATAATTATAATGATTTCGACGTTATACTGCGAAATCTTGGATTGTATTTGTTGTATCTTTTATAATGACATCGGTTTGTTTAATGTGGCTCCATATAGTTTTGCAGCAGCGCGCGCGCTGATGACACGGGCTGTAGTAAAAATGAAAGTTTTTCCTATACTTTATGACGCCACAAAGAAAAACAGCAAACTTAACCGCAGATTTTCTTGCATTTCTTTGGATGATTTTTTCACAAAAATTCGCAATTTTAAGTTACTAATGCACCTTTCATAAAATCTGTCAGACTATTTTAGGAATATATACAAAATTGCATGATATTGGGAAAACGGTCGAACGACCATACGTTGTTTCCTTCCAAAACGTTGGTTTTAACTATTTCCGTAACACAGCAAAGTTTAAAATAATCCAACGAAAAAAATTTGAAATATTAAAGAATAAAAATCAATTTTTGTACAATATTTGCCATTCGTATGCTCTGTTGCCATGGCAACAGTTTTTACCAAACTTCGTAACTGGTAAATATTTTTAAGCATAAATATGTTGGCATTCTTACTGTTAAATCTCGTGAACCAAAATTGCAAGAGAATAAAATCAGGATTTATTTGGCGCCTCGTGATGGTAAGTGTAGGTGCTTTTGGTAAAACCTTAGGGAGACACCTTACCTTAAGGACTACATTGGCATTTTTAAAATTGACATTAAGAGAATAGTAAGTACATGTAAGTAAGTAACCCGGGGGGGGGGGGGGGGGGGGGTGGGTACTCCCTATAATGGGCTATACGGGGATGCTCCGTCCGAAAGGGGTACCTTTTTTAGGCTGGAGGTATATGAAAGGGTCGGGATCTCACGAGTTTAAGTATGTGAAAGGGTAGGGATTTCACGAAGAATAGGAAATGGTAGCGAAAACACGAGTTGAAGTATAAAAAAGGTAGGGAAAACTGCCATTTGAGTATTATAAAAAGGGCCTTTCAAAACATATCAAACAGACACACGTAAAGGCTATATGAAAGGGATACCATTTTCAATGAAAGGTACCTGAAAGGGGTACCATTTTCAATGAAAGGTATATGAAAGGGGTCAAACACGGTATATGAAAGGGTAAGGGTTTGGACCTCGGGGCGGAGCATCCCCGTACAAAACTTTGTTGAGTACCCCCCCCCCCCCCCCCCCCCCCCCCCCCACCCCACCCCCGGGGTAAGTAAGTAAGAACAGAAACCCATAAGTGGGTTGAAACGTGTAACGCGCATTCACAGCTTCCGAATATTCATTTTTTGCTTAATACCATATTTGGAAACCTCTCGGTCCCTCGAGATTGGAAGCAAGTTGTTCTAGCGAATTGATTGGTTAATATTTTTATCTTGATTTTCCCAAATATGGCTGTAACAACTTCTTAGCAAATTGAATAATCGGAAACTTGTTTTAAAGGGAACAAGAGACAGTTGCACGTTTCAACCCACTATGGGTTTCTGGTAAGACTTTATTTAAGTGTCAAGTATTTTGCTGTTAGAGCTAGTTGTGGACACAATACAACTATACTATAAACTAAGTAACAAAGTAACAGTGTGATTGCTACCAGGAAAAAGCATCCTCAGTCACGATTTATGCGACTGAATTGAAGTCCTTGCACACTATATGAGATGATATTCTTGCCACGAGACATTATTGCGCTAAACACTTGTTAATTAAGAACCTATTGACAAATGAGGTATGTCAATGAATCATATACAGTGGAATCCTGATTTTTCAAACCTCCAAGGGAAACGGAAATTGGTTCGAAAAATCGGGAGTTCGAAAAATCGAAGGTGGTATTGACCGAAATCGAATCCAAGGGAAACGAGTTTTGGTTCGAATAATCGGGAGTTTCGAAAAATCTACCATTCGAAAACTTGGGATTCCACTGTTTGAACTGTGGATATAAGAGAATGTAAACTTAAACAAAACGATCATCGCAGTTGTACCCGCAGTTGTCCTTGCTGTCGCAGTTGTCTTTGTTGTCACAGTTGTCGAGTGTGAGCACGCCAAGGGCATTCAAAACCTCTCTATTGTTGCCGCAACTAATGACTTGTAATTTGCGAAAGAGTTAACGAGAGACATTTATATGAAAGGTAGTATTGTCCGCCCTAGTATCGGATACATGCTAAGATCTAAGTCACAGTAAAACAGTAAGCGAGATCAGTACTTGTTGTCTGCCATTTACCGTTAGCAGAATTTGTGAATAAAATATTTGTGATTATCAATTAAAAGTAAATTCAATGAGCATTGTATAGCACAGTGTATTTGCAATCATTACTAACACGGTGCTGGTATTGTAATAGCTATTTCCAATATTATGCTCTTGGCAAAATAGATCTTGTTTGTTGCTCGACAACCAGGAAACGAGAGTTTGCTTTTACGTCTATGTTTTTCTTTACTATTTTGCAGGGCCACCAGCCTGTCAGAATAATGGTGGATGTTCTCATCTATGTGTTGTGAAACCCAATGGTCGAACATGCATGTGCCAAGCTGGTACGGAGATTGCCGAAAATGGAAGAACTTGTAAGTTACCTGCCCACTCCAGAAACTATTAAAAATACCATAATACTCTTTAAAGTGCAGGTTTGGGTGGTACTTGATGTAAGCCTCATTTTTCCAATTTCTTTTGTTTTCAGCACGAACTGCACGCGCTATGCTTCAGCTTCGTGGCAATTTGCATACGGTGCACATTTGTATGCGAAGACACAATGCTACGTCCTAGCATCCCTACATGTACTCTGAATTCCATTGTGCCATTCTAACAAAGGAGACTTGAACAATTACACCCCGGCGAGGCTGAGCCTGCACATAAAAGAGTATTATGGTATTTTTCGGAGTGGCCAATTCAAGGAGCTAAATTGTCATATTATATCGGTAGAAAGTTTTGATTGGATGCATTTCAAGTACTTTGTTTTAGAAGTTATTATTAAAGAATGAGACATTTTTACGTTGATGCACTTTTAGCCAAGTTGGATGCAAATCAATAGGACTAAATATAATTGATTGCCAAAAGTTGAAGTACATGTTGGTTTTTCCCGTCCAGTTCAACAATTCGACATATTGTACCTCACATGGGGTACAGGGCTTAATAAGAAAGTTAATTGCTAAATTCTTGTAAATTAGCCTTTTTACGTAAGCAAGTTCAATCAGGAGCCATAATCGGGGACGGAGACCGTAAGCGTGGGACCCACGCAAACCCATGTTAAGGACGTGTTGGGCTATTTTTAGCAGAAATTGCGCCACCCTCGCGCCACCCTTGACGCAATGAGAGCGCGCGCACATACTACCTTATACGGAAAATAAAAGTCTTTCGGGTTTGTTGATTGCAGAAGCTGATTGTAAACGAAGTTTTTACGTCGATAGAAGTTTTTAATACAAAACGACAAATATATTTTTTTTATCTACCGTGCAGGACTCAACAGAATAGTCACCAATGTCAGATTAATCATAATTAACCTTTTTTAGCAGAACGTGCAGATTGTCGAAAAAGTCATTTGATGGTCTTTTTATACTTGTTTACTTGGCTATTGAAGAGACATCCGCCAGAAGACTTTACCGACAGAAAACCTAACTGCATTTGGCTAAACATAAATTGTTTTTACGCAAACACTAAAAACTGACCCAGTTTACGCCATTTATTCTTCAAGCCAAAAATGCTCCAAATGAACAGGATGGTTTGAGGCCACTCTTTTAAAGCCGTTTTTCTATCGTAAGAAATTTTTATCAACGCGGCCGCTTCCACCAACCGGCGCAAGTTCGCTAAGGCTAAGGTCAAACGCCGTACTTCGCATGAGCCGAACCTAAATACAGTTTAGGTCGACTCAAATTAATTAAGGTCGCCAGTTGAGTCAAACGTCGAACTTAATTCAGCCGAACTCAACATCAGCCGTTCTTCACGGCTGTACCAGCCGTGAAGAACTGCTAGCCGATCCAAATACAATCAGTCGAACTTAACTGAGTCAAACGCCGAACTTCACATGAGCCGAACTCAATTAATTGAGTTCGGCTCATGTGAAGTGCGGCGTTTGACTTGGGCCTAAAATCCACTGAAACACACATAAACGTATTTGATGCCATTTTTAAAACTACTTGCTGACGTCTATTAATTTAAGAAGTAGAAGACATAGCTAATGAATATAAATACACTCTGATATATTCTGAAACGATTGCGAATTCAAAGTAAGCTTTAAACGCGAAGATGTAAGCTAATTTCAAGTTTACACCAAAGAAAAGTTAAGTTAAGCTTATATTAAAAGAGAAGTTATCGTAATCCAACCAAACAGTTTGTGTTATAAATGTCTACAGTTAACATCAATCTAGCCACACATCAAAACGGATATGGCTAACAAACATAAACGAAAACAAATAAATCTGAACACATTCAAAATGCGGTGCATCATTGGCC
This sequence comes from Dendrophyllia cribrosa, assembly GCA_024195265.1. Lineage (NCBI taxonomy): Eukaryota > Metazoa > Cnidaria > Anthozoa > Scleractinia > Dendrophylliidae > Dendrophyllia > Dendrophyllia cribrosa. The sequence goes on along the minus strand of JAJLRJ010000003.1, from coordinate 31,789,800 downwards.
AAAAACTGCGCTTTCCCGTTTTACAGGTGAACAAGTGAATAAAATTGTTTTGAACCAATAAAATAATAATAACAACATTAAATTAATATCTTTACCTTATTTTAAGGTGACATGCCAGTCCAAACAAGCTGTATGTTTAAAGCAATCCAAATGTTAAAACTCGACGATGAAAATTTAACTGAGCTTGAATTCATCCCGGTTTCGCACGGCACAGCTTTTAAAAAAGCTTAAATTTAGCTGTTTACATACTGTTGCACACAAGAAAAGAGCAATTCCATTTCCATGTAGAAAGTCGTGATGAATGCGTCAGTTGCTTTGTTTCCAAGCTGCAAACTGAACCATTTCTTGATCTCGGCCGTATGAACACCGCAAATTAACAAATGAACAAGAACATCGTCAGTACAAGTTGAATTATAAGTAAATTTTCTCAAACAGTTCAGGTCAGTCCAATGTTAGACTTTTTCAACAATCCAGCTTAACAAAATAGCTTTAACAGTTAAAGCAGTTTACTTTCCATTTTGCATGAAATGACTGCAAGAATTAGCTGATTGATCGCAGCTTAGGAAAGACTTTACAACGTTTACTCCTGCGCTAATTTCATTCATTCAACTCAAGCGACACAGCGCCACAATTTTGGCGCCTTTCGGTCTTTTCGTGCCGGTCATGTGATTTATGTCTTGACTCAAACTTTCCTTAAACTAGTATTGAGTGTTTCGTGTCCTCAGTGCGAGTCTTAATCTATAAAAGCGCTCACTAAGGAGAAAAATCCAACCTAAAAGTACAAATTTTGGCCGCCATTGTTTACAATTTTTCAAACGCGACGTCCGCGTAGACACACGCGCGTGTCACACGCGATGGCGCAATTTCTGCTAAAAATAGCCTAAATTGTCCTTTACATGGGGACAGGCTGCTCTAAAGAAATGACATGTTGTTGCGGTCTCCGTCCCCGATTATGGCTCCTGGTTCAATACAATTATTAATCATTCTTTGATCGAGATGCAAAAACACTTTAAATTCAAACTTTGCCATATTCACTTATTTGGAGTTTTCGATATTTTCAGGTACTGTTGGAGACGCCATATTTGTTGCCGATTCTTTTTATAATGAAATCTATATGTCTTCACTAAATCCGTCTGATACCTCCATCGTTCCTCTGCCATTTCAAAATCTGAAAGATCCAGTTGGTTTAGATATTGATCCATTTGAAAATCGTATATACTGGACCGATTACACTCGTGGCACTGTCCAGAGGTCATTAATTGATGGTAACAACCAGGAGACCATTCGCTCGGGTATTGCCGGACCATGGGGCATCGCTTTAGATCTTGTTGGAGGAAACGCTTACTGGATAAGCAGATTAAATCTGACTATAGAGGTTTCAAAACTGGATGGATCTAATTGGAGAGTGCTGGTTTCTAATTTGGTTTCAGCACCAGACGACATTGCTTTGGATACCACCAGAGGGTCAGTTGCAAACTAGTTTTGTACATTACTTAAACATAATCTATTTTACCTTTTACTAAAAAGCAGTGGTTTCAACAAAAGAAAGGTGTTTTTCTAATAACAAATCCTTTATGATATTGCTGAACTGTTCTCTAGGCATGCGTTGGCTTAATTCTGCTTAACCCTTTCACTCCCAGAGTCAATTATGGAGACATGTGATGTAATTCTAACTTTTGAGTCTGTTGAGGAAACCCTATGATGTGACCATTCAAATGAAACCTCTTCAGCAGTACTTTTGCATGGTACCATTTGTTCTAACTTTTGAGTCTGTTGAGGAAACCCTATGATGTGACCATTCAAATGAAACCTCTTCAGCAGTATTTTTGCATGGTACCATTTGTTTTTCAATATTTTACAAAATGCAATTTGGGATTTTTCTTTTGATATTTGGCACTCTTGGGAGTTAAAGGGTTAACAGATGTTTTAACATTTAAAAAAGGCGAATATTTTGTAAAAAGAATAAACCTTTTTCCTGGGTGCCTGCCGTCCACAATTTTGTGAAAAAATTGTAAAAAAAAAACAATAAAAAGAACAACATTAAATAGTACGTAAATCTTCGCCCTTGTAACCCTTGTAGCGTACGCGTTTCCTGACATAGATGTTCTATGATAATAGTGAACTTTAGATTTGAATACGAGTACGAGATTGAGTACGAGTACAACTTTTGAATTTCAAGCCAGTCACGTCCCCGGCCTCGGCGCCGTATGTGGGTTGAGTTTGTTGTTGGTTCTCTCCTTGCTCCGAGAGGTTTTTCTCTGGGTACTCCGGTTTTCTCCTCTCCTCAAAAACCAACACTTCCAAATTCCAATTAGATCTGGAAAGTGTCCCCAATTAGTACTCGCGTGCTAGATACCTTTGACACTTAAATAAAGTGATTATTAAAGCTGTCGCGCGCTCCTTCCTGTTGCTGACCAGAAGATAAGGAGACTCTAGGTATAAAATTGTGCTGATAAATGGCTATCTAGGGCACGCTAACTAGGTTTGAAGAAAACAACAACACCTAAAAGAGATTTGAACACATGGTGTCCACGCTGCAATTGTGATGCTCTACCGACTGAGCTTTAGAATTTTATCTTTTTTGTACAATTGCATTCATTGCATTTATCGCTGCGAGAATAACTTGTTCATTTCTAGATCTCCTTTACTGTCAGGAAATTTCTTTAAAAATAGAAGAAGGAGGTTTTGATGTACTGTCTTAATTTACATAGATTTTGGCGAATTATTCCTCGTTTTCTTCGCATTTAACGATCAGTTTGAGAAGCTATATCAAACACTCGAAAGAGTGTTTCATCAGGTATCCAAACACCTTGAAGTGGGTTAAAAAAAACTCGGCTACGCCACGTTTTTCAACCCACTTCGCGGTGTTTGGATATCTGATGAAACACTGTTCCTCGTGTTTGATATATTACTTGAAAAAACAAATGGTACGATGCAAAAGTACTGCTGAAGTGGTTTCATTAGAATGGTTACACCATAAGATTTCGTCGACAGACTCAAAAGTTAGAACTACATTACATGTCTTCATAATTGACTCTTTTGCCACAATCATGCGAGACACTAACATTAACTTTAATATTAACATTAACATTTAATATTTTGAAATGTTCTCCTTACTTCTCAATAAAGTAAGTATTCATTGAGTTAAAGGAACAGTGTCCCGTTCAAATATCAAAGTTTCGCTTGGCTTATTTCTATGTTATATTGCCAAATGCCATCAAATATATAACTCAATTGCATAAAAAAATTCCACGGAGCAGAAAAAAGAACAAGTTGTTTTGGCATAAAGTGCAGGACTAGAAGGATGGAACTGACAGTTCGTCACATTTGTTTACGTGTGACAGGCGCACGGAGCTCAAAATTACCAATCTTGTAAGATTGTTAGCAGTTATTTTGTGTTTATGTTTCTATTTCTTTGCTTTCGTCACCTTTGGCGATTTTTCCTTCCTATTTTAAGGTAATAATATAAAGGAAGCTTAAAGGGACACTGCCCTGCCAAAATAACGAAATTTTGCTTACTTAATTTCCATGTTATATCGCCAAATGCCACCAAATATACAACTACATTGGATAAAAAGATTCTATAGAGTAAAACCAGAAACCCATAAGTGGGTTGAAATAACGTGTAACGCGCATTCACAGCTTCTGAATATTCATTTCAGTTTGCTTAGTACCATATTTGGAAAGCCCTCGGTCCCTCGAGATTGGAAGCAAGTTGTTCTAGCGAATTGATTGGGTAATATTTTTATCTTGATTTTCCAAATATGGCTGTAACAACGTCTTAGCAAATTGAATAATCGGAAGCTTGTTTTGAAGCGTACAAGAGACAGTTGCACGTTTCAACCAACCCACTTATGCGTTTCTGGTAAAACAGAAGCAGTAGTTTGGAGAAAAAGTGCTGGATTACAAGGATGGACGTAGATTACAATTCATCAATTTTGATCTGTCGTCAAGAAATCGAAGTTTCCATTCTGGTGAATTTTTTAGTTTTTTGGTCGTTATTTTGTCTTTTTAGTTCATATTCTTTGCGTTCATCACTTTTGGCGATTTTCTTCCTATTTTAAGATAATAGAGTAAGCTTAAAGCAAGCTCCTGGCCATAATCATGAAAACACGATATATCAGCCAGGACAGTGTCCCAGTTAAAGTGGCTACCCCCTGGCCATACTTATGACAACGCGATTTATCAGCCGCAATACTGTCTCTTCAAAATTACTACTGTTAGGCAAGAGCAAATTTAATTTTACAGTTCTGAAAATTCCAATGTCACAATGACTTTATTTGAAAATGAGAGAAAAGTCTGTTTTGTTTACAAATAATTGAAAGTTAATTTGTTATTCACTCTAGTAGGCTTGCTAACTCTTAAATATCATTTGTATCATTTTTTGACGAAAACCTTTGTTTGTTTGTTTGTTTATTTATTTATTTACTCATCGTTTATCTCTCAGGTACATGTACTGGTCAGACCATGGATTAATTGAAGGCGCTGAAATGGATGGAGCAAACCGAAGAACTGTTGCCTTATTGACATATTATTGGGGCGAATTTGATGCCCGGGGTCTCGCTGTGGATGCTGAAATGAATCGAATTTACTTTGTTAGCTTCTATAGGTCAAGTGTGTTTTATATCGATCTTAACTCAGCCGGACATGCTTCGGGCCCTGTCCGAAGATTGTTTTATGACTTTTTGCTTCTTTATAGCCCACGTGGAATTGCGCTCGATGACCAGTTCGTTTATTGGAATGAATATGTGACGGAAAAGGTGTATCGGATCAACAAGAATGCATGGGATGGCAATTTAGAAGTTGTAGCTTCAGGAATGTATAGCCCTAGAGGAATGGCAATTAAAAAAGGGAACGCTACACGAGACGGTGAGTACTGTTACAATTATATATTATATATATATATAAGTATAATGAAAAACGATGGAGTGAACTTCTTATTGGTCCTGACTGGTTTTATAACGTTTCGGCCTTCTTCAGAAATTACTAAGAATTAAGAATTAAAAACTATGTACAATGATTAAGTTATACAAGTTGTGACTTATATACGTTAAGCTACAAAAACAAAGGAAAACGAGGTTACGTAACATAACAAAAGAACTAAATTACAAGGAAAATTTAACGCTAAAAATAACAAACATGATGTGATAAAAACCTTAATTAATGATTGAAACAGAGAAATAGTGACTAATATACGATATACAAAGGAGAGCAAGGTTACGTAATACTGCCAAAGATCTAAACTAAAAAAAAAAATTGAACGCTAACAAAAACAATTACAACATGAAAGGAATATTTAAAGTGCCCCTATGATCAAATTTTTTTATTTTCTTTTTTTTTTACATTTTCGTGTACTATTAGACTTTCTTACTCATCTTGCCAAATTTCAATCCATTACGAACTCAGAAGTCATTTTATTTTAACATTTATTTCCGAGAATTTACGGCCGCCATTAATCAACCTTGTTCCAAGGCTTGGTTGCGAATGGGAGCAAGTGACGTCAAAGACTCAAACATACCTCACGGGTTGAAATTATAATAACAATCAGCATAGAAAATTGCACGAAGAACAAGTCTAAAGTTTTTGTTGCTTTTCGCGTGATTTTCAATACTTATTGTTATTACAATTTTAACCCGTGAGGTATGTTTGAGTCTTTGACGTCACTTGCTCGCATTCGCAACCAAGCCTTGGAACAAGGTTGATTAATGGCGACCGTAAATTCTCGGAAATAAATGTTAAAATAAAATGACTTCTGATGTTCATAATGAATTGAAATTTGGCAAGATGAATAAGAAAGTCTAATTGTACACGAAAACGTAAAAAAATGAAAATCAAAAACTTGATCACAGGGGCACTTTAACAAATAAACGTACGAAATATGTAAGGAATCCAACAATACAAACTCCCTATCGAGGGTCCCCGAATAATCATATAGGTCACTGTCGGAATGACAGGACCAGCACGTCTTACCAAGTGCCCCGACAGAACGTTCGAACACAAAACAACTACAAAGCAGGATAAAGATGGTTGACCAAACGAATGATTCCCAGTAGATGGATCCACGTAGGATACGGTGCGCTTTTGAAACAACACGTTTGCCATGCCTGCATGCTCCAAAGCGATCGTGAAAATTCTTTTCATAGTACAATGACTACAATGGCAATTAACATAAGGCTGCGGTCATGCACATGTAACACGTTTAAGATTTATTCAAAAGTGCACAAATATGTAGAATGTAGACAAAAGAGAAAGTCCTGAAATAAACCAGCTGTCAACAAATAATACAGCAATGAAACTTTGGAAGACGAATGCAAAAGTCCCGTATACTTTTAATTGTATTTCGCGTCCTTAAAGTGATTCAATGCACTTGAAATTTGCAGAGATAGTGCATCACATGTACAACTTTAGATCAAAAGATTTAAAAAAAATTTCATCGACTAGTTTTTAAATAAACGCTTCCCTAACAAAAGTGTTACTTCTGTGAGTAAAATGAGCATATTTGAGACATTGCTTCCGATCACATCAACTGAAATCTAGTGAAGCAAACAGAATGAAACCTTCGGGGAATGTAGTTTTATGGTACATGAATAATATATGGTGAAAATATTGTTTCAATTAGGCAGGAAAACGCTGGCATCGACGAAATAACAGAAAGTAATGCGAATTCTTTAATTTTTGATGGGAAATATTCAACTCAATTTTATTCGAAAACGCTCTCATAGAATTTTTTCAAACTTTGCAGTCTTGAAGACATACCTCTAGACTATAAGAGGCATACTGTCGTTTTAAAAGTTTAGGTCTAGATGTTGAGAAAATTACTAATATGCAAAAACCATGACGTCATCATATCGTTGTTATGGTAACACCGATGTCAATCAAATCTACGTTTTTGGAAAGTTTATTTCATCTCTAGTATATGTGTGAAGCAGCTTGCCTGACCGAGCTCAGACAGTGAAGTATCAGCCGTTCAAAGTTGGGGTGTTATGTCGTCAAAAAACCCAGTCGAGCCACCTTAAAAGCTAAAAATCCTAACAAGCTTACAGAGTCACAAATATTTATACAAAAACTGGAAAATGTAAATAAGGTTATGTAATATGATAAGATACAAAACAAAAGGTTATGTAAAAAGTAAATGGCAACAGACAAGAAGGCACAAACAACGAAAATACATCAATTTGTAAAAAACATCTAAATTACAAAGTGTACTAGCTATAATTGGCTAATTTAAGGTGTTATAGCAGATGCGATTCTTAGATCTAAATTCACGTCTTTTGTTTAGGCCATGAGGGTTGAGTGTGAACAATTGTGCGCTCCAATAAGCTTCCCTCGTTAATAACAATTGATCAAGATAGGCAGCGTCTCCCTGGCTGATGATTTTTTCAATAACAATGAAACTAATTTGCGAAATCTGATGTTCAATACAATTAAAATGGATTGCCAACTCACATGTTTTTTTGTTATTGAGCATAGTTGATTTGTGGTTACGAAAACGTACTTTAAATTCTGTTGACGTAGACCCTACGTACTGCAATTTACACTTGTTACATGAGGCCAAGTATATAACGTTTTTGGATGTACATGTTAATCTTTGATTGATCTTGTAAATACGGCCTGTGGCAAAGCTCTTAAATTTGGAGTCTTGGATTAAATTTTTTTGCATAAATTACATCTTGCAGAACATTTAATACAACCTCCCATTTCTTTCTGTGCCTGATCTAACCTTCTGTCACCACGAAATTTAGAAGGTGCTAAAATATCTTTGAGTTTTTTCGTTCTACGATATGCAGGAAAAATTGATTTGGATCGAAAAATGTCCATGAGCTCAGGCGATGAACTTAGTAAGTGAACATGCTTTGATAACCGTTTGAATATCTGGGAGGATTGGGTTATAGTCCAGTACTAGCGGGAAAACTCTTTTGTCAGGCTTTTAAATGTTCTGCAAGATGTGATTTATTCAAGGTGTGATCTATAACTGAACAGACAAACGGCAAAATGGAATCTATTTGTTTTATACAATGAACAAAAGTAAAAAGAGTAAAATTTCGAACTTGCGACGTAGCGCTCGACTGGTCGAAGATTTGTTCCAGTTTAGGTATTTTTCAAGCCGCCGAGAACACTTTTCGTCTTGGTTTCTTCCTTTGTTGCTCGTAAATAGCTCCTGCTAAACATTTTTCGAGGCTTTCACTTGCTCAATCCAGAATAATCTCGCAAACATTTTCAAAACTGTGCGCCATGTTGGACAAAACAAAGCAAACATTTTTTCTATGACGTCAGCCGTGCGTCTGTACTCTGATAGATCATAGGCAACGACCAATCACAGAGCACATAGTATTCAGTTTATTGTATTAACGTGTTTATTGCAAAAAGAAGCATGTTCAGTTACAGTTTCAGCGTTTTATGTATACATGTATATTTACAACATTGACTCTGTTTCCTTATTTTATAACATTTGTACTCCACCATCTACAATAACAGTATACATGTACTGAATGATACTTAATTAAATTTAACAAAAGAATTAACGAACGTGCTTATCTGAGTAAATACCATTCCTTATAAGCTTTCTACTTCTTCCGAAAAAGATTCATTTTATTTAACTTACAAGCAATATATTTTTCTGTTTCATACTTATTTTGTAAATTCTTTAAAAATGGTTAAAAGAGGGTTTTATTTCTTTATGCCAACAAGCCCCTAAATAGTTCTTCCCTAAAAAATATTTACTAGATCCACGAAATATGCTTTACCGTCGCCTATATTTATTCTACTGGATGCGCAAAATGTATCATCGTCGTTTGACTGCTGTGTCGCAGGTGACTTAGACCCGGTTCATACGTCGCAGTTCTGCCGTGCCGAATTCAATTAAACTAATGAAATTCGACAGAAAGTCGACGTCTGAATCAGCTTCCGAATTTCTGCCGGACGTTCGACTGGTCTTGTCGCATTATCCGGCAGAAATGCGGCACCGACGTATGAATCAACAGTCGCATGTTTGCCGCACTTAATTGAATTGAATTCGATACGGCAGAAATGCGACGTATGAACCGAGCCTTAGTGAATAAAAAAGTGTAAAATATTACCTAACTGATGATGACATTGAAATCTACAGATGATAATTATCTTATTGTGCTGCCTGTTAGTTGAGATCCCACGTCTTACTTTCCATTGATATGTTGTGTTCGTAGCTCCCCATCCTTGTGTTGGCATTTGCAGTCATCTTTGTCTGCTAAAACCTGGAGGCTATAAGTGCGAATGCCCCATCGATGACCCTGCAATATGCAATGAGACTATCAACATCACCAGTGAGTAATAAGTACCATTCTGTTTGCTTTTCGTATCCACATAACTAGTGGGCAACATATCACTCTCTCTGATTCCGCGATGCTACGTTATAAGAGCACATATTTGGTATTTACGTGGAAAATCGCTTTGCAATAAGTTGTTGCTTAAATTTTCCCACTTGCCGACAGTTTCGTCGTATATATTTTGCATGACAGTTAAATAAATAAGCTGTATTTCGCCATTCCTTTTCGGGTGTTGTCTTCAATAAAGTATGTTTACTCTATCATGTTCTTACAGCATGCGTATTGTTTTGCCTACTAGCTAACAGAGAGTCATCCTCAGTCAAGTCGACTCAAGCACAATGTTGTTGTATTTTTGCTTTTGTTTTCTTAAAGGGGGGGCTCTTTAGTTAAGAGGGTCGCAATTTTCAAGATTTATTATTTATCGTTGTTAATTTCAGAATCTCACGTTACTAAATTATTTTTTCTCCAGACTTGTATGGCTGTAGCATCGACGACAGTCTGTACTTCACTGATCAACACAGCATTAAATGCATCGACCTGAAGAGCTACAATCGTTCCTATGTCAGTGTAAAGACAGTAAAGACTGGACTCGCTGATGCTGGAGCAATAGACATTGACCGCCGAGACAGAATGATCTACTGGAGCGACCACGCCCAATGGACTATAAATAGAATGAGTCTAGTTACTAGCAACACTGAGGTAATTTTAATACTGTATCATAGTTAATCGTTTGTATTTCCCCTTTGTTTCCCTTCGTTGTTTGTTTGTTTATTTTCTAATGGAGCTAGTAATAATAACTTTATAATGAGATTTTGGAGTCTCAAGAGTAAAGTAACTTTTGTCTTTATGATATGCTTCACCGTCTTTCACAATTGAATTACAAAGGTGATGGACAACACTTGTTTATTTAGCATAAATCATAATAATTTGCATCAGAGTCAATCTTTTGAATCCTGCGTTGAATGTTGACAGCATGAAATCAATCAATTGATTGAAACAAAATATTGCAATGGAAGGCAAGAGGGAGCTAAATTTACCAAGCTGTTTCAAAGTTTGCGAACAAGATTTTAGGGGCATTTATAGATGGCGGATAGAATGCTAGTTCCTCGCAGATGACTGGGAGAAGCTTTACCCTCATCCCATCACAATTTAAAGGGGCTACGTCACCATTTTTAGCGTTACTTTAAAAAGCCAAAATACATCTTTATATCAGTAAAATTCCAAAAATAAGAATCCAGTTTTGTTTAAAATTATTCTACTAGTGCTCTAAAAGTAAAATTAAGTGTCTTGGGCTGCAGATGGCCAGGATGGAAATGGATTGCATCTTGAAAAAATTGGGCCAATTTTTTCAAGTTTATCGCTTGTGTCTTAGAAAATTCGCTAAAACTCCGATTATGGTTTATTTTCTCTGCTTAAATTCACTTGATATCTTCCTGTTAGTGTTCTTTAAGCATTTCGTGTACGACAAAGGTACTTAGTTTTAATTTGCGACGGTTTTGACCCGAAAACCTCAAAATCACCATGACATAGCTCCTTTAATGGTCGCTTTTATGCTGTATCACCACGTTTATCAACAGGTATCTAAACACCTCGAAGTGACTTAAAGAAAAACTCGCCTCGTTTTTTCACACCCACTTCTCGGTGTTTGGATATCCTCCTCCTCGTGTTTGATATTTTACTTTTCAAACTCATTAATAATTCATCAAGCGTGAACGAAGAAAATCATGAGTCCTAATGTCAAAATTTAAATTCTCATTTCTTGCCCCTATACATTTCCTATAAAGAAAGGGGGAGAAATTGTTTATATATCAAGAGAATTCATCTTGTGTGATCATGTCCTTAATTCTCATGACCTTTTTGATTGATAAGGCATTGATATTACAAGGAGAAAATTGATGCTGATCACTCTCAGGGCTTAAGGGGTTAATTAGCATAGATTTTGGCAACTTTCGTCCTTCGTTTCCTCCGTATTTAATGATCAGTTTGAAAAGATACATCAAAAACTCGAAATAGTGTTTCATCAGGTATCCAAACATCTTGAAGTCGGTTAAAAAAAACTCGGTTCTGTCTTTTCAACCCGCTTCTCGGTGTTTTGATATCTTAATGGAACACTCCTGCGAGTGTTTGATATATTTCTTAAAAACTTGTCCTGCAAGTGTTTTCTTCAGTACAGTAGATCAAAAGAGTGTTTTATCAGATATCCAAACACCTCGAAGTCGGTTAAAAAAAACTCGGTTGCGCCTGTTGTTGTTTTTTTTTTCAACCCACTTGTTTGTTTGACATTCTGTGAGTAATGTTAAATTAAATTGAATAAACTATAAATTATTTAATTACTTGACATATTGTTTATTTGATCGAAGGTTATCATAAGGGACAACCTGGGACAAGTGGATGGATTGGCTGTTGAATGGGAAAGTGGCGTGATATACTGGACGGATTACATCTTTGAGAGAATTGAATGTGCGAAGGTTGATGGGAGTTACAGGAAGACAATCTTTACGAGCGAAATTTACAACCCACGTGGAATTGCCGTGGATCCAAAGTCGGGGTAACATACTTTTCTATTTTTCGTCTCTAAAAACTTAATTTTGCAAGTGATGGAAAGGTGATTAAAGACGAGTTCCACTAGAAAAGAGATAGCACCTCCTTCATTTCACACATTTCACATCGAGAAGGGGTGGGAGAGGGGGATTGGGGTTGGGGTTGGGGTGAATTGCAAATTTAGGCGTCTTTCAGTCATGAAACTTGGTGGACTAGAGCGTCCTATAAATTTAACTTAAAATCTCATCAAACCAAGATATTGCCAAAACAAAACAAAAACAAATCAATAGAGGTTCAAATAAAATAATATATATAGATAGGCTGAGCCTAACAGCGTTGCTCTGTGAACAAGCTTAACTAAGGTGAAAGGTCGGAAGCACAAGAATTAAGATTGACGACCGGGCTATTTTTTAATTTTAGCAATTCTCAAAAACAGTATTACGCGACCGTCTGCACAGTACATTTAGTTAGTTAGTCCTCTTCATCCCGTGCGGGACATAAGGCGTCAATGATCTGTTTCCATCTGGACCGGTCCTTTGCTGCATGCTGTGCCTCGCCCCATGACAAGCCCATCTCGCTCAGCTCGGCCATCACAGTACGTCTCCAAGTTGTCTTGGGTCGCCCTCGCCTCCTTTTTCCAGGTGGTGTCCATCTAAGGGCGATCTTGGGGATACGATCTAGGTCCATTCTGAGGACATGCCCGAGCCATCGGATCCGGCGGCGCTTGATCTCAAGTATCACACTCTGGCTCTTTGTCTTCTTATAGAGTTCTTTGTTTGAGATCTTGTTGGGCCAGAAGATGCGACATATTCTCCTGAGGCATCCGTTGTGGAAGGCGTTGATCTTGTTCATGTCACTCTTTATCACTCTCCAGCACTCGGCGCCATATAGCAGAACTGGCTTGACGATACTGTTGTAGAGTCTCAGCTTCGTTCCAAGGCTGTATTGCTTCGATTTCCAGACAGGCTGGAGTCGTGCAAAAGCACCGCGAGCTTTCCCAAGTCTTGCCTTAATGTCCTTATGTGCTGCATTGTCCTTGGCGACGAGACTACCTAGGTAGGTGAATTCCTCGACAAAGTCAAGTTGTTCACCCTCTGCTGTAATTGGTGCATCGGGAGTGGCATTGATGCACATTACCTTGGTCTTAAAGGTGTTAATGTTCAAGCCTGCCTGCTTGGCAAACTTACTGAGCCTGTCGGTTTTCTCCTGTAGGTGGCAACGTGTTGTGGAGAGAGCAGCAAGGTCATCCGCAAAATCAAGATCTTCAAGTTGGGAAAAGAGTGTCCACTGAATGCCCCGGGGTCTGTCAGCCGTTGTTCTGCGCATGATCCAGTCAATGGCAAGCAGGAAGAGGATGGGAGAGATGATACATCCCTGACGTACACCTGACTCCACGAAGAACCATTCTGACAGGTTGTTATCTATGATGACACTGCACTCGAACTGGTGGTAGAACAAACCCATGAGTGTAACCATCTTTGGAGGGACACCATATGTTTTCAAGATCTTCCATAGGGTGTCGCGGTGCACACTGTCGAAAGCTTTCCTGAAGTCTATAAAGTTAATGTAGAGAGGGGTGTTCCACTCGATGCACTGCTCGATGATGTTTCTCAGAGCAAAGATCTGATCTATGCACCCCCGACCTCTTCTAAATCCTGCCTGTTCCTGTCTCAGTACAGTGTCAATGGCTGCATCAATTCTAGCAAGAAGAATCCTGCAGAAAACCTTTGATGGAATTGAGAGCAGTGTGATGCCCCGCCAGTTGTCGCAATCCCGGAGGTTGCCTTTCTTGGGGATCTTGACAATTAGGCCTTTGGTCCAGTCGCCCGGTATTGTGTCAGTCTCCCAGATGTCTCTGAAGAGGTCCGTGAGAACCTTGGTTGAAGTACCAAGGTCAGCTTTCAGCATTTCAGCATGGATGGAGTCGATGCCTGGAGCTTTCCCACTCTTCATAGCTTTGATGGCACACCTGACTTCTGCTTCAGTTGGGGGACTGATGTTGATGTTCAAAACATCCTCGGCTGGTGGAGGGTCAGCAGGATCATCTGGTTCTGGGCGGTTGAGTACCTCACGGAAGTGTTGTACCCATCTGGCTGCTTGTTCACGCTCTGTTGTGAGGTTGTTGCCATCCTTGTCTTTGACAGGGTCAGACTGGCTGGTGTTTTTGCCACAGAGTTGTTTTGTGATCTTATAAACAGTACTTATCTCACCTCTTGCAGCAGCACGCTCGGCTTCACCTGCTAGCTCCTCAGCAAAAGCTCTTTTGTCATTCCGAGCGCTCTTCTTCACCTCTTTGTCCTTCATCTTGTAGGCTTCTTGAGCCTGCTCTCGGAGTCTGAGTGACTTTGTGCTCAATATCTTGGCCTTCAGCTGTTTCCTTTCTTCTATCTTCTGCCAAGTACCAGCTGTTATCCATTCCTTGTTCTTTTTCCGTCTGTAGCCCAAGACATTGGTGGCTGTCTCGACATATGTCTTCTTGATGGTTTCCCACTTGGTGTTAACACTGGGGTCCTCATCATCGTCAGCCAGGGCAGCAAAGCGGTTTTTCAGTCTCAGTGCAAACTCTTTGGTGGTGTTAGGGCACTTCAGTTTGGCAACATCTAGATGTTTTCTGGACTGGTTCTGCTTGGTCACTTTCCTGAGTTTCAGCTTAATGGTTGCTGTAACTAGGTAGTGGTCACTGTTGACATCGGCACCACGACAAACTCGAACATCTTGAAGAGACCTGCGCCACTTTCCATTGATCAAGATATGGTCGATCTGGTTGACAGTGGAGCCATCAGGAGACTTCCATGTGAGCTTGTGGATGTTTCTGTGTGGAAAGATGGTACCGCCGATTACACAGTTATTCTCCAGGCAAAAACCAATCAGACGTTCTCCGTTGTCGTTCATCACACCGCATCCGTGTTTCCCCATAGCTCTATCGCAGTCGGTATTATCAGCTCCAACCTTAGCATTCATATCACCCATGATCAGTAGCATGTCATGCTGAGGGACTTTGGAGACTGCTTGTTGTAATTCCTCATACCAGTCGTCCTTATCTTCCTCATCAGCTTCGTTTGTTGGAGCATAGCACTGCAAGATGGTAAGTTTGCAGTGCTTAGAGCTGAACCGTGCTCTGATCAACCTGTCACTTAGTGGTTCCCATTCTTGCAGGGTGTTGACCTTCTCTTTTGAGACTATGAGGGCCACGCCGCGTATGTGTTGGCTGTCGTGTCCAGAGTGCAAGGTAACTGATCCATCGCTGTTCACTCGGCGTCCAGAGCCTGTCCATCGGCACTCGCTAATCCCCAGAATGTCCAGTCTGTACCTCCTCATCTCACTGATAACCTGTGCAGTTCTTGATGTCTCGAACATGGTGCGGACATTCCATGCAGCTAGGCGGATGTTGGTTTTGGCACAGTACATTTAGACCGTACAAAAGTTCACAAAAACAACTTTTTCTCCATCTAGAATAACTAGCACGACTACTTTCCGAATAAAATACACTTGTTGCTTGTCAAAAATTGCCCGAGAAACTGATTTGGAAATCAAAATTGCAAAAATACACAAACAAATTTGCATAAGGCGACGCGAGTGAAGTCTAAGTCTTGTTTTGTTTACATAAAATCGCTGTTCAATCTATGTAATGAATGAACAAACACATAAAAATGGACAACACAACTTTCTTTGGAAAAAATTTATTCAAATCCCCATTAGTTTATGCCTTCGATGAAATTCAAGAAATCAATAAGCACGTTTCAAAAACAATTCTCCAAAACTACACAACACACAAAAAAAGTCAATCACAGATTGATATCAAGATAAATTCCCATCGAAAAATGTAATCTGTTTTACCTTTGAGTCCCCTGCTTGCTTGTTAATTCTTTAAATCTCCGCTACTTTGGTTCTGAAATCCGTAATATCCGTTGAAAAAAGTATGAAGTTGCTCGAAGCAAGATTTTATCCCAGAAAGCTCTTCTTTTCCACTAAAGCGGCTTCTGAGTATCCCTTAATTAGTATCCCTGTCTTGAGTAGCAAACCGCGAAAAAATGCAGGGAAATAACGACATTACTTCTCCGTTAAACACTGACCAGCGAAAGATCTAATAATAAAAGTGTTTACCGAGCTGACGGCTGTGTAGCCGCGCGAAAAACAAAGCCCGAGCTACTGAACCCTGCGCGACGTACGGACGCGCCCGCGAAACATTCCGCTAGCCATGACCATGAAAAATGACCGGCATGGTTCTATGCCTGGTTCTATGAGTATGGGGCTCCACGCGGGCCTTCGGCCCGTAGAGCTCCGCTATAACTATGATGGTACAAATATTGTCAGTAATGGTCTTAGACGCGTGTTGTTTGTCAGTTGTTAATGGTTTAGTGGTTGATTGACAAGTGAAAGTGAGAATGGCCAGGCTAGACTCCACTTATACCGGAACTTCCAGTTTAAAGGTGCTGCTTTATAAAACAATTTAACACTAACTTCAACAGTAGCCACGCACCTCTTCAGAACCTCTAATTTCATTGGACCTGGTTATCACGCACATGTATTGTTTACAGGGCTAGGGTCCATTGTTCTGTTGTTTGTTCTATTGTTTTCTGAGCCAATCTTGTGAGGCGTTTCGAGAGGTGCGTACCGCCTCGAGTCAACTTCAAGTTGCTCTGGAGTGTCAGACACTAGCGACATTTTTCGCAATTCCTAGGCGATGGGCTATCTTAATTTTCTCTATTTTCTTCCCGACTGTAACATTGATCACAACCTTCTGCAATCTGTTGAATTCGGTAGCCAAGCCTTCAAGATTTTGATGGGCTTCTTCTTCAGTTCATGATCTGAACTCTTCGTAACTTCATGATCTGAACTCTGGTTGGCTTTTGCTCTCTCCTTGTGTAACAGCAACTTAGGGATTATGGTAAAAATAATTCCAGTGAAATTATACTTTTTTCCTTAGAGACAATATCAATAAACAATATTCTTATTCTCTGTATTGAACTGGAATTAGTTTGCATTCGAGGCTCATGCGGAAAAATCTTTTCACATGGAAATATTTTTTGTGACATTCCCCCGCATGAGTCTCCATTTAAGCTAGTTCCAGTTAAATACCGAGAATACAAATATGTCTACTCTTTTTATTGGTCACTATCAATCTAACACAATGTAAGTGGTATCAGTAGTCTGTAGAGTGTGATCGTTCGGGTTAATGTAGTTCTGAAAAGAACTGTTGTTGTTGAAATTGACTGACGTTTCGACAGCCTGGTGAGCGGATTCATCTTCAGAGTCTTGTGAGTCTCAACAGCCAATAACATCATGGCTAAACTGACCAATGACAACAACAACCAGACATTAATACCATCAATTGACGGTTCACCGCCATGATCATGATTTTATATCATAACATAATAACATCAAAATGCTCGTATTTCCTATTCTAAGGTACATGTTCTGGACAGACTGGGGATATTATGAACCAAAAATAGAACGAGCGGATTTAACCGGTGAAAATCGACAAGTTGTGGTTTATCTTGGATATGGATGGGATTGGCAACTGTTCCCCATGAGTGTGGTCATTGACTATGAAGTTGAACGCATTTACTGGATGGATGCGTACGACAATTTGATCGATTCTGCAGACTTGGATGGCAATAACAGGACGAATGTGCACTTCATCGATCAAAACATATTTCCAGCAGATCTGGCTCTGTATGGTCACAATCTATACTGGGTGGACTGGCACAGTCAAAGCATACAGTGGTTTAACACGACACGGCCCATGCTCATGCGTAACTTTGGACATCTCTCCGATGTCTTTCTCACGGGTGCTGTGGTTTCCGACGAGTCCAGGCAACCAGTCGGTAATTATAATACATTGCACTATTTTGTTCTTGCTTATTCTAGACTTTTACTGTTCAAAAAACCATGGATCGCGGCTTATGTTACAGGCTCAGCAAGTTAAGTACATCCCTGTCTACGTCGCTTTAGTCCTCTCTCTACCTTTATGCTCGAAATATTGCATTTTTCTAACTTAGGAACCAATGTTTTTCACTGGCTGTTGTTAAACAACTTTTAACTACGATTTTAGGCTTTGTAAGCATTTCAAAATAAAATACAAACCACCAAAAAACCCTAAAACGTAAAATAGCACCGTTCTACAACTTTCAATAGGAAGACATTTTGGATTGCTTGAAACGTTAACGATATTCTATATAAGTAATCTGGCACTAAAATGACATTTTACCATTCCGTACATTATAGCCCCATTCCGTCAATACAACCCTGTCTAACTCTTTTAACGGCCACCAAGACTGTTTCTTAAATCGTAAATCAAAATTGATGTAAAGAAGTTAATAGTTTACATTAAACAATGTTGTAGTCTGATAAAGGTGATGTTCTCAGTTTATATTTTCCTGAGGGGAGGGGCGGCTGTTCACATTCTAATTAGGTCAACTTGTTAATTTAGACCTCTCAAATGACTTATTTTCATCTTTAGCGTTCCCAATAAACAGACCCCCGTGTCACATAAACAACGGCGGTTGCAGCCATCTTTGCTTATTAGGCCCTAATGGAGGACACAAATGCGCATGCCCCAATGGTGTATTATTAGAAGCTAACGGAAAGAACTGCAGCGGCACCGGTAAGAAAAGAAATGTTGTTTTAAACCCTGACGGGGTTATAAGTCTGGCTATTTAAGCATATTTCCCAACGTGCATCTGCTCTTGATTAATATCTATAAATATTATATTGAACACCGTATTTGTTTAAGCTGTTCACCAATTGTATCTTGACACGTCACGCTAGAAGGTATTGTTCCTAATTTTCAAATTTGTATATCTTGAATGTATCCGTTATTTTTGGGCAGTTGCCTGATGATTGCTTCGAGAGAAGCATGAAACTCGGAGTTGCAAATATATGTGTTTGAACTAGTCCATATTCTTTCTTTCTATACAAAGCTCTGGATTATATCCATTGAGCACTTTTATAGCAGATGAAGAGTTCAATTTTTCCTCTACTAGTTAAATATTATATATATATATTATATATTATATATATATATATATATATATATATATATTTATATATATATATATATATATATATATATATATATATATATACTTTAAATTTAACACTGAGCCGCGATATGTCATGGTCATCTGTCTTATCTATGGGGATGGCATTAGGGGGAGATGAGGGTGGAGCAAAACTCCAAGGAGAGGGGAGGGTCCAAAGGTTGTTTCGTGTTCACGAGTTGGCTCATAAGAGCCTTTGATTTTTAATGTCTGTAAATACGTGACAAAACCATCACATAGTTCCATCACTGTATACACATGTATACTGACAAAATTAGTTAGGTATGTTTAATGTACATTTTGTTTTTAACCTTAATCTCCTTTTTCTCGTTTTAGTGACCCAACCAACATCACCACCACCTGTTCCAGGTAAAGTAATAAATTCATTGGTCATACATCGCTTACTTAGGAGAGACAATTCAAATCAATGTACTTGGGCCCTGTTTAGTACTTGGCTTTTGTTTGTTGTGATCATTGGTAATAGAGCGTTTTCACTCACGTGACCTTCAGTCCCGTGGGACTCAAATGACAAAGGCCATGGCAGCCATGGTTCCAGAAAGCATGATAATGCCAATCCAGAAATTGTAAACGAGAAGTAAGGTGAATCGTGATAAGTAAAATTTTTTAATCTTTATTAGTTCTCATAAAATCGGGGCTGGAAGGAAAACCAATTAACCAAATTAACCAGTGATCACGCCTTTTTAGTCTTTTTATGGCTGGATAATAATAACAGGCTTTGCAAAGGCAATTCATTTCATTAATTTTCCTCCTAATTCTTCTAAGTTTTTTAAAAC
The DNA here is from genome assembly GCA_024195265.1 of Dendrophyllia cribrosa. NCBI lineage: Eukaryota > Metazoa > Cnidaria > Anthozoa > Scleractinia > Dendrophylliidae > Dendrophyllia > Dendrophyllia cribrosa. The sequence goes on along the minus strand of JAJLRJ010000003.1, from coordinate 31,770,120 downwards.
TGCTTTCGTTGTATTTTTCTTTTTGTGGTAATATACGACAAACTGAATACGTACCCGGGATATATAATTAACGCATAAATACGTTTTAACGTGTTTTAGATATAAAAGTACGTCTTAGAGGCTCAAACTCATCACACGAAGGTCGTGTTGAGATATACCACCAAGGACAGTGGGGTACAATCTGTGATGACCACTGGGGATTCAGAGAGGCTACAGTCCTGTGCAGAATGCTCAATTACTCTGCCGCAGTTAATGCTGTTAGATATGCTCATTTTGGAGAAGGAAACAGCTCTTTTCCCATTTGGATGGACAATGTGAAGTGCCGCGGTGATGAACAAAGCATCGCTGCTTGTAGGCACAATGGCTGGAATACTCATGATTGTGTACATTATGAAGACGCTGGAGTTGTGTGCTTAAATGATTCTATTCCACCCACTGAAGGTAACAAACGTTAGCATTATATACTGATAGTTTAAGTTGTAGCTAGTGTTGCCCTGTTCTTCATGACAACATGCTACAGAAAGAACATTAACAGCTGTTTTCTCTCGCAGTAGTTCGTTAGTTTGTGGCTAGTAACATAATCAAACAAGTGCCGATTTTTGAACTCCAAGCTTCTGGCCCAACTCGGGTTGGATTTGCGAGATTCCAAGGTCCGATTTTTCAAAAATTGAGACGCCGAAACAAACCCAAAACTCCGAGATACCTTTTTTAATAAGGTAAATTGACCACCGTAAATAGATTCAAGTAGCTGACGTTTCGAGCGTTAGCCCTTCGTCGGAGCGAATCAAGGAATTGTGGGTAGTGTGTGTTTTATATAGTAAGCGGTGGAGCTACGCTATTGGTGGAAATTTGGTGACGTGAAAAACAAATGTAAATTAGTTGAATGAAAAGCGATCGTTGATTCCGTGGGGTTTGAAAGTGCCGATTTGAAAGATGATTTTTTGTTCTAGGTGTTTACGGCTTTCTGTGTTACCCTGGTGTAGGGAAAGGCCGCAGATTGTCATGTGTTGTTTAGAATGGTTAGTAAGATTAAAATGGCGCGCGACTGGTTTGGCTGCGTCTTTGTAAAGCCGTAAAAACCTAGAACAAAAAATCATCTATCAAATCGGCACTCTCAAACCCCACATTTGTTTTTCACGTCACCAAATTTCCACCAATAGCGTAGCTCCACCGCTTACTATATAAAACCACACACTACCCACAATTCCTTGATTCGCTCCGACGAAGGGCTAGCGCTCGAAACGTCAGCTACTTGAATCTTTTTACGGTGGTCAATTTACCTTATCGACTCAGTCGATAAAACTAAATTCTCGTGTTTCATCCCCCCACCGACGCAGCACCACAGTTTCTCTAGAAACTAACCCCATACCTTTTTTAATCTCCGAGATTTCGAGGTTCGGTTAAAACTTGCTAAGACTCTCATAATTTTCGAAAGTTCATTCTAAATTCTTGACAATATGCATGGATTTAAAAAATAGACTTGGCGATCATGAACATGATGTAAAATGGAACATGCATTGTATTCCCTTATAACATCGAACTACACACAAAACTGAGTTATCGTTGCCAACTGCAACTGCAAAAGTGGTCGTTACTCCCCTATAACATTGACCTGCACGAGGAAACAATTCTGGAATAAATATTGTAAAGAATGAATTTGTTACTTCATTGTTGCTTACTATTTTTGTTCTCATTGAAGGCCCAACCTTAGCACCAGGACCTCATCCAGGTGAGTTGCGCATGCACAAAAACACCAAGTTCTAGAATTGTAAAGAAGAAGCAAAGGACCGTACCGCGAACGTACACCAGCAGCATTTTCGTTCGCTGTTCTTTCCTTCTTATTTACTTGTTTTATTTTTGGACCGTAATCTTTTCAGATCCGATATGCTACTTATATTTTTTACACGGTATTGGCCATGTAAACCGAACTTTAATTTTGCTAAAAACGGAAGGGTACTCTATCACGGTAGATCGAGTCCCCAAAGCAAAACGGTTTTATGTAGTTCATCTATCCATTTAAATCAATTTACTGATATCTTCTGGTGTATCACTTGTTATTCTTTTATTTATATTTAGAATTAAGGGTTCGTTTGCGTGATGGTACCACGTCAAATCAGGGACGAGTGGAATTGTTCCTTAACGGTACATGGGGAATAATATGTGACGACTACTGGGGAATCGATGAAGCAAACGTCATCTGTCGGATGCTGGGTTATTCAGAAGGGGCCTGGAGCACACATTGCTGTGGCTGGTATGGTTCTTCCTCTGCACCAAGTCAGATTTGGTTGGATGATGTTCACTGTGATGGTGATGAACAGAGCATCGCGGCGTGTCGTCATGGCGGATGGGGAAGTCACAATTGCTTCCGAGGGGAAAATGTAGGAGTCGTCTGCAAATATACACCAATAGCAACCCCAGGTAGAAAATTCATAGATTTGCAATGACACTGACACTGACTCGGACAATGAGACCGATATTGACATTGAGTATGGTTCAACTCGGTACAATAGTGGCCCCGTCCACACGTATACGTTTACGTTCGTAAACGCATACATTTTTTATCTAAAACGCTCCCGTCCACACGAAGCCAGCCGGCATCGTTTACGATTCGTTTTCACCTGTCCACACGTAAACGCTAAAACGATACGTAAACGCTTCAAATCTGCATTAAGCATGCGTAGATAAGTACTTGATAAGTCCGCCATATTAGATATCTGCTCTATTTTCCTTATTTGTGGACTGGGTCCGAATCTGTGACATCAGCGTTTACGAAAATATCCGTTTACGCTATCCACACGTAAACGGGTAAACGGCGTTTTCGAAAATATCCACTTTTGAGAGCGTTTTCGAAAATATCCGTTTAGGGTGACCGTTTTCATCGTTTACGTTTGGACGGGAGGCCTAAACGCATAAAAAAATATGCGTTTACGAACGTAAACGTATACGTGTGGACGGGCCAAGAAACCTCAAGCAACGAAAATGTCGACTTCCCAGACGTCAAATATGACTACAGAAGTCGATTTTTTTCCTTTTCTACGAGTACCTAAATAATCGCGTTAAGGTAGAAACGTCAAAAGAAGAGCTTCAGGGATCTTCCCTTTTTGTGGTGAGAAACGAAATCGTGTTATAAAAGGAAACTTTCGAATTCCACTAAAACCGAACTAGAAACGGACAATGCCACACACACACTAGCACTAGCAAAAAGACTGACATGAGCACCGACACAGCACATGCACACGAACGAGCTGCTTACGTTTTGGTGATTCATTAACAACTGAAGATCAAAATAGCCAGGGCAAGCCCCTTTCATACCGGACCTTAATGTTGCAAGAAAAGTCAAATACGGTTTATTGTTATCTGTTTGCGGAAGTGACTATTTGATATGTTATTTATTGAAAGAACAATGTTATAATGTAGTGAGTACAAGGGTAATTGAGTTACATTAATGCATATCAAAGTAAACTTTAAAAAAACCGTACATTAGTAGAGATCGACTGTTTTTTTTTTTTTTTCAGGTCAAACTTTGAGACTTGCTGATGGCTACAGAATCGGAGAAGGAAGAGTAGAATTATTTCGCAATGGTCACTGGGGAACTGTTTGTGATGATTACTGGGATATAAACGACGCCCAAGTCGTTTGTCGTAAGCTTGGTCATGCCAAAGCCCTTCTTGCTCTCAAAAAAGCTGTATTTGGCGAGGGGAATGGTCATATATGGCTTGACAACGTACATTGCGTGGGTAATGAAAGTTCAATTGAGAATTGTCCGCATAATGGCTGGAATGATCACAACTGCCGTCATTCTGAAGATGCATCAGTCGTCTGCGTGAATGAGACTGTAGGCTTATGTTAGTATGACACTGTTATATCTAAAAATAGAGCAGTTTTTTTTCACTTTAGTGTCGTAAAACCAAAACCAAAGCAATCACACTGGCCAATCACAATAGACGCAGACAATCCAATGAACTAATCAGACTGCCAAACAAATACATGTAGCCGGCGCCAAGCGCGGGAAAATGCGTGCGAGTAAGTCACGATTGGTTTTGGTTTTACTTCTGATTGGTTCATAAAGTGGCGCGAGATTTTTTAGCCAATCACAAAGCGTAGCAATGCAAAACCAAAGCAATCCCGAAATTACTTCTGACACTCAATTGAAAACCGCCGCTCTATTTAGTTCCAATACATCACCATTGCTTTAATTATTATGAGAACACCCACAGTGACAACACTGATAATATTTTGACCAGAATGCTGCACTATAGAGACAACTTCCGAACTCTACATAACTATGAAGATGCATCGGTCATCTGCATGAATGGAACTGTAGGCTTTGGTTAGTATGACAATGTTCCATCTACAAGTATACAATTGCAATTCAACAGCCCAGCTTCCATTAATCTATGGACACTAACGATAACAACACTGGCCAATGTCTAAGATGGAAATAGTGTTAAGAGAATGCCGCTCGATCTCCAGACTTTTTCAAGGGACAACTTACGTTCTTTACATACCAGAAAAACTCACTACCAAGCCTTTCTTCCCGGGGGAGGGGAACTCCCAAATAAAAATGACGGGGGTGCTCGACGTACCTTTTAGGGGTCAAAATTTGTAAATTGGTACCGCCTAGGGTACTAAAATCTAAAATGACCACCATTAGAATTATCGCGGTACCTTTTAGGGTATGAGCCGAAAAAAATATGACAGAATATGACATGTGTTGTTTGAGAATTGGTACCTCTTAGGGGTAAAAATTATTTTGAGCCACGCCCATCAAACGAGATTCTGGTACCTTTTAGGGTGTTTTTCGAAAATTTCCGACGAGCACCCCCGTCATTTTTATATGGGAGTCCCCCCCCCCCCCCTCCCCCCGGGCCTTTCTTATTGCTTCAGAGCAGCGGTTCATAATCAGGATTTGTGGGTGAAATACAGTAAAATGCAAGGAGCATGTGTCCACTGGACGCTGCTAAATTTTTTGATATGCGATCAATTCAACCCCCCCCCCCCCCTCCCCCACACATCACGTCACGGACGTAATTGTTTTTATATTACTGGGAATTACTTATTTTCAGTTTACTCGATTTACGAAGCCCAGGGATATTAGAGAGAGCGATGAGCTGTAACAGAAATGAGAACTGTTCGTATAAAAACAGGAGCTCCATTGATAGAAGATCATCAGTCCTCTCTGGATTCAACTTATTATTACAGCTCAACCCCACTAACGTCAGTACAGCAATCACTATCTATTAGATGAATTACTTGTAGTTATTAATGTTCATGTTTCATTGCAGACGCAGGTGATTTCTTGCTCTCGTGTGAAGGAGGTCGTAAATTGTGCTACTACATTCCATTGCACCCACAGACACCGCCCCGCCCAATACCACTGTCCATTCCACTTGACACTACACCGATCGGGGTATCTTACGATCCAATAGAAAAGCGAATCTACTTGGCAGATGATTACGGAAACATCCATCGCGCTTTTCTAAATGCTACCTCAAGCCAAATTGTGATTAGAGGCCTTTGGAGTCCAAAAGGTATTGCGATAGACCTTGTTGGAAGGAACATCTATGTCGCTGACGACTATGAGAACAGCGTTAAAATTGCAACATTTGACGGCTCCCATGAAACTGTCATTGTTGACGTAGATTCACCTCAAGGAATAGCGTTGGACAGCAGTTTGGGGTAAGCATGATTAAGTTGGTCCTTGCCGTTCTTCAGTCATTTGTTTGTAACTGAACTCTCCTTAAGACGGACACCTCTCTAAAACGGATAGCGGACTCTTAAGGCCCTGTCACACTATTGCGTATTAAAGAAACGTATGAGTTGCGTATGAAAATTTATAAAATAATTTTCATACGCACAAAATTGCCTTGAAAATACGGCGTATGACCAGCGTACTTGACCTATGAGTAACGTACCTCTAGCGTAACTCTCGCGTATTCAGCGTATGCCTAGCGTATGCTTAGCGTATAAACCATACGTCCGAATACGCACAAAATTTTTAAGCATGCTTAAAAAAAATTTTCTGCCTCGCCGTATGCCAGCGTATGCCACCGTATGCGACCATGTTTGAAACGTATACAACCTATGCCTAACGTACCCCTAGCGTATGTCAGCGTATACCAGCGTATGAGTGATATTTTTCATACGCTGGCATTCCGCTGGCATACGCTATTACGATACGCAATAGTGTGACAGGGTCATAAAAAGCAGTCAACGGACAGACACTTGTGAAGTGTGTTTTTCGCTTAAGAGCAAATTATAGATGTTGATAGGGAAGACAAATACGTGACCCCTTAATAATAACCAGAAGTTTATTTAAAAGCGCTATCTATTTTACCGTAGTCTTGCTCCAGTTCGCAACTTGTAATAAACGACCTCCTCGCCTGAACTGATGTTTACTTACTGCACGTGCCTTCTGTTTTACTATCTTTGGATTTTCGGTGTCAGCTTACCTTGACTCTCTCTATAGATAGATAACTTTATTTTAACACGGAAATCCTTTATCACTATTAAAAAAGTGCTCTCCCAAGAAGCCGTGCACTTACTTAATAAATAACTACAATAATACATAAGTCACCATAGCATTTAGAACCACAAAGATCATCTAATCAAGGCATAAAAAATGACTCAAATAAGTAAACTAACTAAGCTATCTAATTGATAAAATACAAAAAATTATTTAGATCAGTAGCCTGCTGAGCTTCGACCGACAGACTATTCCATAAGACAGAAACCCTATACCAAAAACTCTTCTTGAAAGAGTCAGTGTGTGGTCTGAGGACGAAAAGATTGTATTTCGAGACCCGCAAATTATGTCTATGAATCGAATTGGTATAAGGCGGTCACCTCTCTATGACGGGCAGTTGCATTGGTGCCGGTCCCAACGGTCCCCGTCTTAGAAATAGTTGACTGTAAACGTATCGAATGCAACAATACTGAAGGGTATCTATGAGGTCTGAGTGAATTTTTTGTCCTGTTTGCAGGTACATGTACGTTTCCTCTGTTGGTAGCAGTCCGCAAATATTACGAGTAGACATGGATGGGAAAAACAAAATTGTCCTTGCAAATTTATCAAACATTGGACAAACTATTATTGACGTGGTTCTGGATAAGACTGGAAACCGTCTGTTCTTCTCTGACCAATCCAATGATGTGATCCGGTATATTGACCTGGTCAGTATGGAGATACATACCCTGCTTTCTGGAAACCTTCACGGTCCAACAGGTTTGACAATGCTAAACAACACCCTTTACTGGACAGCTCAGGGCGATGGAGATTTTGCAGGAACCATCTTCAAAGCCAACGTAACTGATAAAACAGTTCATATGATTGCCGATGGGTTTTCAAGTCCACATGGGATATACGCGCACAACTCCCAGACGCCTCAACCACCAGGTAATAACTAAAATTGATAGTTTATTTAACATCAATGACACCGGGATGTTTGAAAGCCGATTAACGCTAACCCATAATTAAAACTTAACCGAGAATTTTATTTCGTTTGTTAAAAATGGTTTTTAAAAGTTAATTTTAAGCTACACGTAAAGACAAATCAAAATCGAAACTAGAGCGCAAAAATACTTTCTAAAAAATTCCATTGATTAATTATTTATCTGGAATCAAATTGACGCTAATCCTGGGTTAGCTTTATCGCACTTTGAACAAAAATTCTCCATTAATTAATTGTTTAACTGGAAACAAAATTGACGCTAACCCTGCATTATAACAAGTAACCAATCAGCAAGTGTCAGGATGGGTCTTTCTAATCATGATCAATAATAATAATAATAATAATAATAATAATAATAATACACCACTTTCATAATGGCGGCCGATTTATTTATTCTTTTATATGTATGTTAATTAGCCTCACCGGCCTCGTTTTAGAGTAAAAATTCTTTTGAATTTTGCACACGCCAACGAGGCCGGTGAGGCTAATTAACATACATATAAAAGAATAAATAAATCGGCCGCCATTATGAAAGTGGTGTATAATAATGCCGAAAATAGAATGATTAACAGAAAAGAAATCGTTAATATTTTTTTTTATTTTCTGGCACACTTTAAACGATGTCTAGCGTCGTTTGCATAAAGTTTGTATAAACGTTGGCAGAATGATCTTTTTTTCTAGTGTTCCAGGTGCTTACTAAAATACATAATAAGAGACAAAGATTGTTGTTGAATTTAATTTTATAATATATGACTTAAGTATGTGAAAAAAAGCTCAGTCATCTCTTGTTAGCTAACTTGACTGTTTTTTGCAGCGCAAACAGCCTGTCAGAATAATGGTGGATGTTCTCATCTGTGCGTCGTGAAACCCAATGGCAAAAGGTGCATGTGCCAAGCTGGAATGAAGATTGCCGAAGATGAAAAGACTTGTACGTTTTGCAATTTTATATTCAAGAAGAAAACATTAACTGTGTTATTTTTTCTTTCTTTCATGAGATGTGTGCTGAAAGTCGTTTATGTGTATACGCTTCACTGAGCATTGTGTAATACTTTCTGGGCTTCAAGGGAATTTGCTTATAACATTAACTGTAACATACATATAACTTGGTATTTATAAAAGGATAATCAAAGTCAATCGATAAGATATTTATTTTTGCACAAATTCAGCCAGCTGAAGAGCGAAGCAATGACCGATTTTATACTAAAGACGAATTATCCGTCGGACGAATAATTCGTCTAAAGTAAGTATACAATTGAAGACGAATAAGGACGAATAACTCAACGATGGAAAGGACTGGGGAGAGGAAAATGGCATCCTAAGAAACCTTGCCAACAAATAGGAAACTAAGTCAAAAACGTCTTCGTTTTCCGTCTAGTTAGACAAGTTAGAGACATTATCCGTTTACGGTCAGCATGTCTTGAAGACGTGCTGACAGACAAATCAACCGAAGGCGAATTTTGCCCCATGATTCGTCTATTCCCCTAATTTATATCTAGACGAATTATCTGTCTCACACGGATAAATCGTCTCTAGTATAAATTTGGCCAATAAGATGAGATAGCATCAATTTCCTCTAGTGGCTACAATGTAACATCATTACTTACAAAGGGCGACAGAGCAACAAGGAGACAAAATATATTTGCTTGTTCTCGAAACATAGTCTTATACCTTAATCAATTCTAGTGTGATTATTAATCAGTCATTTTTTCCAAATGGAGTATCACTTCTATTTTAAATTGTAAATTTTCCACTTATTTACGTTCATTTGATTTTTTATTTTCAGGCACTGTTGGCGACGCCATATTTATCGCCGATTCTGGCTATGACAATATCTATATTTCTTCACTTAGTCCATCTGATACCACTATCGTTTCTCTGCCATTTAAAAATCTGATGGGACCAATGGGCGTTGATTTCGATCCATTTGACGATAAAGTGTACTGGACCGATTACACCCGTGGCACTGTCGAGCGATCCTCGGTTGATGGCAGGAACCAAGAAGTCGTTCGTTCGAACGTTACTAAACCAAGTGGCATCGCTTTAGATCTTGTGGGAGGAAATATTTATTGGATAAGCAGAGCAAATCTGTCAATAGAAGTTTCAAAGTTGAATGGAGCTTACTGGAAAGTGCTGGTTTCTAATTTGTCTTCATATCCGGAAGACATTGCTTTGGATACCACCAGAGGGTAGGTTTAAACTCGTTTATTGCGGAGAAAAAAAGTTTTTGTTATCATTCTTGATAACGTTTTTGATCGCCTGTTTGAACCTGGTAAATGACCTAGCTCGCCACGAGTCTTTCGTAGCTCAGTCATTAGAGCATCCGACCGGTGTACGGAATCATCCGACCGGTGTACGGAATCATCCGACCGGTGTACGGAATCATCCGACCGGTGTACGGAATCATCCGACCGGTGTACGGAATCATCCGACCGGTGTACGGAATCATCCGACCGCTGTACGGAATCATCCGATCGCTGTACGGAATCATCCGACCGGTGTACGAAAGGTCATAAGTTCGATTCCTGACAAGATGAACATCACATCCTTCTCATTCGTATTAGGCACACTTATTAATTAAGCACCCATTATCCTTTGCAAAAGAAATTGTTTTCTGTTCTTCAATTGCCACATAAATTTAAATAAAAGTAAGCCGCATAATGTACATGTGTGTGTGTGTTCCAAGTGTGTTGTGGTTGTGTCATGTACGTGTGTGTGTGTGTTCCAAGTGTGTTGTGGTTATGTCAGTACCTTTATTTAACATCGGGCGAATTTTATGGTCAGAGACATATTCATCTCAATAACCATCCTTCATTTTGAAATTAGAGTAGGAAACCTACGAGTCAGAGTGTGAAGACTGGTACCCATGCTCGTTTTGCTTCCTGTACAAGGTCGAGACCCGAGCACCGTGGCTCGGGTACTTACAGAAAGCCGTGTTCACATCGGTGCATGCCAGCGACCGTGCCCTTGGCAGTTCATGGGAGGGTACCGTTGCATTTCCCTGTTTAGTTACTTGCAACGATAAGCTTATCATTGTTAACTTCCAGCTCATTACATGCTCCATACAGTTTGTGGCAACCGTTGAAAGAAGATATTAAGTCAACTTGCTAATTACCGCTCTTCAAATGGGCTAAGTACAATGTAGGTGCCGCTTTATCATTGTTGTGCCCGAAATATTAAAGATGCTTCTAATTTCGCAAAATATATCTGTTTATGTTTTAGGTACATGTACTGGTCGGGACATGGAATTATTGAAGGTGCTGAAATGGACGGAAGAAACCGCAGAACTATTGCCTTGTTGACAGATAACTGGGGTGAATATGATGCTATTGGCCTTTCCTTGGATGTTCAAATGAACCGAATTTACTTCGTTAGCTTCTATTTGTCAAGTCTGTTGTATATTGATCTCGACTCAGCTGGCAATCACTCTGTCCAGACATTGCTTTTAGACTACTGGTATTTTGATAGCCCACATGGAGTTGCGCTCGATGACCAGTTTGTGTATTGGAACGAATATTGGGAGGAGAAGGTATATCGGATCAACAAAACTGCATGGGATGGCAATTTGGAAGTTGTAGCTTCAAGAATGTTTGACCCTAGAGGAATGGCAATTAAAAAAGGGAACCCAACACGAGACAGTGAGTATAATAACATAATAGTATCAATACCAAATTATCGATTGCTATAGCACATTCGCGTACCTATTTACTCATGCGCGCATACATACATAAACTTTATTAAAGTGTCAAAATATTTAGCTGTAAGGCTAATTGAGGACACTATAACAAAATATAATAATAATAATAATAATAATAATAAATATACATTAACAGATATACTAAAATAATTCATACAATTGCTTTAAATAATTTACAAATGTAAAATTTAAAATGGGCTAAGATTACATAGAGTTATTTAAATAGATAAGATATTAAAAATTCCATACAATTATTACAAAAAAGAATACTATATAAATTACGTTATTATATATTTGCGACAAATGTCGCCGCTACTCCTTCCAAGCTTATTTTAATGAGCATGTACAGCATTTGCGCATTCCACCCAGTATGTCCAGTACATCAACAGAGCATATTGCCCTCCTAAATGACTGAAGGCTCACCTGATTTCGTAATTCCTTGCTAATCTTTCCCCAAAGATAAGGGCCTAAATATCTAATGCTATGCTTCCTATACTTGACAGTGTTAAATTTGGGAATTAAAAAGTCACTTCGTAAATTATGGTTTTTATCTTGCTTATAAAATATATTACAAATATGCTCAGGGGCCAATAAATATCTAACCTTAAGGTGGTCAGACACGAGGGGTCATGTAGCAGGGACATGTCGCAGCGACATGTAGCAGCGACAAAAATTTGTGTAAGGGACGTGTCGCTGCAACATATCCCTGAGACATGTCCCCGCAACATTTTCATGTGTGTGCAAGCGCTATGATTTTGTCCCTCCTACATGTCCCCGCTGCACGCCTTTGCTACATGTCCCTCAGTATGTACTACACAAAATTTTCTCGCTGCTTCATGTCGCTGCGACATGTCCCTGCTACATGACCCCTCGTGTCTGACCACCTTTATACATCAATATTAGTATATCTTGTAGGCGCCTGTTTGTAAGACTAGGTAACTTTGCCTTACATAATAATTCCTCATACGTTGCAGTCTTGTTATTGTATACTGCACGCAGAGCCCTCTCTTGTACTCTTTCTAATTTTCTTGCATCAGACGCTTTACAAAAGTGCCATACTGTATGGCAATACGTTAAATTAGGTAAGATTGCTGACTTATATAATTGCAACTTTGCTTCTCTCGGTATCATATTTCTAAGACGTACACTGTAATTAAGCTTATTATCTAATGTAACCCCCAACAATTTGATATCTGAGGAGGACTTAATATTTTCTCCATCTATATTAACATTTATAGATGCATTATCGCTGTTTCTACTGCCTATTAGCATTACATTGTACTTATCATGGTTTTCCTTTAGGAAATTTTCCCTGTGCGCAGCGGCATGAGTCTAGGTTTCGGTCAAGTTGCTTTTCGTAGTCACAAATTGCCATGTTTTTTAAAATTTCCCGTATCCCACGGGACGACTTTCACTAGTCTGATTGGTTGACACGCGACCTCGTGATTTCGGCGTGCCCGTAATCAAACAGCCGAGTTTGGACTTTACCAAAAAAGAAATTACATTTTTCGATGGGAATTTATGTTGATATCAATTTGTGATTGACTTTTTCTTTGTGTTATCGCTAGTTTTGGAGAAATGCTTATAAAATGTGTTCAAATTTAGTCGTAATAAATGATATCTGATATTATGTAAACAAAACAAGACTTACATGTCATTTTATAGTTCTAACTTTACCCGCTTCGCCTTACGCAAAGATGTCTGTGTATGTTTTGCAATTTTCATTTCCAAATCAGTATTTGGGAAATTAAGGCGAGTGTGTATTTGATCTGGAATCAATAAATTAAATATTCACGGCGAGTACAGAAAACGTGTGTCGACACGGTTCTTAAGTGTGTCACGAAAAATTCGTTGAGGGGGGAAGGGGTGCGTGACCCAGTTAAAATAAACCGTAAAACTTTCTTATGCCAGCTCATGAGTATAGGCTACCAGTGTAGCCTCTTGTTCTCATGTAATTGGCGCGCGGTCACGCGGGTGTCCAATTACAGCGTTTTGTAATTGGATAGCTGTTAGTAATTGGACACCTACGTTGCGCACGCGTCAATCCAGTGCAGTTAAATGGCTTCTTTTTTGCTGTTTCTCTGCTGGTTTTAAACTGACAGAAAATATCCTTGACGTTTTAAGTAGAATGAAAGTTCGCATAGATTTATTAATCTCGAATTTTGTTATCGATGCGATTAATAAGTAACCGGACTTCGAACTGTACAATTCAATTCGTACTCGTAATTTCAAATAATCCTCGCTCTACGCGCTCGACCGATTTGAGATTGCTCGCCCGATTATAATTACCCTCTGAATTGTACTCCACTCACTCCAATCCCCGAGGGGGGGGGGGGGGGGGGGGGTACTCGGGTATATTTTGGGTGGGTATGTGCCGCCCTGGTCTCCAAATTTGGACCCCGTTTTAGAAAGAATTTGCACTCAAAATGATACCCCGTTCTAGAAATAGGTCAATTTTTAATACCCCGTTCTAGAAAAAATGGCTTCTGATAACCTGAAGCTTTCGTGCGTTCGAAATATTATACCCCGTTCTAGGAAACGTCTCTAAAATGGATACCCCGTTCTAGATCAGGAGTCTCCAAATCACGACCCCGTTGGGTGGCACATACCCGTATAGGTATTTTGGGGAAGTACCCCCCCCCCCCCTCCGGGGTCCAATAACTGTTACAAATCACTCACAAAGTGCTATAACGTCATCTAGATCTATTTTCTTTCACAGATACTGAGGTTTACGTCCTATTCTCTTCGGTTACGGCATTACGAGTACTTTAATGCCGTACATTTTTTGGCGAATTCTGAAATCTCAGTCCGACTTAAAGACCCAGTATTGTCCACTATGCTTCACGCGCCTCTGTTATTGTTGCGCGTGAAGCATAATGGCAATAATGGACAATAATAATGGACAAATCACATCGAGGAAAGTGCTTTTGCGCGATTGTTAAGCCATCCCAATATGTTTTTCGTTTCCCGAAAAAAAATCCAGAAAAATCCAGATGCCCTGTCGCACTGTATGACATGCAAAACTTAACTAATTTACAAGCACACAATTCTTTCTTCTTTAAATGTGGATATCATAGACATCGCTTACCCTTTACTAAGAAACGGTTTGTGACGTCATTCATATATTTCTCAACAATAAATGCTTGGAAACGTAGGTTTAACTGGAACCATGATAATGCGAGAAATAAAACCGCGAAATTCTAAACCTTAGCTTCTTTTACAGTTTGCATTAAGCAGATTTTCTTGCTTTGAATTTATTACACATATTTCTTCTTTTCTTTTCTTTGCATTTTACTTATTATCTTTAATATCTGATTTGTAATAGAATTAATTTGGCACGCCTCGACTAGCGTCTTTTTTGCTAACTGCGTGCCAAGAAATTGTACATGCCGATAATTATGATAATAAATGTCTTGTCTTGTTGTCTTGTCTTGTCTAAACACTAGTCTGATATGCACATCATCCTGTCCCCTTGAAGTCAATTTTTTTTGCCCGGGAGTGGAGGGCGGTGGAAAACGAATCATTATATTGGGATGGCCTTGTGCATTCGTTAAAGCGAATAGGAAAACACACTCGTCTTCACCTCGGTCTATAGTTTCCTTTTTTATATTATTCAACTCACGAACTACTCATGAATAAACTTGTTCGCGGACACTTTAGTAATAAAAATATGTCGACAAAAAAAAGAAGAATTAATAATTTACAAATTTTTTTTAAAAATAAACATTTTCAGACGACACAATGTGAACCCCCCCCCCCCCCCCCCCCCCGCCCCCCGCCTCCCGCCTCCCGCCCCCCGCCCCTTGTTTGAAAAATCCTAGCTACGCTCCTGCAGGCAAGGGAGTTGTATGCGCTACCAGTTATACGACTGTTCTGTTGATGGATAATTTTTCTTCCTTTTTTTTAGGTGATCATCCCTGTATGAATAACAACGGTTACTGCACTCACCTCTGTCTGTCAAACTCGAATGGGTATCAATGCGCATGTCCGGATGTGGATGATGGACGGATCTGTTCAACATCACCTATACCACCAACAACTACCCCACCACCGACAACCAAACTAACGACCGCTGTTCCTGTAGACTACTGCGAGCCTAATCCTTGCGAGAACGGAGGAAATTGCCTGAACAATGGTTTAGGGTACACGTGTGAATGTGTAGGTTACTATGCTGGAGTTAACTGCTTATTCCAGTTAGGTAAGTTATATTTATTATTCGACATAGCATTCTAGAGTACAAATACGCATTAGAACGAGTGCAAATATGGCACGTTATTACGCTCTTCTGGCCGCGCGCTAAGAAAAACAGTTTTTAAAACTTAGTTTTAGAAGATTACTGTCGTGTAATAAACTCGTCAGTTTTTATTTTTTACTCGTAAAAATACTCAGCCGTATTACACAACTTCATGCTGAATAACCTCTATTTAATTTTATTAACCTATTTATCTATTTATTTATTTATTTATTTATTATATTAAATTCGAAACACGTGACTTTCTTTTTAGGCAATAGTGTGATTTTCGTCAAGTATTTAATGCATCATTATCTGACATTTTCATTGTAGTCTTCTGTGTTTGATTATCTTTTGCTGGGGCGTTTCCAACATAATACTATGCATCCTCTACTTTTTTTCACCCATTCACTACTCAACTAATATCATACCAACACTTCACCATTAAGGTGATTCCATTGAAAAAGAAGGAATTTTTTACGATTTTCTAAAACTTGGTCCAGGTGGTAATTATGTTATGAGCATCACAAAAACTTGAAATAAAAAATAGGGGGCACCGTGCTCGTTTTTGCACAACATGGATGGCCATTAAGGTAACTATACGACCCGCGAGGTTTCATTACTGAACCCTAGTAATCAGAAAGGGGACTATAATTTCTAAAAAAAAAATCATTGCTTGGATTAAAATAATAGAGCAGTTCAACAAAATTGACTTTGATCTTACGTGCGCGCATACCCAACACTACCTGAAGACGTGTTCTTTACAGCATTCAAATACAAATATTTCAAAGCAGAATTTTAACTTTTCTTTAAATCGCGATATATTGTAGTCAACCGTGTGTCATTTAAATTTCTGCATTAAAAATTGGGGGTCACCGTGCTCGTTGTCAAGCTATTGTTCCCGACCAGCGCGAAATCCTCTTTGTAATTGAATTCTTAAAGGAAACCCTCTTGCTTCGGAGTGCGCGCGCGCTCGTGCACGCGCAAATGACGCAATTTATTATGCGCAGTAGTGATGCGCAATGCAAAACTAGGGAATCATATTAAAACGTTATGCGAGGTCGAAAACAAAAACTTTCGAACACAATGACGTAACAACGATGAACAAGTTATAAAATGCCGTCTCAAAATCGCAATCAGTTTAAATCAATGATAATATATTTACCAAGTATAAAAAAAGAAAAAAGCCACATTTAAAATAAATTGTGTAATCATTACATATAAGAAAAAGAATGGGAATTTCAATGTTCCTTCGCTTTAGCAACAGAGTAACCACAATGTAAAGGAACATGGTAATTTCCCTGTTTCTTTAGGCACCACAATGTAAAGGAACATGGTAATTTCCCTGTTTCTTTAGGCACCACAATGTAAAGGAACATGGAAATTTACATGTTTCTTTAGGCACCACAATGTAAAGGAACATGGAAATTTACATGTTTCTTTAGGCACCACAATGTAAAGGAACATAGAAATTTCTATGTTTTATTCTTTAGGCAACACAATATAAAGGCGAGGTATTTGACACTTTATTGTTCATCTTTCGTGTTGTAGATGAAGAAACAGTCACCGTAGCGACTATCCAAGGAGTTACTTTAGAAGAGG